>LT934114.1:546959325-546975120 GCA_900231445.1 Triticum turgidum subsp. durum
CTGCCGCCGCCATGTTTACCTTTGCACCCAGATCTCTCGCCGATCTCCTCGGTGTCATCTCCGCCATCAGCTCCGCTCCCTGGCGAAAGGAGAACACCACCGATCAGGCCGGAGAGGGTGCCGTCGCACTCCCAGACCCACCAGAATCTCTCTCACCCCCGCAACAAAACCCTAACCCTAGCACCCGAGCGCCTCTGGTCGCTGAAGCGTTTTTTGCGTGGTGGACCCGTACGCTGTCGTCCTCTGCACCGAGGTGCGCGAGCTGATTGATTGGTCCTTCTTCTTTTCGTATTTGTAGTTCGGCCATTTCTTTTTTTTGTATTCCAAAGTAGGAGGAAGAGCCCCTTTTAGTTGGAATTTTGCCGTCATGCTGTTTCTTAATCGCTTGAGAGTTGTGAGTATCATGCCCCATACTGATCTAAAGGTTCTTACATTTTTGTACGGATGGAGTACTTCTCAAAAGGAAAAGGTAATGTTAATGGAAGAAATGATAGGAGAAAATTATGTGCCTTACAAAAGTTGCATGAGAAGGTTAGGTTCTACACATCTGATCACAGTGGATGGATGCATCGATGTCAACGGCCAACTCTGAGTTCAAGAAGGTCAGAGTATGGTTTCCATCAGCTACAGTCTAGATAATTTTCGATCGTGTACTGCTTTGTGACTTAACGCATCCGACTTGATCTGTTGTGGATATTTTTCGATCGTACTGCATTGTGGCTTAACGTGTTGCGGAAGTGTTAAGGTGCGGTGTCGACCAACTTATTCCCACAAGGCGCTAACATTTTCATTGGCCAACTATATAGCGATTAGTCACATATGAAATTTAATTAGAAAAATATGTAGAATCTGAAAATGATGTCATTTTACATGTTAATTATTTTTTAAATTTTATTTAATGTGCAACCTTAATTAATAGCGCATAATTCATCTTTCTTTGTGCCAACCCGGACTGAATATGAACACCTCAACAAAAAGGTCTTTCCCAAAAAATGGCCTATGGACGGACATTGCACAAGCGATATATGCCCATCATATTAAGGGCCTGTTTGGTTCCAATAAGTCACCTGACTTATAAGTCAGGTGACTTAACATCAGTGACTTATAAGTTACGCCTGTTTGGTTGTCACCTGACTTATAAATCACCTGACCATACCTTCCCACATCAATCCACATCATGCAGGTGGTGGGACCCACACAAAAGGGAATGACTTATAAGTTTTAAGTTGGGATGGAGCAACTTATGACTTATAAGTTGGGGTGACTTATAAGTTGAGTCTGTTTGACAAAATAAGTCACTTTTTTAACTTTTCTACTTATAAGTTGATGATTTATTTGGAACCAAACAAGCCCTAAACTTGGTTTCCTGTTGGTCGATCCATCCTTGTCACTGCACCACTAAAAAAAGCAACCATAAACAAAAGGGCCAGGGCCTGTGGTGTCATACAGTGGGACACGCGTCACTCTGCTTTAGAAATCGGCACAAACAGTGACTTTTTTTTATTTGGAAGGGAAAAACAGCGACTTGATGATTCTGAAATGAGCTTCCCCTCGATGATTTTGTTTACTCTCTCCGTTCCGGTGTATAAGTCATTTGCGTAGTTCTAGTTCATCGATTTGAGAAATTAAATATGTGTTATGTCATAAAAAGTATATCACTAGATATCTACACAGATGTAATTTCTATTTTTTTATCATATATAAATATATTTAGGTAGTTAAATCGTCAATCTAGAATTACGTGAATGGCTTATACACCGAGGCGAAGGTAGTATAACAAACCAAATGAAAGCAACGAAGCATCCTAGCTCCCACAAAATCCTTGTGACCTATCACCTGACATCAACAAGAACGAGCAGAGCAGATTCCTGCGAATGGAGCGAAGATCCGGATCCAGCTTTCTTCTCCATTTCCCACTCCATCCCAAGCAGCAACGCCCGGGAGCGCCACAAGTGTCGTAGTGCAAGTAGCCCGCGAGTCCCATGACCACCGGCCGAGGCAAAGGGGAACACGCGAGGTTCTACGTACTCGCTCGCTCCCTCCCTCGCAATGACTTGACTCCGGGCCAGCTTGCTTTCCGGCCGAGTGCTCGTCAGTACCTCCGCTCCACTCGGTGCATGCATGGACCCATTTGCTTTGCTTTGTAGATTTATCAGAGCATCTACAGCTGGACTTTACAAATGCGTCCCCTCGAAGGCTCGAACGCTTGACTGGGCATTGTCTCAAATCACCTCGTTCGCATCCATGTCTCGCATATCCAAACCCTTATATCCATATCATAGCATGCAACGTCGATCAAACTACGTAGATCAGCTCCGGACATAAAAATTGCACAATAGTTATTCAAAAGATCCACCAAAGTTCACATAAACGACAGGCAACTATATATTACATCTAAAACTTGAAACTAAAATCAACTTCACCACTTCCGGGCCGGCCCTTTCCCTTCTGGTCGCTGGCATAGCTGTACCCGTCGTCGGCTGGTGGAGCAGCGTCTGATTTGTCGGAGGAGGAGCCGTCGTCGTCGGAGGAGGAGTCGACGATGAAGAGGCCCTTGAGGCGTTGGATGGCCCGGTCCTACTGCTGTTGCCTGAGCTGGGCCAGCCGAACCGCCTCCTTCGCCTTCTCCAACGCCTCCCGCTCGGACTGCTCGATGGCAAGCTGGAGAGCCTTGGCGTTCTTCTGGCGGAGCTGCCAAGCGTCCGTCCTCGTCGCCGTAAGCGACTAGCGGTAGACCCACGTGAGGAGCCGCTGGTCCTCATCGGGCTCCGTCGGTAACTCACGCAGGCGGCGGACAGAGCTCTCCACAGCCTCCCTCTCCCTTGCCCGCTGCCTCTTGCAGCGAGCGACGCGTGCCTCCGACTCCGGCATGCGCGTCCGGGCCGACGGGGCGGGCACAAGCACCCACCGCAGCCCATGAGGGGGAGCAGCAGCCTGCGGGGCGAGGGGACGGCGACGGGAAGCATCAGCCAGCGGGGCGATGGGACGACATGGGGAGGCGCCAATTTGCGCTGGCTGCCTGTCGGAGCTGCCCATGGGCCGGGAGGGGCCAGCACCGGCGTCCGAGATGCGCCGACGGGGAAGAGACGGCTACGGCGGGGATGCAGATCCGAAGCTGCCCCCAGTGTCCACCTTGGAACGCTCCAAGGCGATGCGGAGGGTAAGCTCATACTTCGGATCCACCTCGTCGTCGGAGCGGCTGCCGGAGCTTGACATTGCGTCGGCTTCGATCGGAATCGGTGAGAGGAGAGGAAAGGACGGAGCGAGAGAGGCAAGTGAGTGAGCTAGAGTTTCGGACCGACAAGGCGGATGGGGTTTTTCGTGGGACATCCGTGGGGTCGGTGGTGGGCCGGGCTTGTCAGGCGGACGCGCCCCGGGCGTGCCCGGGCCACCCCATATTCGCCCCATATTTGAACTGGATATGAGGGGTGACGGTCAGTCCCGGGGTTTGAGGCCCGTTTAAGGCATCCGTCTGGGTCGAAAAACGTGACCGAACAGTGACCGGGCAGCCCGTCCTGGCGTATGAGGCAACATTGAAAGGTCCGGCTGTAGATGCTCTTAGGGCATCTCCAACGTCGCCTCCAAAATGACATACTCGCTTAAACCGGTGCCCGCAATTTTTTTAAGCCTGACGGAGAAATATTATGCAAACACGATAAAATTCATGCAAACATACATAAAGTTTAATATAATTTATATAAACTGGACGATACTTTGGCCCTTCTAAAAAACTAAATTAACTTGTAGCAGATGGTGACGTTGTGTGCCTGATCGGGTTGTTCGCCGCACCTACGTCGGCGGCGGCAGAGTGGTCCTTCCCGCGACGGAAGGACGCAGGGCGGGACAGCTTTGCCCGGCCGCCGTCTGGTGCTCGCGGAGGAGCCACTTGGGTTCCTCTTGCGCCATGCCCAGGGCCGCGTCAGCCAATGCTGACCCTGTTCGGTGAGCCCTGCCCTTGCCCTTGCAGGTGGTGGTGGTCGTGTAGATGGTGGTGGACTTGGAGGTGGTCACGATTTTCTTGGTGATGATGGTGTTTGAGTGCGTGTCACATGGCTTTGATTGGGCTGGATTGACACAAGACATGCTATGCCGTGGTAATTTTTGATCAAACATAATCAATGTTGTGCCTTTTGGATGAACTATATGCATGTTTCAATTTGAATTCTCAAGCCGTGCAACTATATGCATGTTCATGGTTAATTTGTTGTGCATACTGAATTTGAATCAATCCGATGATTGATGAAACAACGTGCAATTGTTTGAAATGCATGTAGCAAGGCCAAAAGAAAAAGAATTCCTTATTTGACACTCTCTTAAAATTGTGTTCCTTATTTGACACTGAAAAAATTTCTTCCCTATATGACCTATAGTCTTAATTTCTTTCCTTATATGACACTCTAGTTCATTTTGTACACATGAAAAGACCTTTTTGCCCCTGTACATAATGTGATCAGAAATATGTAGCATTGAGCCTAATTAGGGAAAATTCGTTTCTGAGAGTGAGCACAGTTGAACATGTTATCTCCTCCGTTGGTCCTTTTTGGGATGCATGTGTATTCTGTATATCTGAGCGCATGCATCCAATGTATTTAGAACGTATTCAGCTGCGGGTCTAGTTTCATGCTGTATGGTTTGTGAGTGCGACTGTTTCACGTATTTTTGTACGTGTGCTTTAACACTAAAATGCATTCTTAAAAATGAATGAATTTTTAAGTACTTTTGTGTGTGCTTCGGTGATCACCTACGTGCATGCCATTAGTGCATGTGCACGTATTTGCATGGCCCATGCAGGACCTATAGCTGTATGGAAGGAAGTTGCGTGCTAGCACGAACGTACGCCCGGTTCGGTGCAACCAACATGCGTATGTATATGAACCGGGTCATACGAAGCTAGAATATATGTATTCGCTTGATCGTCAGGGTATGCGTACGTATTTAAATATCACCGCTCCGGCCGGCAAGCTGGCCGCGTATATGTACACAAATACGTATAGACAACTAGCCAGACCTGAGGTCAATTAGCACATGAACCATCGAAGGCCTCGGTCATGATTTCTTAGCACAGTAGTAAATCGACTGGCATGACAATACCAGCATATATGATGTCACATATGGATAACCCGACTGATTTTTTTGGAACAACTATTATCTTGTACATATTCGTGGTCACATTATACATATGGGTAAAATGGTCTTTTCACGTGAACAAAATGCACTAGAGTGTCATATAGGGAAAGGAATTAAGACTATAGGTCATATAGGGAAGAAATCTTTTTCAGTGTCAAATAAGGAACATGATTTTAAGGGAGTGTCAAATAAGGAATTCTCTCCCAAAAGAATTGAGCAACTTTTTTAAGGAGTTAAATGCATCTATTGGAAACGACCACCCTTTAACTCTTTAAATTATCGTCGTCTAAATTGTAAGGAATCGGTTAGAGATGCTCTTAGGAGATAAAAGTGAGCATCTTAAAAAAGCTCAAAAAAGAATTAAGACCATGGACGTCCAACAACAAAATTTCAGACACTTGTCCACTAGCTTGAAGGTCTCCTGGCATATATACATAGCTCCTCTTCCTATCCTACAATGTATAGCTGTGGGATACCTTTCTGTTGGGATGTATTATTTACATCTTGCAGACAGGAAACAACGCCACCTAAACTGGTCCCAGTCCCAAATTCAGTAGGTTTGATATTTCTAAGGGAGGGTGAAACAAAGTTAAATCATTGTGCACTGGGCAAGGTTGAAAAACAGTCCTTGCTAGCCATCCTAATCATTGGAAAATCGTTCAAGATCACACATGGCCTACCCTATGCTTGTGCAGTGCAGGGCAAAAGTTAACTGGAGCCCCACAAACCGCTCCTCGAGGGTGCGTTGCATGTGGACAAGGCACCAACAAAAATCAAGGGTCTTCATGCAGCTTCAAAATCAATAATAAAAACGAGCTAGTTGGGCATTGGCTGATTCATCAATGACACAAACGGCAGCACGAAATGAGGCACGCGCGCGCGGGACCTCCTATAAACCACCACCAGCCACCAGGATCTCGTCGGCTACGCGAAGACCTGCCCCTTCGCCCCCAGCTCCGGCCGATCCGATTCGTTTTAGGCTATCAGCCCTTTCCAGCGCTTCACGTTGGACAGGTGCTAAGCATAGTCACATAAGTAAAAAAATGACATGGCACAACAATTAAGGAAGAGAGAGAGAGAGTACTTTTTAGTGACCCTAGAAAAACCAATGCCAAGCGCGTGAACCTAGGCAAACCACTTAAATGAAACAACTTGACCAATGAATGAAAGACTTTAGATGTCCACTCATTAAATATGGTATGCTTAGCAACGACAAGTTGAGCACCTATGCATTGGGGAGTTGAGTTGCTAAGGTATTTAATGCACTTAACACATCATCTAAGCACCTTGCCATTGAGGGCCTGTTTGGTTTCAATAAGTCACCTGACTTATAAGTCAGGTGACTTAAACCAGTAACTTATAAGTCACGCCTGTTTGGTTGTCACCTGACTTATAAGTCACTTGACCATAGCTTCCCACACCAATCCACATCATGCATGTGGTGGGACACACGCAAAAGGGGATGACTTATAAGTTTTAAGTTGGGGTGGAGCAACTTATGACTTATAAGTTGGCGTGACTTATAAGTTGAGTCTGTTTGGCAAAATAAGTCACTTTTTTTACTTTTCGACTTATAAGTTGGTGACTTATTTGGAACCAAACAGGCCCTGAAAAAGGTCTCACGCGGCGCAACCTGCATGGTGCAAGCTCTTGATTGGGACACCCATAATAACGTAACAAAAAGCTTATGGGTCGACGGATCCCAAGCTTTTTACGTTGATGCAACCAAGTCGTTCATGCATGCATGCATGGCATTGCATCCTTATCTGGCAGATGGTGGAGTGGAGGCCCAGCCTCGATTTCATGTGATCTATTACGGATGATATGTCGCTTTGCGCCGTTGCTTTCCGCTGTAATCTGACGGGCGATCCGCCAGCTTTATGTAGCTGTAGCACCCCTCCGTTCAAAAGTTTGAGAACAGATTGATACCGTTAGTGGCAAGACATTTGGGCAGGCAAGTAGGCAGGACCGAAGGCTGTGGATAGTGGAGAGTGGATTTTGAGCTGTTGCTCCCACCAGATTGCCTGCTTATATTGCACTTGCACCTCCTAAGTAAGCAAATAACAGTGAAAGAGCACGCCAATGGTGATGTTACTGATGGAATATGTACTGTACGTCCTGGTTGTGGCGGTTTTACAAGGTCATAGTGGGATTCTAGTGGGTCATAGACAAAGATTATTGCTCTTGTTTCCGCAAAAAAAAAGATTATTGCTCTTGGTAAAAGCTAAGCTTAATGTATGCAGCACTTGCATGTTGCCAGATCTGAATGCATGTGGTGTGGGCGGCCAGATTGGTCGGCGACGTTGTACAAACATGGAAACTTCTCTCCTTGCCTGACCTGAATTTGTAGAACATACTGATACGCCCTTCTTCAGCTCCGACAATGATAATCTAACACTGTGAGGAGCTGCAACTTGCTACTAGCGAGTGCCAGCAGGGCACATGTTTATATTCGTCGTCGGTGTCGTCCTTATCTGTTAAACGAAACACACGTTAGAAATTTCTCCCCGATGGAAGCACTGACGCACATTCCCATCCCTGGGTTTCCTCGTTTCCGTGCCTTCTCCTTCGCTAGTCCTACAATCACCTTTTCACGGAAGCAAAGCATACTTTAAGTTTTAGTCAATGCAATGCAAAGGCCAATTCAAAACTTATCCATTTTGATCAATTGTTCTTTTTAAAACCAGAGCCGCAACAACCAGGAATTCGGGCCGATCTCTATCCCCGCGCCCCACGTATCACCGCAATGGTTTTGAGGCAAAATCAATCGTAATGGTCTAATGGAACATAAACAATGCAGATTAGATGATCATCGCTGATGACCACATGTCCATATTCAATGTGCACATGCGTATCTGCTTTTTTTTTTTTGAGATGTGCTAGCTAGCTTTCTTTGCATTTGAGTTTGAGGGTCACTGTCTCACGATAGGAGATGACAGCTGGGTTGAGCCATCTGGCCGGGCTGGCTCGCCACCAAACCCTCGAGGCCCGCCACGACCGGCCGGCGCCGAGATGGTTCGCTGACGAGGCGTGTCGTCAGACGCGACGCTGACTCAGCCCAACGTGCGCGCCATGGAAGAAAAGCTAGCGTGGAGAGGAAAAGGGGACAACGCATGCACTGAGACTGAGACTGACCGAACGTGCCTTCCATTCCATGCACGCGCGAACCTTCTTTACTTTGAGTCTTCTTCTTCTTCTTCTTCTTCTTCTTCTTCTTCTTCTTCTTCTTGGTGTAGGTAGGGCTAGGGGGAAGGCCCCGCTGGACAAATTTTATCCAGTCCCGCTGCCACGCCATCGCCGTCGCCGAATCAGCTCGCACGCAAGTGCGGCGTACATGCTCGTTGCACCATGGCATTGCATCCGCTTAAAGTTTTGGCGACTGCAAAGTGCAAACCTAAAAATAATCTGAAGAAGAAAGTGATAATTCGGTTGCGTTGCATGCTTTGTAGAAACAGGGACTGATCAACGACTCACCGCCCAGCGACAGAGTTACGGAGGACAGAGTTACAGAGTGCGTGCATGTGGCAGCCGGTTGGGCGAAGGCATCATCGACCGATCATGGTCCAGGCATGTGTGGGTGACTAGATGTCACTCGTGACATGCACATGCAGTGGCGCGGGTGACTGTTCAATTCAAAAGCTAATTGGATAAACATCCATCTTTTGGTTAGGTTTTTACAGGTTCCAATCCAGAGCTTATAAAAGGCGCCCACTCCTTCCCATTCAGAGCACGGAGCTCTAGCACCAACCCACACACGCACCACTCACCTCACCAGCAACCTCAGACAGAGGCCGGAAACTCAGGCGGAAGAAAAACAAGTCTTCGGTTCTTCGTTCAAACAGCAAATGGAGAAGGCAGGACACGAGCATGTGATCGGCATCCCGGTGAGCAGCACTGCTATCGGCATCGAGGAGCCCGAGTTCACCGGCGATGATGCAAAGTATTTGACGAACACGCGTGCCGGTGGGAAATCGAGCCGCAGAACCGGAGACAAGTTCGCTCGTGGCATCAAAGAACATGGTAAGTCCTCCTCCAGTCCGTCTGGATGAATCTTTTCTCGTCTTTCTGTTCATATGGTGCTTCATCAGTTGTGAATTAGGCACTGAACATAGATATGCCCTTCTGCAGTGACTCTCGGCCCAAAGCTGTACGAGACCGTGAGGGGAAAGCTGTCGCTGGGCGCCAGAATCCTCCAGGCCGGCGGCGTGGAGAAAGTCTTCCAGCGGTGGTTCTCGGTCAAGAAGGGCGAGAAGCTCCTCAAGGCCTCGCAGTGCTACCTGTCCACCACCGCCGGCCCGATCGCCGGGATGCTCCTCGTATCCACGGAGAAGGTGGCCTTCCGCAGCGACCGGTCACTGGCGCTGACCTCGCCCAAGGGCGACACAGTGCGGGTGCCGTACAAGGTGGCCGTCCCGCTGAGGAGGGTGAAGGCGGCCAAGCCGAGCGAGAACCAGCACCGGCCGGAGCAGAAGTACGTCCAGCTGGTGACCGACGACGGCTTCGAATTCTGGTTCATGGGCTTCGTCAGCTACCAGGCGTCCCTGCAGCACCTCGAGCAGGCCATCAGCGCGGCTGGCGGTGGGATGAAGGTGCAGTCGTCGCGGGCCGCGGGTACCGGGAGCGGGACGCGCTTGCGGCCTACCGCGGCGTGAACGCTACGCGAGCGCATGGCGACGCCGATCACTGTCTGACTTACAACACGAGCAGCATGCGTGATTTGGGAGACCTCGTCGGCCTCGGCGACTTAGGCGCAGCGTAACATCGCCGCCGGGAGCTCAGCAAGGTGTGAGGACGGGCGCTCGCCCGAGTCAACGCCGCAGGAGGCCGAGGTTGTCGAGCTGGTGGCTTACGCCACCTCCCTATACGTGAGCCGCTCGTGGGGAACGACGAACCGCGCGAGCATGGGCATGGCCGTGAAGAGGCCCCGAGCAGGGCAACGAGCCTTGCAGCGGGGCCCCTCTAATGGCTTATCAATGGGCGTCGTCATGGATTGGTAGGTGATGGAAGCCTGCAACCGATGTGTTTGGTTCTAAAACGAACTGGAATGGAATGGCACACCAAGAATGTCGGTTCCGTTGACTTGTTTGGTTCGGGATATCGAATTAAATGGCTACACTTAAGTAGCATTTGGTTTGAGAAATAGAATGAAATGAATTTAGTTCAACTCACCTCTTGCATAGAAACGGTGAGGTTGCCTCTCATATGCATATATACAATATGAACAAAGTACAAAATCTTTGTATTTCTAGAAACATATTATCAAAATTTTCAGTGGCGTTGACTGTCGTGGGAACAATTCCAACAATAATAAGGTATAGGGTAATAGAGCATGATCTATCGAGATGCATATGGGTGACACAGTGGTTTTAGCGAGTTCGGGCCTCTCACGGTGGAGATAACAGTCCTACGTCTCGTGCTCCGGAGAGGCTTTGTTTTATCTGAGTATGTATCCGGAGATTACAATGAGAGAGAGAGGAATGGATCCTCATGCCAGAGCTAAGTCCTAAGACTAATGACGAGAGAGGAGAGGGAGAAGAATGAGAACCTGCCCCAAGTCTAGTGGTGGTGGTGGTGGTGGTGGTGGTGGGGGGGGGGGTTATATAGAGTGCGCCACCCCAACACCTCCTATGTTACAAAGTAGGCATGAATGCCATAATGCCAGCTCACTACGAAGCCTTCACTATGAGAATGATGCTTTGACTGCTTTGCTGCCTGCTGGTTTTCGTATGACCGAGTGAGTTGTACGGTCGATGAACTGTTATCCGAGTGGATGTTATGCTGCTTGGTCGAGTCGATAGTATGCTGCTTGTCCGAGTGGATAGTATGCTGCTTGTCCGAGTGATAGTATGTCTGTATAAAATTTATCTGGACCCACATGTTGTGTGGACCCCATGCTTTATGATATTTCGACCCTTCGTGGGCCTACCTGTTATGTGTATCCCCAACATTAGCCCCTGAATCGATTGCGATTTTGCAGAACGAGTTTGTGAAAGAGACAACTTGGCCCGAGTGATTACGGAAATACTCGATACCTGTCATCGTGCTTTCAGACAACTGAGGTTTGAACAAAATCTCAATGGATTCCGGCACTGCGCTTCCCGACTGATCTAGGGTAAGTGCCCGCGAGGAGCAACTTGGTGACATTCGATCATCTCTTGGAAGAGGTTAACTTGTGATCAGAGTCACTATAAGAAATATGTCAACTTGTGACCTTGACTATTGGTCACTGAAAGGTCATTGTTATTCATTTGCAACCTTTTTCTGAACAAAAACAGAAGGTCAAAAGCTGACGGTCGTAAACTGAAATTAACGACCTTCTCTGTGAGAACGTCGTAGATGTTTACGACCAAAATAGAAGGTCGTTGAACCCATGACCTTTTGTTTTGATCACTAGCTGTCTGCCCAGGCCACGTCGGATCCGACGTGGCAATCTGACGTGGCAAAATTACGACCAATTGAAAAGGTCGTTACATAGAATCAACCCAGTCCATTTCGGTGCTTTAGATGGGCCAAACCCATTAATTCAACCTTTCTATTTTTTTCATGTCAATTTTTGGTCGACTTCATGGGCCAAGCCCAACATTGCAACCTTTTTATCTTTTATTTGTGCCAAATTATGTTTAACCAAATGAGTCCAGCCCAATGTTTTTCAGCCTTTTTCTTTTCTGGGCCTTGGCCTTTCCACATTCATTTATTTTCGTTTCGTTTTTTTACCCAAAATATTTGTCCAATATAATTTAATGCTTGGCCTCTTTAGGGTCCAACTCCAGCCCATTTAACGAACATTTTCAAACCAGTTTGAATAACAATATGAATCACCACCAATTAGCTGAATATTACAGAAATATCTCAGAACTCATATGCTACAAATTTCCATCACGTTCGTATTTTATATAAATCCAAGCAACCTACAACATTACGTATTCAAGCATTCAGCTGCTGAAATACTCTAGAATAGGAAAGAATAAATAGAACTATCTAGTGCTTCACAACAGGAAAACATGTCTGCTTCTTCAAGTACTGCTTCTTCCTTAGCAATGACAGGCTGATGCAAAACATCTAGGTATTCAAAAGAAAACAAAAAGTATGTCACTGATATAAGCAATATTACATGAATACTTTTAAAATAAAAACTAAAGACACATGAGTATTTTATCATTCTACTTATTATTATTTTAATAAGATCATTGTACTTATCTGGAATATGCCTGTTCATCAAAATTGGGAATTGAATTGGCACATATGACAAACTTAGCACCAAACAAGCATGGAATGTTTTCATCTAGCTATCTACTCAGGTTTACTAATGTGTGTGTCACATGATACATGCATCAAGCATAAGGACATCAAGTATAAGGCCCATATCTGTTTAGCAAGACGAGTACATACCTTACTTTGTGTCGATGTGATGGATGGGGCTGCACTTGAGCATATGGTCTGCATCATCGTTGACGCTGGACGTCGCATGTACTTGTCCAATTAGAAGTATGCCATGCAAAATGTTACACATGCAGGTATTAGCATAAAGTAGAGCTTCTACAATACATGCAAGCTTTAGATATGAAGGACCAAGCAAACTGTTCTGGAAATATCTAAAGTTGCAGAAAAGCATGTATTGGCCAATTAGCACGAACATGAGTAAATCACATATCTAAGTACAATTCAAAATCCTAGCTGCCACAAAACTTCTTTAGCCAACATAATTTATATAAAAGATCTTTTTGCAATACAATTATCTTATGTACATATGAATGACACCCAAGTAATTTGAGATGGAAACAAGTACATCTAGCAATCTAACATGTATAATGGCAACAACAAAAGAGCAAGACATAGAAGAATTTTAGCTTTACATAATGTTTACAAGAACAGGACCCTGATACAGGATTTAGCTTGTCCTCAACACTGTTAACAAGGTACTGAAAGTAGCTATGTGCATCAGCCTCACCAAGTCTTATCATGAAATGGTTGCTTTTACAAACTGTACTATATTTCTGGACAACAAACTAAATAGACAGCTGCTCTCAAACCGTACATCCAAATGAAGCAAATAAGTACTCTGCGGAAACCTTAGAACATGGTTTACAACTCATATGTAGAGGCCAACTTGAAATTATGAGCATAACAAACTTGTTTCTCAGTTAGAAGCTCGCTACCCAAAACTGTCAGGTACCGCAGTTTTTTAACTGAACCAAATTTAGTTTACACACAGGTAAGTAAGGAACTACTTCAAAAACATAGGTGCTAACTATGTTTACACAAAAAAACGAGTATGGTGTCTATTTGCCAAACTTGCAACAGCTAAGAATTCATTGCCCACAGAGAAAATGAACTGACTGAGACTATGATATGATTGTCGGCGGCCTACGTTTACGGTATCCTATTAACACAACACAAAGAAAAGAGAGCATGTCCCGTCTTCATTAGATTAAATTTCTACTAGTACACAATGCTAGAATCATACGAACCAAATCCACACGACCTAAAGAAATCCCAATCGAACCAAATCCCGCAACAGAACCAATCATGGCGGGGCTCACAGCATCAAAACAGAAAACACTAGAATCCCAGCCACCGGGGCCCCGGAGGTGCAGAATTAACCTGTATGTGCCCATGGCCATCTCTACGGCGTGTTTGCTAACGGCCGTCTCGAAGCGTTCAAGCTCGTCCACAAGAAACGCATGCTTGAAGCATACTGCCAAGCAATGCTTGTGTGGCCTCGAGCTCGGAGGAAACCCTTCTCAGATACTTCCTTGTTAACTTCACTGACTGGATTTTGATCTGCAGAATCAAGACACTGGACTTGTCAAGCAATGCTGTTTTTGTTCAGAGAAAACAGTGGTGGCTGCCACTTGCAGATTATTGTTGATGAGCAAAGTGCAAATTGGAAGACGCTGGGGTTACCTTGAGGGATCCCTTCTTGCTGAGCAAGTTTGCTTCAGCAAGTTTGCTTCCTCCTTTGTTAATCCACCAAAAAGAACACGTAAATATGTCAGCCAACAGTACATACATATAGAACAAATAAATGCTGGAGAAAGCTTGGGGTTGGTGTTGGGCATCCACAGGACCTATGAGACAAGGTCGACAATGCGCTTCCAGGCGTGCGCAACCTTCTTAAGTGTGTCCTTGAACAGCTCCTTCCTAGAGAGTATCATCCTCGTATCCTTGCGGAACACCTGGAAAGGAATTCATCAATATAAGC
The DNA here is from genome assembly GCA_900231445.1 of Triticum turgidum subsp. durum. Lineage (NCBI taxonomy): Eukaryota > Viridiplantae > Streptophyta > Magnoliopsida > Poales > Poaceae > Triticum > Triticum turgidum. The sequence continues at coordinate 546,973,655 of LT934114.1, forward strand.
AGGCCAGTTCTGCCAGACGTCATCATCATCATTGTCAATAAAATGATCAAATTGTCTTCTCATCATCAGAGTTACACATATCTGTGCATAAGGCAAAACCAAGGAATGCATCAAGCCAATTACATGTTTTTCTTTTCTAAACTACATAGGAAATGATAATTTGATATTTGGGTTATTTTGGAGATCCCGCAGTATCAGATCAGTGTCACTCCTCTGAAACAAAGCAGCCCATTTTCAGTCAACATAACCACAGTAGTAGTAACACAACGGCAACGCTGCACACCCAGACCAATCTATGATAGCATGCAATCAGTCTCCAGGATGAATAAGTAGAAACATTTGTTCAGAGAGGAAGCACATTTGACTAAAGTACCAATTTTCAAAGTTTGTATAGCATCATGAATAGGCAGTTGTAAATCATATGTTACCACACTAGGATGCTATCTAGAAAGAAAGATACGACATAGGCAGTGTAACGAGGTAAACAACAATACAGCAAGCGCAAGAAGATGAAGCTGCTCCCTCCAACAGGAGGGAAGCCACAACAGCAATTGGATCTACAGAAATCATCTACAAATCTATACTAGGGGAGGGCGTTCTCAGCAAACAGCAGGGGGCGAATGAATCCGTCCGTCCATAAAAAAACCTAAGGGACATTGGCAAGGTACTCAAACTAAGATTTCGACGTAGAGCTTGCCCATGGCTAGGCGTCTCCTCTCCCTGCATCCAAGTCGAGTTGGTGATGTTGCAGTCTTGTAGGCGTGCAGCTGCTCCTGCACATCGGGGAAGGGAATGGAAGGTAAGGGGGAAGAAGAAAATGAAAAGGAGAGGAGATGATTGGGGGTCTGACCTTGATGGCGTCAGGGTAACGGTGAAGCTGCATCGTTCATGCCTTCGGGATAGGGGAGGAGGAAGACTTCCCGTCGATGGCGTCCCGGTGCTCAAGCAACGACGGCGTGTTGGATCTGAAAGGGAGACAAGATGAGGTGAGGAAGAGAGGGAGGGATGTGACGAGGACAAATGGAGGGACTCACCCGAGTTGCCGGAGCAACGCCGGAGCCATGCCGGCGAGGTGCCAGAACGCAGGAGGCAGATCTGGTCGGGGGAAAGGGAGCAACGGAGGCAGTGGAGCTTAGATCTGTCCTGCATGGATCTGCTGCCGGAGGTGGAGGGAGGGAGGAAGAGAAGGGGTCGCCGGCAATGGAGGAGGCCGGGGTTGGGAGAGGTCTGCGGCGGCGACGGCTGGGTTGGAGGGGATTGATCCAGAGGGGGAAGAGGTGGTTTGGAGGCGATCGATCCAGAGAGGAGGAGGAGGAGGAGTCGTGGGGATTTTCCCTCTCGTGTGAGAGAGATATGGATTTTGCCGCGCGTGTGCCGGATCTCGCCGGTCGTCGATTCCCTCCTGAGGTCGCCGGAGGTGGCGGCAAGAAGGGAGGGGTGGAGCGCCAGGGTTCAGAGAGAGAGAG
>LT934114.1:546975372-547078322 GCA_900231445.1 Triticum turgidum subsp. durum
GACGGACGGATGGACAGATGTTTGCCATGTCATCAATCCATGCCATGACTGATTGCACCAATCAGAATGAAGCTTATGTAGTTTTTTTCCTTTCGTTTCTCTTATTTTTTAACCTCTTATTCTGGATAAACATTCAACATGGCACCCTTTTATACTTTGTTAAAATGATTCAATATTGTGCACATGTGTGTAATGTTGATTGGGGTGGCTTTCATGTTCCTTGCACAAAATAATAATTTTCCATTTTCCGAGTGCCCGAAGTGAGTTTTTTTGTGTGAAGGACCTACCATATATTTGTTCCAAAATTGGACCAAATCAATTTTCTAAAATACTAGACCATATTTAATGCAAAATTGACCAAATGGTTGGGTCAAAAGTTTTGATCCAACTCTGGTGAAAAAGACAAATTCCCACCGATTCAGTAGGAAGCGGGTCAAATTTGAACTGTAGCTGCTGCATAGTTTGATCTTTATTTTTTCTAAAAATAATTTCTAGGTACATAAGTATCTATTTAATCAGAGAAACATCAAAACTTTTCCAAGATTCAACCACTAGCTAGGAACGGTCAAGCCCACCGTTTTGACCGCATTTTGAAACCGGCATAAAAAATTCAAAAAAACCAAAAAATTGGAAGACCTTAGCATTGTGTCATATATGTGACCAAGTTTCCAGGAAAAATAATTAAATTTTAATACGACAATTATTTTAAAAAAGTGTTCTCAGAAATGAGATATCATGCATGAAGATTCATGGCTTTCAAGCCAAATGATCAATCTTATGGCCACATCCATAGCTAGTTTGTTCAAATGATCTCATATTGTGCACAAGGGTGCATCTTGGAATTCCAAACAATGTCGCTTAAGGGAGTTTTCATTTTCTTTGCATGGAAAATTCATTTTCCATTTTCTGAGTGCCCGAAATGAGTTTTTTTTGTGAAGGACCTACCATATATTTGTTGCAAAATTGGACCAAATCAATTTTCTAAAATACTAGGCCATATTTAATGCACAATTGACCAAATGGTTGGGTGTCAAAAGTTTTGATCCACCTCTGGTGAAAAAGACAAATTCCCACCGATTCAGGAGGAAGCGGGTCAAATTTGAACTGTAGCTTCCTCATAGTTTGATCTTGATTTTTTCCAAAAATCATTTCTAGGTACATAAGTATCTATTTAATCAGAGAAATATCAAAAGTTTTCCAAGATTCAACCACTAGCTAGGAACGGTCAAGCCCACCGTTTTGTCCGCATTTTGAAACGGGCATAAAAAAATAAAAAAAAATAAAAAAATTGGAAAACCTTCGCATTGTGTCATTATATGTGACCAAGTTTCCAGGAAAAAATAATAAACTTTTAATACGACAATTGTTTTAAAAAAATGTTCTCACAAATGAGCTATCATGCGTGAAGATTCATGGCTTTCAAGCCAAATGATCAATCTTATGGCCACATTCATAGAATAGTTTGTTTAAATGATCTCATATTGTGCACAAGGGTGCACCTTGGAATTCCAAACAATGTTGCCTAAGGGAGTTTTCATTTTCTTTGCATGAAAAATTCATTTTCTATTTTCCGAGTGCTTGAAATGAGTTTATTTTGTGAAGGACCTACCATATATTTGTTGCAAAATTGGACCAAATCGATTTTCTAAAATACTAGGCCATATATAATGCACAATTGACAAAATGGTTGGGTGTCAAAAGTTTTGATCCACCTCTGGTGAAAAAGACAAACTCCCGCCGATTCAGTAGGAAGCGGGTCAAATTTGAACTGCAGCTGCCTCATAGTTTGCTATTTATTTTTTCCAAAAATCATTTCTAGTTACATAATTACCTATTTAATCATAAATACATGGTTTGGTGGCGATACATTGAGGTTTGGACGGTGGCCGAGGGCCCCAACTCTAGCGCGTAAACTCGCATGCCCGCCGCATGGTCACCGCATGACCGTGGCGTTGCCATGTGTTCTGGGTGGCCTAGGCATGTCTAGTGGGTTGGGTACTCCCTAGGTAGGTGCTAGGAAGAAAATCACAACATAAGATTCTCACGAGGAGGCCGATCGATGCTCAAACATGAATAAGCAGCCAAGTGTTTGATTAGCGGTACGGGAAATGCACATGGCTAATGGGCGTGAGTTTTGGCTGAGGATGATCAGTTACTAAGAAGACCGTCTTCGCAAATTTTCAGCTCAAAAGGAGGATCCTGGGTGGTACTTGCTTTGCAAAGTACCACACTGGACATAAATACGAATGTTGAAGCTGGGCTCAAAATAATGAATGGATTGAGCTGGCATTTGGTGGAGGATAGTTATTTGGGCATAGGAAAGCATTGTAGAAAATGGATACCATTTGTACATGCCAAAGTGGTACTTCCTTCACAAAGTGTTTTTCTGAACAGAATAGGAAAATGAATATTTTTGAATTATTTTTGAACTAGGGAAGGAAGGTATTTTTACATATTTGACAAAGATATGACCCAAATAATTTATGAGATTTTTTGTGAATTTTTGGAATGACAGAAATATAGGTTGCTTCACAACCTAGGGCAAAAACTGCCACATGGACATGAGACATAGGCAAAACTGATGAGGTGGCTCCTAGTCATAGCAACCCACCACAACTTACAAGGTTATAACCATCTATATTGGTCATGATCAGCTAGAATAAGGCAGCGGACCAGTGCTATCTGCTTTATGACCATTTCGTGTAAGGAAATTACGACCTTCCTGACCAAAATGGTCATTATAGCTTACGGTTTGGAGCCCCCCGGAACAGCTTTTGACCAATTGGTCTGAAATGGTCATAGATCTATGACCAGTTCTTCCAGGGTCATTGACAGAAGGTCACTAGTTGACATATTTCTTGTATTGAGTATGGATGTGTTATTAAATCCAGGCAACAAGATCGATGCATGGGCTGCTCTCTCGGTGAGATGCCATTCTTATCCCGGAGGAACGTCAATACGAGTCGGCTCTAGATCCAAACTTATGAGTTTCATGCTTTGAGTCCTAGAAGAAGGCTCAAAACAGGTACATGGAGGAGCGTTAAACTCACCTTATAGCAATTTTTTTGGTAGCCGACGGGAGCCTTAGAACTTGTTTGTTTGTTGTTCTCCACTCGGACCGGTCAGGCCGTACCAAGTGGAGATTACTCCAGTGGGGGCACGTTGAGTGCACCCACTGGGTGTAGTCCCCGAGATCGCCGTCAACTGCGGGCAGTTGACGGGGGTCTGAGAGAAAAAAATCATCTTATCTGGTACTGATAGAACTTGTTCCTCTCTGACTTGGAGGTTGAGTAGCACTTGAGTGATCTGGAGATGGTCTTGCGTCAAGCAAAATGTTCCTTTCTAAGTTCTCTTCCAGTGGGGGCATGCTGAGTGCACCCACTGGGTGTAGTCCCTGAGCCTCTGTCGGACAAGATGAGTTGGGCAGAGGGTTTAAGTATACTGGTAAACCTCCACGCAGTCGGCATGGTAAATATCTTTTAGTCTGAAATTGAGTCAATCGGATGCATTTTCAGATGCTTGACATGGTAAATAAGCTCAGCACTCGGCATGGAATAAATTCAGCCTGGAACTCGATCAAGCAGGTGAATCTTCTTGCTCTCGACATGGTGAATGAATTCGGCATTGAAACTGTCGACTGTAGAAAAAAGTTGGACACTCTAGGGAGTAATCATTCCAGTAGTACTTCTTATATTGACCGTTAGATTTTGCGTGAAAGGGGTATTTGTAAGAGTACATTGTATTCGTAGAGGAGCTTCATTTTCACCCTTTTGCATGAAAGGGGTATTTTTCCGAGTGGACGTGCTTCCCGACTGATCGGGGTATGTTGACTGCAAGGAAAAACTAGGTGGCACTTGTATGTCTCCCAGAGGAGATAGACTAGTGGTCTGACATGGACGTGCCATGAAACCCGAATGACGAGGCTAGTGTGTGGGCTGACTCTCCGGAGAGAGGCCACTCATTATCCCGGGGGAACACCAGCAGATGCCATCTCTGAGTCCAAGTTTATGAAACTGACGCCTTGGAGCCTTGGATAGAGCCAATTGTATCCGTAGTAGAGCGTTGTTTTCACCCTTTTGCAGTCCTGAAGATGACTTTAGGTAATGATTTGGGTGATCATCCGAGTGAGTACTACCCTTATAGATTTTCGGCAGACCGAGCATGTATGCTCAGAAAGATATTCCTGATGTGATCAATGAGTTGATTGAATGGGCGTAACCCTTGAGGGCGGCATGGACAATGGCTGTGCGTAGCCCCCAAGTGATGCTCGAAGGAGGTAAGCTTGCTACAGGGTGTGATATAAGGTTTGATCATATGAGTAACTTAGTCGTTCCCGTGTTGGGGGTGTAGAGGTAAAGACATGTCCAACTGATGGTGACGCGCAAGGCGGCCGAGGGGCGATGATGTGTACAACCGAGTGACGACGCGCGGGGCAGCCGAGTGGTGAAGACGTGCACAACCGAGTGGCGATGTTCGGAACGACCGAGTGGTGAAGACGTGCCCAACTAAGTGGCAATGCGTGGGGCGGCCGAGTGGTGAAGACGTGCCCAACTAAGTGGTGACGCACGGGGTGACCGAGTCATGATGTGTGAGGTGGCCGAATGATGAAGACATGCACAATTGAGTGGAAATGCGCGGGGCGTCCAAGTGGTGAAGACGTGCACAACCGAGAGGCGACACACTGGGCGACCGACTGGTGAAGACGTGCACAACCGAGAGGCGACGCATGGAGCGACTGAGTGGTGAAGACGTGCACAACCGAGTGGCATGGTGCGGGACGGTCGAGTGAGGATGGGCAAGGTGGCCGAGTGAAGGACTACGTGTCCAGCAAAGTGGTGATGGGCGGGGTGGTTGAGTGACAGATTGCGTGTACAAACAAGTGGGTGAAATGGTCTTCGAAGGAGTTAGCAGATGCTTTTGAAGCTAATGTAGCGATGAGGTCGGTGTAGTGTGGTTGCAACACAACAAGACCGGCGTGACAACTGAGTCTGAGTAGGAATGAAGATGACGTGCATAGCGTCTGGGTGATTATAAAACTTGTTAAAGTGGCGGATCGAATGCACTTGTTGAAGTGAAGGATCTGACTGGTGATGAAGTACTCGACCACTCAGGAGAGTGTCATTCCAAATGAGATGCAGCCCCCGAGTGCAGCGTAGCCCCCGAGCGTACTATAGGCTTCGACAATGGACATGTCGGAATACGAGAAATATAGTTTTGAATGGATGATTTGCAATTCATCGAGTCAGACTCGGGTAAAGATGAGGAGAAGCTTCCGAGTGATGCTCGAAAGAGGCAAACTCGCAAAAGAGTGAAGTGTGAAGTTTAATTATAAAAGGGACTTATCTGTCTCATGCCTGACGAGGTATATATCATTGATAAGATGAAGAGGATTCCACAGAGGGGTTGGCCAAATGTGTTTGAAGTCAACAGAGCGACAAGGTCAGTGTTGTGGTGCGCTGGGACCGGTATGGTGACCGAGTCCGAGCAGCGATGAAGTTGGCGCATAGGGCCGTCGAGTGATCGCGTAACTTGTGTAAAAAATGGCACGAGCCAACGAAATAATTTCTCGAGGAAATTTGATGTGTGCTAAAATGATTTGTGTGAATAACACCAATAGACACCTGCTGGGAGTGCAAGGGGCTTGCTGGTTAACGAACAAGAGTCTGAAAGAGCGAAGGATCCGTTCGAACTTGCCGAAGCAACGGATCCGACTGAACTCATTGGAATATTGTCCCAAATAAAACGGAAGTGTAGTGTTTCGACTGAGTTGCAGCCCCAGAGGACCGATGCAAACTCAAAATGAAGAACGACACATGGTGTTCGTGAATGATGTATGCGAAAAAATGGAAGTTGGACTCGGGAGTCTGTAGGATCGAAAGTATGTCTAGAGGGGGGTGATTAGACTTCCTAAGCCGACAATCTCATTTGTGATGAGATCAAGCCTAGAGTACATTTCAGCGACACCTTCACCATCCTTCATTTTGAACTCGTCAAGTTGACTTTGAAGCACATCCAATTTGGATTTCTTGACGGAGTCGGTACCTTCGTGCATATCAATCAAAGTATCCCAAATTTCCATTGCATTCTCAAGGCGGCTGATTTTGTTGAATTCTTCGGGGCACAATCCGTTGAAGAGAATATCACAAGCTTGAGCGTTGTATTGCAGCATCTTCAACGGTTCGGTTCTCTCCCATCAAAGAATTCAACTTGCAAGCCAATACACACAATAGCCCAAACGGCGGGGTTATGTCCAAGAATATGCATTTTCATCTTATGCTTCCAACTAGCAAAATTAGTACCATCAAAGTAAGGACCTCTACGGTGGTAATTTCCCTCACTAGACGCCATACTCTCCTAGGTTGTGAAACCAAGGCTATGATCACCAAAAGCTATGGAAATCAAGGCAAATGGAGACCGTAGCTCTGATACCAATTGTAGGATCGAAAGTATGTCTAGAGGGGGGGGGGGTGATTAGACTACTTGACCAATTAAAAAAAATCTAGCCTTTACACAATTTTAGTTCTTGGCAGATTTTAGCAACTTAGCACAAGTCAAGCAATCAAGATACAGTTCAAGCAAGTATGCAAAGAGTATATGAGCAGCGGAAAGTAAAGCATGCAACTTGCAAGAAGGTAAAGGGGTGGGATTGGAGGGTGCAAACGCAATTGGAGACACAGATGTTTTTGGCGTGGTTCCGATAGGTGGTGCTATCATACATCCACGTTGATGGAGACTTCAACCCACGAAGGGTAACGGCTGCGCGATTCCACGGAGGGCTCCACCCACGAAGGGTCCACGAAGAAGTAACCTTGTCTATCCCACCATGGCCATCGCCCATGAAGGACTTGCCTCATTGGGGTAGATCTTCATGAAGTAGGAGATCTCCTTGCCCTTACAAACTCCTTGGTTCAACTCCACAATCTTGCCGGAGGCTCCCAAGTGACACCTAACCAATCTAGGAGACACCACTCTCCAAAAGGTAATAGATGGTATGTTGATGATGAACTCCTTGCTCTTGTGCTTCAAATGATAGTCTCCCCAACACTCAACTCTCTCTCATAGGATTGGATTTGGTGGAAATATGATTTGAGTGGAAAGCAACTTGGGGAAGGCTAGAGATCAAGATTCATATGGTTGGATTGGAATATCTTGGACTCAACACATGTGTAGGTGTTCTCTCTCAGAAAATGAATGTTGGAAGTGTGGGCATGTTCTGGTGGCTTCCCTCACGAATGAGGAGAGGGTGGAGGGGTATATATAGCCTCCACACAAAATCTAACCGTTACACACAATTTACCAAACTCGATGGGACCGAATTAGAAAACTCGGTCAGACCCATTTAGTTCATAATGTGACCGTTAGGCATTTCGGTGGGACCGACATGTCAATTCGGTGGGACCAATATCATTAGGGTTAGGGCATAACATAATCTCGGTTTGATCGATTACACAAACTCAGCGGGACCGACTTTGGTAATAAGCAAAACAGAGAGTTGTTCAAGCAGACTCGGTGGGACTGATTCGCTCATCTCGGTGGGACCAAAACGTTACGAAAAGGAAACAAGGAGTTTGCATTGCAAACTCGGTGATACCGAGATCCCCATCGGTTAGGCTGATGTGACTAGGGTTTCTGGCAGTGGCTATGTCAACTGAACTCGGTGGCGCCGGATAGATCAAATCAGTGGGGCCGAGTTTAACTTTTGGTTTCGGACATATTAGGATGTGAGAAAGTGGTTGAGGGCTTTTGAGCATATCACTAAGCACTTTAAGAGCAAGCAATCCATTAAGCAACACCTCATCCCCTTTTAATAGTATTGTTTTCCTATGGACTCAATGTGATCTTGGATCACTGAAATAGAAAATGTAGAGTCTTGATCTTTAGATCTTGAGCCAATCCTTTGTCCTTAGCATTTTGAGGGGTCCACATTCCTAATCCATGCCATGCCAATCATTGAACTTTCCTGAAATATTTACCTTGAAATAGCATTAGTTCAATGAGGTATATGTTGTTAATCATTACCAAAACCACCCAGGGATAGTTGCACTTTCAATCTCCCCCTTTTTGGTAATTGATGACAACATATAGATCAAAGCTACGACAAATGATAATAAGATTGAAATACATCATCGCTTTGAGAAGTATGTGATAAGCAAGAGCTCCCCGTAAATTTGTGCATTATTTAAAACATGCTTTGGACTATAAATGCACAATCTGTTAGGATCATGGGTCACTCTTCCATGTCACATACATCTTGGTGGAGCGCTCAAAATAATAACAATTAAAAGCATGCACTCATCACCAAGCAAAGTGAATGATCATATATGGATATAAGGGATACTATCATTCAAGCACACATTAAAGTAGCATATGATCAAACACATGATCATCCAAGTATCTCACAAAAGACATAATGTAACAAGCAAGCATACAATAAAGTTCAACCAAATAAAGTGCAAGAGAGACAAAAAGCAACTCTCTCTCTCTCTCTCTCTCTCTCTCTCTCAGGCTATGCTCTATACATATTTCTACCGCTTTGGCAACAAGTTACCAAAAAGTTAAAATATGCATGGTGCTATGCGTCTCTCAGGTTTGGTCTCCATGAGGTGGTGTAGAGATGACTCCTGATACGTCCGTTTTGCATCATGCTTTTATATCGATATTTATTGCATTATGGGCTGTTATTACACGTTATGTCACAATACTTATGGCTATTGTCTCTTATTTTTACAAGGTTTATCATGATGAGGGAGAATGCTGGCAGTTGGGATTCTGGGCTGGAAAAGGAGCAAATATTGGTATTCTGCACAGCTCCAAAAGTCCTGAAACTCCACAAAAGTCTTTTTTGGAAATAATGATAATTATTGAGCGGAAGAAGTACAAGAGGGGGCCCACATCCTGGCCACGAGGGTGGGGGGCGAGCCCACCCCTACTGGGCGTGCCTGAGGGATTCCTAGATAAGGGGGTATCCGAACAGCCGGACTATGTACTTTGGCCGGACTATTGGACTATGAAGATACAAGATTGAAGACTTCGTCCTGTGTCCGGATGGGACTCTCCTTTGCATGGAAGGCAAGCTTGGCGATTCGGATGATAGATCTCCTTCTCTGTAAACGACTCTGTGTAACCCTAGCCCCCTGCGATGTCTATATAAACCGGAGGGTTTAGTCCGTAGGACACAACAACAATCATACCATAGTTTAGCTTCTAGGGTTTAGCCTCTATGATCCCGTGGTAGATCAACTCTTGTAATACTCATATCATCAAGATCAATCAAGGAAGAAGTAGGGTATTACCTCCATCAAGAGGGCCCGAACCTGGGTAAACATCGTGTCCCCAGTCTCCTGTTACCATTAGCCTTAGACACACAGTTCGGGACCCCCTACCCGAGATCCGCCAGTTTTGACACCGACATTGGTGGTTTGATTGAGAGTTCCTCTGTGTCGTTTTTGTAAGGCCCGATGGCTTCTCCAACCTTCAACAACGCCGTCCTTGGTGAGACTTTTCTCCTCGGACAGATCTTCGTGTTCGGCGGCTTCGCACTGAAGGCCCACTCGCTTGGCCATCTAGAGCAGATCGGCAGCTACGCCCCTGGCCATCAGGTCAGGTTCGAGAACCTAAAATACATTGCCGACATCCGCGGAGACTTGATCTTCGACGGATTCGAGCCCACGTCAGGAGCGCCGAACGGTCGCCACGCGCATGACTTAGATCTGCCATCGGACAGTATTCGGGATATCGCACCTGCCATGGCTCTGGACTTTGATCTAGAGCAGATCATGCCATCCAAGGACGGGTGGATGGACCCCGCCATGGAGGCCGCACACATATCGGCATTGGAGCCGAACACATACTCCGCTTCCAAGGAAATCTGTGTCTCCGGACCCCCGGACTTGTCTTCGGTCGTAGGTTCCGGACCGCGTGCATCCATGCCCATCGAATCAGATTGGGCTCCAATCATGGAATTTACCGCCGCGGATACCTTCCAGCACTCCCCCTTTGGCGATGTGCTAAATTCATTAAAGTCTCTCTCTCTCTGACAAAGGACTCTTGGCCGAACTATATCCGGCCTAAGTGGGGCACGGATGACGAAGAAAATCACCTCCCACCCACCACCCACTTCATAGCCACTGTCGATGACCTAACAAACATGCTTGACTTCGACTCCGACGACATTGGCGATATGGATGTCGACGCAGGGGACGATCCGGAACCACCGCCCACGGGGCGCTGGACCGCCACTTCATCACATGATATCTACATGGTGGACACGCCTAAGGAAGCCAACGGTGACAAGAAGGACACAACGGAGGATAAACCCCCCGGTAAACAAAAACGACAGTGCAGCGCCGCTCTAAGTCCAGTCGCAGTAAAAATAGCGATAACAGCACAAGGAAAAATGACACCCTCGTTTACTCCGAAGGCGACAACTCGAACCCAGTAACAGAGCAAGAAGATCTAGGTCACACCGAACAAATGCCCGATCACAGCGATCCCGAGGGCCGAACTCATCAAACTACCCACGGAGGGGAGGATAGTCCGGTTGACGATGCATTCATCATCCCGGAAAAACGTTTGGAGCAAGATAACCTCCACAGAAAGCTTCTGGCTACGGCGAAGAGCCTAAAGAAGCAGAAGCAAAGGCTTAAAGCCGTGCAAGATACGCTCAACCGAAGATGGAACAAGGTGCTAGACACCGAAGGAAAATATGGCGACGATCGCCACACAAAGAGCTACCCAAAGTGCAAGTTGCTTCCCGAATTTGACGATGAGGCCGCAGCGCCCATTCCGCCAAAGAACAATACGGCCAGTCGGCCGGACCAACCACCTCATGGCCGCGATAGAGCAACCACTGATACCACACACGATTTACGTGAGCTCCTGGACAAAAATGCCGGTGCGGCCAGGTCCATCTATGGGTCTAGAGGACATGCTCTGACGCGGAATTATGGTCACCACAACGATCACACTGATCGATTACCAATCCAGAATCAACACCAGGCGCAACAACAGCCGACAGCATGCCACGACACGGCTAGATACAGAGGGGCTGCACACCCTCTGTGCTTCAGCGATGAGGTGTTGGATCATGAATTTCCACAAGGATTCAAACCCGTGAATATAGAGGCATACGATGGAACGACAGACCCTGGGGTCTGGATTGAAGATTTTATCCTTCACATACACATGGCTCGTGGGGATGACCTCCACGCCATCAAATACCTTCCCCTCAAGTTGAAAGGACCAGCTCGGCACTGGCTGAAGAGCCTCCCCGAGAACTCAATTGGAAGTTGTGAAGAACTTGAGGATGCTTTCAGGGCCAACTTTTAAGGGACCTATGTCCGACCTCCGGATGCAGATGATTTAAGTCACATAGTACAGCAGCCCGGAGAGTCAGCCTATAAGCTTTGGAACAGATTTCTCACTAAGAAGAATCAAATTGTCGACTGTCTGGATGCCGAAGCCTTAGCAGCCTTCAAACATAGTGTCTGAGACGAGTGGCTCGCCAAACACCTCGGCCAAGAAACGCCAAGGATGATGGCAGCCTTAACAAGCCTTATGACCCGCTTTTGTGCAAGCGAAGAGAGCTGGTTGGCCCGTAGAGGCACCAGTGACCCAGGCACATCCAAAATTCGAGATGGCAACGGGAAGCCACGGCGCACTAAGCACAAGCGTCAGAATGACGATAGTCCGGACAACACGACGGTCAACGCCAGGTTCAGGGGCTCTCGACCCGGTCAAGGAAAGAAGCCAATTAAGGGCAGTAAAGAGGGACCGTCCGACCTGAATAAAGTCCTGGACGGATTGTGCCAAATCCATGGCACTTCTGAAAAACCTACAAATCATACTCACTGAGAATGTTGGGTCTTCAAGCAGGCCGGCAAATTAAATGCCGAAAACAAGGGTAGGGAAACACCAAGCAAAGACGAGGATGAGCCTCGCCAGCCGAACATGGGGGGCCAAAAAAAATTCCCACCAGAAGTCAAAACAATAAACATGGTACACGCAACTCACGTAGAGTTCGTCGCCCCCAAATGCAACCCCTGGGCGGCCTGCCCGATCACTTTCGATCATAGGGACCACCAGGCCAGTATCTGGCACGGAGGACCGGCTGCCTTGGGGCTCGACCCAATAATTGATGGATACCATCTCACTCGAGTCCTAATGGACGGCGGCAGTAGTCTTAATCTGATATATCAAGACACCATCCGCAAGATGGGGATAGACCCATCCAGAATAAGCCAAAATAGCACCACTTTCAATGGAGTGATACCAGGCGTTGAGGCCCACTGCCGGGGCTAGCTCGTATTAGAAGTGACATTCGGTTCTCCCGACAACTTCAGAAGCGAGGAACTACTCTTCAACATCGCTCCCTTCAACAGCGGTTATCATGCACTACTCAAAAGAACGGCCTTCGCTTGCTTTAACGCAATACCGAACTACGCCTACCTTAAACTTAAGATGCCCAGTCCACGTGGCGTCATTACCTTTGGCGGAAAGACAGAGCAGTGTGCGGTGGCTCTGATAGCCAGACATTAAGCGGCCTCTCCTACCAGAAGCATGATCGGTCGTCAAGACCACATACACGGTTAGACGAGTCCAGTCCATAATTTTTCACGATAGCCCAGATAAACCCGAGCTAGGTGTTGTACATGTATCCCCATAAATGATATCAGGGGCTACAAACATGTAATAAAGCCCACAATTCGGCTTGCCTCATTAATAGGCAAATATCTCGTATCTCTAACATACATCGAGAATAACCAACTTTTCGTGCGCTTACTCTTTTACATGATTTTTTGTTTTTACAGACACTATTCATGCGACTCCCTTCCAGGATACGGCACAACAGAGATAAAGGCGCAGACGTGCAGCAGGGCCCCGCTCAAAGGTTTCTCTTTAGATTAAGCCCCTATGTAAACCTTCTTTACTGCCTTTTGTTGCTTAACATCCCGTGGGTATTCAATACACCCACAGTGGATACTGGCGTCATAGGCATTTCGCCACGACAGAACAATGCACGTACCTGGAAATATAGGGTTCATAATCAAGGGCGTTGCTCAGCCCAGTATATGTTATAAAGTCCGAATACCTTAGGGAGTGTTCGGCGTCGTGAGTTAGGCCTTATATGCATCAGCTTCGAATCATGTCTTTGGTCAAATGTTGGGTTTGCCTGGCTCCTGGGTTTGCTGCCTTACGTTTCGTTCTATTGGCTAAGGCGGCCAAAGGAGAACTACTGCAATTGTGCCCTGGTTATTCCAGATGAGCACCTCAGTAGAGAAAGCCGAAAACTGACTGTCATGATACAGCGAGAGACTAGTCAACCACTCGAAGACTCATCGGAATCTATAGGATTCCTCCGCATTAACGAAGGACCGTTTCCCGGCCCCGTACATACACGTGCCCTATACGGATGTACGCAGATGTACTAGGGGCTACTTAGTAGCCCCACCATTAAACTCCCATGGCTAAGTGAAAGTGTTACAGCTCTATAGTCCGGTTGCCTGGTTCGACGTGCGATCACCTCCTTAATGGACCAAGACGTTGGATCAAGTGTGATTATGCCTATATTTTTCAAACACCCTCGCATTGTATGCATGGGGGCTAAAGCCAACGACTGCTAACTTTCAAGTTATATGAATACTTAAACGGCCACACAGGAGATATTCCAACACTTTCAGGCAAAAGTATAAACACAACCTCTATATTTAATTGTTTACAATTCAGTGATTTGTCACTCAAACATGACATTCTTCGAACACTGAGCCTATATTCTACGGGCACCTTCTATGACCTGCTCAAAATAGTGCTCGGTTGGGTCTTGGCTTCCTGCCGAACCCTGGGTTGCAACGCTGGTGGCCTCCATATATGCCCAATATGTCTTAACACGGGCAAAATCCATCCGCGCACCCTCTATGCACGCCGACCTCTTCACGGCATCAATTTGTGATCTGGCGCCAAATAATTGTTGCACCAAACCAAAGTAACTGTCTAGCTTCGGTCCCTTTGGCCATAGATGGTCTATTATAGACCTCATTGCAAGACCGGACAACCTATGGAGCTCGACTATAGCGGCCATCTTCTCATCAATGGTAATGAGCGCGCTGGAGCATTAAATTGCGACCAGAACAACTTTTCCATTTCGTTATCTTTATGATCCTTGAACAACTTGGTCGCATCAGCCGCACTCTTCGCCAAGTCCGCATACTCATCTTCAACGCTCCAAAGCTAATCCAACGAAGCATACTTTGGATCTAAAAACTTCATCCGAAACAAATAGGGATTTCCAGCCACGATTTCTCCGGCTTGTCGAAGTTCTTCCCGCGCGTCTCTAATTTCTGAGCGCGTCTCCTTAGCCAAATCTAGCGCCTCTTTCAGGTCATCCGCCTTTGCCTGATTCTCCTTTTCGAGAAGCTCATACCGGCCGGCGGCGTCCCTCAGCTCCACAGCCATCTCGGCTATCTTTTCTTCAATTCGGTGATGAGTAGCCAATTCGGCTCTCAAGTCCTCGGCTGCCTTTAGGTCAGCCACATTGCTAATCCGGGCTTGTTCCTTGGCTAGGGAAAGTTCTGCCCTCAGGGTCTCAATGAAAGCAGCTCCACCTACAGCCACATCATATTATATTAATATTTCAATCATCTTCATATCTCCTAAAGCAAATAAGGAAAAAACGAGCGCATACACTGTGACTCGTCGATCCGCTTGTTTATAAGCGTGACGTCGGTATCCACCACATCAATTTGTCACCTTAGTTCGGCAAGTTCAGCATTCCCGTCTATTGCCGGACTCTTATCCACCTGCGTATAAATGCAGTACAATGATTACCTGAGAGTGTGATCCTCCGTTTCCCGCCTCGGGCTGGCAACCAGAGTCTCAGGGGCTACTATCTATACGGAGCACACCTAGCGCATGTGGAACAATCAAAAATTACGTATTTTGTATCATACCTCGAAGCCTTTGAGTAAACTTCCAAAAGCTTCATTTAACCCGCTTGTGGCGGACGAAATCTTCTCCAACACCGTACCCATCGGTGTACGGTGACCCTCTGAGAGAGCGGCTTGCTCCAGGAGGCTCGCCAGCGTGTTCGGCCAGGTACCGGATTGTTCCGGACCCTTCTCATCACCCGCCAAGGGGGCCAAATGCGCCGGGCTCGGGACGGCCGAAGTGTTAGCTTCCGGCCTCAGCGGATCTGAGCTCCTCCGTGACGACACCTCATGGTCTCCTGCCCCATGGGGCGGAGAGGCAGGTAGGATTTCACTCTCCATCATCTCCGGAAGAAGATCCCCCGAAGACGATCCCTATTGGGACGAGCTACTAGCCGGACTACATAAAATAGATCCTGGTTATTTTTCTGAGAGGAAAAGCAATAGCTTCTTGTTTATCATTATCTTACAGCTCGGTGGAGGGCTGGCCCATTTGCAGGCACGATGCGGTGAAGACGCCCCTCGGGACAGGGCCCCCTGGAGAGGTTTCTTCCCTTGCTTAGGCGCCTCCGTCTCCAAATCTTCGGAGGCAACCCTCTTTTTCCCGTGGGAGGAGGAAACCTTAGATTCATCTCCCCGGTCGTCCTCCGCTGTGGAAACATTAATCCCCCCGGTTCAGATGCACAATGTGTGAAGCTCACTCTTGGCTTCTCCACTTCTCCCTTCACCTTTCTCCAATGGCACTTGTCTTAGCACCCGCTCAAGCATCCTGGCTATCACCGGACTGGGCGAGCCTTCGGGAAGCGGGGCCGGACACCTGATTGTCTCCGCCTTACTAAGCCAATCCTGGTCGCGGACAATTTTTCAGAACAATGCTATGACAAATATAAATGAAGTGTTCGGTCATAGGGTTACTTACTTGGGTATCTGGGCGATTGCAGCTGAGGCCCGCATCCTCGATGGTGTCCGGACACTTTATTCGTGGTCTGAAGAACAACTTATACATTCCTTCAAGCGTCATGCCGAAGAAGTGCTGAATGGTTCGCGGGCCTTATGGATTGAACTCCCACATCCGGAGAGATCGACGTTTACACGGCAGGGCCCGCCAAACTAGCATTGCCTGGATTATTTTGACAAGACTAATGTCCCTCTCAAGAAGCTCACGAATTCGGCCCTGCAATGTTGGTACATCATTTGCAGACCCCCAGTCCAGTCCTACGTTGGCCCATGATGCCAGTTGAGGCGGAGGGACCGAGCGGAAGGTGGGGGCGGCCACCCACTTCGTGCCTCGGGGAGCCGTGATGTAAAACCACCTCCGTTGCCACAGATCGGATACCTCCGGGAAAGAACCTTCTGGCCATGGAACATTGGCGTTTCTGCTTATTGCGGCACCCCCGCACTCTGCGTGTCGCCCCTCAATCATCTTCGGCTTCATGTTGAAGGTCTTGAGCCATAGGCCGAAGTGGGGGTGATGTGGAGGAAGGCTTCGCACACGACGATAAACGACGAGATGTGGAGGATGGAATCCGGAGCTAGATCGTGAAAATCTAACCCATAACAGAACATGAGCCCCCTCACGAAGGGATCAAGAGTAAAGTCCAAGCCCCGGAGGAAGTGAGAAACAAATGCGACACTCTCGTTGGGTTCGGGAGTGGGGATGATCTGCTCAGGGGTAGGAAGCCTATGTTTGACATCAGCGGTCAGATATCTGGCCTCCCCGAGTTTCGCAATGTCCTCCTCTGTCATCCACCATCCTTGAAGGCTGGATCCAGACATGGTTGAAGATCCGAAGTACCTAAGCTTGAGCTTCGGGTGTTGGAACTAGAGAGGCGGAAAGGCGCAAGCGTGGTAAGAAAGGGATAGGCCTTGACCCCTCAATAAAGGGAGGAGAATATCAAGCGTCCCCAACATGAACGTTTGGGCTTGCCTAAAAAACACGAACTTGCCTAAGAAAGGGACTTGCCTAAAAAACAGGCGTGGTGGGGTTACCCATACCCATATTGATGAGAATCCCGCGATAATAGGGACACGATCTCCCCTTCGACAAGACGTGCCAAAGGAACTGCCTCGCAATATGCGCGGTATCTGGTTATGAAAAAATGGCTTGAATAAAAACCGGGCCATGGCGTGATGCCGCGCCACGGAGAGTTGTCAGCAGGATAGATTCGTGGTTTATTATTCTCTCTACGGTGGTATATGAAATTTATTTTGCAGAGACCGGAGACGATTTGAGTGTTCGAAGGTTACTTTGGAGTATTCGGAGATGAAACCTGCCTTGTAATGCCGAAGACAATCTGCGCGCCGGACTCATCATCATTGAAGCCTGGTTCAGGGGCTACTGAGGGATTCCTGGATAAGGGGGTATCCGGACAACCGGACTATGTACTTTGGCCGGACTGTTGGACTATGAAGATACAAGATTGAAGACTTCGTCCCGTGTCCAGATGGGACTCTCCTTTGCGTGGAAGGCAAGCTTGACGATTCGAATGATAGATCTCCTTCTCTATAAACGACTCTGTGTAACCCTAGCCCCCTCTGTTGTCTATATAAACCGGAGGGTTTAGTCCATAGGACAGAACAACAATCATACCATAGGATAGCTTCTAGGGTTTAGCCTCTATGATCTCGTGCTAGATCAACTCTTGCAATACTCATATCATCAAGATCAATCAAGTAGGAAGTAGGGTATTTCCTCCATCGAGAGGGCCCAAACCTGGGTGAACATCGTGTCCCCAGTCTCCTGTTACCATTAGCCTTAGACGCACAGTTCAGGACCCCCTACCCGAGATCCACCGGTTTTGACACCGACAGCGCCCCCTGCCTCATGGGCCCCCTGGTGGCCCTCCGATGCCCATCTTCTGCTATATGAAGTCTTCTACCCTAGAAAAAATCATAAGCAAGCTTACGGGATGAAACTCCGCCGCCATGAGGCGGAACCTTGGCGGAACCAATCTAGGGCTCCGGCGGAGCTGTTCTGCCGGGGAAAGTTCCCTCCGGGAGGGGGAAATCATCACCATCATCATCACCAACGGTCCTCTCATCGTGAGGGGGTCAATCTCCATCAACATCTTCACCAGCACCATTTCCTCTCAAACCTTAGTTCATCTCTTGTATCCAATCTGTGTATCCAAACCTCAGATTGGTACCTGTGGGTTGCTAGTAGTGTTGATTACTCCTTGTAGTTGATGCTAGTTGGTTTATTTGGTGGAAGATCATATGTTCAGATCCTTAATGCATATTAATACCCCTATGATTATGAACATGAATATGCTTTGTGAGTAGTTATGTTTGTTCCTGAGGACATGGGAGAAGTCTTGTTATTAGTAGTCATGTGAATTTGGTATTCGTTTGATATTTTGATGAGATGTATGTTGTCTTTCCTCTAGTGGTGTTGTGTGAACATCGACTACATGACACTTCACCATTGTTTGGGCCTAGAGGAAGGCATTGGGAAGTAATAAATAGATAATGGGTTGCTAGAGTGACAGAAGCTTAAACCCTAGTTTATGCGTTGCTTCGTAAGGGGCTGATTTGGATCCATATGTTTCATGCTATGGTTAGGTTTACCTTAATACTTCTTTTGTAGTTGCGGATGCTTGCAATAGGGGTTAATCATAAGTGGGATACTTGTCCAAGAAAGGGCAGTACCCAAGCACCGGTCCACCCACATATCAAATTATCAAAGTAATGAACACGAATCATATGAGCGTGATGAAAACTAGCTTGACGATAATTCCCATGTGTCCTCGGGAGCGCTTTTCTCATTATAAGAACTTGTCCAGGCTTGTCCTTTGGTACAAAAAGGATTGGGCCACCTTGCTGCACCTTATTTACTTTCATTGCTTGTTACCCGTTACAAATTATCCTATCACAAAACTATCTATTACCTACAATTTCAGTGCTTGCAGAGAATACCTTACTGAAAACTGCTTGTCATTTCCTTCTGCTCCTTGTTGGGTTCGACACTCTTACTTATTGAAAGGACTATGATAGATCCCCTATACTTGTGGGTCATCAAGACTCTTTTCCGGTGCCGTTGCGGGGAGTGAAGCGCCTTTGGTGAGTGGAACTTGGTAAGGAAACATTTATATAGTGTGCTGAAATTTTCTGTCACTTGTTACTATGGAAACTAATCCTTTGAGGGGCTTGTTCGGGGCATCTTCGCCTCGACCAGTAGAGCAAAGAGTTGCTCCTCAACCTACTTAACCTACTGAAAATGTTTACTTTGAAATTCCTTTGGGTATGGTAGAGAAACTGCTAGCTCATCCCTTTGCAGGAGATGGAACATTGCATCCCGATTTACACCTTATCTATGTGGATGAAATTTGTGGATTATTTAAGCTTGCAGGTATGCCCGATGATGTTGTTAAGAGGAAAGTCTTCCCTTTATCTTTTAAGGGAGATGCATTGACATGGTATAGGCTATGTGATGATACGGGATCTTGGGACTATAAACAATTAAAATTGGAATTTCACGAAAAGTTCTATCCTATGCATCTTGTTCATCGTGATCGTAATTATATATATAATTTTTTGGCCTCGTGAAGGAGAAAGAATTGCTCAAGCTTGGGGGAGGCTTAAGTCAATGTTATATTCATGCCGCAATCATGAGCTCTCAAGAGAAATGATTATTCAAAACTTTTATGCTCGACTTTCTGTCAATGATCGCACCATGCTTGATACTTCTTGTGCTGGTTCTTATATGCTGAAGACTATTGAATTCAAGTGGGATTTATTGGAAAGAATTTAACGCAACTCTGAAGATTGGGGTTCCGACGATGGTAAGGAGTCAGGTATGACACCTAAGTTTGATTGTGTTAAGTCTTTTATGGATATCGATGCTTTTCATGGATTTAGCACTAAATATGGACTTGACTCTGAGATAGTAGCTTCTTTCTGTGAATCCTTTGCTACTCACGTTGATCTCCCTAAGGAGAAGTGGTTTAAATATAATCCTCCCACTGAAGTAAAAGTAGTTGCACTTGTTACAGTTGAAGAAAAGATTATCACTTATAATGATCCTATTGTTCCTACTACTTATGTTGAGAAACCACCTTTCCCTGTTAGGATAAAGGATCATGCTAAAGCTTCAACTGTGGTTGGTAAGAGTAATACTTGAACATATACACCTCCTGAGCAAATTAAAGTTGGACCTAGTATTGCTATGGTTAAATATCTCTTGGGTGATAATATTGATGGGCATGTTATTTACTTCTACAAGGAAGCTGGTAATATTGCTAGACCGGATGCTAAGATACATAGACCTATTGTAGGCATGCCTATTATTTCTATTAAAATAGGAGATTATTTGTTATAATGGGTTATGTGATATGGGTGCTAGTGCTAGTGCAATGCCTATTTCCTTATATCAAGAAATTATGCATGATATTGCACCCGCTGAAATAGAAGGTATTGATGTTACTATTAAGCTTGCAAATAGAGATACTATTTCACCAATAGGAATTGTTAGAGATGTTGAAGTCTTGTGTGGGAAAGTTAAATACCCTGCTGATTTTCTTGTCCTTCGTTCCCCACAAGATAGCTTTTGTCCCATTATATTTGGTAGACCCTACTTGAATACTGTTAATGCTAAGATTGATTGCAAAAAGGATGTCGTTACAATTGGCTTGGGGGATATGAAACATGAGTTCAATTTTGCTAAGTTTCGTAGACAACCCCATGATAAAGAATTGCCTAGTAAGGATGAAATTATTGTTCTTGCTTCTATTGCTGTGCCTCCTACTGATCCGTTAGAACAATATTTGCTAGACCATGAAAATGATATGTTTATGAATGAAAGAAGGGAAATAGATGGAGTATTCTTTAAACAGGGTCCTATTTTGAAACACAACTTACCTGTTGAAATCCTAGGGGATCCCCCTCCACCCAAGGGTGATCCCGTGTTTGAGCTTAAACCTTTACCTGATAATCTTAAATATGCTTATCTTGATGAAAATAAGATATATCCTATTATTATTAGTGCTAACCTTTCAGAACAGGAAGAGGAAAGATTATTGAAAACTCTGAAGAAGCACCGTGCTGCTATTGGATATACTCTAGATGATCTTAAGGGCATTAGTCCCACTCTATGCCAACACAAAATTAAGTTGGTTAAAGACGCCAAACCAGTTAGAGATCATCAACAACGGTTAAATCCTAAGATGAAAGAAGTGGTAAGAAAGGAAATACTAAAGCTCCTTGAGGCAGGTATAATTTATCCCGTTGCTGATAGAGAGTGGGTAAGTCCTGTCCATTGTGTCCCTAAGAAGGGAGGTATTACTGTAGTCCCTAATGATAAAGATGAATTGATCCCGCAAAGAATTATTATAGGTAATAGGATGGTAATTGATTTACGCAAATTAAATAAAGCTACTAAGAAAGATCATTACACTTTACATTTTATTGATCAAATGCTAGAAAGAATAACCAAACATACACATTTTTGCTTTCTAGATGGTTATTCTGGTTTCTCTCAAATACCTGTGTCAGTGAACGATCAAGCAAAGACTACTTTTACTTGTGCTTTCGGTACTTTTGCTTAGAGACGTATGCCTTTTGGTTTATGTAATGCACCTGCTACCTTTCAAAGATGCATGATGGCTATATTCTCTGACTTTTGTGAAAAGATTTATGAGGTATTCATGGATGATCTGTAACACCCCAGATGCAACTTTCCACATTTGTAACTCCAACTCTTGCCTTTTCCGGAGATGTGATATGTTATTTCCTTTGTGGTTGGGTTTTTGTCTTTTGTTTTGCATTTTGTTCATGTCATGCATTTCATCTCATAGCATCATGCGCATTGCATCTTCATGTTCTCTAAAAACTGGTAGCCGTTCGCAGTTGCCCTTTCTCTCTTTGCCTCCGTTGGTATTTTGTCAGGCCCTTGTCCTCGTTGACCTCTCTCAGACCCCTCGTGTGCGTGTCCGAAACTTCCCCGAACCCGAACCGCACGGTCACGACCGATGGGTCCGGATCATCCCCAAACACCCCTCTGTTTTTTTGGCATGCGCACACTCAGCCGCTTGGGTCAATTCCACTTCTGGGCTTGCACCGTGCATTGAATCCGGCCCGTGTATTTTTTCCCTATCCCATGTGTTTTAGCATTTATTCATTTTCTACATATTCATATCAATGCCATCATTTTAAAATGCTCATAACTAAATGTCCATGCATCCAAATAGATCATGTCATATATGTAAAATGCTCAGATTTTCTTGTACTTTCATAATCTGCAACTTTCTCCATGTTAAACATGTTTAACCAGCTGTTTGCTATTATTTTGCATAAATAGCATGTTAAAATGATTTATTTCATAACTAAATAACCGTAGCTCGGTTTTAAATAAACTTTATATGTAAATGGGGTGGAAAAAATGCATAGATTAACTTGGTGCACTCATCTTGCATGTTTAACAACTCTAAAATATGTTTTAGGGTAGAACAATACCAAATTTGAAATATGGACATGAGGATTTTCTGGAATTGTTGTTTGTTCTTTCCGGCCTCATTTAAAATTGCCTAGATAGGTAGTTTTGTTATACTTCACCTCTTGCCATGTTAATCAACATTTAGTATTGTTGGGTACATAAACAAGAGTGAACTAAATTAATGAATGTGGTGTTTCGTCAATATGCAACTCGTTGCATATTGAGCTCCACTTAATTTGTAGTATTGTTTGTGCACTTTGCCATGCCATGCCTCATTAAACCGGACATGCATCATACTTGTTTGTGCATCATGCCATGTTTATGCTCGTGCATTTACCATGTTGTTTCCTTCTTTCCGGTTTGCTTCTCTCGTTAGCTTCGATTTCGTTCCGGAGTTGTGAGGATTCGTTCGACTACGTCCGGTTGTCTTCTTCATGGACTCGTTCTTCTTCCACTAGTGCAGAACCGGGAAATAGCACCGGTTTGTAAGGCCCTTTAGTGCCGGTTCCATAACCGGCACTAAAGTGTGGGCACTAAAGGCCCCCCCTTTAGTACCAGTTCAGCACGAACCGGTGCTAAAGGGAAACCACGTGGCACGAGCCAGCTCCAGGGGCCTGGAGCCCTTTAGTACCGGTTGGTAAGACCAACCGGTACTATAAGGTTTGGGTTTTTTTTAGTTTTATGATTTCTTTTTCATTTAATTTTGTGTTTCCATTTTAATTCTTTTTCGTTTGCTGGTATTTTACGATACTACACATTGTACACGTTATGCATATATATATATATAAATAGAATTTCTAGTAGAACCAATCATGCATATATATATCATCAATTAATGTCTCACAAACCATCATATTAATTAATTCACACATACAAACATGTATAGCTATTACATATGCATGTTGCCTTCGGAGCCAGTGGCATTAGCCTAATTGGTGCCTTCGGAGCACGATGACAATTGGAAGTGGTTTTCATGAGGGCGGTAGCGGGTAATAGTGTTCTCCCTTCGGATTTATGACCTGGTCGAGCAAAAATCCCGCTATTTCCTCTTGAAGTGCTTCTACGCGCTCCGTTTCTAGGAGCTTCTCCCGCACCTCTCTGAACTATTAAGGAGGAGATCAATATGCATGTGTATTAGTTGTGTGACTAGATATCGATAATGGTGTAAAAATTGTGAATAGTGTTTTGACAAGCGTACCCATTCCTGTCTTTGAGATCTGCTCCTTTCGGACGCCATGATGCGAATGTTCTCGCAAACGCAGAATGCACACAGATCAGTCCCCTGCGCCTGCTTCAGGGCCTTTACGGGAATGGAATTTGATCAGATAATAATTAATCAAGCATGATAATTAAAGAGATGGCAGCTAGCTAGCTATAGCTAGTACTACATAATTACTTACCTTGGGTCTTCCCCATTTAAGCTTTTCTTTCCATTCGCCTTCCGTGACGCTGATGAACCTTGCCCAAGCCCTGCCTGCCGACAAAGAAAATGAATAAAGGGGTTATTAAATAGTTCATATCATGAAATGACGAACTAAATAGGCCGAGATATATAGTTAATAATGATTGAAATTACCTGTTGACTATCCCAAACAAGATGTTATAGTCAGTTTTTTCTTTGAGTAGTGAGTCCAGTATTTCAACTGTTCCGGCGTCAACTTTAATGATACACAAGACCCAGTGAAATCTGCATGCACACACGTTTGCATGTCTTAATTAAGCGGGCATATGTAAGCAAAAACATGTAGCTATCTAGTAGGCAAAAACAGAGAATTTGTAGTACAAGACAGTGTGACTCACTGGAAGTTGTAAGGAAGTAGTATATCTTCATTGTATTTGAGGCGCTTCAAGAACTCTAGCATGCTGTCCTCTACGGCCTTTTGATGACGTGCATCTATTTTCCATGTGTATTCATTAACGGTGTTAGGGTCAATGAACCCAATGCCATAGCGTCCACCTTTTCTCATTTCATACATCTTCATCCTGCATATAATACCACAGAAAAGAATATAGTGAGGATAATTACAGGTAATGATTGATCAAAAGGATCACTACAGCTAGCTTGAGACTTAAATTACAGAAAGAAATCACTTACAGACAATAGCAACTGACGATAGATTTGTCGAGTGCGTCTTGATTGTATAACTGAAACAGTTCAGAATACTCAACGGACACAACTTTCTCATGGTAGTAATGCTCCTTCTTGACATTCACCATGAGGGACAATCGATCGGAAATCTTGGTAATGTTCATGTACCATTGATGCAATTCATACATTCTCGTTGGGAGGTTCTTGACCTTGTCTGGCTCGACCAAAGGTTGGCCCCGGACATATTTCCGTTTTATTTCATCCTCTCTAAGCACAGGCATGGGCTCGATCTCGAGGAGTTGTCCAACAGTGATTTTGAGAACTTCAACCTGCATTATATGCTCCTCCGTTATTACCACATTGCCCACCTTAGGAACGTAAACTGTTTTCCCACAATAATATTGGGCGCGCGTACTGTCACGTGTTGTTGGCACAACAAGCGAGGGGATCGATTGCGCTGCCTGTTCTCCCATCTGGGGAATGGTTTTCCCGCATTTTTTGACAGCTGTTTCTTTTTTGCTAGATCCCGAGCTCGCCTCCTTATGTAGACGTGCTCGATTTAACTTCCTGATGTGGCGCTCATAGTCTGTGTCAACAGGCTTGGGAGCTGGTGGTTGATCCATACGAATGAAGTGGTCAATCATTTTCTCAGGCACTTTCTCCCTTGGCGGCGGTGGCGGTTTCGGTGCAAAATGGGCTTCCACCTCGGACTTCGATATGGCTGCGATTTCCTCCTCGGACCTGTCATAAGCCCTCTGCGGAAGAGGCGTGAGGCTTGGACCATATTTATATCGCTTGCCTCCGCCTATACTTCCTGTACTACCTCGACTCGTACCGCTACGCACCATAGCTGCGGGGTGTCTCTTCTGTGATTGCTGAGGCGGCGGAGACGGCTGACGAGGCTGAGTTGGACGAGGAGGAGTGGCCACCTGAAGCTGTGCCAGACTTGGAGGAGGAGTGGCCTGATGTTGTGCCGGACTTGGAGGAGGAGTGGACGTCTGACGCTGTGGCGGACTTGGAGGAGGAGGAGTGGCCTGACACTTTGCTGGACTTGGAGGAGGAGTGGCCTGACACTTTGCCGGACTTGGTGGACTTGCAGGAGCGGGAGACTGCTGACTCAGTGGCGTACTTCGACGAGGAGTCGGCTGACACGGTGTCGGTGGCCTTCGAAAGATGATGCAATCCTTTTTCCATAGGATGATACAATGTTTGGCGTCTCCGAGAAAGCGCTCATCGTCACCTCGAAGATAGTCATGCTCTAGCTCCGAATATGGGTCCACCACCTCATCAACCAAGACACGAGCATAGCCCGCTGGAATCGGGTTGCAATGGAAGGTTGCCTCAGGGGGATTTGTAAAAGCAACAGCGTCCGCCACCTTCATGGATATGTTCTTCATTTTGACGTGTAGCTCGCAGCTAGTGTTCTCCGTGATGTCATCCACGGGGTATCTACCTAGCATTGCATCGTCCGGGGCGGAACCCACGCTGCTTCTCGGCATGGATGGGGCGGTGCTATCCAATGCTGGATCATTCACTAGCTGCTGCAGCTGCTGAGACCCCCTTTGCTGGGTAAGTGAGTCGATCTGCTCCTGCTGCTGCTGGAATTTGACTACCAATTCCGCTTGACTTGCTTCTATGCCTTGAAGGAGTTCATAGTCCCGCTTCCTCTGCTCCTCCTCCATCTTCCTCTTCTTCTCCTCCGCAATCTTCTTTCTCGCACGGGTTCTGTAGTCGGTGTTCCAGTCTGAAAACCCCTCATACCACGGAATAGCGCCCTTGCCTCGTGTTCTTCCCGGGTGTTCAGGATTTCCCAGGGCACGCGTAAGCTCGTCGTTCTCTCTGTTGGGCTCGAACACCCCCGATCGTGCCTCTTCTATTGCAACAAGTATCGCATCGTCGGCTCCCTTCAGACTCGCCCTCGTCGAAACATTGCCTGTCTTCGGGTCCAACTCCCCCCATGCGCATAGAACCAAGTCCTGACCCTGGGGGGCCAGCTCTTAGTAACCGGAGTGGCACCTGCATCCTCCATCTCTTTCTTAGACTTATCCCACTTAGGCATTGCCACCGCATAGCCACCTGGCCCCAGCTTATGGAACTTATCCTTTTTTTCGGCATTCTTCTTGTTTATTCTCGACCGTTCCTTAGCTAATTCCAAATCCTTGAATTTCACGAAATCATCCCAATGAGCACGTTGGTTCTCTAGTGTTCCCTCGAATACTGGAGTCTTCCTTCCTCCCTTGACGTACTTGTCCCATTCACGATTCTTGTGGTTCTTGAATGCAACCGCCATCTTCCTAAGAGCAGCGTCCTTGACTTTTTGCACATCTGCTTCTGTGAAATGATCTGGTAGGGTGAAATGTTCCATGAGAGTATCCCAAAGCAGATCTTTTTGATTCTTGTCGACAAAAGTAACATCTAGACGTGGAGCAGCGTCCTCTTTGCCTTTTTGTCTTTTGTGTTTTGCTGGCTCTCTCCATTCTTGAAGGGAGATCGGGAGTTGGTCCTTCACAAAAACTCCGCACTGACGAACGAACTTGTCCGCAATCTTCTTAGGCGCTAATGGTTCGCCATTAGGTCTGACTGCCTCGATATTGTACTTTACACCCTCCTTCAACTTTTTGTTCGGGCCTCGTTTCGTATTTTTCCTGAAGATTTGCTCGATCCGGATGGCTGAAAGAACAAAGATCGATTCGTTAATATATCTTCAAGTCATTTAAAACATGTGATGATCACCAGATACCTGCTTATATAAATATATATACCTCGCCGGTCTTTGTTGTTTCAGGATCAACATGTTGTTCGTCATCGTCATAATCGTAGTTCATGACTTCATCAATTCGGTCGTCGCGATCGAATATCATATCACCCTCTCGGGTGTTGTTTAGAAATTCGGAGCCGTCATAATATTCTTCATTCTGATCATCATCTGGCCCGCGTATCATATCGAACATGGTCTGTTCTCCCTCTCTGTCAGTATTGTCTGCCATAGCTTTTATTTAACTAATTCAAAAGAAATATAAAACAATTTAGTATTCAAATTACATCGTCTCGAATAATAGATATAATCTCGAATACTTCGTCTAGAATAATAGATATAATCTCGAATACATCGTCTCGAATAATATATAATATTGAATAGTACATCACCGGCTAGCTAATTAAAGATCGAATACTACAGAAGAATCTAGGACACTCGCGGTTCCTGCGGTGTGGGCGGTGGACACCCAAAGAGAAGGAACCCTCACAGGATCATAGCTGAAGTGAGATCCCCGAAGATACTGCCAGGTATTGGAGAACCTGCCGCCCTCTAACGCAACCATGTAGCGATGGACGTGCTCGTCCTCCTCCCTGACACGGCGACGTACCACCTCCGGCGGGGCCGGGTCCCTCCGCACCGAAACTGGCCCACGCGAACGCCACCAAACGAGATCAGGGTCGACAACGGGACCCGGGGCCGGGTTCCTCATCAAGCGGCACGCCCCTCCAGGCAGCACCTCCCAGTGCCAGCCCGGCGGAGCCCAGTCCCGGACATTGGTCGGCTGGACGTCGTCGCGGATGGGTCGACGGCGAGGATGCGGGCCGGGCATCGTCGAGAACAAATACTAGCGATATGCCCGCAAAAAGTAACATTTTTTTAATGATTGGATTTTGATAACTAAAATTTCTAACATTTCTATATAACACTAATTATGCTAATCTAAATAATCTAAATAACACTAAAATTTCTAACATTTCTAACATTTCTATATAACACTAATTTCTAACATTTCTATATAACACTAATTTCTAACTGATTAAACACTAATTATATCCATCTAACATGCATTCATACATATATAATAGTGAAAAAATAATAATCTAAATAATCTAAACTAATTAAACATACAAAATACGTGTGTGTGTGTGTACTAATTAAACACTAATTATCTAAACTAATTAAACATACAAAATAATAATCTAAATAATCTAAACTAATTAAAGATTAATTATCTAAACTAATTAAACATGCTTGTGTGTGTGTGTGTACGGGCTCGGGGAGGGCTCACATCGGGCGAGGCGACGGCCGGGGCGGCGACGACGGGGACGGAGCGACGGGGACGGGGATGGGGACGACGCGACGGGGACGGGCCCGGGGCGGCGATGGAGACGAGGGCGGCGACGGGGACGGGGGCGGCGACGGAGACGAGCAGCGACGGAGATGATCGAGGGCGGCGGCGGCGGCGACGGAGACGGAAACAGAGGAACGAACAGAGAGGGAAACTGAAATTTTCGTAGCCGTTGTATATATAGAAGGCACCTTTAGTACCGGTTGGAGCCACCAACTGGTACTAAAGGCCTGTTTTGGCCAGCCCAAGCGGCGGGACGCGACCCCCTTTAGTACCGGGTGGTGGCACAAACCGGTACTAAAGGCCCCCCTTTAGTACCGGTATGTGCCACGACCCGGTACTAAAGGGGGTGCGCTGGCGCAGGTGCAGTGCGCAAGTTTAGTCCCACCTCGCTAGACGAGGGGCGACCGCACTGGTTTATAAACCCCCGTGCGGTCGCTCTCTCGAGCTCCTCTCCAAAGCAGGCTTACTGGGCCTACGTGTTCTTTGCAGCCCTGTGGGCCCACTTGGCCTTTGCGGGCCTGCATCCTGGCCCAACGACAGGTTGGGTTTCTAGTCGTATGCAGGCCGCTCTGGCCTAGTAGGCGGGCTTTTTTTATTTTATTTTTTGCTTTATTTATTTTTGTGTTGTTTTTTTGTGTATTTAGAGTTTCTTTGTGAACATTTTTGTTTTAGGTACAAAAAATTACAAACTTTCTGTTAGGGCTTTTATTTATTTATTTATTTATTTTTGTGTTGTTTTTTTGTGTATTTAGAGTTTCTTTGTGAACATTTTTGTTTTAGGTACAAAAAATTACAAACTTTCTGTTAGTGCCCGTAGTTTTCAAATTTGAATAGTTTAAATTTTGAATTATTTGAAATTAGTGTGAATCACTAGTTTGTGAATAACTTAACTTTAAAAATCAGTAAAGGCATGAAAGAATTTGTTTGCACATAAAATTTCTTCGCGTTTCATATGCCAAAACACATAACTACCCTAACTATTACAGAGATTCCCCTCTCGGTGCGAAACACAGAAGAAAGTGATGATAGCTAGTGAAGCCGATCACATCCCAGATCTTTGGGTGTGAAACTTTTTCTTCGCGTGTGTCCCTTTGCGCCGTAACCATGGAAAATCTTCATCATTTAACGGGATGCTCGGGTCAATATTCACTGTGAATGGAGCAATTTCATCAAACTTTTCATAATCTTCTGACTTGTCTGTCTTGTCATCCACTCCCACGATGTTTCTCTTCCCAGAAAGAACTATGTGCCGCTTTGGCTCATCGTATGATGCATTCGCTTCCTTATCTTTTCTTTTTCTTGGCTTGGTAGACATGTCCTTCACATAGAAAACCTGTGCCACATCATTGGCTAGGACGAATGGTTCGTCTGCATACGCAAGATTGTTGAGATCCACTGCTGTCATTCCGTACTGCGGGTCTTCCGTTACCCTGCCTCGTGTCATATTGACCCATTTGCACCGAAAAAAGGGACCTTTAAGCCACGTCGATAGTCAAGTTCCCATATGTCCTGTATATAACCATAATATGTTTCCTTTCCCGTCTTGGTTTCTGCATCAAAGCAAACACCACTGTTTTGGTTGGTGCTCTTCTTATCTTGGGCGATCGTGTAAAATGTATTACCATTTATCTCGTACCCTTTGAAAGTCATTATATTCAAAGATGGTAACTGGGACAGCAAATACATGTCATCTTCAATAGAGGTGTCATGCATGGTACGTGTCTGCAACCAGCTGGAGAAACTCCTGGTTTGTTCACGTGTAATCCAGTCATCAGACCGCTCCGGGTGTTTGGAGTGTAGCAAATTCTTGTGTTCATCCATATACGGAGCCACCAAGGCGGAATTCTGTAGAACTGTGTAGTGTGCTTCAGTGAGAGAATGTCCGTCCATACATATTATTTGTTCCCCTCCTAGCGTGCCTTTTCCATCCAGTCTGCCCTTATGCCGCGATTCAGGAACACCAATCGGCTTAAGGTCAGGAATAAAGTCAATACAAAACTCAATGACCTCCTCATTTTGATGGCCCTTGGAGATGCTTCCTTCTGGCCTAGCACGGTTATGAACATATTTCTTTAAGACTCCCATGAACCTCTCAAAGGGGAACATATTGTGTAGAAATACAGGACCCAAAATGTTAATCTCTTGGCACAGGTGAACTAGGACGTGTGTCATGATGTTGAAGAAGGATGGTGGGAACACCAACTCGAAACTGACAAGACATTGCACCAAATCATTCTGTAACCTTGGTATGATTTCTGGATCGATTACCTTCTGAGAGATTGCATTGAGAAATGCACATAGCTTCACAATGGCTAATCGAACGTTTTCCGGTAGAAGCCCCCTCAATGCAACCGGAAGCAGTTGCGTCATAATCATGTGGCAGTCATGAGACTTTAGGTTCTGGAACTTTTTCTCTGCCATGTTTATTATTCCCTTTATATTCGACGAGAAGCCAGACGGTACCTTAATACTGAGCAGACATTCAAAGAAGATTTCCTTCTCTTCTTTGGTAAGAGCGTAGCTTGCATGACCCTGATGTATGCCGTCTTCTCCGTGCATATATTGCTGGTCCTCCCGTGCCTCAGGTGTATCTTTTGTATTCCCATACACGCCTAAGAAGCCAAACAGGGTCACGCAAAGATTCTTCATCACGTGCATCACGTCGATTGCGGAGCGGACCTCTAGGTCTTTCCAATATGGCAGGTCCCAAAATATAGATTTCTTCTTCCACATGGGTGCGCGTCCGTCAGCGTCCTTTGGAACAGATTGTCCGCTAGGACCCTTTCCAAATATCACCTTCAAATCCTTGACCATATCATGTACATCAGCACCAGTACGGTGGCGAGGCTTCGTCCGGTGATCTGCCTCACCTTTGAAATGCTTGCCTTTCTTTCTTACGGGATGCCTGCTCGGAAGAAATCGACAATGTCCCAGGTACACATTCTTCTTATAACTATTCAAATATATACTATCGGTACCATCCAAACAGTGCGTGCATCCGTGGTATCCCTTGTTTGTCTGTCCTGAAAGGTTACTGAGAGCAGGCCAATCATTGATGGTCACGAACAGCAATGCCTTTAGGTCAAATTCTTCCTGTTTGTGCTCATCCCATGCACGTACACCTGTTCCATTCCACAGTTGTAAGAGTTCCTCAACTAATGGCCTTAGGTACACATCAATGTCATTACCGGGTTGTTTAGGGCCTTGGATGAGCACTGGCATCATAATGAACTTCCGCTTCATGCACAACCAAGGAGGAAGGATATACAAACATAGAGTCACAGGCCAGGTGCTATGGTTGCTGCTCTGCTCCCCAAAAGGATTAATGCCATCTGCGCTTAGACCAAACCATACGCTCCTTGCGTCATCTGCAAACTCCTTCCCGTACTTTCTTTCGATTTTTCTCCACTGCGACCCGTCAGCGGGTACTCTCAACTTTCCGTCTTTCTTACGGTCTTCTCTGTGCCATCGCATCGCCTTGGCATGCTCTTTGTTTTGGAACAAATGTTTCAACCGTGGTATTATAGGAGAATACCACATCACCTTGGCAGGAATCTTCTTCCTGGGGCGCTCGCCCTCGACATCACCATGCTCATCGCGGCTGATCTTATAGCGCAATGCACCACATACCGGGCAAGCGTTCAAATCCTTGTACTCACCGCGGTAGAGGACGCAATCATTAGGGCATGCATGTATCTTCTGCACCTCTAACCCTAGAGGGCAGACAACCTTCTTTGCTTCGTACGTACTCTCGGGCAATTCGTTGTCCTTTGGAAGCATATCCTTTATCATTACCAGCAACTTTCCAAATCCCTTGTCAGATACACCATTCTCTGCCTTACATTGCAGCAATTCCAGTGTGGTGCCCAGCTTTTTCTTGTCACCTACGCAATTCGGGTACAAATATTTTTTGTGATCCTCTAACATGCGCTGCAACTTCTTCTTATCCAAATCACTTGCGCAGTTTCTCTTTGCATTGGCAATGGCCTGACCTAGATCATCAACGGGCTCATCTGATGCCTCTTCTTCAGCTTCTTCCCGCATTGCCGGCTCAGCTTCTTCCCGCATTACCGGCTCAGCTTCTTCCCCCATTATTGTATCATCGTATTCAGGGAACCCATGGCCAGGATAGCTGTCATCGTCCTCTTCTTATTCATTGTCTTCCATCATAACCCCTCTTTCTCCGTGCTTGGTCCAAACATTATAGTGGGGCATGAAACCGGACTCAAACAGGTGGACGTGAATGGTTCTTGATGTAGAGTAATTGCGACCATTCTTACAGCCAGCACATGGACAAGGCATAAAACCATCCGCCCGCTTGTTTGCCTCAGCCGCAAGCAGAAAAGTATGCATTGCCGGCTCATCTTCATTACACAACACCGAATAGACCAAATTAATACAAGTTCATACATAAAGTTCATACAACACTTAAATGCAACAAACAAATAACTCTCTAGCTAAAGCATTTAAATGCAACAACAAATGCGATCAAGATCGCAACTAAGGTAACAATTGATCCAACAGCATAATGATACCAAGCCTCACTATCGATGGCATATTTTCTAATCTTTCTAATCTTCAAGCGCATTTTCTCCTTCTTGATCTTGTGATCATCGATGACATCGGCAACATGCAACTCCAATTCCATCTTCTCCCCCTCAATTCTTTTCAATTTTTCTTTCATGTACTCGTTTTCTCTTTCAACTAAATTTAACCTCTCGACAATAGGGTCGGTTAGAATTTCCGGTTCACATACCTCCTAGAAAAAAATATCTATGTCAACTTGATGGGCATAATTTGTCATAAACACGAAATGCAACACATAGTTTTAAAAGAGAATATACCACATCCGAATCATAACAAGGACGAGGGCCGACGGGGACGGATATCGAAACCATGGCACTATGTATAACAAATAACGTACGGGTAAGATAATTATTATACGAGTAACTATATATCCAAATCACACAAACATCAATTTTTTATATAAAATTTCATGAACAAGAGGCTCACCACAAGGTGGTGCCGGCGATGGGACGGTGCGGGCGATCGACGGTGGTTACGACGGAGATTTAGAAGGCACTAAGTAAACCACACCTACATATGCAAACTAAGTGTTATTTTAACCTCAAATTGCATATAAATCAAATACTAGCACATATATATATTTCCTCCCAAATTACTAAAGACACAAATTAATAACTATATAAAGCATTGCAAGAGCTAATCTAGCAATGAGAGATGAAAGGACAAAGTTGCTAACCTTTGTGATCATTTGAATGGATGGGGGCCTTCAAATCTTGACAAATTTTGGGCAAAATGTGTGATGAGCTCGAGAGGAAGAGGGGAAGAACAGAGAGGAGAGGGGAAAGGGGAAGAACAGAGCGAGCTCGGGTGGACGAAGGTTTTATGTAGGACGACCTTTAGTACCGGTTCGTGCCAAGAACCGGTACTAAAGGTGCTGGAGGGGCCCCAGACTGACAACATCCTTCCACCACTCTCATTAGTACCGGTTCGTGGCACGAACCGGTGCTAAAGGTTAGCCACGAACCGGTACTAATGAGAGCAGCCCGGCTAGCCGTTGGAACCGGCACTAATGTATACATTTGTGCCGGCTCAAATACAAACCGGCACTAATGTGCTTCACGTTTGACCCTTTTTCTACTAGTGTTCCAAGCGGGATTTCAGGCAAGATGACCGCTACCCTGGATCTCACTACTATCATTGCTATGCTAGTTTCTTCGTTCTATCGCTTTGCTGCGCTACCTATCATTTGCTCTTCAAGCCTCCCAAATTGCCATGCCAGCCTCTAACCTTTTGCGCACTTCCTAGCAAACCATTGCTTGGCCATGTTACCGCTTTGCTCAGCCCTCTTATAGCGTTGCTAGTTGCTCGTGAAGTTGAAGATTGCTCCATGGTGGACAGGATTATGTTTGGGATATCACAATATCTCTTATTTAATTAATGCATCTATATACTTGGTAAAGGGTGGAAGACTCGGCCTTATGCCTGGTGTTTTGTTCCACTCTTGCCGCCCTAGTTTCCGTCATACCGGTGTTATGTTCCCGGATTTTGCGTTCCTTACGCGGTTGGATGATTTATGGGACTCCCTTGACAGTTCGCTTTGAATAAAACTCCTCCAACAAGGCCCAACCTTGGTTTTACCATTTGCCTCACCACCACCTATACCTTTCCCTTGGGTCGGCCAACCCGAGGGTCATCTTTATTTTAGCCCCCCCGGGCCAGTGCTTCTCTAAGTGTTGGTCCGAACTGAGCTGCCTGCGGGGCCACCTCGGGGCAACTTGAGGGTTGGTTTTACTCGTAGCTAGTCTCATCCGGTATTTCCCTGAGAACAAGATATGTGCAGCTCCTATCGGGATTTGTCGACGCATGGGGCGGCTTTGCTGGTCTTGTTTTACCATTGTCGAAATGTCTTGTAAACCGGGATTCCGAGTCTGATCGGGTCTTCCTGGGAGAAGGTATATCCTTCGTTGATCGCGAGAGCTTATCATGGGCTAAGTTGGGACACCCCTGCAGGGTATTAATATGTCGAAAGCCGTGCCCGCGGTTATGTGGTAGATGGGAATTTGTTAATGTCCGGTTGTAGATAACTTGACACCAGATCCAAATTAAAACGCATCAACCGCGTGTGTAGCCGTGACGGTCTCTTTTCGGCGGAATCCAGGAAGTGAACACGGTTTTGGGTCATGTTTGACGCAAGTAGGAGTTCAGGATCACTTCTTGATCATTGCTAGCTTCACGACCGTTCCATTTTCTCTCTTCTCGCTCTTATTTGCGTATGTTAGCCACCATATATGCTTAGTCGCTGCTGCAACCTCACCACTTTACCCCCTTCCTTTCCCATTAAGCTTTGCTAGTCTTGATACCCATGGTAATGGGATTACTGAGTCCTCGTGGCTCACAGATTACTACAACAACAGTTGCAGGTACAGGTTATGCGCTGATCTTGACGCGAGAGCGATGTTCGCTTGTTTTGGAGTTCTTCTTCTACTTCTTATTCGATCAGGGGAAAGGTTCTAGGTCGGCGGCCTGGGCTAGCAGGGTGGATGTCGTTTGAGTTTCTGTTTGTGTTTCATCTGTAGTCGGATGATGCTCTTATGTATGATGATGTTGTATTCGTGTGGCATTCTATGCCTCTTGTATGTATCCCCATCTATTATGTAATGTTGATGTAATGATATCCACCTTGCAAAAGCGTTTCAATATGCGGTTCTATCCTTGGTGGGACCTTCGAGTCTCTTTAGGATAGTATCGCATATTGGGCATGACAAGTTGGTATCAGAGCCTCGACCGACCATAGGAGCCCCCTTGATTGTTGGCCGTTGTTGAGTCTAGAAGAAAACTATTTTGAGTCTTAGGATTATATATATCAGAGAGTAGGATTCTTTTTACTCCTCAGCCCCTTCGTCGCTCTAGTGAGGTCTCCTGACGTAGATGTTTTGACTTTCCTCTCCTCAAATTTCACTAATTTTTTTTAGGATCACGCGGGTATCTTGGAATCGTTCTGATGGTTTTGTGACGAGAACATTGTTCTTGGTGCCTCTTGTCTTTTATGTGGCAGTGACCCAGGGAGTTGAGCTCGAGGTGTTGTCGTCACAATTTTATCGTTGCAGTTCCGGAATACCAGAGTTTTGCCGACATCGAAAATCTCTTTTATGCAGTTGTTGGTGAGATAACCTCGACGCCACCCAGTACTGGGGAGGGAGTTCGGGAGTATTGCCATAACTCGTATAACGGATGCTTTTCGAAGGTTGAGGTACACGATTTCCGGAGTTTTCTTGGTTATGTGTTGATGGATGGATACAACTGGATGTAGGGATTGTTAGTTTGGATGAGATATATTGCTTCCTCTGTATACCCAACACCAGATTGCATAACCAGAAAGTTTTGGGAGTTTATAGGTGGGAATTCCAGTAGCTCCTAGAATATCTTTCCGACAGATGCATGATATGGGATTGGGTAAATCTCTATCATATGTATTTGTTCTGGCTTATTTCTGCAAGCCAAATCCTTTGTTTTGTTTTGAGTTGTGGTATTCGAGTTGCTTCAATGTCAAGTGTTGATTCCATACCTTTCAAACGGTGTTCTCATATTGCTATGTGAATACTAATCCTTTTGATCATCGAGTTTGACATGTCAATTCTTTCCAACCGGTGTGCTTCTCTTCAAGTGGATCCGATCATTTCAACATTTGTGAGATCAATTCTAAGTTTTCTCAACGGTGTTTGTTTTGTTCATCCCAAGTTACCTTTGTTTTCCCGCCCTCCCACCCTTTTTCTTCAAGGACTCATATTTCTTAATCAAGTATCCTTTTTATTGATGTGAAGTCTCTTCATTCTTTTCGTCCTTGTTCTTATCCGGTGATTCTCAGGAAGATACTAACAGAGCTTCAAGTTCATCATTCTTCGTTCTTTTTCTTCTCCGGTGGATTCAATTCAAGCTTTGTCGATCATATCCTTTTCCCCGTTTCAAATGTTTTCCCATACCGGTGCACCTCATAATCTTTCACTTCTTGTTATTGAATTGTTCCAGAGTGTTGAAGATATCTCAGAAGATTCAAGTTTCCATTCTCAATTCACTCAGGTTCTTTTGAGGATGCTATCTCATTCAAGCCATTTAAATCAACCGGTGCATTATCTCTTCCAAAGCAATCGTTCAACGGTGTTTCTTTTGAGTGGGCCCTAACCCACAGGTCTTTTTTCAAGATCTTACCTAACTCTTCTAATTTTCCGGGAGCTTCTAAAATTCTTTTCAAAGTTTGACGTAAGAATGGGTTATCATCAGTCATATGTCTTTCTCCAAGATCTTCCAAATTCTTTTCATCGTTGGTTCAACCTTTCTAATTTTCATCCCGGAGTATCTCAACAATTCATGGTGGTGTTTCTCGTCGTCATTCTCAACATTTGAAGATCGAAGAAGTGTTTCCTCTAAATCTTGTCCCTTCTCTCGAATATTCATGGCTCTCTTAAATTCTTTTCACCCATCCGGAGCAATTCAAGAGTCTTTTCAGATTGATTCTCCGTAGCCCATCATCTCAGCATTATTCATTCAAGCTTTCAGCTCTCGTTCTCCAAATCATACCGGTGCATCGTTCAAGTATTATCTAATCATCTCGGGATCTCTACGTTCACTTGTATCTAAATTCTCTCAAGTATCTTCGTTCATTTTGTAATTCTTCCTGGTGTTTCTTTGTCTTTTCTTTGTTCATTTTCTATTCTTATGGTGGTTCGTTCAAGAGTTCTCTTTTCTTGGTTATCATATCAATTCATTTGTTGTTTCCAAATTCCACCGGTGGTTCCATCAATACCTTCTCAAGTTTGCGCTATATCTCTCTTAATCCTTTCTACGGGAATAAGTAGTATGCCAAATCCATTGCTTGTCATCAATTTAATTTGATGAAGGATAAGAATACAATAAATCTTATTCTTATTTCCTCAAGGTGATTCAATTCTTTTCTTCCGGAGATTGTTCATGATGAAGGAATTCTCGGTTATAGTGTTTCATCTTTTTCTTGTCCGGAGTTCCAAGTTTTCTCGGTTATATCGTCGTGAAGCTCCATCAAAATCATTGCAAGGCTTTGCCTTGTGTTTTCAACTTCTCTTTCTTTTTATCATCCTTTTCTTACCGGAGTTCTTCATGGAGGATCTACATGGTGGTTCGTCAAGGATTCTTTCATTCTCCATTTGTTCCTCAAGTTTTCTCTCAAAGTTATGACTCGCCAAGCTATACTCAAAACTAAACATCGTGCTCAACACATGTTTTCTTTTGAGGCGTTCAAGTGTTCTTCTTCTTGCATTTCAAAGTGCAATTCGTTCTACCTTATCTTTTGAGGTGGTGTTATATCATTCTTGACAATTTCCATTCATGCTTCGTGATTCACACATTGTTAAGAATGAGGTATTTTAAATCCATCAATCTCTTCGTTGCAGTTATCTTGGTATAGATTTCACCTAAAGCCTTCCCCTAAGGAATGTTGCTATTATGGTGTTTATCAATGATCCAAGTTATCTCTCTATCATCTTGGTGGAAGAAGTTTTTCATCTCTTCGGTGCTCTCAATCAAATCAATGGTTTCAATTTGTGGCCGGTTGTGACCTATAGTCTTGAGATGTTTTCCATAAGCCCACTAAAAGCTTATTCTTTTCGTTGTTGGTTTTTCCAACAACTCCGTTATAACCTTCTTGGAAGGGTGCTTTCCAAGCTCATTTGTGGCAGAAGTTGGCATTTTCTTCTCCATTCTGTTATTCCAATGATCTGTCTTTCATTATTTCTTCCGGAAGCATTGTGATGTTGCTCTCTTCATCCCATCATCTCATTTTGCCAATATCATGTTCTTTTCCTTGCTTATCCGTTTTAAGAGGAGTGTTATGTCATCTCTTCAAGTTCTTTTCATATTATCAAGTCTTGCATCTCTTTTCAACTAGAGTGTTGTCCGAATTTGTTCTTCCTTATTCCTTGTTTATCTCGTTTCAACCAGAGTGGTTCCGATTCCTTCTTGTCCATTGTACTCGTCATTCATAGCTTTGCAACCTTCAAGGTTCACATGGTGTTCCTTGTTTCTATTTTCTACTGCAGTGCTCTCAATTGTGTTCAACTCCGTTGTGTTCTTTCTTTCAACTTTTCAACCTCTCAAGGATCTTTACTTTCACTCTTTTATCCAAGAAGCAACTTAGTTCTACCTCTTCTCTTCCTCTTCCATTTCTCTCCGATGCCATCCTAGATCTCGGGACGAGATCCTCTTGTAGTGGTGGAGTGTTGTAACACCCCGGATGCAACTTTACACATTCGTAACTCCAACTCTTGACTTTTCCGGAGATGTGATATGTTATTTCCTTCGTGGTTGGGTTTTTGTCTTTTGTTTTGCATTTTTTTCATGTCATGCATTTCATCTCATAGCATCATGTGCATTGCATCTGCATGTTCTCTTAAAACTCACAGCCGTTCGCAGTTGCCCTTTCTCTCTTTGCCTCCGTTGGTATTTTGTCAGGCCCTTGTCCTCGTTGACCTCTCTCAGACCCCTCATGTGCGTGTCCAAAACTTCCCCGAACCCGAACCGCACGGTCACGACCGATGGGTCCGGATCATCCCCAAACACCCCTATGTTTTTTGGCATGCGCACACTCAGCCGCTTGGGTCAATTCCACTTTCGGGCTTGCACCGTGCATTGAATCCGGCCCGTGTATTTTTTCCCTATCCCATGTGTTTTAGCATTTATTCATTTTTTGCATATTCATATCAATGCCATCATTTTAAAATGCTCATAACTAAATGTCCATGCATCCAAATAGATCATGTCATATATGTAAAATGCTTAGATTTTCTTGTACTTTCATAATCTGCAACTTTCTCCATGTTAAACATGTTTAACCTGCTGTTTGCTATTATTTTGCATAAATAGCATGTTAAAATGATTTATTTCATAACTAAATAACCGTAGCTCGGTTTTAAATAAATTTTATATATAAATGGGGTGAAAAAATGCATAGATTAACTTGGTGCACTCATCTTGCATGTCTAACAACTCTAAAATATGTTTTAGGGCAGAACAGTACTGTCGGTGTCAAAACCGGCGGATCTCGGGTAGGGGGTCCCGAACTGTGCGTCTAGGCGGATGGTAACAGGAGACAAGGGACACGATGTTTTACCCAGGTTCGGGCCCTCTTGATGGAGGTAAAACCCTACGTCCTGCTTGATTAATATTGATGATGTGTGTTACAAGAGTGGATCTACCACGAGATAAAGGAGGCTAAACCCTAGAAGCTAGCCTATGGTATGATTTGTTGTTCGTCCGATGGACTAAAGCCATCCGGTTTATATAGACACTGGAGAGGGCTAGGGTTACACAGAGTCGGTTACAATGGTAGGAAATCTACATATCCGTATTGCCAAGCTTGCCTTCCATGCCAAGGAAAGTCCCATCCGGACACGGGACGAAGTCTTCAATCTTGTATCTTCATAGTCTTCGAGTCCGGCCGATGATGATAGTTTGGCTATCCGGACACCCCCTAGTCCGGAACTCCCTCAGTAGCCCCTAAACCAGGCTTCAATGATGATGAGTCCAGCGCGCATGTTGTCTTCGGCATTGCAAGGCGGGTTCTTCCTCCGAATAATTTATAGAAGATTGTGAACACCAGGATAGTGTCCGGCTTTGCAAAATAACTTCCACATACCACCGTAGAGAGAATAATATTACACAAGTTCAATCTGCTGACGTATTTTGTGGCGTGATGTCACACCATTACCAAGCCTTTACTCAAATTGTTTTTATTGTTCCACCTCCGCGCGTTTAGCGAAGCGGTTTCCTTGGCACGTCTTGTCGAAGCAGAGATCGTGTTCCCCTTATTCCGGGATTCCCATCAATACGGACGTGGGTAACCCAACCACGCCATTGATTATGACGCTTGGGAGATAAGCGAGTTTTACCAGGCCGGTGGGGACACATGTTTTTGTCCGCCCATATAAGGGGATAAAGATCCAACCCTTTTACCCGCGCCTTCTTCCTCCTTGGATTATCCATCTCCTGTGAACTTGAGCTCCAGCGCCCAAGTCCGCACTTCTCACCTCAACCTT
The DNA here is from genome assembly GCA_900231445.1 of Triticum turgidum subsp. durum. Lineage (NCBI taxonomy): Eukaryota > Viridiplantae > Streptophyta > Magnoliopsida > Poales > Poaceae > Triticum > Triticum turgidum. Next base: position 547,016,511 of record LT934114.1, read on the forward strand.
CTCCAACTATGTCCGGAGCGGGAGGCAAGTGGATGGCCTCCTCCGTCATGGAGGGGCAGATCCAGAAGCTGCGCGACGCCGGATATTTGTCCAGCGACATCGCGCACCGGCTCCCCGACGAGGGAGAGCTCATCCCCACCCCCAGGCCCCATGACAGGGTAGTATTTCTTCCCCATTTCCTCCGCGGACTGGGCTTCCCACTTCATCCCTTTGTCCGGGGGCTCATGTTCTACTACGGCCTAGATTTCCATGATCTGGCCCCGAATTTCATCCTCAACATCTCGGCATTTATCGTCGTGTGCGAGGCCTTCCTCTGCATCCAGCCCCACTTCAGCTTGTGGCTCAAGACCTTCAGTGTCAAGCCGAAGGTTGTGAAGGGCAGCCAAGCGGAGTGCGGAGGCGCCATGGTCGGCAGGATGTCCCATGTTACGTGGCTAGAGGGCACTTTCATGGAAACCATTAAGGGGTGGCAATCGGGGTGGTTCTACATCACCGAGCCGCGTGACCCCGATTGGGCAGCGTCCCCCGAATTTAGATCTGGCATCCCTACACGGCTCACCTCCTGGAAGGAGAGTGGCCAGATCTAGGGGGATTCAGAGGAGCTGACCGGACTCCAAGCCTGTATCCAGAAGCTGGTGGACAAGAAGCTCAATCTTGTCAACGTAGTCTAGGTCATGCTCATCCGCCGGATTCTCCCGTGCCAACGACGGGGCTTCAACATGTGGGAGTTCGATCCGGCGCAGCACCAGACTCTGAACGGGCTCTTCGACACTACGTACGAAGATGTCTGGAAGGTGATGTTCAAGGGCGCCGAGGCTCCCGCATCTGCTACCGAAGATCGCGGATTCCGCTCGCAGCGTCCAGCTGACGAGGTAAGTGATTTTGCCACTCATTTTCGATAGTTTGACTCTACGCGGGATCTAAACTCCCTTTACCTTTGACAGGACTGGCTGGCGAAGGCCGAACGGACTATCTGTCCGGCCCCATTGCCAGAGGACCCAGCGGACGCCCGCCTAACGGGGCTACTGGCTCCGGCACCCCATGTGGTGCTGGAGAAGAAGGCCAAGAAGAAGGCCACGGGGACTCGGAAGAGTTCCCGTTTTCAGGTGCTATCGGATGATGAATCCAAGGCCGACTCCTCCCACCAAGGAGAGGAGGAGAAGAAGACAGCCTCTCCCCCAGTGGGGGGAGGGAAGAAAAGGAAGGCATCCCCAACAAGGGAGGCCGAAGGGTCCAAGAAGGGAAAAACTCTTCCCCCGGACTGCTCCGCCAACGCTAGTGATGACGACGAGGACTGGCCTCCAAGGGCCAAGCCCCTGGCGAGATCGTAAGTATCCGACTCCCAAATAACTTCAAGGTTTTTATTTCTCGCCACATAATGTCTTTCTAGTGCCGCATACAACGCTGTAGTCCGCCTAAGGATGATCTTCCCGCTTCATCGAGCGGGTCGTTAGGTGCGTCAGATATGGATTCTCTTCCGACTGCCTCCACCCCCGTGACGCGGACAATGCCGAGGTGGGATCCCAGGAAGGGACCCACTAGGAGGAGAGGGCCCCGGAGGTGTCGCAGGACAACCTCCCGGACTTTGCACCAGACTCGGCCCCGGAACCCACAGTGGCTCCGGAGTCCGGCGGGCGACCCCTTCGTAAGAAGGGCAAGACCGTGACGCCGGCGGCCTCCGTCCAACCGGAGGCACCGGATAATTTGCTGGGGGCGCTCAACAGCGCCTCCATCGAAGAAGAACACCGCACTGTTATGAGTGCGGTGATTCACAAGGTGCAGCTCGCCAAGAGCGGGCTGAACGAAGCCTGCAGCAGCCTTCTAACAGGCTTTGAGTTAAGAATTTCAATATGTATAAAATGGTACCGCATAGACAGTAGCCCCTGATGCTCGGTTCGGTGTTCGGAAAGAAAAGCCGGACTGAGGATCTAAAAAGATATACTCAGGAGTCATAATAAATTTGTCAATATGGGATTGCAGGTTGCGCTGTTGACCTCTGCCGCACTGACTGCGGAGGTCAATACTTTGAAGGAAAACCTCGAGCGGTCCGAGAACGAGATCGGCCGTGCCAAGAAGCATCTCGAGGACAAGGAAGGTGAGTAACACCTGAGTAAAATTGTACCTTACAGAAAAGGATTTTGGTTGCAAAAAGAATGACAAGCATAACGTGGGTATTACAGGGGCCACTAACGAGGTGGCGACCCTGAAAGAGGCGGTGGCCGCGGCCGAACGCAATGCGGCCGCGGAGCGCACCGAGCGAGAGAAGCAGGAGGCGCGGGTGGCGGAGGTATAGCAAGAGCTCGAGGATCTCGTGAAAAATCATGAGAGCCTGGAGTGTGACTCGAAGACTCGAGAGTCTGAGCTTGCAACGGCTCTTGAGAGTGCCAAAGCCGCTAAGGCCGAAGCCTACAAGACCCTCCAGGAGATTGAGGCAATGAAGAAAATAGCAGCGGGTAAGGCATTATTCATGCAAAGTAAGCATGTGAGTGTTAATTACCTGTTGCTTACCCAAATTCGGAGCTCTCTAGGAGCGTTCACAGATCTTCCTCATAGCGTGTCCGATGCTGCAGCATTCTACCGGGACGAGGAGGGGAGCTCGATGGAGAAGGTCTTCTGGTCTCAGTATGCTAAGGCCGGACATCCGGTGCCCCTTAGCGACCAGCTGAAGCAGCTGGTCGACCTCCACAAGGCGGCCGAACAGGCCATGAAGGGCCTCATAGTTCGGCTGTGGCCTAAGGAGGCCATGCCTGGGAGTGACTTCGGCCTGGTGCGGCGGCTGGTGGATGCGTGCCCGTGGGTTGAAGTCATCAAGCACTCCGCCTGTATTGAGGGTGCCCGTCGGGCCCTTGCCCGCGCAAAGGTGCACTGGGGCAAGATGGATGCCCAGAAGCTTGTGACGGACCCGCCACCAGAGGGCAAGGAGCATCGCACGCCCGAGATGTATTATAAGAGTGTGCTGAAGGGCGCCCGCACTATTGCGGGGGAGTGCTCCAAAGATGTAATTTTTGAGTAGACTCGCATTTTGTTATCCTGTGCGCTGAAAACTTAGTTCATATGCGCTAAGCAACGCTTGTTAATTTAAAATATTACCTTCTGTGCGACTGTTTATCAAATCTGAGAGATGGCAAGTCGTCGGCTTCAGCCCCCATGCCACGAGTGCTGGGGTGTTCGGGATAAACTTGAGCACTCTTGTTCCCATTTTTGGGTCCATCTAGGGAGGTGCTCAACACAGCGAACAAGGCAACCGGACTTATAATGCTTGAACACTCTCACTTAGCCATAGAATTCTATAATTTTAAATTTCGGCGAAGCCCCTAGTCTTTGGAAGGCCGAATTTGGGGCGCTATCCACACCTGGGCCGGACAAGATCCGGCTCCTCGCTCTAAGCGGCATAAGTCTTGAAGGACTCGCAAAAACCTCTCGAACAGCGACCGGCTCTCGCCTCATCATGATGGTTAGTTTTAGCTTTCTCCACTGAGGTGTTAACCCAGCTCAACTGGGGCGCAATCGCAGTGGTTCTCCCAGTGCTACCTTAGCCGATATAACGGAACGTAAGGTACCAAAACATGGGAGCCGGGCAAACCCAACTATTGACCCAAGACATGATTCGGAGCCAATGCATATAATGCTATAAGTTCGGGGTGCCGCACTTGTGAAAGTGTTCGGACTTATCACACCATGGTGCGGGACACATAAGCCCCTGGTGTGTTTTAACCGTACCAAAGTGTACGGATGCAACATATCGTAAATGAACATATGTATGAAAAAGAAATGCAATTATAAGCAAAAAGGTGCTGCATTATTTTATTCAATAAGTGCTGCTATGAATGCAGAACGATACAAATAGTGCGATAAGCAAGGGATGGGACTGTTAAACATGTCCCCCTCTAGGGGTAGGCTGCGTATTGGTGTATAAAAATGCTCGTAATGGAGACCACCTGTATATTCGTTGTAGCCTTTATCCTTCCCTGGCTGTTGCATCGTGAGTTCGGCAGGTCTGCTGCCGGACAGGGCCTCTGACGAACAGAGTCTTGTGGGTAAAAAATAAAAGGTAAAAAGAAAAAAGAACGACACACTTGAGAGCCCCTGGTGTGGTTGAGCCGCAGTCTGGGCTTATTGTGGTCGTGCCCCTCTCCCCATGCCCATGGTATCTTCAGAGCGTAATGGTGTACGCGAAGGACCTGCTTTGACGTTTTGCAGGGGCTGGGGTTGGGGCCGCACTGCTACTCGTGCTCGAAACGTTCCAGGTGGTCTTGTTGTAGGTTACTCCGGGCGCGCTTAGCTATGTCCGGCCGCTTAATGGCCGGACTCGAGAATTGCCTTAAGAGGCTGCATTGTACTTCTGCCGTGAGAGCCGCTGTGTGTTCCTCCATTTGGAGAGAACGTTCAGTGTTTCCGTTGACCGTGATGACTTCTCGAGGGCCTGGCATCTTGAGCTTGAGGTATGCGTAGTGCGGCACCACGTTGAACTTTGCAAACGCGGTACGTCCGAGCAAGGCATGATAGCCGCTGCGGAACGAGACTATGTTGAAGATTAACTCCTCGCTTCGGAAGTTATCCGGGGATCCGAAGACCACTTCCAGTGTAACTAAGCCTGTACAATTGGCTTCTACACCTGGTATGACGCCTTTAAAGGCCGTCTTGGTAGGTTTAATCCTTGAGGGGTCTATGCCCATTTTGCGCACTGTATCCTGATAGAGCAGGTTCAGGCTGCTGCCGCCGTCCATCAGGACTCTGGTGAGGTGAAATCCATCGACGATTGGGTCTAAGACCAATGCGGCGAATCCGCCATGGTGGATGCTGGTGGGGTGGTCCCTTCGGTCAAAAGTGATCGGGCAGGAGGACCATGGATTGAACTTCGGGGCGACTGGCTCCATTGCGTATACATCCCTGAGTGCACGCTTCCGCTCCCTTTTAGGTATGTGCGTTGTGTATATCATGTTCACCATCCGCACCTGTGGGGGAAAACCCTTCTGTCCTCTATTGTTCGGCGGTCGGGTGTCTTCCTTGTCATTGCTATGCGGCCCCTTGTCATTGTTTTCGGCAATTAACTTGCCCGCCTGCTTGAATACCCAACATTCCCTATTGGTGTGGTTAGCTGGCTTTTTGGGGGTGCCGTGTATCTGGCACAAGCGGTCGAGTATTCGGTCCAAATTGGATGGACCCGGAGCAGTTCTTTTGAATGCCTTTTTCCGCTGACCGGGTTTAGAGCCTCTGAATCCGGCATTGACTGCCGTATCCTCACTATTGTCGCCGTTGATGCGGCGCTTGTTTTTGTTATGACGTGACCTGCCATTTCGGTCCTTGAAATCCGGACTGCCAGAATGTTTGCTGAGGTTGTTGCTGCGTGCTAGCCAGCTATCCTCACCTACGCATAAGCGGGTCATGAGTGATGTGAGGGCTGCCATGGATTTCAGCTTTTCCTGTCCCAGGTGCCGGGCAAGCCACTCATCGCGGATGTTATGCTTGAAGGCCGTGAGGGCCTCCGCATCCGGACAGTCGACGATTTGGTTTTTCTTGGTTAAGAACCGTGTCCAGAATTGTCTGGCCGTTTTGTTTGGCTGCTGAATTATGTGGCTTAGGTCATCAGCGTCTGGTGGTCGCACATACGTGCCTTGGAAGTTATCAAGGAATGCGGCTTCCAGGTCTTCCCAACTCCCAATTGACTCTGCTGGCAAGCTGTTAAGCCAATGTCGGGCTGGTCCTTTAAGCTTGAGGGGGAGATATTTGATGGCGTGAAGATCGTCACCGCGGGCCATGTGGATGTGAAGAAGATAGTCTTCGATCCAAACCGCGGGGTCTGTTGTGCCATCGTAAGATTCGATATTCATGGGTTTAAACCCTTCGGGGATTTGATGATCCATTACTTCATCTATGAAGCATAGTGGGTGTGCGGCGCCTCTGTACTGGGTGATATCACGACGGAGCTCAGAAGAACTTTTTATGTTTTGTTCGACCCGACCGGACTTACTGTGTCCGGCACGACGGCTGTCGTCACATACCGTGGGGCACCCACGCGATCCATAGATCGATCTTGATTGTCTTGCCTTATCCTCCAATATATCTCACAAGTCCGGAGCGTTCCCCTGTGGCCTTGTGCTTTTCGAGCGATGCCAGGGTACGAGTCTAGTGAAGGGCCTAGAGGCCTCTCTGTCGTGACCACGGGGTGGTCGGTCAGCCGTATTGTCTCCTGGTGATGCGGGTTCATACGCTTCCTCCTCTAATCGGGGGAGAAACTTGCGTTTAGGGTAGCTTTTGGAGGGGCGTTCGAGCTCATGCTCTTCGGCCGCGAGGACTTCAATCCATCTGTCGGCTAGCAGATCTTGATCAGCTCTAAGCTGTTGCTGCTTTTTCTTGAGGCTCTTCGCTGTGGCCATAAGCCTGCATTTAAAACTCTTGTTCAACGGGATCCTCAGGCACGACGAATTCATCGTCGTCGAGGCTTGCCTCATCTCTGGAGGGAGGCATATAATCCTCTACCTCTTCTTTTGCTGCTCTCTCATGAGGGATGGCGTCTCCGTCCTCTTGCGCTGCATCTTGCTGGAGTGGGTTATCTTCGGCACTGTCCGGTGTATTATTATCTCCGGTGCCGGAGTCTTCATTCTTGCTGTGGTGGGATTTAGAGCGGCGCCGCTGACGCCGGCGCTTGGGCTGCTTCTTGGAGGGGTCATCCTCCGCTGTTTCTTTGCCATTCCCATCCTTTGGGACATCCACCATGTATATGTCATATGATGAGGTGGCTTTCCAGTGCCCAGCAGGCGCTGGTTCTTGGTCGTCTCCGGCATCTTCGTCCATACCATCGATGTCTTCGGAGTCGTAGTCTAGCATGTCGGTTAGATCGTCGACAGCGGCTACCAAGTGGGTGGTGGGTGGGCTTTGAATTTCTTCGTCGTCCGCATCCCAACCGTCCTGGCCGCAGTCCGGCCAGGGCTCTCCTGATAACAAGAGATACTTTAGCGAACTCAAGATGTCGCCAAAAGGTGAGTGTTGAAAGATGTCCGCTGCGGTGAACTCCATGATCGGCGCCCAATCGGATTCGATCGGAGGGGGCGCGGGAGGTTCGAAGTCCGGCAAGGAGTCCGGCACCTCAGAGTCACGAGCTTCATGAGGAACAAGGTCATTGTTCGGCTCTATTGCCGTAGAGGTTGTAGCTCCTGAGGCGGTGTCTAGCCATCCATCCTCGATCTGCGTAGCCAGCTCCGAATTGAAGATCGGAGCGGGTTCGATTGCGGCCTCTAGGGTACTGTCTGGCTGCAGAGCTAAATCATGCTCGTCGTGACAGTGCGGCACGCTCGGCTGTGGCTCGAATCCATCGAGGATCAAGTCCCCGCGGATGTCAGCCGTGAATTTCAAACTTCCAAATCTGACCTGACGGCCAGGGGCGTAGCTCTCGATCTGCTCCAGATGGCTAAGAGAATTGGCCCGCAGTGCAAAGCCACCGAATACGAAGATCTGTCCGGGAAGAAAGGTCTCACCCTGGACTGCGTTGTTGATGATGGTCGAAGAAGCCATCGAGCTTATCGGTGACGACACAGAGGAACTCTCAATGAAAGCACCAATGTCGGTGTCAAAACCGGCGGATCTCAGGCAGGGGGTCCCGAACTGTGCGTCTAGGCGGATGGTAACAGGAGACAAGGGACACGATGTTTTACCCAGGTTCGGGCCCTCTTGATGGAGGTAAAACCTTACATCCTGCTTGATTAATATTGATGATGTGTGTTACAAGAGTGGATCTACCACGAGATCAAGGATGCTAAACCCTAGAAGCTAGCCTATGGTATGATTGTTGTTCGTCCTATGGACTAAAGCCATCCGGTTTATATAGACACCGGAGAGGGCTAGGGTTAGACAGAGTCGGTTACAATGGTAGGAAATCTACATATCCGTATCGCCAAGCTTGCCTTCCACGCCAAGGAAAGTCCCATCCGACCATGGGACGAAGTCTTCAATCTTGTATCTTCATAGTCTTGGAGTCCGGCCGATGATGATAGTTCGGCTATCCGGACACCCCCTAGTCCGGAACTCCCTCAAGTACCAAATTTGAAATATGGACATGAGGATTTTCCGGAATTGTTGTTTTTTCTTTCCGGCCTCATTTAAAATTGCCTAGATAGGTAGTTTTGTTATACTTCACCTCTTGCCATGTTAATCAACATTTAATATTGTTGGGTACATAAACAAGAGTGAACTAAATTAATGAATGTGGTGTTTCATCAATATGCAACTCGTTGCATATTGAGCTCCACTTAATTTGTAGTATTGTTTGTGCACTTTGCCATGCCATGCCTCATTAAACCGGACATGCATCATACTTGTTTGTGCATCATGCCATGTTTATGCTCGTGCATTTACCATGTTATTTCCTTCTTTCCGGTTTGCTTCTCTCGTTAGCTTTGGTTTCGTTCCGGAGTTGTGAGGATTCGTTCGACTACGTCCGGTTGTCTTCTTCATGGACTCGTTCTTCTTCCTAGCGGGATTTCAGGCAAGATGACCGCTACCCTGGATCTCACTACTATAATTGCTATGCTAGTTGCTTCGTTCTATCGCTTTGCTGCGCTACCTATCATTTGCTCTTCAAGCCTCCCAAATTGCCATGCCAGCCTCTAACCTTTTGCGCACTTCCTAGCAAACCATTGCTTGGCCATGTTACCGCTTTGCTCAGCCCTCTTATAGCGTTGCTAGTTGCAGGTGAAGTTGAAGATTGCTCCATGGTGGACAGGATTATGTTTGGGATATCACAATATCTCTTATTTAATTAATGCATCTATATACTTGGTAAAGGGTGGAAGACTCGGCCTTATGCCTGGTGTTTTGCTCCACTCTTGCCACCCTAGTTTCCGTCATACCGGTGTTATGTTCCCGGATTTTGCGTTCCTTACGCGGTTGGGTGATTTATGGGACTCCCTTGACAGTTCGCTTTGAATAAAACTCCTCCAGCAAGGCCCAACCTTGGTTTTACCATTTGCCTCACCACCACCTATACCTTTCCCTTGGGTCGGCCAACCCGAGGGTCATCTTTATTTTAGCGCCCCCGGGCCAGTGCTTCTCTAAGTGTTGGTCCGAACTGAGCTGCCTGCGGGGCCACCTCGGGGCAACTTGAGGGTTGGTTTTACTCATAGCTAGTCTCATCCGGTGTTTCCCTGAGAACGACATATGTGCAGCTCCTATCGGGATTTGTCGGTGCATGGGGCGGCTTTGCTGTTCTTGTTTTACCATTGTCGAAATGTCTTGTAAACAGGGATTCCGAGTCTGATTGGGTCTTCCTGGGAGAAGGTATATCCTTCGTTGATCGCGAGGGCTTATCATGGGCTAAGTTGGGAAACCCCTGTAGGGTATTAATCTTTCGAAAGCCGTGCCCGCAGTTATGTGGCAGATGGGAATTTGTTAATGTCCGGTTGTAGATAACTTGACACCAGATCCGAATTAAAACGCATCAACCGTGTGTGTAGCCGTGATGGTCTCTTTTCGGCGGAGTCCGGGAAGTGAACACGGTTTTGGGTTACGTTTGACGTAAGAAGGAGTTCAGGATCACTTCTTGATCATTGCTAGCTTCACGACCGTTCCATTTGCTCTCTTCTCGCTCTTATTTGCGTATGTTAGCCACCATATATGCTTAGTTGCTGCTGCAACCTCACCACTTTACCCCCTTCCTTTCGCATTAAGCTTTGCTAGTCTTGATACCCATGGTAATGGGATTGCTGAGTCCTCGTGGCTCACAGATTACTACAACAACAGTTGCAGGTACAGGTTATGCGATGATCTTGACGCGAGAGCGATGTTCGCTTGTTTTGGAGTTCTTCTTCTATTTCTTATTCGATCAGGGGAAAGGTTCTAGGTCGGCGGCCTGGGCTAGCAGGGTGGATGCCGTTTGAGTTTCTGTTTGTGTTTCATCCGTAGTCGGATGATGCTCTTATGTATGATGATGTTGTATTCGTGTGGCATTTTATGCCTCTTGTATGTATCCCCATCTATTATGTAATGTTGATGTAATGATATCCACCTTGCAAAAGCGTTTCAATATGCGGTTCTATCCTTGGTGGGACCTTCGAGTCTCTTTAGGATAGTATCGCATATTGGGGGTGACAAGTTGGTATCAGAGCCTCGACCGACCATAGGAGCCCCCTTGATTGTTGGCCGTTGTTGAGTCTAGAAGAAAACTATTTTGTGTCTTGGGATTATATATATCGGAGAGTAGGATTCTTTTTACTCTTCAGCCCCTTCGTCGCTCTGGTGAGGTCTCCTGACGTAGATGTTTTGACTTTCCTCTCCTCAAATTTCACTATTTTTTTAGGATCATACGGGTATCTTGGAATCGTTCCGATGGTTTTGTGACGAGAACATTGTTCTTGGTGCCTCCTGTCTTTTATGTGGCAGTGACCCGGGGAGTTGAGCTCCGAGGTGTTGTTGTCACAATTTTATTGTTGCAGTTCTGGAATACCAGAGTTTTGCCGACATCGAAAATCTCTTTTATGCAGTTGTTGGTGAGATAACCTCGACGCCACCCAGTACTAGGGTGGGAGTTTGGGAGTATTGCCATAACTCGTATAACGGATGCTTTTCGAAGGTTGAGGTACACGATTTCCGGAGTTTTCTTGGTTATGTGTTGACGAATGGATACAGCTGGATGTAGGGATTGTTAGTTTGGGTGAGATATATTGCTTCCCCTGTATCCCCAACACTAGATTGCATAACCAGAAAGTTTCGGGAGTTTATAGGTGGGAATTCAAGTAGCTCCTAGAATATCTTTCCGACAGATGCATGATATGGGATTGGGTAAATCTCTATCATATGTATTTGTTCTGGCTTATTTCTGCAAGCCAAATCCTTTGTTTTGTTTTGAGTTGTAGTATTCGGGTTGCTTCAATGTCAAGTGTTGATTCCATACCTTTCAAACGGTGTTCTCATATTGCTATGTGAATACTAATCCTTTTGATCATCGAGTTTGACATGTCAATTCTTTCCAACTGGTGTGCTTCTCTTCAAGTGGATCCGATCATTTCAACATTTGTGAGATCAATTCTAAGTTTTCTCAACGGAGTTTGTTTTGTTCATCCCAAGTTACCTTTGTTTTCCCGCCCTCCCACCCTTTTTCTTCAAGGACTCAGATTTCTTAATCAAGTATCCTTTTTATTGATGTGAAGTCTCTTCGTTCTTTTCCTCCTTGTTCTTATCCGGTGAATCTCAGGAAGATACTAACGGAGCTTCAAGTTCATCATTCTTCGTCCTTTTTCTTCTCTGGTGGATTCAATTCAAGCTTTGTCGATCATATCCTTTTCCCCGTTTCAAATGTTTTCCCATACCGGTGCACCTCATAATCTTTCACTTCTTGTTATTCAATTGTTCCAGAGTGTTGAAGATATCTCAGAAGATTCAAGTTTCCATTCTCAATTCACTCAGGTTCTTTTGAGGATGCTATCTCATTCAAGCCATTTAAATCAACCGGTGCATTATCTCTTCCTAAGCAATCGTTCAACGGTGTTTCTTTTGAGTGGGCCCTAACCCACAGGTCCTTTTCCAAGATCTTACCTAACTCTTCTAATTTTCTGGGAGCTTCTAAAATTCTTTTCAAAGTTTGACGTAAGAATGGGTTATCATCAGTCATATGTCTTTCTCCAAGATCTTCCAAATTCTTTTCATCGTTGGTTCAACCTTTCTAATTTTCATCCTGGAGTATCTCAACAATTCATGGTGGTGTTTCTCGTCGTCATACTCAACATTTGAAGACCGAAGAAGTATATCCTTCGTTGATCACGAGAGCTTATCATGGGCTAAGTTGGGACACCCCTGTAGGGTATTAATCTTTCGAAAGTTGTGCCCGCGGTTATGTGGCAGATGGGAATTTGTTAATGTCCGGTTGTAGATAACTTGACACCAGATCCGAATTAAAACGCATCAACCGCGTGTGTAGCCGTGATGGTCTCTTTTCGGCGGAGTCCGGGAAGTGAACACGGTTTTGGGTTATGTTTGACGTAAGTAGGAGTTCAGGATCACTTCTTGATCATTGCTAGCTTCACGACCGTTCCATTTGCTCTCTTCTCGCTCTTATTTGCATATGTTAGCCACCATATATGCTTAGTCGCCGCTGCAACCTCACCACTTTACCCCCTTCCTTTCCCATTAAGCTTTGCTAGTCTTGATACCCATGGTAATGGGATTGCTGAGTCCTCGTGGCTCACAGATTACTACAACAACAGTTGCAGGTACAGGTTATGCGATGATCTTGACGCGAGAGCGATGTTCGCTTGTTTTGGAGTTCTTCTTCTGCTTCTTCTTCGATCAGGGGAAAGGTTCCAGGTCGGCAGCCTGGGCTAGTAGGGTGGATGTCGTTTGAGTTTTTGTTTGTGTTTCATCAGTAGTCGGATGATGCTCTTATGTGTGATGATGTTGTATTCGTGTGGCATTCTATGCCTCTTGTATGTATCCCCATCTATTATGTAATGTTTATGTAATGATATCCTCCTTGCAAAAGCGTTTCAATATGCGGTTCTATCCTTGGTGGGACCTTCGAGTCTCTTTAGGATAGTATCGCATATTGGGTGTGACATGATTTCTCCGTTTATGGATCCTCTTTTGATGATTGCTTGAGCAACCTTGATCGAGTTTTGCAGAGATGCGAAGACACTAGTCTCGTCTTGAATTGGGAAAGTGCCACTTTATGGTTAATGAAGGCATTGTCTTGGGGCATAAGATTTCTGAAAGAGGTATTGAAGTTCATAAAGCTAAAGTTGATGCTATTGAAAAGATGTCGTGTCCCAAGGACATTAAAGGTATAAGAAGTTTCCTTGGTCATGCCAGTTTTTATAGGAGGTTCATTAAGGAATTTTCTAAAATCTCTAGGCCTCTGACTAATTTATTGCAAAAAGATATTCCTTTTGTCTTCGATGATGATTGTGTAGAAGCATTTGAAATACTTAAGAAATCTTTGAATTCTGCACCTATTGTTCAGCCACCTGATTGGAATTCACCCTTTGAAATTATGTGTGATGCTAGCGATTATGCTATAGGTGCTGTTCTAGGACAAAGAGTTGATAAGAAATTAAATGTTATTCAATATGCTAGTAAAAATCTAGACACTGCCCAGAGAAATTATGCAACTACTGAAAAAGAATTCTTAGCAGTTGTATTTGCTTGTGATAAGTGTAGACCTTATATTGTTGATTCTAAAGTAACTATTGACACTGATCATGCTGCTATTAAATATCTTATGGAAAAGAAAGATGCTAAACCTAGACTTATTAGATGGGTTCTCTTGCTCCAAGAATTTGATTTGCATATTATTGATAGAAAGGGAGTGGAGAATCCCGTTGCAGACAACTTGTCTAGGTTAGAGAATGTTCTTGGTGACCCACTACCTATTGATGATAGCTTTCCTGATGAACAATTATCGGTCATAAATGCTTCTCGTACTCCTCCATGGTATGCTGATTATGCTAATTACATTGTTGCTAAATTTATACCACCTAGTTTCACATACCAGCAAAAGAAAAAGTTCTTTTATGATTTAAGACATTACTTCTGTGATGACCCACACCTTTATAAAGAAGGAGTAGATGGTGTTATTAGACGTTGTGTACCTGAGCATGAACAGGAACATATCCTACGCAAGTGTCACTCCAAGGCATATGGAGGACACCACGCTGGAGATAGAACTCCACATAAGGTATTGCAATCCGGTTTTTATTGGCCTACTCTCTTCAAAGATGCCCTTAAGTTTGTCTTGTCTTGTGATGAATGTCAAAGAATTGGTAATATTAGTAGACGTCAAGAAATGCCTATGAACTATTCTCTTGTTATTAAACCATTTGATGTTCGGGGCATCAATTATATGGGACCTTTTCCTGCCTCTAATGGATATACACATATTTTAGTTGCTGTTGTTTACATTACTAAGTGGGTAGAAGCTATTCCAACTAGTAGTGCTGATCATAACACCTCTATTAAGATGCTTAAAGAAGTTATTTTTCTGAGGTTTGGAGTCCCTAGATACTTAATGACTGATTGTGGTTCACATTTTATTCATGGTGCCTTTGGTAAAATGCTTGCTAAGTATGATGTTAATCATATAATTGCATCTCCATATCACCCACAGTCTAGTGGTCAAGTAGAATTGAGCAATAAAGAGCTCAAATTAATTTTGCAAAAGACTGTTAATAGATCTAATTGGTCCAAGAAACTTGATGATGCATTATGGGCCTATAAAACTGCATATAAGAATCCTATGGGTATGCCTCCATATAAAATGGTTTATGGGAAAGCTTGTTACTTACCTCTTGAACTTGAACATAAGGCATATTGGTCCATCAAAGAGCTCAATTATGATTTCAAACTTGCCGGTGAGAAGAGGTTATTTGACATTAGCTCACTTGATGAACGGAGAACCCAAGCCTAGCTATGAGAATGCCAAGCTGTTTAAAGAAAAAGTTAAAAGATGGCATGACAAAAGGATACAAAAGCGTGAGTTTAACATAGGTGATTATGTTTTGCTTTTCAACTCTCCTTTAAGATTTTTTGCAGGAAAGCTTCTCTCCAAATGGGAAGGGCCTTACGTTATCGAGGAGGTCTATCGTTCCGGTGCCATAAAAATCAAAAACTTCTAAGGCACAAATCCGAAGGTGGTGAGCAGTCAAACAATCAAACATTATATCTCAGGTAATCCTATAAATGTTGAAACTAATATCATTGAAACCGTAACCCCGGAGGAATACATAAGGGACACTTTCTAGAATGTTTCAGACTTCGAAAAGGAATAGGTATGTGGTACGGCAAGTAAACCGACTCCAAAACAATTCTAATGGCAATTTTCTCTGTTTTGGAATATTTAAGAAAATATAAAAATAAGAAGTAGTCCAGGAAGGACAGGAGGCGTCCACGAGGGTGGAGGGCGTGCCCACCTAAACTGGGCGCGCCCCCTGCCTCGTGGGCACCTCGTGTGCTCTCCAGACTCCGTTTTCGTGCACGATACTTCTTTTGGTCGGTAAAAATTCATTATATAATCTCCCGAAGGTTTTGACCACCGTATCATGCAAAAATCTTATGTCTTTGTTTTGAGCTATTTTTCTGACAGATCTAGAGCATCATGACGTCACCCTCCTTCCAGAATGAAGACAAGGATGCTTGGCTTCTAAAGATAGATGTGAAAATATAAGAACCTAAGGAGATCAACAAGGATGAAGGGATCAAAAGGGCCATGGAGGATCAAGCTCCGGCGGCAAAAGAAGAAAACATCCCTCAACCTCTTCCTAACCTCTTTACCCCAACTAAGATTTAAGATTTCAAGATGATTGAGTTAGCTCGCATATAAAACAAGTATCTCACACAGGAAAATATTTTGTTGAAGGATCATATCGTCGCACTTAAGGGCATTATCTGCAAATTGGAAGAGCTTCTGCGGTCGATGTGCGACTATCCATCATCATTACCACCTTCTTCACCACCTCCGAGGACATAATCATATGGGCACTCCCCTTGGCAACTGCCAAGCTTGGGGGAGTTGCCCCGGTAACGTATCACCATCACACTCCTATCTTTATCGTTTTTCTTAGTTCAATCCTTTTGGTAATAACTTGATCTAGTAGAATAAAGTTTTGGTATGAATTAGTTTTGAGTTTTCCTTTGTGATCCCTCTATGTAATCGAGTCTGTGAGTTATATATAATAAAGATTAGTGTTGAGTCAAGGGCTTTGCTATCTTGCTATGATCTTAAGTGCATAAAAGAATGAAAAGAATAAAAGAGTTCATATTGATCTTATGGATAGTAATGACTTCACACATAAAAAGTATGAGGCTTAAAAGTTGTTGAGAGTTGGCAAACATAGTTTTGGTCATCGTTGCAATTAATATGAAGTAATAAAGAAAGAGAGGTTTTCACATATAAATATACTATCTTGGACATCTTTTATGATTGTGAGCACTCATTAAAGTATGACATGCTAAAGAGTTGACGTTGGACAAGGAAGACAACGTAATGGGTTATGTTTTCTCACATCTCAGTTAAAGTATATTGTCATGGATCGTCCAACATGTTGAGCTTGACTTTCCCCTTCATGCTTGCCAAATTCCTAGCACCAAGTAGAGATACTACTTGTGCTTCCAAATATCCTTAAACCTAGTTTTGCCATTAGAGTCCACCATACCTACCTATGGATTGAGTAAGATCCTTCAAGTAAGTTGTCATGTTGAAAGCAATAAAAATTTCTCTCTAAATATGTATGACTTATTAGTGCGGAGACAATAAGGTTTATACGATCGTGTGATATGAAAGTAATAAAAGCGACGGACTGCATAATAAAGGTTCATATCACAAGTGGCAATATAAAGTGATGTTCTTTTGCATTAAGATTTTGTGCATCCAACCAAAAAGCACATGACAACCTCTGCTTCCCTCTGCGAAGGGCCTATCCTTTACTTTATGTCTTATACCTATTGCAAGAGTCAAGGTGATCATCACCTTTCCCTTTTTCATTTTATCCTTTGGCAAGCACCTCGTGTTGGAAAGATCCTGATACATATATCCAATTGGATGTAAGTTAGCATGAACTATTATTGTTGACATTACCCTTGAGGTAAAACGTTGGGAGGCAACACTATAAGCCCCTATCTTCCTCTGTGTCCGATTAAAACTCCAGAACCATAAGTATTGCGTGAGTGTTACCAATTGTAGAAGACTAAATGATAGTTGAGTATGTGGACTTGCTAAAAATCTCTATTATTAACTCTTTCCCATGTTATGATAAATTGCAATTGCTTCAATGACTGAAATTATAGTTTGTTAGTTCTCAATGAAGTTTCTGTACCATACTAGACATTGTGAATAGATTGTTACTTGAGCATAAGAAATAATCTGACAAAATCTATATATGTTGCTGTTATAAGAATGATCATGATGCCCTCATGTACGTACTTTATTTTTATCGACACCTCTATCTCTAAACATGTGGACATATTTTTTGATATTAGCTTCCGCTTGAGAACAAGCGAGGCCTAAGCTTGGGGGAGTTGATATGTCCATTTTGCATCATGCTTTTATATCGATATTTATTTCATTATGGGATATTATTACACGTTATGTCACAATACTTATGGCTATTCTCTCTTATTTTACAAGGTTTGTCATGAAGAGGGAGAATGCCGACAGCTGGGATTCTGAGCTGGAGAAGGAGCAAATATTTGAGACCTATTCTGCACAGCTCCAGAAGTCCTGAAACTCCACGAAAGTCATTTTTGGAATTAATGATAATTATTGAGCGGAAGAAGTACAAGAGGGGGCCCACACCCTGTCCACGAGGGTGGGGGGCACACCGACCCCTACTGGGCGCGCCCCCTGCCTCGTGGGTCCCCTTGTGGCCCTCTGGTGCCCATCTTCTGCTATATAAAGTCTTCTACCCTGGAAAAAAATCATAAGCAAGCTTATGGGACGAAACTCCGCCGCCACGAGGCGGAACCTTGGCGGAACCAATCTAGGGCTCCGGCGGAGCTGTTCTGCCGGGGAAACGTCCCTCCGGGAGGGGGAAATCATCAGCATCGTCATCACTAACGATCCTCTCATCGGGAGGGGGTCAATCTCCATCAACATCTTCACCGGCACCATCTCCTCTCAAACCCTAGTTCATCTCTTGTATCCAATCTTTGTATCTAAACCTCAGATTGGTACCTGTGGGTTGCTATTAGTGTTGATTACTCCTTGTAGTTGATGCTAGTTGGTTTATTTGGTGGAAGATCATATGTTCAGATCCTTAATGCATATTAATAGCCCTATGATTATGAACATGAATATGCTTTGTGAGTAGTTACGTTTGTTCCTGAGAACATGGGAGAAGTCTTGCTATTAGTAGTCATGTGAATTTGGTATTCGTTCGATATTTTGATGAGATGTATGTTGTCTCTCCTCTAGTGGTGTTATGTGAACGTCGACTACATGAGACTTCACCATTGTTTGTGAAGGAAACATGCCCTAGAGGCAATAGTAAAGTTATTATTTATTTCCTTATATCATGATAAATGTTTATTATTCATGCTAGAATTGTATTAACCGGAAACATAATACATGTGTGAATACATAGACAAACATAGTGTCACTAGTATGCCTCTACTTGACTAGCTCGTTGATCAAAGATGGTTGTGTTTCCTAACCATAGACATGAGTTGGCATTTGTTTAACGAGATCACATCATTAGGAGAATGATGTGACTTACTTGACCCAATCCGTTAGCTTAGCACTTGATCATTTAGTATGTTGCTATTGCTTTCTTCATGACTTATACATGTTCCTACAACTATGAGATTATGCAACTCCCATTTACTAGAGGAACACTTTGTGTGCTACCAAATGTCACAACGTAACTGGGTGATTATAAAGGAGCTCTACAGGTGTCTCCGAAGGTACATGTTGAGTTGGCGTATTTTGAGTATAGGATTTCTCACTCCGATTGTCGGAGAGGTATCTCTGGGCCCTCTTGGTAATGCACATCACTATAAGCCTTGCAAGCAATGTAGCTAATGAGTTAGTTACATAATGATGCATTATGTAACGAGTAAAGAGACTTGCTGGTAACGAGATTGAACTAGGTATTGAGATACCGACGATCGAATCTCGGGCAAGTAACATACCGATGACAAAGGGAACAACGTATGTTGTTATGCGGTTTGACCGATAAAGATCTTCGTAGAATATGTAGGAGCCAATATGAGCATCCAGGTTCCCCTATTGGTTATTGACTGGATACGTGTCTCGGTCATGTCTACATAGTTCTCGAACCCGTAGGGTCCGCATGCTTAAAGTTAGATGACGGTTATATTATGAGTTTATGTGTTTTGATGTACTGGAGATTGTTCGGAGTCCCGGATGTGATCACGGACATGACGAGGAGTCTCGAAATGGTCGAGACATGAAGATTGATATATTGGACGACTATATTCGGACACCGGAATGGTTCCGGGGGTTATCGGATGTATACCGGAGTACCGGGGGGTTACCGGAGCCCCCCGGGGGGTTAATGGGCCTCATGGGCCCAAAGTGGAGTAGAAGAGGGGCGGCCATGGCAGGCCGCGTGCCCCCTCCCCCTGTAGTCCGAATAGGACAAGGAGGAGGGGAGGCAGCGCCCCCCTTTTCCTTCCTCCTCTCTCCCCTTTCCTTCCCCTCTCCTACTTGGACAAGGAAAGGACTCCTCCCTGGCACGCCCACACCTGGCCGCCCGCCCCCTCCCCCTTGGTCCTTTATATACGGGACCAAGGGGGCACCTCTAAACACAACAAGTGATCCTTGAGATCTATTAGACGTGTGCGGTGCCCCCTCCACCATATTCCACCTTGATAATATCATAGCGGTGCTTAGGCGAAGCCCTGCGTCGGTAGAACATCATCATCATCACCAGCCGTCGTGCTGACGGAACTCTCCCTCGAAGCTCGGCTGGATTGGAGTTCGAGGTATGTCATCGAGCTGAACGTGTGCTGAACTCGGAGGTGCCGAGTGTTCGGTACTTGATCGGTCGGATCATGAAGACATATGATTACATCAACCACGTTGTGCTTCCGCTTCTGCTTATGGTCTATGAGGGTACCTGGATATACTCTCCCCTCTCGTTGCTATGCATCACCATGATCTTGCGTGTGCGTAGGAAAATTTTGAAATTACTACGTTCCCAAACTATGGTATCAGAGCCTGGTTTTATGCGTAGATGTTATATGCACGAGTAGAACACAAGTGAGTTGTGGGCGATACAAGTCATACTGCTTACCAGCATGTCATACTTTGGTTCGGCGGTATTAATGGATGAAGTGGCCCGGACCGACATTACGCGTATGCTTACGCGAGACTGGTTCTACCGACGTGCTTTGCACATAGGTGGCTGGCGGGTGTCAGTTTCTCCAACTTTAGTTGAACCGAGTGTGGCTATGCCTGGTCCTTGAGAAGGTTAAAACATCACTAACTTGACGAACTATCATTGTGGTTTTGATGCATAGGTAAGAATGGTTCTTGCTCAGCCGTAGCAGCCATGTAAAATTTGCAACAACAAAGTAGAGGACGTCTAACTTGTTTTTGCAGGGCATGTTTTGTAACCGAGTTATCAGCAACTGGTTGTTGCTTTATTGTATGCAATGCAATCGCCCTATAATTGCTTTACTTTATCACTAAGTGGTAGCGATAGTCATAGAAGCAATAGGTGGCGAAACGACAACGATGCTACGATAGAGATCAAGATGTCGCGCCGATGACGATGGTGATCATGACGGTGCTTCGGAGATGGAGATCACAAGCACAAGATGATGATGGCCATATCATATCACTTATACTGATTTCATGTGATGTTTATCCTTTATGCATCTTATTTTTCTTTGATTGACGGTAGCATTATAAGATGACCTCTCACTAAATTTCAAGGTATAAGTGTTCTCCTTGAGTATGCACCGTTGCGAAAGTTCTTCGTGCTGAGACACCACGTGATGATCGGGTGTGATAGGCTCTACATTCAAATACAACGGGTGCAAAACAGTTGCACACGCGGAATACTCAGGTTAAACTTGACGAGCCTAGCATATACAGATATGGCCTCAGAACACTAAGACCGAAAGGTCGAGCGTGAATCATATAGTAGATATGATCAACATAGTGATGTTCACCATTGAAAACTACTCCATCTCACGTGATGATCAGACATGGTTTAGTTGATTTGGATCATGTGATCGCTTAGATGATTAGAGGGATGTCTATCTAAGTGGGAGTTCTTAAGTAATATGATTAATTGCACTTAAATTTATCATGAACTTAGTACCTGATAGTATTTTGCTTGTCTATGTTTGTTGTATATAGATGGCTCGTGCTGTTGTTCTGTTGAATTTTAATGCGTTCCTTGAGAAAGCTAAGTTGAAAGATGATGGTAGCAATTACACGGACTGGGTCCATAACTTGAGGATTATCCTCATTGCTGCATAGAAGAATTACGTCCTGGAAGCACCGTTGGGTGCCAGGCCTACTGCAGATGCAACTGATGATGTTAAGAACGTCTGGCAGAGCAAAGCTGATGACTACTTGATAGTTCAGTGTGCCATGCTTTACGGCTTAGAACCGGGACTTCAACGATGTTTTGAACGTCATGGAGCATATGAGATGTTCCAGGAGTTGAAGTTAATATTTCAAGCAAATGCCCGGATTGAGAGATATGAAGTCTCCAATAAGTTCTATAGCTGCAAGATGGAAGAGAAAAATAGTTATGTCAGTGAACATATACTCAAAATGTCTGGGTATAATAATCACTTGATTCAACTGGGAGTTAATCTTCCTGATGATAGTGTCATTGACAGAATTCTTCAATCACTGCCACCAAGTTACAAGAGCTTCATGATGAACTATAATATGCAAGGGATGAACAAGACTATTCCCGAGCTCTTCGCAATGCTAAAAACTGCGGAGGTAGAAATCAAAAAGGAGCATCAAGTGTTGATGGTCAACAAGACCACCAGTTTCAAGAAAAAGGGTAAAGGGAAGAAGAAGGAGAACTTCAAGAAGAACGACAAACAAGTTGCTGCTCAAGAGAAGAAACCCAAGTCTGGACCTAAGCCTGAGACTGAGTGCTTCTACTGCAAGCAGACTGGTCACTGGAAGCGAAACTGCTCCAAGTATTTTTCGGATAAGAAGGATGGCAAGGTGAACAAAGGTATATGTGATATACATGTTATTGATGTGTACCTTACTAATGCTCGCAGTAGCACCTGGGTATTTGATACTGGTTCTGTTGCTAATATTTGCAACTCGAAACAAGGACTACGGATTAAGTGAAGATTGGCTAAAGACGAGGTGACGATGCGCGTGGGAAATGGTTCCAAAGTCGATGTGATCGCGGTCGGCACGCTACCTCTACATCTACCTTCGGGATTAGTTTTAGACCTGAATAATTGTTATTTGGTGCCAGCGTTAAGCATGAACATTATATCTGGATCTTGTTTGATTCGAGACGGTTATTCATTTAAATCAGAGAATAATGGTTGTTCTATTTAGATGAGTAATATCTTTTATGGTCATGCACCCTTGAAGAGTGGTCTATTTTTATTCAATCTCGATAGTAGTGATACACATATTCATAATGTTGAAGCCAAAAGATGCAGAGTTGATAATGATAGTGCAACTTATTTGTGGCACTGCCATTTGGGTCATATTGGTGTAAAGCGCATGAAGAAACTCCATACTGATGGACTTCTGGAATCACATGATTTTGAATCACTTGGTACTTGCGAACCATGCCTCATGGGCAAGATGACTAAAACGCCGTTCTCCGGAACTATGGAGTGAGCAACATATTTGTTCGAAATCATACATACTGATGTATGTGGTCCAATGAACATTGAGGCTCGCGGCGGGTATTGTTATATTCTCACCTTCACAGATGATTTGAGCAGATATGGGTATATCTACTTAATGAAACATAAATCTGAAACATTTGAAAAGTTCAAAGAATTTCAGAGTGAAGTGGAAAATCATCATAACAAGAAAATAAAGTTTCTACGATCTGATCATGGAGGAGAATATTTGAGTTATGAGTTTGGTTTACATTTGAAACAATGCGGAATAGTTTTGCAACTCACGCCACCCGGAACACCACAACGTAATGGTGTGTCCAAACATCGTAATCGTACTTTACTAGATATGGTGCGATCTATGATGTCTCTTACTGATTTACCGCTATCATTTTGGGTTATGCTTTAGAGACGACCGCATTCACGTTAAATAGGGCACCATCAAAATCCGTTGAGACGACGCCTTATGAACTGTGGTTTGGCAAGAAACCAAAGTTGTCGTTTTTAAAGTTTGGGGCTGCGATGCTTATGTGGAAAAACTTCAACCTGAAGCTCGAACCCAAATCGGAGAAATGTGTCTTCATAGGATACCCAAAGGAGACTATTGGGAACACATTCTATCACAGATCTGAAGGCAAGTCTTTTGTTGCTAAATTTGGATCCTTTCTAGAGAAGGAGTTTCTCTTGAAAGAAGTGAGTGGGATGAAAGTAGAACTTGATGAGGTAACTGTACATGCTCCCTTATTGGAAAGTAGTTCATCACGGAAACCGGTTCCTATGACAACTACACCAATTAGTGAGGAAGCTAATGATATTGATCATGAAACTTCAGATCAAGTTACTACCGAACCTCATAGGTCAACTAGAGTATGATCCGCACCAGAGTGGTACGGTAATCCTATTCTGGAGGTCATGTTACTTGACCATGGCGAACCTACGAACTATGAGGAAGCGATGATGAGCCTAGATTCCGCAAAATGGCTTGAGGCCATGAAATCTGAGATGGGATCCATGTATGAGAACAATGTATGGACTTTGGTTGACTTGCTCGATGATTGGCAAGCCATCGAGAATAAATGGATCTTCAAGAAGAAGATTGAAGCTGATAGTAATGTTACTGTCTACAAAGCTTGACTTGTTGCAAAGGGTTTTTGACAAGTTCAAGGGGTTGACTAAGATGAGACTTTCTCACCCGTAGCGATGCTTAAGTTTGTCTGAATCATGTTAGCAATTGCTGCATTTTATGATTATGAAATATGGCAAATGGATGTCAAAACTGCATTCCTGAATGGATTTCTAGAAGAAGAGTTGTATATGATGCAACCAGAAGGGTTTGTCGATCCAAAAGGTGCTAATGAAGTGTGCAAGCTCTAGCGATCCATTTATGGACTGATGCAAGCCTCTCGGAGTTGGAATAAACGCTTTGATAGTGTGATCAAAGCATATGGTTTTATACAGACTTTTGGATAATCCTTTATTTACAAGAAAGTGAGTGGGAGCTCTGTAGCATTTCTGATATTATATGTAGACGACATATTGTTGATTGGAAATGATATAGAATTTCTGGATAGCATAAAAGGATACTTGAATAAAAGTTTTTCAATGAAAGACCTCGGTGAAGTTGCTTATATATTAGGCATCAAGATCTATAGACATAGATCAAGACGCTTAATTGGAATTTCACAAAGCACATACCTTGATAAAGTTTTGAAAAAGTTCAAAATTGATCAATCAAAGAAAGGGTTCTTGCCTGTGTTACAAGGTGGGAAGTTGAGTCAGACTCAATGCCCGACCACAGCAGAAGATAGAGAAAAAATGAAAGTTGTTCCCTATGCTTCAGCCATAGGCTCTATCATGTATGCAATGCTGTGTACCAGACCTGATGTACGCTTAGCAATAAGTTTAGCAGGGAGGTACCAAAGTAATCCAGGAGTGGATCACTGGACAACGGTCAAGAATATCCTGAAATACTTGAAAAGGACTAAGGATATGTTTCTCGTTTATGGAGGTGACAAAGAGCTAGTCATAAATGGTTACTCGATGCAAGCTTTGACACTGATCTAGACGATTCTAAATCGCAAACCGGATATGTGTTTATATTGAATGGTGGAGCTGTCAGTTGGTGCAGTTCAAACAAAGTGTCGTAGCGGGATCTACATGTGAAGTGGAGTACATAGCTGCTTCAGAAGCAGCAAATGAAGGAGTCTGGATGAAGGAGTTCATATCCGATCTAGGTGTCATACCTAGTGCATCGGGACCAATGAAAATCTTTTGTGACAATACTGGTGCAATTGCCTTGGCAAAGGAAGCCAGATTTCACAATAGAACCAAGCACATCAAGAGATGGTTCAATTCCATCCGGGACCAAGTCCAAGTGGGGGACATAGAGATTTGCAAGATACATACAGATCTGAATGTCGCAGACCCATTGACTAAGCCTCTTCCACAAGCAAAACATGATCAGCACCAAGGCTCCATGGGTGTTAGAATCATTACTGTGTAATATAGATTATTGACTCTAGTGCAAGTGGGAGACTGAAGGAAATATGCCCTAGAGGCAATAATAAAGTTATTATTTATTTCCTTATATCATGATAAATGTTTATTATTCATGCCAGAATTGTATTAACCGGAAACAAAATACATGTGTGAATACATAGACAAACATAGAGTCACTAGTATGCCTCTACTTGACTAGCTCGTTGATCAAAGATGGTTGTCTTTCCTAACCATAGACATGAGTTGTCATTTGATTAACGGGATCACATCATTAGGAGAATTTTGTGATTGACTTGACCTATTCTGTTAGCTTAGCACTTGATCGTTTATTATGTTGCTATTGCTTTCTTCATAAATTATACATTTTCCTACAACTATGAGATTATGCAACTCCCGTTTACTTGAGGAACACTTTGTGTGCTACCAAACTTCACAACGTAACTGGGTGATTATAAAGGAGCTCTACAGGTGTCTCCGAAGGTACATGTTGAGTTGGCGTATTTCGAGATTAGGATTTGTCACTCCGATTGTCGGAGAGGTATCTCTGGGCCCTCTCGGTAATGCACATCACTATAAGCCTTGCAAGCAATGTAGCTAATGAGTTAGTGACGGAATGATGCATTATGTAACAAGTAAAAGAGATTTGCCGGTAACGAGATTTAACTAGGTATTGAGATACTGATGATCAAATCTTGGGCAAGTAACATACCGATGACAAAGGGAACAACGTATGTTGTTATGCGGTTTGACCGATAAAGATCTTCATAGAATATGTAGGAGCCAATACGAGCTTCCAGGTTCCGCTATTGGTTATTGACCGGAGATGTGTCTCGGTCATGTCTACATAGTTCTCGAACCCATAGGGCCTCCATGCTTAAAGTTAGATGACAGTTATATTATGAGTTTATGTGTTTTGATGTACCGAAGATAGTTTGGAGTCCCGGATGTGATCACAGACATGACGAGGAGTCTTGAAATGGTAGATACATGAAGATTGATATATTGGACGACTATATTCGGACACCGGAATGGTTCCGGGGGTTATCGGATGTATACCGGAGTACCGGGGGGTTACCGAAACCCCTCGGGGGGTTAATGGGCCTCATGGGCCCTGTTGGGGATATTACCACTGGGCGTAAACCGGCCTACTTGGGCCGGGTTAACTTCATAGTGGTATAAGCAGGTGAAGGCCCAAGGCCTATAGTCGGTCTAGAATCTGTAGCTGTAAACCGACCTGATGTATAACTTGTATTGTAAGTTAGGAATAGAGAGATACCGACCGGGATACGAATATGAACCGGCTGGGACTCTATGGACCGACGGGCGTCACCCGTGTATATAAGGGGACGACCCGGCGGCGGTTCAAGATAGACAACAACAACTCGAGCCTAGGCAAAGCTTGTTTGCTCCCTAGCCATCGAGATCATATCAATTCCACTACAACTAGACGTAGGCTGTTACCTTCATCGAAGGGGCCGAACTAGTATAAAACCCTCGTGTCTTTGTGTCCGCTTTAACCCCTTCAAGTAAACTCGTAGCGATGGCTCCACGACTAAGTCCTTTCGCTAGGACACCTGCCGTGAAAAATCCACGACAGTTGGCGCCCACCGTGGGGCTATCGCACGATAGTTTGACGATCTTGGAGGGCAAGCTCAAGGGACTCGAAGGCTATGTAGTGGGCCAGATGACCAAGAGTCGTCGGGGCAGGATCTACATCGATGATGCAGGATGGGGTCCCGAGGCCGATTCGATCGAGTATGGGTACCGGGTCCCCTTTGGCAGCATACACGTCTTCATCGGCAAGATCGGTGAGCCTGGGCCTGAGCCAGACATCTACACCGACCCCGTCGAGACGGCTCAGCGTGCGAGATCTACCCAGGTTAAACCGGCCATGAAGCGTGCCTTCATTGGAGTCATCTACGGAGGAGAGCGTGAGGACGAATCAGAGCACGGTAACGAGACCGTCGTCTATTCCGGCGACGAGTCTTCGACCGGAGAGACCGAGTCGCTATACCGGATGCAAGACGATCAGGTGAGGGGTTGTTCCGATGGCGACAGTATTCCGGACCCCCCAGGCCAGATCAACCGGGTTGGAATATTCATGGCTGGCACCCAGGCGGCGAATTATTCTTCGACTGCCGCAGCAATGCTCTCCGGATCCGCAGCGGCAGCGGCAGCAGGGGCAGGAGGCCTTGTGCGCCCGCCGGTTCAAGTTCTGTCTGATCTGTTTGACGCACTAGCCGTGCTTATGACAGAGGATGATCCGGCAGATCAAGAGGCTCATAATGCAGAAATTGCGAAGGTGAGAGAGCAGATCGTGCAAGCCAAAGCGGATCTGGCAGCGGAAAAAGACCGGATGGCTGCAGAGCGGGCCGCTTTGGACGCACAGGCCTATAAACTCATGCTTGACCAGAATGCATCACAGGAGGTTTTGAAGCGGAAACACAGATCACATCTGCCGTTAGGGTTTGACCCCCGAAATCTCTTTCACACTCCAGGAGCTGGACCCAGTAATCCACCGCGGTATCAGGAGACAAACCGGATTGAGGCGCCAGGGCCAGGAGCGGCGGTCCAACCTCGCCTGATGGAACCCCCTCGCCAAAATATTGTGGTCCCTCCGCCGGTCCAGACGCCCCCGGGTCATTATTCGAATCCTATGGACAACCTTGTTGCGGCCGCCGCACGGTTAGAGGCCATCCCAGTCGAAGGGGATTCTCCGCAAGCAATAGAGATGCGCCGGGTTAAGGAGCTTCTCCGGACCGCGCTGATTCAGCAGGAGGCATACTCATACAGCCGTGATCGGGTTCATTCTACGCCCCGTCCGAGCCGGAGCTATAGCAGGCGCATAGATGAACCGGCCATATCAAGCAATGCACAAGGCCGTGAAGCGGCCCGTGGTGATGACCCGGCAGGTGGTGTTGTCGATACTCGGGATGCGGTGAACCGGGCCCGGGCGCAAAGGGAGGCCGAGTTAGCAGCACAGGATAATGCGGGCCAACTCACACCGGTTTGTTCTGCCGGGCCAGGAATCACATCCGCTCTGGGAGTGCCTTGCTTGGTCCCTGCTTTACGTAATGTGCGCCTGCCCAAAGATTTCAAGGGTCCACGCAAGGTGCCGAATTATACCGCTGATTTACCCCCTGAAGCATGGATAGAGAGTTATGAGATGGCCATGGAAATGCTGGACGTGGATGAGGCCGCATGTGCAAAATATTTCACCATGATGCTTGAGGGCACGGCTCGTACTTGGTTAAAGAGCCTACCGCCCAATTCTATCAGCTCATGGGCCCAGTTGCGGGCCCGGTTTATACAGAATTTCAAGGATACATGTAAGCAGCCCAAGTCCATAGTAGACCTGGCGGCTTGTGTTCAGGAAGAAGGAGAATCAACGACCCATTGGGTGCGCCGCGTTTCGGAAATTTTGCACTCATCTCACATGATTAATGCTGACTCTGCGGTCTTAACTCTGGAAGGCAACTGCCGGTTTGAGGCTCTAAAATTGAAATTGGGACGCATGAAGCGGTTCTATAATGACATGGGAACCCTCATGGCTGCTTTAGTGAAGTATGCCGATTCGGACAGTACCAAGGATCCCGAGCTTAATGATGATGAAGCAGGGAAGGGAAAGAAGAATAGCAAGTCCAAACAGCAGCAGAACAAACTAATGGGTCATGGAAACGGAGGCAAGCGCAAAGCGGACGGCAGCGTGGACTTTGTGGCCAACACTAACACACAAGACAGGGGGCAGCGGCGCAGAGGTAAAGCGGCAAATCGTAACGGGGCTCCCAATCCTAACGCAAGCCGTTTGAACTATTTGTTGAATCAGCCTTGCCCGAAGCACGGGACGAAGGAGGCGCCGGCTAACCATCTTTGGAAAGATTGTTATATCATGCAGGAGTTCAAGAACTCTGATGCTTTCCGGTATGATCACGGATCAGGTGGCGGTTCAGGATCCGGTTTCCACGGGCCGGATCACGATGGAGCTTCCGGTTGAGGTCGCAATCAGGGCGGTCACAATCACCAGAATAATCAGAACAACCAGCAGCAGCAGCAGCAGTCGGGTTATCAGAGCCAGCCAAAACAATTGAACAATGGGCAATATCATGTTTTCACAACTAGTTTGGATAAGCGCGACCGAAAACTCCACAAGCGAGCGGTGAATTCTGTTGAACCAGCCTTACCACGTTACTTGCGCTGGTCGGAGCAGCCTATCATGTGGAGCAGAGAGGATCACCTGCCCCGAGTTGATAACCCGGGCCAGCTTGCATTAGTGGTAGACCCTCAGGTGGGGGGTTATAAATTCACCAAGGTACTCATGGATGGAGGAAGCAGTATTAACATACTATACTATGAGACATTCCGGCGCATGGGACTAACAGACAAGGATCTCAGACCGTCGAATACGGTATTCCATGGTGTTGTGCCAGGCAAATCTGCATATCCTGTTGGTAAGATAGCCCTAGATGTGGCCTTTGGGGACGAGCACGACTCCCGGTCGGAAAAACTAACATTTGAGGTGGTGAAGATCCGGAGCCCGTATCACGCCTTGTTTGGCCGGCCGGCTTACGCCAAGTTCATGGCGCGGCCTTGTTATATCTACTTGCAGCTCAAGATGCCGGGTTACAAGGGGATCATAACGGTTCATGGGAGCCGTAGGGTCGCTTTGGAATGTGAGGAAGGTGATGCGGCTTATGCAGAGTCAGTTTGTGCCACAGAGGAGTTGAAGTATTATAAGGACAATGTTGATCCGGCAGATATGACCCCTTTAAAGAAGCCAACTACAGAGCATGATTCAGATCTGAAGTTCAAATCGGCAGCTGAGACCAAGCTTGTTGACTTCGTGCCCGGCAATTCGTCCAAGCAGTTCACTATCAGTGCCAACCTAGATCCCAAATAGGAAAGCGCGCTCATCGAGTTCATCCGTGAGAATCGGGACATTTTTGCATGGAAGCCGTCTGACATGCCAGGTGTACCGAGGGAACTCGCTGAGCACACTCTTAATGTGGATCCTAAGTATAAACCGGTGAAACAGTTCCTCCGCCGGTTTAACGAAGAAAGACGCAAGGCCATTGGAGAGGAAGTGGCCAGGCTTTTAGCAGCTGGGCTTATTATTGAGGTGTTCCATCCAGAGTGGCTTGCTAATCCGGTGCTGGTTCTTAAGAAAAACGGCACTTGGCGTATGTGTGTGGATTACACAGATCTTAACAAAGCCTGTCCGGCAGACCCTTTTGCCCTCCCCCGTATTGATCAGATCATTGATGCCATGGCGGGTTGTGAGCGTTTGAGTTTTTTGGATGCATACTCTGGATATCATCAGATCAAGATGGCGGTTAAGGACCAGGAGAAAACAGCATTCATCACTCCCTTTGGAGCCTTCTGCTATGTATCTATGCCCTTCGGGCTCAAGAGTACCCAAGCCACCTATCAACGGTGTGTACAGAATTGCCTGCATGAGCAGATCGGCCGCAATGTGCACGCATATGTGGATGATATTGTAGTAAAATCAAGGCAGAAGGAGACACTGGTGGATGATTTGAAGGAGACCTTTGACAACTTGCGAGCTTACAGGATGATGCTTAATCCGGCCAAGTGTGTTTTTGGTGTTCCAGCAGGCAAGTTACTGGGTTTCTTGGTGTCTAACAGAGGAATTGAGGCTAATCCGGAGAAGATTACGGCTATTACATCTCTAGCTAAACTGGAGTGTATCAACGATGTTCAGCGTTTGGCGGGCCGAATCGCTGCGCTGAGCCGGTTTATCAGCCGCCTCGGGGAGAAAGCTATCCCTTTGTACCAAATGCTGAGGAAGACAGACAATTTCGTCTGGAGTCCAGCTGCTGACGAGGCATTTGAGGACCTGAAGCGGCAGTTAGCCAATCCGCCTGTTCTTGCAGCTCCGGTCGACAAGGAGCCACTATTATTATACGTAGCGGCTAATGCTCCGGCAGTTAGCGTGGCTATTGTGGTGGAGCGCAAAGAGGCAGGCAAGGAATATCCGGTTCAGCGGCCGGTTTATTATATCAGTGAGGTGCTGATTGAATCCAAGCAAAGGTATCCGCATTGGCAGAAGCTGGTCTATGGTGTTTTTATGGCCAGTCGGAAGTTGAAGCAGTATTTTCAAGGGCACCCCATCACAGTGGTAAGTTCAGCTCCCTTGGGTGATATTATACAGAATCGGGAGGCGACTGGCCGAATTGCCAAGTGGGCTATAGAGCTGGGGCCGCACGGACTGAAGTACGTGCCTCGGACGGCAGTGAAGTCTCAAGCACTTGTTGATTTTATCAATGATTGGACGGAATTACAGGCACCAGAGGAGAAGCCGGATCACACATATTGGACCATTCATTTTGACGGATCCAGGCAATTGGAAGGCTCGGGGGCTGGAGTCGTATTAACTTCCCCACGAGGTGATAAGTTCTGTTATGTTCTCCGCTTAATGTTCCCTTGTACTAATAATGCAGCTGAGTATGAAGCCTTGCTCCATGGTCTGCGGATGGCTAAAGAGATGAATTTAAGCCGGGTTAAGTGTTTTGGTGACTCGGACCTAGTGGCTCAACAGGTGTCCGGCACTTGGGACTCTAAAGACCCGCTCATGGCTGCATACCGTCGGGAAGTGGATAATATTGCAGGTTGTTTCAAGGGTTATCAAGTGGATCATGTGGACCGTCGGAAGAATGAAGCAGCGGATGCTTTAAGCCGGTTGGGCTCTCAGCGTAAACCGGTTCCGCCTAACGTCTTTTTGGATGTGTTGCACAATCCGTCAGTCAAGCTCCCAGGTGAAGCGGATTTGGCTATTCCTGATCCGGAGTCCCAATTGGTGGTAACCCTGCGTGTTATTCCGGATTGGACAGTTCCTTATCTTGCGTACATGACAAGGGGGGAGTTGCCAGAGGATGAGATTCTGGCCAGGCAGATAGTCCGGCGATCCAAGTCTGTGACGATTGTCAATGGTGAATTACATCATTGCAGTGTATCAGGGGCGTTTCAACGTTGTGTTTCTCCTGAGGAGGGCTGTGAAATCTTAAGAGAAATCCATGAAGGGGATTGTGTGCACCATGCCGGTTCAAAGTCTCTGGTTGCAAAGGCGTTTCGTCACGGGTTCTACTAGTTGACAGCGCATGCTGACGCGGAGGACTTGGTTAAACGGTGTGATGGATGTCAGAAATTTTCAAGGCGTGCTCATGTGCCGGCTCAGGAATTGAGGATGATCCCAATAACATGGCCGTTTGCAACTTGGGGGCTAGACATGGTTGGACCTTTTAAAAGATCCAAGGATAAGAAAACTCACTTTTGGTGGCAGTTGATAAATTTACCAAGTGGGTTGAAGCAGAGCCTGTCAGCAAGTGTGATGCAGCAACAGCGGTACAGTTCATCAAGAAGGTGATTTTCCGGTTTGGTTTTCCACTCAGTATCATTACTGATAATGGTACCAATTTATCCAAGGGCGCTATGAAGGAGTTCTGTGAACGTGAGCACATCCGACTTAATGTGTCGTCAGTGGCACACCCCCAGTCCAATGGACAAGCAGAACGAGCTAATCAGGAAATCTTGCGAGGCATCAAACCCCGGCTTTTGGTCCCATTGCAAAGAACACCAGGATGTTGGGTTGAAGAGCTGCCATCTGTATTATGGAGTATCAATACTACGCCAAACCGGTCCACAGGATACACGCCATTTTTCATGGTCTATGGAGCAGAGGCAGTTCTCCCTAGTGACATCCGGCACGATTCGCCTCGGGTGGCAGCTTATGTTGAAGCAGACAATGAGACAGCACGACAAGATGCTTTGGACCTATTGGACGAGGAGCGTGATATAGCGGCTGCCCGTTCGGCGATTTACCAACAAGATCTTCGTCGCTATCACAGTCGCCGGGTTAGAACCAGAACTTTTCAAGAAGGAGATTTGGTGCTTCGATTCATCCAAGATCAAACGGATATGCACAAGTTATCCCCACCTTGGGAGGGACCTTTCGTAGTCAGCAAGAATCTGCACAACGGGTCGTATTATCTGATTGATATTCGAGAGCATCAAGACTCACGTACATCAGAGGAGGAGACCGGCAGACCGTGGAATATAGCTCATCTTCGGCCTTACTATACTTGAGCCATTGGCTCTATCTATGTACATATCATGACAATGTATATATTATCTTTGATATATTAAACCGGAGCCTCAGCTGAAGCGGGGTCTCTGTCTGTCTCATCATGCGAGGTTACACGGAGTGGTTCTGTTTAAAAGCGGCCTCCGGTTTACCCCTTGATATTTGTTTTTATATATCACTGGGGGCCTTGGTCGTATCCGAACCAACGAACACCCTTTGATAGGCAACAGCCACCAGATCATTTGGGGACTTGGTCAAGTCTGAACCAGTCACGCCTCTTGGTCGGCCTAAGGCCACAAAATCATTTGGGAGCATGGTCGGGCCCGAGCCATTGCTACGCCTCTTGATCTGGCATATATGCCACGAGTCATTTGGGGACCTGGCTGACCTGCATCATTGTCACTCCTATTGGGGGCCTTGATCCTGTCCGACCATGGTAATGCCATCTGAACAGCTCAGTATAGCATATTTTTGCAAATGGTTTTCTTTATTACTTTTGCTTCCATGGTTTGTTCATTTTTTGTTGGATTTCTTTATGTCAACAAGTATATTTCTTCCGGGTCAGCCAATGATTTTTGGTCCCCCTTCTAATCCGGAGGATTCTGCCCGGTTTACCTTTTCCCTGTTCACATCATGGAGTAACCAGGGGGCTCGTATTAAGTCAGTACGGTTTGTACGAGGGCTACTTTCTCCCTTTTTGACGGTAATGGTTTATAAAAACCACCGCTTCAGGCTTGGATAAGCCAGCTTTATACCCAAACATGGCAGTTCAAATTTTTCTGATTACAGGAATAGGAATTAAAGTTTTTCAAGCAAAAGCTTCAGTACTTATGCACGAAGGCATATTCCAGGCAGAAGTTTTAACTATCCTATTACAAGGCAGCATGGTGCCCAAACAAAATCATTGTTTTTTGTGGAAGGATGTTGCAGATAGTTCTTCAAACCGGCTTCCGGTTCAAGCCTGCTCCTCATCCTCCGCCGCTTCAGCTTCCTCGTCTCTACCCATTGGCTGGAAATCAACAGTGGTCCAGTCGATTCCCATTAAAGCTTGGAAAACAGCTTCTTCATGGATCAGGGAAGACGGTTCAATATCAGGGGCATAAGTGTGCTTACGGATTGGAGGAATCAGATTCTCCGCTTCAACAGTTGGGGCAGGCACTCGCTTGTTTTTATTGTTATATTGCGCTTGATAATGCGTCAAATCTGCCTCTTCAGCTAACTGGCAAGCAAGAGGGTGCACTGCACGGTTTATGGCCCTTAAATCTTCTTCGTTGAACTCAGAGCCATCTTCTTTCAGACTGGGATAGCCCTGAGTTGCTTCCACAGGATCAAAGTCGGGCACCCATGCCTTTGCCCGGATTAAGGCACTGATGGCTCCGGTTCGGGCAGCGGATTTTTTCAGCTCCTCAATCCGGGCTGGAAGCATTGACAACTTGCTAAGAGTGTCCTGGATTAAAGAGGGCACCGGGTTGTTGTGAGAAGTTGTGGTGATGATCCGTTGGGCTCCGGTATACAATTGTTCTACCAAGGTGTAGGCAGCTTTCAATTTCTTCCGCACATCATTTCCTAAGTGCCCAATACGTGTGCCTACAACAAGATTGGAATGGTCTCAAACCGGACTTACGATACAGAAGATTCAAATTCATCACAGAAGTTACAAGGAGTTTACCAAAGATTGCAGCAGTCATAGAGTGTATTTGTCGCTGTACGGCCGTCAGTTCATCCACCACCGGTTTAAGGGCCGCCTCAGCATGTTCTGCTCTTTTGGTTAAACCGGCCTTCTCAGTGGCCTAGTCAGCCCGCTCTTTCTTGAAACTTTCTTTCAGCCGTTCCGCAGTGTTCAAAGCGCTGGTTAATTCTTGCTTGGTTTTATCTGTTTCAGCTTGCTGGGTCTTCAGGGCCTCCTGCAAATCGGCAATCCGGTCCTCCTTGATTTTAATCTCAGCCTGCATACAGATGGCATTTTAAAGCTTTGCACAGGCGAGCCAAGAAATTGAAGTATCAACCACATAACAAAGTTATATGCCTGATACTTGGGGGCTAATGTACCTTCAATTTTTTGTATATTGCTCGATTACAAAGTCCCAAGCTCAATACAAGTATTCAACTTGGCACTTGGGGGCTAATGGCTATTTGATCAAGTTATGTTCTAAGGACAGCTTTTTATTTTTTAGCCCCGGTTTGCTTATGCTAAACCGGCCCTCGAGGGTTATGCCGACGGATTTCAAAAAATATATATTCAGGATCAAGTCCCGGTTTAACCAAGGTCACAAACCAGCCCTTGGGGGCTACCGGGATGAATGCAATGGCAGAAAAGAAAGAAGGAATTTACCTCAAATTTATCCCTCATCATTTTGACCAGGCCAGCTTCACAGTCACGGCTAGTGTAAAGCCGGTTCAAATAGCCAGAGTGAAGATCTTGAGCATTCAGAGCGGCATATGTTTCTAATTCAACATCCCATTTTCCTTTGTTCAAAGGGGAAGAATCCTCTTTCATGGTATGCCTGGTAAGGGTGGTAGGATTCCCGGGTTCAGAGCGGCCTACACCGGTAATCACAACATCATCATCTTTTGACTCGCCGGTTTGGGTTGGTGCGGCCGTTTTGTCAGCAGGAGTGTGGGATTTCTCAATCTGGACAGAGCTGGCAGGCGGATCAGCAGACGCTGGAGTATTAATAAGACCTTCTTCAGGGATAATGTTGTCTTGCAGAGGAGGATCATTGGGGATATCTTCAGAAGTAAACATTTCATGATCCGGCGCTTGGTCATGTTCTAGGGCCACATTTTCTTCAGCCGCTTTATCCAGGCGGGCTTTCTTGCTTGGTTTCGGTTTAGCCCTGGAAGAAAAGATAAAAATTAAGGAAAAGTGTAAACCATTGCGCAGTATACTGGAAGCATATGTTCGGTTTAACTTACCCAACAACTGTTTTCAAAGGTGGTAGCTGGGTGGCTGACGATTCACCAGATGATGAATGAGAAGTGACCTGATAATCAGAGTCGGATGGATTAAGAGGTTGACGGAAGAAACCTCGGAGCGGCGTTTTCGAACCAGACTGTTTGGTAAACCGGCAGAGGTAACTACCTGGCCACTGTGCCGGGTTGTGCGGCGAGCTTCGTGTTGTTGGGTCTTCATAAGAAATTGGGAATCCAGATAAGCAAGAGGATGAGAAAATTTAACTTTCCGGTTTGCCCGGCGAAATTTTTGCAAAGGCAAGATTTCTGAATCGGAAGAGAGAATGGTTACCTCAACGAAAACCGCATTGCTGGCTTCAGCGTCATCCTGACAAACATCATCATCAATAAGGCGTGTAAAAAGTAAGCCAAGTGAATCAAGTTCTACCTCAAGATCCGGATTACCCACATCATCATCAATAGCTGGGTCAGAAGAAGCGGTGGTTTTTCTCTTATGAGCTGGTTTCTTGATAACCTTGGTCTTGGGCCGGGTTGGCCGTCCTGCCTTCTCCGTTTTGTCTTGAGGAAGTTTCTTACTCCAGAACGGATTATCACCCTGGATCAACAGCAATTAAAACGTTGAACGTATAAAATAGTAAACCGGTTCAACAATAGAGCAATTGAAATATTACCGCTGGCGGTTTGTTGGTGGTGCAGTAAGGAAGCAGACCGGTTTGAGCACAGAGGTGCTCCGGTTCATTCAGCATCTTTTTCACAGATTCTGTGACTTCGTCCTCAGGGAGTTGGATTTTAGTGTGTCGGAGTGGGTCATCGACACTATCAGTATACTCACACATCAAATTTGGGCGCCGACTTAGAGGCAAAATGCTCCATGATATCTAGCAGCATGCAAGGTCTATTCCTGTTAAACCATTGGCCATGAAGGCCCGGAGCTTGGACAGTTGAGGAGCATATTTAATTCTCTCCTTGGCGCTTAGCCTTTGTGGAAAAGGGTGAGTGTTGCTGAGCCATTCTGGATGGAAGCCAGGCAAGGGATTTTCATTGTCAGGAGATGTATCCTTGCAATAAAACCAAGTTATGTTCCATTCTTTGGGGTGCATATGGAGTTTGACGTGAGGGTAGGTGATTTCTTTCCTCTTCTGAATGGCCATACCGCCCAGTTCGGTATTAGGGCCGTCAGTGAATTCAGTATGGCGGTTCAGATGAAAGAGATCTCTAAATAACTCGACGAAAGGCTCCTCTTGAAGGTATGCCTCAGAAAGTACTTGAAAATGGCATAGATTGGTGACGGAGTTGGGGCCAATATCCTGTGGGTGGAGTTGAAAGTTGGCTAATACATCCCGATAAAATTTGGAGCCGGGCGGTTTGAAGCCCCGGGCCATATGATCTGTGAAGACCACGACCTCTCCTTCCTGGGGTGTAGGAGGACATTCATCTCCAGGAACCCTCCAATGAATCGTGTCTTTGCTATCCAAAGCGCCAATCAGGACTAGATCGTTCAGCTGTGATTCTGTGACACGGGAGGGAACCCAGTTGCACCCGTACACTTGTTTGGCCATGACGAGATCTACAAGGAATAAGTGATCCGGTTCAAGAACATGCCGGATGAAACGGTGTTGATCTAATTACGGTAAACCGGGGGCAGTACCCATAAACCGGTCTTCTACAACGCAGCATCAGATGGATTCTGGCGGTTCAACCAGGGGACTAATGACATATATACCGGTCTAGTAATTTTTTCTCTATGGTGAAGTTAAACCGCCTGGCCTAAGCATCGGAAGCAATTGAAACTATGGATAACTGGTTATGCAGAAACAAGTTTCACAAAATTATGTTACAGCCGCGGATCGACAACAAGCTCATAAAAAACAGGAAAAATTTCGAAGACTAAGGCGGAAACAGAAGTGAACTATCTAGCAGATATGTGCAGGAGATTTATGAGCTTGGATGAGAAATAGCAAGCGGATATTAAAGGGATCGCTATTAAGCATAGTAAAAGTTCACAGATGCATTCAAGGACAGAGAACAGCCATGAACACGCAATGAACATAGCAAGAACATGAAACCCTAAGAACAGATCTAGGTTAAGAAGGAGAGAGGACTTGTCGGGAACAGAGAAGATGCGGAAAGACGCCGCAACACTCTGGTACGTACAGGTTGATGCAGCGGCCTGAGATGAGGCAGAGGTCGACGGTGGTGGCGGAGCTCCAAAGCCGGCGACGTGAGGAAGAAGAAGAAGAAGGGACGAAGGGGAAGAGAAAGGAAATGACCCTTCGGTCTTATTTATAAGGCAACTGAGCTAGGTCAAACGCGCGAATCCAGGAGCTGTCATTAAGAGGGCGTTATGAATTTCATAATGACGTCATGCCGGTTTATAGTAGCCAAAACTGATGACGTCATGCCGGTTTACAGCAACCAAAAATGATGACGACATGGAGATTTGCCAATTAACAGAAGACATCCAAGACGCAAGATGGTGTGAAGGATTGACATGAACCACTTCAAATCAATCTGGGGCCTAATGTTGGGGATATTACCACTGGGCGTAAACCGGCCTACTTGGGCCGGGTTAACTTCATAGTGGTATAAGCAGGTGAAGGCCCAAGGCCTATAGTCGGTCTAGAATCTGTAGCTGTAAACCGACCTGATGTATAACTTGTATTGTAAGTTAGGAATAGAGAGATACCGACCGGGATACGAATATGAACCGGCTGGGACTCTATGGACCGACGGGCATCACCCATGTATATAAGGGGACGACCCGGCGGTGGTTCAAGATAGACAACAACAACTCGAGCCTAGGCAAAGCTTGTTTGCTCCCTAGCCACTGAGATCATATCAATTCCACTACAACTAGACGTAGGCTGTTACCTTCATCGAAAGGGCCGAACTAGTATAAAACCCTCGTGTCTTTGTGTCCGCTTTAACCCCTTCAAGTAAACTCGTAGCGATGGCTCCACGACTAAGTCCTTTCGCTAGGACACCTGCTGTGACAAATCCACGACAGGCCCAAAGTGGAGTAGAGGAGGGGCAGCCAGGGCAAGCCGCGTGCCCCCTCCCCCTCTAGTCGGAATATTAGGATATGAGAAAGTGGTTGAGGGCTTTGGAGCATATCACTAAGAACTTTAAGAGCAAGCAATCCATTAAGCAACACCTCATCCACTTTTAATAGTATTGGTTTTCCTATGGACTCCATGTGATCTTGGATCACTGAAATAGAAAATGTAGAGTCTTGATCTTTAGAGCTTGAGCCAATCCTTTTTCCTTAGCATTTTGAGGGGTCCACATTCCTAATCCATGCCATGCCAATCATTGAACTTTCCTAAAATATTTATCATGAAATAGCATTAGTTCAATGAGGTATATGTTGTTAATCATTACCAAAACCACCCAGGGATAGTTGCACTTTCAATATCCCCCTTTTTGGTAATTGATGAAAACATATAGATCAAAGCTTTGACAAATGATAATAAGATTGAAATACATCATCGCTTTGAGAAGTATGTGATAAGCAAGAGCTCCACCTAAATTTGTGCATTATTTAAAACTTGCTTTGGAGTGTAAATGCACAATCTGTTAGGATCATGGGTCACTCTTCCATGTCAAATACATCTTGGTGTAGCGCTCAAAATGATAACAATTAAAAGCATGCACTCATCACCAAGCAAAGTGAATGATCTTATATGGATATAAGGGATACTATCATTCAAGCACACATTAAATTAGCATATGATCAAACACATGATCATCCAAGTATCTCACAAAAGACATAATGTAACAAGCAAGCATACAATAAAGTTCAACCAAGTAAAGTGCAAGCGAGACAAAAAGCAACACACACTCTCTCTCAGGCTATGATCTCTACATATTTCTCCCCTTTGGCAACAAGTTACCAAAAATTTAAAATATGCATAGTGCTATGCGTCTGCCAGGTTTGGTCTCCATGAGGTGGTGTAGAGATGACTCCTGATACGTCCATTTTGCATCATGTTTTTATATCGATATTTATTGCATTATGGGCTGTTATTACACGTTATGTCACAATACTTATGGCTATTCTCTCTTATTTTACAGGGTTTATCATGAAGAGGGAGAATGCCAAAGCTGGGATTCTGGGCTAGAAAAGGAGCAAATATTGGTATTCTGCACAGCTCCAAAAGTCCTGAAACTCCACGAATGTCATTTTTGGAATTAATGATAATTATTGAGCAGAAGAAGTACAAGAGGGGGCCCACACCCTGGCCACAAGGGTGGGGGGCGCGCCCACCCCTACTGGGCGCGCCCCCCTGCCTCGTGGGCCCCCTGGTGGCCCTCCGGTGCCGATCTTCTACTATATGAAGTCTTCTACCCTGGAAAAAGCCATAAGCAAGCTTACGGGACGAAACTCCGCCACCAGGAGGCGGGACCTTGGCGGAACCAATCTAGGGCTCCGAAGGAGCTGTTCTGCCGGGGAAACTTCCCTCCGGGAGGGGGAAATTGTCGGTGTACAAAAGTAGGATCTCTGCTTTTGACCCCTTTACTTGTGCACGGGCAGTCAGAGCCACCCGCCACGGCCACACATGACAGGACAGGAAAGGGAAGACGGAGAGAAGCCGAAGGCACAAGACAAACAACGCAACTTCAAGAACCAAGGCCACAAAGTGCAGATGGGCAAAGCAGGTTTCCCTGGCAAGACCCTTGCCGGGGCAGCCTCCGCAGCTGCGGCAAGCCCCTTGCCGGGGCAGCTTACCCACACTAGCTGAGCGAGCCACCTTCGAACCCAGCAATACTAGAACACATTGGGTTAGGGCTCGGGAGGCACCTCCGTGGTAGCATGCAGATCTTTGTGAAGACAAAGAACAGTCAAGATCAAGTAAGGATAGGAAGGCAACAATCCTCGGCAGGGTTCTTACCGAGGAAGCCCATGAGACCACCGGCAAAACCCTTGTCGGGGACAACGGCGTGCCACGCAAGACCCTTGCTGGGCCACCCGGCAAGGCCCTCGCCAAACACGCCAGCAGGGCCACTGCCAGGCCCGCAGCAACCAACTCCCTGCCGTCGTTCGCATGCAGCTGCCAGCCCAACCAGCTGGGTGGGAACCAGCATGGCAACATGCAGCTTCCAGGCAAACTCAGCACGCACCCGTGTGGCGGCATGCAGCCCTTCGTGGAGGCTCCACCACCGCGCCACCTCAGCTGCCTGCCTGCCTACATGGCACCGCATGCATCGCTGGCCAGGGCGCGTGTCAAAGAAAGGAGGAGCGGTGACGGACGGGACGGGCCTCACTCCCGTCCCCGATAAAGTGAAGGGACACCTAAGCCTCGCATTAAATGCGCTTTGTCCTATAATACCAGCGATAAGTTCACAGCACTGTAGCACTTTCTACCTCTTGTGTGCCACTGTGTCAGCCCCTTTCGCCTATAAAAGGAGGCCCATGGCGCACTGGAGAAGGGGTCGGCTTTTTCGAACCCTGGCTGCACAAAGAGCTAGTTCAAGAGCTCAAGAACACTAAATACATCCACCAAAGCAGGATCGTAGGGTTTTACGCATCTTTGCAGCACAAACCTGGGTAAATCCCCTTTGTGCTGCCTGCTAGTCCCGCTCTTCTCACGATCCCGCGCCCCGCAAGCGTAGTAGGGATTCTAGTGATCCCAAAGGTGTCGTTTCCCACCGACATAAATCATCACCATCGTCATCACCAACAATCCTCTCATCGGGAGGAGGTCAATCTCCATCAACATCTTCACCAGCACCATCTCCTCTCAAACCCTAGTTCATCTCTTGTATCCAATCTTTGTAACCAAACCTCAGATTGGTACCTGTGGGTTGCTAGTAGTGTTGATTACTCCTTGTAGTTGATGCTAGTAGGTTTATTTGGTGGAAGATCATATGTTCAGATCCTTAATGCATATTAATACAACACTGATTATGCACATGAATATGCTTTGTGAGTAGTTACATTTGTTCCTAAGGACATGGGAGAAGTCTTGCTATTAGTAGTCATGTGAATTTGGTATTTGTTCGATATTTTGATGAGATATATGTTGTCTCTCCTCTAGTGGTGTTATGTGAATGTCGACTACATGACACTTCACCATTGTTTGGGCATAGAGGAAGGCATTGGGAAGTAATAAATAGATGATGGGTTGCTAGAGTGATAGAAGCTTAAACCCTAGTTTATGCGTTGCTTCGTAAGGGGCTGATT
The DNA here is from genome assembly GCA_900231445.1 of Triticum turgidum subsp. durum. Lineage (NCBI taxonomy): Eukaryota > Viridiplantae > Streptophyta > Magnoliopsida > Poales > Poaceae > Triticum > Triticum turgidum. The sequence continues at coordinate 547,058,492 of LT934114.1, forward strand.
TGGATCCATATGTTTCATGCTATGGTTAGGTTTACCTTAATAATTCTTTTGTAGGTGCGGATGCTTGCAATAGGGGTTAATCATAAGTGGCATGCTTATCCAAGAAAGGGCAGTACCCAAGCACCGGTCCACCCACATATCAAATTATCAAAGTAACGAACGCGAATCATATGAGTGTGATGAAAACTAGCTTGACGATAATTCCCATGTGTCCTTGGGAGTGCTTTTCTCATTATAAGAACTTCTCCAGGCTTGTCCTTTGCTACAAAAAGGATTGGGCCACCTTGTTGTACCTTATTTACTTTCATTGCTTGTTACCCGTTACAAATTATCCTATCACAAAACTATCTATTACCTACAATTTCAGTGCTTGCAGAGAATACCTTACTGAAAACCGCTTGTCATTTCCTTCTGCTCCTCGTTGGGTTCGACACTCTTACTTATCGAAAGGACTACAATAGATACCCTATACTTCTGGGTCATCAAGACTCTTTTCTGGTGCCGTTGCCGGGGAGTGAAGTGCCTTTGGTGAGTGGAACTTGGTAAGGAAACATTTATATAGTGTGCTGAAATTTTCTGTCACTTGTTACTATGGAAACTAATCCATTGAGGTGCTTGTTCGGGGCATCTTCGCCTCGACCAGTAGAGCAAATAGTGGCTCCTCAATCTACTGAACCTACTGAAAATGTTTACTTTGAAATTCCTTCGGGTATGGTAGAGAAACTGCTAGCTAATCCCTTTGAAGGAGATGGAACATTGCATCCCGATTTACACCTTATCTATGTGGATGAAGTTTGTGGATTATTTAATCTTGCAGGTATGCCCGATGATGTTGTTAAGAGGAAGGTCTTCACTTTATCTTTGAAGGGAGATGCATTGACATGGTATAGGCTATGTGATGATACGGGATATTGGGACTATAAACGATTGAAATTGGAATTTCACCAAAAGTTCTATCCTATGCATCTTGTTCATCGTGATCGTAATTATATATGTAATTTTTGGCCTCGCGAAGGAGAAAGCATCGCTCAAGCTTGGGGGAGGCTTAAGTCAATGTTATACTCATGCCCCAATCATGAGCTCTCAAGAGAAATGATTATTCAAAACTTTTATGCTTGGCTTTCTCTCAGTGATCGCATCATGCTGGATACTTCCTGTGTTGGTTCTTATATGCTGAAGACTATTGAATTCAAGTGGGATTTATTGGAAAGAATTAAATGCAACTCGGGGTTCCGACAATGGTAAGGAGTCATATATTACACCTAAGTTTGATTGTGTTAAGTCTTTTATGGATACCGATGCTTTTTGTGGATTTAGCACCAAATATGGACTTGCCTCTGAGATAGTAGCTTCTTTCTGTGAATCTTTTGCTACTCACTTTGATCTCCCTAAGGAGAAGTGGTTTAAATATAATCCTCCCACTGAAGTAAAAGTAGTTGCACCTGTTACAGTTGAAGAAAAGATTATCACTAATAATGATCCTATTGTTCCTACTACTTATGTTGAGAAACCACCTTTCCCTGTTAAGATAAAGGATCACGCTAAAGCTTCAACTGTGGTTCGTAAGAGTAATACTAGAACATATACACCTCCTGAGCAAATTAAAGTTGAACCTAGTATTGCTATGGTTAAAGATCTCTTGGTTGATAATATTGATGGCCATGTTATTTACTTCTGCGAGGAAGCTGCTAATATTGCTAGACCCGATGCTAAGATACATAGACCTGTTGTAGGCATGCCTATTATTTCTATTAAAATAGGAGATCATTTGTTATCATGGCTTATGTGATATGGGTGCTAGTGCTAGTGCAATACCTATTTCCTTATATCAAGAAATTATGCATGATATTGCACCCGCTGAAATAGAAGGTATTGATGTTACTATATATTAATCTTGCAAATAGACATACTATTTCACCAATAGGGATTGTTAGAGATGTTGAAGTCTTGTGTGGGAAAGGTAAATACCCTGCTGATTTTCTTGTCCTTGGTTCCCCACAAGATAGCTTTTGTCCCATTATATTTGGTAGACCCTTCTTGAATACTGTTAATGCTAAGATTGATTGCAAAAAGGATGTTGTTACAATTTGCTTGGGGGATACGAAACATGAGTTTAATTTTGCTAAGTTTCATAGACAACCCCATGATAAAGAATTTCCTAGTAAGGATGAAATTATTGTTCTTGCTTCTATTGCCGTGCGTCCTACTGATCCGTTAGAACAATATTTGCTAGACCATGAAAATGATATGTTTATGAATGAAAGAAGGGAAATAGATGAAGTATTCTTTAAACAGGGTCCTATTTTGAAACACAACTTACCTGTTGAAATCCTAGGGGATCCCCCTCCACCTAAGGGTGATCCCGTGTTTGAGCTTAATCCTTTACCTGATAATCTTAAATATGCTTATCTTGATGAAAAGAAGTTATATCCTGTTAATATTAGTGCTAACCTTTCAGAACAGGAAGAGGAAAGATTATTGAAAACTCTGAAGAAGCACCGTGCTGCTATTGGATATACTCTGCATGATCTTAAGGGCATTAGTCCCACTCTATGCCAACACAAAATTAAGTTGGACGAAGACGCCAAATCAGTTAAAGATCATCAACGACGGTTAAATCCTAAGATGAAAGAAGTGGTAAGAAAGGAAATACTAAAGCTCCTTGGGGCAGGTATAATTTATCCTGTTGCTGATAGTGAGTGGGTAAGTCATTTCCATTGTGTCCCTAAGAAGGGAGGTATTACTGTAGTCCCTAATGATAAAGATGAATTGATCCCACAAATAATTATTACAGGTTATAGGATGGTAATTGATTTCCGCAAATTAAATGAAGCTACTAAGAAAGATCATTACCATTTACCTTTTTTTGATCAAATGCTAGAAAGACTATACAAACATACACATTTTTGCTTTCTAGATGGTTATTCTGGTTTCTCTCAAATACCTGTATCAGCAAACGATCAAGCAAAGACTACTTTTACTTGCCCTTTCGATACTTTTTCTTATAGATGTATGCCTTTTGGTTTATGTAATGCACCAGCTACCTTTGAAAGATGCATGATGACTATATTCTCTGACTTTTGTGAAAAGATTCGTGAGGTATTCATAGATGATTTCTCCGTTTATGGATCCTCTTTTGATGATTGCTTGAACAACCTTGATCGAGTTTTGCAGAGATGCAAAGACACTAGTTTCGTCTTGAATTGGGAAAAGTGCCACTTTATGGTTAATGGAGGCATTGTCTTGGGGCATAAGATTTCTGAAAGAGGTATTGAAGTTGATAAAGCTAAAGTTGATTCTATTGAAAAGAAGTTTCCTTGGTCATGCCGGTTTTTATAGGAGGTTCATTAAGGACTTTTCTAAAATCTGTAGGCCTCTGACTAATATACTGCAAAAGATATTCATTTTGTCTTTGATGATGATTGTGTAGAAGCATTTGAAATACTTAAGAAAGCTTTGGTTTGTGCACCTATTGTCCAGCCACCTGATTGGAATTTACCCTTTGAAATTATGTGTGATGCTAGCGATTATGCTGTAGGTGCTGTTCTAGGACAAAGAGTTGATAAGAAATTAAATGTTATTCAATATGCTAGTAAAACTCTAGACACTGCCCAGAGAAATTATGCTACTACTGAAAAAGAATTCTTAGCAGTTGTATTTGCTTGTGATAAGTTCAGAACTTATATTGTTGATTCTAAAGTAAATATTCACAGTGATCATGCTGCTATTAAATATATTATGGAAAAAGATGTTGAACCTAGAATTATTAGATGGGCTCTCTTGGTCCAAGAATTTTATTTGCATATTATTGATAGAAAGGGAGCTGAGAACCACGTTGTGGACAACTTGTCTAGGTTAGAGAATGTTCTTGATGACCCACTACCTATTGATGATAGCTTTCCTGATGAACAACTAGTGGTCATAAATGCTTCTCATACTGCTCCATGGTATGCTGATTATGCTAATTACATTGTTGCTAAATTTATACCACCTAGTTTCACATACCAACAAAAGAAAATGTTCTTTTATGATTTAAGACATTACTTCTGGGATGAGCCACACATTTATAAAGGAGTAGATGGTGTTATTAGACATTGTGTACCTGAGCATGAACAGGAACAGATCCTACGCAAGTGTCACTCCGAGTCATATGGAGGACACCACGCAGGAGGTAGAACTGCACATAAGGTATTGCAATCCGGTTTTTATTGGCCTACTCTCTTCAAAGATGCCCGTAAGTTTGTCTTGTCTTGTGATGAATGTCAAAGAATTGGTAATATTAGTAGACGACAAGAAATGCCTATGAACTATTCTCTTGTTATTGAACCATTTGACGTTTGGGGCATCAATTATATGGGACCTTTTCCTGCCTCTAATGGATATACACATATTTTAGTTGCTGTTGTTTATGTTACTAAGTGGGTAGAAGCTATTCCGACTAGTAGTGCTGATCATAACACCTCTATTAAGATGCTTAAAGAAGTTATTTTTCCAAGGTTTGGAGTCCCTAGATACTTAATGACTGATGGTGGTTCACATTTTATTCATGGTGCCTTTCGTAAAATGCTTGCTAAGTATGATGTTAATCATAGAATTGCATCTCCATATCACCCATAGTCTAGTGGTCAAGTAGAATTGAGCAATAGAGAGCTCAGATTAATTTTGTAAAAGACTGTTAATAGATCTAGAAAGAATTGGTCCAAGAAACTTGGTGATGCATTATGGGCCTATATAACTGCATATAAGAATCCTATGGGTATGTCTCCGTATAAAATGGTTTATGGGAAAGCTTGTCACTTACCTCTTGAACTTGAACATAAGGCATATTGGGCCATTAAAGAGCTCAATTATGATTTCAAACTTGCCGGTGAGAAGAGGTTATTTGACATTAGCTCACTTGATGAATGGAGAACCCAACAGTTGATTGGTACCTAGTACCTTCAGACATCCATACTATCCTTCCTTCCATCAGGATAGAAATGAGCAGTGGAGTAGAATTGCATGATTAGCTCATCATTCCATTTAGTGAGCTTCTGGCCAACAAACTTGTCAACTCCACAAGCCTTGAAGCTATCATATACACCTGGGAAGTGATCTTCATTCTCTTTGATGTATGTCCAGTCAACCCATCTCATGTCACAGACAATTTGCTTCTTGTCAAGCAGAATGGTCTCATAAAAGTCTTGTTGTTCCTTAGTGTGGAACCTGTAATCCACAGCAGTTCTCCTTGTCACATCATAAGGGTCATTTTTTCTCCAAAGTCTCATACATGCATCCTTCCTGATGCTCATGTCCTCTGCCACTAGATGAGTGTCATTGTGGTCTGGGATCTTTGGTTTGAGCTTTCTCAGCACTTGGGCTTCTGCTTCTTCTTCTTCAGCTTCAGGCACTAGGGCCTTGTTCTTCTCTTTAGCGGGGATGTTTCTTGTGCTTCTCTTGGGTGCAGACATGGTGGCTGGAGCTGCAGCTTTGGGAGCTGGTTTGGGCTTAGGAGTAGCCCCTGACTTGATTGCATCTCCCATAAGCTTTTGTGCCTTAGGTGCTGATGCAACATCCTCTTCCTCTTCCTCTTCATCATCACATGGATCTCTCACCATGACTTGGCACGTACTTTTGCAGTAGTGGTTCTTTCCCTCTTCTTCTTGTCATCATCAGCTGCCTCTTCATCATCAGATTCAATTGTGAATTTCATGGTTTGTCCCGTGGCAACTTTTATTGGCTTGGATGTTGGGATTCTCCTAGCTGGTGCCTTCTCGTTCAAACCAGGCTTTGTAGATGCAGCAGTGCCAAACTCCTTCTTCACCACTTTCCTCTTTGAGATGGCCTCATCCTCAGCTAGAACATAATCTTCATGTTCAGAATCTGAGGTTCTCTTCTTCCTTGCTCTAGTGGCTTCCTTGGGGCAACTTACTTGGTGTGCTCCTTCTGCCCTCATCATAGCTGTTTGAGGGACTAGTGCCCTCAATCATATGCTCTGGTTGTTCAGATCTGTTCCGGCTATCACTCTGGTCAGACATCTTGGTAGGCAAATAGACAATAAACCCTGTGAATGGATATAGATGAGGTAGAGTAGATGAGCATCACAAAGTACAGAGGTTTTGCAAAACAAATGAGTCAAAAACTTAGTTTTAGTTCTCTACAGAAATGATCTCGGAGCTACCGAATTGATAAACTCGGTGATATCGAAGAAACATTTGGAACCTAGACTAGTGAACTCGGTCAGACCGAGTCACAGTTCGATGGCACCGAGATTGCTAGGGTTTCACAGAGAATTGAACTCGGTCACACCGATTTGCAATTTCCGGTCAGACCGAAAAGTGCATGTGCAATGGCCTAAGCAAAATTGGTGAGACCGATTTCTATGATTCGGTCGGTCCGAGATGAGTTCTGCAGAGAGGTAACCCTAAAATTTGCGAATCAAACTAAGACTAAGGAAAATTTAGCTGGATAGATTGATTTGATTCGTGGCAAGAATCATGGCATTGTCCTTGTGCTTAGAATCGGAGGTGAATAGACAGCACAAGGGGCGAACACATACCCTAGTTCGGTGGGTGTTCGCTATGGCGGCGGCGGCGGAGCAGATTCTGTCAACGGCGGGAGAAACCAGCGGTGAGAGGTCGCTGGCGGTGAGGAGGTGATCCGGAGACCCGAGGAGGTAGAGCAGGACACGCACGGGCTGAGGGGTTTTAAAGATTTTTCCAAAATCTCACCCGTGGGTATTTATATCCCGACGCTGTCGGAGTGACCGAGTGGAACAACTTGGTGGCACCGAGATTGCAGAATCGCAAGCGGTTGCTGCAACTCGTTGTGACCGAATTGTTCAAATCGGTTGCACCGAGATGAAAACCTAGATCAACTTAGTGAACTCAGTTTGACCGAAATGGATGTCTTGGTCAGACCGAAATGCACAAAGAGGTTTTGGAATTTTAAGTCTATGACGAATCGGGGACTCTGAGTGCTCCTCACACAGAGTGGTTCGAGTCTGACTTGATCAAACTTTGTGATGTAGCATGAATAGAGTTTGCGATGAGAAAATCATAGATAGGTAGAGAAGGTTCTTAGGCATTCTTGTCCATCCACTTGGCAAAAATAAAAAGCCAATCACTCAAAACAATAAGGGGATGTCCTCGAATGAGTAAAATATGCAACCAACATGCTCACACAATAAAATGGCAAATGAAATATGTGGCAAAGCATGCACAAACACTCTAGCATCTATCAAGCAATTTGCGATGACTAGGTCATCTATATATGAGTATATTGACTTAGGAGTCAAATGAGAACATTTGATCATAGGTCATACTCATCATTTAATAAGCACAAGTGGGGTTACCACTTTGTCATAAAGCATTGTTGCGTTCACACCATTAGTGTTGCTTTAGCTCAATTCTTAGAGTAAAGCTCCCCCTAGATGTGATATCCCTCCTAAGAGGGATGAACTAACCTTGGGTTTTGTTGATGATGACTTCATGTAGGTGTTGAAGATGTGGATGCTCAATGTTGATGTAGATCATTCAGAGCTATCCATTAGAGTGAGTTTCACTTTCAATACCTACACGGGTTAGCACCACAAGGAACAAACAAGGATATCCATAGACATAGAGTGAAGTACACACAAGATGATGTCCATGAAAGCATTTGGTTACCTTGTCCCTTGTCTTACCAACAAGAGGGTTTGTGAATCCTTGAACTAGTGCAAGATGTGGAAGTTTATTGCACTTGTCCTTGCCAAAATGATGTGAGTGTAGTGTGTTGGCGGAGTCACCCTCGAGAACTCTCTAGTTCTTCTTATTCAGGATCCACATGGGAATCCTTGGGGTTGTAGTCGTACTTGATGAAGTATAACTTGATGTAGTCTTGGGAACCCACTTGACCAAGGCCTTAGGAGCTTCTTCAAATGCATTAATTTCCTCTTGAAGCTTATCCTTGCCTTTTTGCTTGTGGTCTTGTGGTGGAAGATCATCTTGAGCTTGTGTCCCTTGAAAATAAGTCGGATCATACTTATCTTGTTGAGGACCAAACTTTGTCTTGGGGTATTGATATTTTTCCCACTCAACTCCATTGGCAATGAACTTTCATTCAAAACCAACACCTTGATTCTTCCGGTACCTTCCTTGCTTGCGTACTATTTCGTCAAATTGCTTGCTTCTGGCAAGGCTCTTGTAAACACATTTCTCTATAATTCCCTTAAATAAGCTATTTTCTTGCTCAAGTGTAACTTGGCTAAGAGAATCATTAGTGGAATCAAGAGAACTACTAGAAGCAACAATATTGGATTTAGCACGATTATTGTTACGACTAGAAGAAGAATCTTTCTTACTTTTGTTGCTAGATTTTACTTGTGGCATGTAAGTAGATAAGAGTAAACTTTTGGCAATGTAAGAAGAACTTTTCTTGCGAAGATCTTCATTGATTGCCTTTAAAAACTCATGCTCTTGCTCTAGGTTGAGCTTTTAAAGCGTAACTTCTCATGAGTAATTAAAAGTTTTCGATGATCTTCCAAGGTAGTTTCATGAGATAACTTAAGAGTGTTTAATTCTTAGTTAGATGCTCAATCTTCTCATTATCATTGTCATTCGTTTTATCTTGATTAGCATAATTAATTGATGTTTCATCATAGTTTTCATCACTAGAGTTGTCAACAAGTAAATCATCATCACCTAACAAGTCATCTTCATCACTATTGAAATCAACATACTCGGGGTGTGATACCTTTGGGCCTTTATCCATGAAGCATCTTCCAATTCTTTCATTTGGTGAGTCAAATATGTCATAGGAGTTGGTTGACCCAAGTGCTAGACCGGCAACACCTTCATCTTGAGTATATTCGGAGTCGGAGTGATAACTTCTCTTGGAGTGATGGTCGGAGTCAGAGCCGGATACCCATTCACCAACATGAGCTTGATGTTTTTTCTTTGTGTAGCTCTTTGATGATTTGTCCTTCCTTTCCGAATCCTTGCTTCTCTGGGAGGTTATTCATTCATAACGATCATCTCTACTCGTTCTCTCTCTTGGTGGCGATTCTTCTCTTCTACTTCTTCTTTTAGGTGAATCTTCTCTCCTTTTGTAGGGATCCATACACTCATTGGAGTAGTGTCCGGGTCTTCCACAATTCTATCAATTATGTTCACGACTCAAAGATCTTTTGTCATTGTACGACCTTGACTTGGAACTTCTTTCCTTGCTTCTACTCTTGTAGAATTTGTTGAAGTTCTTCACCATTAGGCTCAATTCATCATTGAAGGTTAGTTTCTCACTTGATGATGTAGGAGCATCACATGAGGCTTTGTAAGCACCACTTGACTTATTGTGAAGCTCTTCCTTATCCTTGAGTGACATCTCATGAGCAACAATTCTTCCAATGACTTTCGTTGGCTTGAGATCTTTGTAATATGGCATCATTTGGATCAATGTGCACATGGTATCATAATTTCCATCCAAGGCTCTTAGGATCTTCTTGATGATGAATCTATCAGTCATCTCTTCACTTCCTAAGCCAGCAATCTCATTTGTGATGAGAGCAAGCCTGGATTACATTTCAGCGACACCTTCACCATCCTTCATTTTGAACTTGTCAAGTTGACTTTGAAGCACATCCAATTTGGATTCCTTGATGGAGTCAGTACCTTCGTGCATATCAATCAAAGTATCCCAAATTTCCTTTGCATTCTCAAGGCGACTCATTTTGTTGAATTCTTCGGGGCACAATCCGTTGAAGAGAATATCACAAGCTTGAGCGTTGTATTGCAACATCTGCAACTCTTCCACGGTAGCTTCACGGTTTGGTTCTCTCCCATAGAAGAATTCACCTTGCAAGCCAATACACACAATAGCCCAAACGGCGGGGTTATGTCTAAGAATATGCATTTTCATCTTATGCTTCCAACTAGCAAAATTAGTACCATCAAAGTAAGGACCTCTACGGTGGTAATGTCCCTCGCTAGACGCCATACTCTCCTACGTTGTGAAACCAAGGCTATGATCACCAAAAACAATGGAAATCAAGGCAAATGGAGACCATAGCTCTGATACCAATTGTAGGATCAAAAGTATGTCTAGAGGGGGGGTGATTAGACTACTTGACCAATTAAAAAAATCTAGCCTTTTCCCAATTTTAGTTCTTGGCAGATTTTAGCAACTTAGCACAAGTCAAGCAATCAAGATACAGTTCAAGCAAGTATGCAAAGAGTATATGAGCAGCGGAAAGTAAAGCATGCAACTTGCAAGAAGGTAAATGGATGGTATTGGAGGGTGCAAACGCAATTGGAGACACAGATGTTTTTGGCGTGGTTCCGATAGGTGGTGCTATCGTACATCCACGTTGATGGAGACTTCAAACCATGAAGGGTAATAGCTGCACAAGTCCACAGAGGGCTCCACCCACGAAGGGTCCACGAAGAAGCAACCTTGTCTTTCCCACCATGGCCATCGCCCACGAAGGACTTGTCTCACTAGGGTAGATCTTCACGAAGTAGGCGATCTCCTTGCCCTTACAAACTCCTTGGTTCAACTCCACAATCTTGTCGGAGGCTCCCAAGTGACACCACTCTCCAGAAGGTAATAGATGGTGTGTTGATGATGAACTCCTTGATCTTGTGCTTCAAGTGATATTCTCCCCAACACTCAACTCTCTCTCGTAGGATTGGATTTGGCGGAAGGATGATTTGAGTGGAAAGCAACTTGGGGAAGGCTAGAGATCAAGATTCATATGGTTGGATTGGAATATATTGGTCTCAACACATGAGTAGGTGGTTCTCTCTCTCAGAAAATGAATGCTGGAAGTGTAGGCACGTTCTGATGGCTTCCCTCAGGAATGAGGAGAGGTGGGTGGGGTATATATAGCCTCCACACAAAATCTAAGCGTTACACACAATTTACTAAAATCAGTGGGACCGAATCAAAAAATTTGATTAGACCAATTTAGTTCATAATGTGACCGTTAGGCATTTCGGTGGGACCGACATGTTAACTCGATGGGACCGATATCATTAGGGTTACGGCATAATGTAATCTAGGTTTGACCGGTTACACAAACTCGGTGGGACCGACTTTGGTAATAAGCAAAACAAAGAGTTGGTCAGGTAGACTCGGTCGGACCGATTCGCTCATCTCGGTGGGACCAACACATTATGAAAAGGAAACAGGGAGTTTGCATTGTGAACTCGGTGAGACTGAGATCTCTATCGGTTAGGCCGAAGTGACTAGGGTTTCTGGCAGTGGCTATGTCAACTGAACTCGGTGGCGCCGGATAGATCAAATCGGTGGGGCCGAGTTTGACTTTTGGTTTGGGACATATGTGGATATTAGAAAGTGGTTGAGGGCTTTGGAGCAGATCACTAAGCACTTTAAGAGCAAGCAATCCATTAAGCAACACCTCATCCCCTTTTAATAGTATTGGCTTTCCTATGGACTCAATGTGATCTTGGATCACTGAAATAGAAAATGTAGTGTCTTGATCTTTCGAGCTTGAGACAATCCTTTGTCCTTAGCATTTTGAGGGGTCCACATTCCTAATCCATGCCATGCCAATCATTGAACTTTCCTGAAATATTTATCTTGAAATAGCATTAGTTCAATGAGCTATATGTTGTTAATCATTACGAAAACCACCCAGGGATAGTTGCACTTTCAGAGTCACATAACCAGTACTAAGAAAGTATGTGAAAATAAGCAGCCGAGTGTAGAGGTACACTCGGTGGTGTGGCCTCCGAGTGAACGTGATGTGTGAATTACGGGATACACGGGAACATTGATCTAACAGAATGTAAAATAACTTAGCTATCTGAAGGCGCCTGAGTGGCCGAGTGGTGATGAGGCGACCAACCGAGCGGCGACGCACGGGGCGACTGAGTGGTGATGAGGTGACTGAGGGAGTCCTGGATTAGGGGGTATCCGGACAGCCGGACTATATACATCGTCCGGACTATTGAAGCGTGAAGATACAAGACTCAAGACTTTGGCCCGTGTCCGGATGGGACTCTCCTTTGCGTGGAAGACAAGCTTGGCGATCCGGATATTGTATTTCCTTCCTTGTAACCGACTCCATGTAAACCCTAGCCCTCTCCGGTGTCTATATAAACCGGAGAGGATGGTCCTTAGAAGGCCGAGCACAATTACAATCATACCATCATAGGCTAGCTCTTAGGGTTTAGCCTCTACGATCTCGTGGTAGATCTACTCTTGTACTACTCATATATTCTTCTTCTTTTTTGCGACTGAGTACTACTCATACCTTCAATATTAATCAAGCAGGAAGTAGGGTTTTACCTCCATCAAGAGGGCCCGAACCTGGGTAATCATTGTGTCCCTTGCTTCCTGCCACCAGCCTAAGACGCATAGATCGGGACCCCCTACCCGAGATCCGCCGGTTTTGACACCGACATTGGTGCTTTCATTGAGAGTTCCTGTGTGTCGCCGCTTCTAGGCTTGATGGCGTCTTCAATCGTCAACAACACGGTCCAGGGCGAGACTTTTCTCCTCGGACAGATCTTTGTGTTCGGTGGCTTCGCATTGTGGGCCAATTCGCTTGGCCATCTGGAGCAGATCGACAGCTATGCCCCTGGCCACCAGATCAGGTTCAGAAACCTAAACTACACGGTGGATCTTCACGGAGACTTGATCTTTGAAGGATTCGGCCCTGCGCCAGGAGCGCCGGACAATCACGACGGGCACGGCCTAGACCTGCTGTCGAATAATGCTCGGAACATCACCCATGCAATAGCCCCGGATCTAAATCCGGAACAGGTTGCGTTGCCCAAGGACGGAGGGGTAGACCCCGCCCGGCAGGCCGCACGCTCACCGGCGGTGGAGTCGAACACAGGTCTCACCTCTGTGGAGGCCTGTAACCCCGGGCCCCCGGACTCGTATCCAGCTGTTGGTTCCGGTCCGCACACCCTCGAGCCAGCCGAGCCAGGCTGGGCTCCGGTAATGGAGTTTACTGCTGCGGACATCTTCCAGCACTCGCCCTTTGGCGACATGCTGAACTCATTAAAGTCTCTCTCTTTGTCAAGAGGCTCTGGGCCGAACTATGTCCGGCCTGAGTGGGAAGCAGGCGACGAAGGAATTCGCTGCCCACCCACCACCCACTTCATCGCCACGATCGATGATTTAATCGACGTGCTTAACTTCGACTACGAAGCCATCGACGGTATGGACGACGATGCGGAAGACTTACAGGAGCCACCGCTCACAGGGCGGTGGATAGCCACCTCTTTATACGATACATATATGGTGGATACATAGAAGGAAACCAATGGCGACGAGGTAACGGAGGACAACCCCTCAGAGGAAAAGGCAAAGTATGGGCGTCTTCGGCGCCACTCCAAGCCCCGCCACATCAATGCCCGCCCCGGAGATGCAAGCAATCCGGATGGTGCCGAAGAGGAATACAGACCTAATCAGCCTACCTTCAAGAAGGCCGGACAGGCCATGGTGGGATACTTGGAGAGGGACGACTATATACCCGCCTCCGAAGACGAGGTAAGCCTCGGCAATGATATATTCAGCGTGCCTGAAGATCCAGTGGAACAAATTCGCTTCAAGCGACGACTCATGGCCACGGCAAGGAGCCTGCAAAGGAAGCAAGAGCAACTTAAAATCAAACAGGATTTGCTAATGGATAGGGAGACCAAGATCTTGGCCACCGAAAAGTATGGACTCGACCGCCCTAACAAAGGGCATACGCGGCACAACTCGCTACCTCAACCTAAGTAGACGATCCAAAGGCACACAACCCGACGTCCGCACACCACTATAGTCCAAGACAGCAAGAAGGATACATGAAGAGGCATCCTGAAGCCTCGGCGCAACGGCCATAAACGTCAAGTCAGGGAAGCTGGTGCCAAGTTCAGCAACTCCCAGTCCGGTCAACAGACAAAAAACAGCTCAAGCCTATTTGGCCCGAGCCACAAACTTGATCAACCGTGTGAAATTCACGGTACTCCGAGAAGGGCGGTAAAACATACCAATAGAGAATGCCGGATCTTCAAAACAAAGTGATTGGTCGTGTGCCGGAAACAATGAAGGGAGGCATCTAGTCAAGAGACCCCCCGGGGCACAACAGTACGGCCGATCGTCCCCTATCATACAAACCACGGCAACTCAATTGCCATACTCCTAGACCTAGTAGTCCAGGGGCTCCATAACACATAAAGCCCCCACGGGTATAAATCTACAAATAAACACCTTCTATAAGGTGTCCGGTGCAAAGGCCAAGTTCATTGGCCCACCGCTCTAACGGTTGTTCTCAGATAACAAAAAAATGCCACGCCATCGGCGCACTCCCCTCATACGGTAACCCACCGTATGTTAACGGGATGAACTATGTTGACTAGATTCAACATCGTAAACCATTAGGCCAACACCGGTGATATACTCACGCCTACATACTAGGCCGAAACCCCGCCCTTAGAGCGGAAATCATACAGCTGTGGGAGTAGCAAGTCGTGCATGCCTATCAATATTTTGATACGACAACCACCTTTCCGGACACCCACGAAGGAATTCGGGCTACTTCCCGGTATAGCGGCTGGGGTCACCAGGATTCGATCAGGAACCTTTAGACCAACCACGGGAGGACGCTCGGCTGCCTTCGAGCATTTACCTTCACAAACTAACTTTTATGCAGAACAGGATTGGCGGCGTGGAATCGGCCCATGACAGGACCATGCAGGTATAAGGAAGTTCAGATTCACTCACAGCCCCCTCCAGTCCGGCCATCACAGGTTCCGCCAAAAAACCATTCCTTTTTCATAATCATAAATCGCACTCATATGCATAGACATATCATCCTACTGCAATGCGTAGACTTAAATAACACGTACTGGCTGTCGTTTATCATCGACGCCTCTTTGCCATAAAACGGCAGCCACGCTTCATGTTACGCCCGGTTATGCCAGGGGCTTCACAGCACGGCACTAAAGTCCGACCACCTTTTCGGCCGCTCGACACCCCGAACTTATAGCACTATATGCATCAGCTCCAATCATGTCTTGGGTCATTGGTTGGATTTGCCCAGCTCCCATGTTTTTGTACCTAACGTTCCATTCCGTCGGCTAAGGTAGCACTGGGAGAACTACTGCGATTGTGTCCCGGTTGTGCCGGACGAGCACCTCAGTAGAGAAAGCCAAAAACCGACTGTCATTATGTAGCGAGAGCTGGTCAGCTGTTCAAGAGGCTGTAAAATCCTTAAAAATTTATTCCGCATAACGCTACTATAAAATGCAGATTGCGACAGATCGGTCTTCCGATCAGGCGCCGATAGAGCTCCTAGTTCGGTCTTCCAAACACTAGGGGCTGCGCCGACCATACTCGAATTCCTATGGCTAAGTGAGAGTAGTAAAGCCATATATAGTCCGATTGCCTGGTTCATGGTGAGAAACACCTCCTTAAAAGGACCCAACCATGGGATAAAGAGTGTTCAGAAATACCCCGAACACCCCCGTACTTCTCACGTGGGGGCCGAAGCCGACGACTGGCCAACTCTCAGAATTTACATACAATAAACAGCCGCGTGGGAAGAACATATGTTCACACGAAATAGGCAATACATAATTAAAGTGCCATTATCCCACATTACAAATATTGGCAAGAATGCCCTCAGGGAAATATAATGTCTTTGGTGCACTTATCCGCCGCCAGGCGGGCCCCCTTCAGTACACCTTCATAGTACAGTTCGGGCTTGCGATGCTCCTTACCCTTCGGTGGCCCCTCAGTTATCAGATTCTCCGCATCAAGCTTCCCCCAATGCACTTTCGCATGGGCAAGCGCCATGCGCACACCTTCTATACAGACTGATCGCTTGATAGAATCAAGCCGAGGACAGGCGCCCACAATCCGCTTCACGAGTCCGAAGTAACTTCTTGGAATTGGCTCTGCAGGCCACATCTGGATAACCAAGTCCTTCATGGCTAGTTCGGTCGCCTGGTGCAGTTAGACCAGCTGCTTCAGCTGATCGATAAAAGGCACCGGATAGTTCGGTGCCAAATACTGCGACCAGAAGTTCCTCCCTGCAGACTCCCTCTCCTCGGTCCAGTAAAATTGGGCAGCATCTAATATGCTACGAGGCAGATCCACAAATGCCCCTGTAAAATCAAGAATTCAGTTTGCCACTTAGAGTTCTCCACACTATAATGTAATAATGGCCATAGATACAATAGGCCTTACCAGCCGCAAATTTCCAGGCCTCCTGAATGTCCCGTACAACACCTCGGGCTTCTTCCCGAGCATGTTCTGCGGCTTGGAGAGCTTGGGCAAGTTCGGATTCTTTCCCTACTAGACTTTACTCCAAGCTCTCGCTTTTTGTCACAGCCTCCTGGAGCTCCCGCTCAACTGTGACGACCCTGGCCTTGTGTTTCTCATGAAGCGCCTGTTCGGTGGCAGCCCTCTCATGGGCATAAGCCACTGCCTTCTTCAATGCCTCATATTCGGCACTCGCTCCTAGGGCGTACAATATAAATACTTTTCAATAGGCACAATTACTCATTCGTGCCTAATGCAAGACAATGTTTAAACATACCTAGCTTCTCCTCTAATTGCTTCCTCACATGGCCAAGTTCTTCCTCGGCCCATGCCAGGCTCTGCTTCAGTATGGACACTTCCGCCTGATATGTGGCCGTCTTCTCCGCAGACGCCTGTTTTGAAACAAAGAGGTACACGTCATTAACAAGGGTTCACACAAAAAGAGGAGTTGATCCCTTGCCCGTCTCTCTATCTTTCGTCGGACAGTGTATCGGGGGCTACTACTCATATTATGATGATCCCTCAAAATTCCCTTAGAAACCATAACTCAAAAGCCTTTATAAGGCCAAGCCATGACTCATTCAGCCCGCTTTCGGCAAACTGAATCTTTCCAACCACCGCACCCATGAGGGTCCGATGTTCATCGATGATAGACATGTTCTTCTATGCTGTCGATAGACTGCCCGACAACTCTGCGTAGACAGAGGTTGCCGGCAGAGTAGGAAAACCTCCCTCCTTGACGGGTGGCCACTCGCCCGATCCTGGAGCCTTAGAGGTCTCCAAGACCTTATCCGGCTCGGGGTCTCCTCGAGACGACACCTCGGCATCGCGCCTGGACTCCGGAAAAAGAGCCTCCGGAGGCGTCTCACTCGCCACAGCATCCGAACTCAACGAATCCTCTAATGATGATTGTCCGGCAGGAGATCTCGCCGGGCTGTACGAGATATGGCGACAGTTAAAACTACTATACTCAGACGACACTGAATGCATAGGCGCATCCGGGATTCGGTTACTTACAATTTTTCCAGGGGCTGGGCTCTGTGATCCCACTCTGGGCCGCTGTCGGCAGCTGGGGTGGATCCCTCTGGATGGGAACCTCTCCCCCTCTTGGGCGATTCGGCCTCCAGGGACGGGGAAGCCGCTCGTTTCTTCCCACCTATAGAGTAAGGCTCGCCCTCCTCTGCTTCCTCCTCTTCGTCTTCGGAAGAAGGATTGTTGCTGGTGTCTTCGGATTTGGCGTCCGAAGTCTCGTGGCGACGGAGGCCACTCTGGGTCTTCTTGACCTTCTTGGAGTCCTCCTTCTTTGGCACCTCATAAGGCGCGGGGACCAGCATCTTCGTTAGAAGAGGTCCGGCCGGTTCCTCCGGCAGTGGGGCCGGACAATGCATCCGCTCCACCTTCTTAATCCATCCCTGGGGTCACGATGAAACACGATTAAAATGTCTCCCTCATGACATGCCAACTGAAGCATGGATAGACAGAGTATGACTGTAACTTACTGGGCTTGGAGAATGGGATAATTGATACCCACGATCATCAGCAGAGTCTGGCCATGATTTGCCGGACTTGAATAGCACCTTCCAGATATCCTTGTGGGAGGAGTCATAGATCTCCTGAAGTGTCTGGTGCTCGGTTGGGTCGAACTCCCACAAAGTGCAGGCTCGACGCTGACAAGGTAGAACCAGGCGAACTAGCATCACCTGGACTACGTCGACGAGTTTGACGTCCTTGTCAACTGCGCTCCGAACGCGTGTCTGGAGCAGTGATAACTCATCGGACGAGGACCATTTCGAGCCCTTCTTGGGCCAGGACGTGAGCCGCAGTGGAGTTCCGGATCTGAACTCAGGAGCTGCAACCCACTTTTTGCCGCGTGGTTCGGTGATATAAAACCACTGCTACTGCCACTCCTTGACGGAGTCATTGAAAGTGCCCTTTGGACAAACGACCTTGGGAATCTTGCTCACCATGGCACCGCCGCACTCGGCGTGTTTGCCACTTACGACCTTGGGCTTCACATTGAAAATCTTCAGCCATGGGCCAAGGTGAGGCGGAATCCGAAGAAAGGCCTCGCACACGACGATGAACGTCGAGATATTGAGAAAAGAGTTGGGGGAAAGATCATGAAAATCAATCCCATAGTAATACATAACTCCACGGACAAATGGGTGGAGGGGAAACCCGAGCCCGTGGACAAAATGGGGAAGGAACACGACTCTCTCGTGAGGCTCCAGAGTAGGGACGACCTGTCCCGCCGGTGGGAGACGATGGCCAATCTTCTTGGCCAGATACCCGGCTTCCCGGAGGTTCTTGATATCCTTCTCCGGGACGGTAGAGGCCATCCATCTGCCTCCCGCTCCGGATCCGGACATCTTTGGAAAACTTCTCTTCGATGGAAAAGAAGAAGGATTGGGCGTTAGGGCTCGAGCAGAGGGGAATGAGTTAGCGGAAGGAGAAGGCGCGTGTAAAGAGGAAGGTACCTTATCCCTTTATAAGGGATGGTAAAAGCTTTTTGCGCCTCCCCACTTGCCGGGTGGAACCCGCTCACCTCCCACTCACCCCGATTAGCTGTGCGGTTGGATTACCCATACCCGTATTGATGAGAATCCCATGATAAGGGGACATGATCTTTGCTTTGAGAAGACGTGTCAAGGAAACTTCCCCGCAACATGCGCTGTGGCTGGTTGTGGGAAAAACAGTTCGAATAATGACCTGGCTGTAATGGCATATCACGTCATCTAAAAGTCGTCAGCTGAAGTATCATTCTCTCTATGGTGATATGTGAAGATCATTTTGCAGATTCGGACACGGTCTATGTGTTCGATAATAACCTTGGAGTATTCGGAAGGAGGAACCCGCCTTGCAATGCCGAAGCCAAGACTGCGTGTCGGACTCATCATCATTGAAGCCTGGTTCAGGGGCTACTGAGGGAGTCCTGGATTAGGGGGTATCCGGACAGCCGGACTATATACATCGTCCGGACTATTGAAGCGTGAAGATACAAGACTCAAGATTTCGGCCCGTGAACGGATGGGACTCTCCTTTGCATGGAAGACAAGCTTGGCAATCCGGATATTGTATTTCCTTCCTTGTAACTGACTCCATGTAAACCCTAGCCCTCTCCGGTGTCTATATAAATCGGAGAGGATGGTCCTTAGAAGGCCGATCACAATTACAATCATACCATCATAGGCTAGCTCTTAGGGTTTAGCCTCTACGATCCCGTGGTAGATCTACTCTTGTACTACTCATATCTTCAATATTAATCAAGCAGGAAGTAGGGTTTTACCTCCATCGAGAGGGCCCGAACCTGGGTAAACATTGTGTCCCTTGCTTCCTATTACCATCAGCCTAAGACGCACAGATCGGGACCCCCTACCCAAGATTCGCCGGTTTTGACACCGACAGTGACCAAGCGATGGCGACGCACGGGGGCGGTCGAGTGGTGATGAGGTGACTAACCGAGTGGCGACGTGCAGGGCGGCCGAGTGGTGAGGAGGTGACCAACCAATGGCGACACGCGGGGTGGTCGAGTGGTGATGAGGTGACCAATCGAGTGGTGACACGCGGGGCGGTCGAGTGGCGATGAGGTGAC
>LT934114.1:547078917-547152801 GCA_900231445.1 Triticum turgidum subsp. durum
AACCCATGGCGACACGGGGCGGCCGAGTGGTGATGAGGTGACCAACCAAGTGGCAACGCGCGGGGAGGCCGAGTGGTGATGAGGTGACCAACCGATGGTGACGTGCGGGTCGGCCGAGTGGTGATGAGGTGACCAACCGATGGCAATGTTATTCGGAATGAGTTTGTTAACAAGACTTGATCAAGCTTGTTAGTGGATTCCTTTTGATGATCATGAGATGGATGAAGCTAGAAGGCACAACCTTCTGTACCCTCCTTTTACTTTCTGTTATTTAGATTAAATAAACCAAGAATAGTATTATCTGTCTGATTTCTGAATTATCCATGTAATAAAAATATCCTGAAAATAAAAGTTCTCCAAATGCCCTGCCAATTTAGTATGATTTTTTATGGAATATTTGAGGATTTTAGGCACCGAGAACACAGCAGGGGCAAGCACCTGGCCACGGGGGTCCAAGGCGCGCCCACCCTTACTGGGCGTGCCCCCTGCCTCGTGGGCCCTTGATGCCCCCCTCCACTTATTCCTGCACCCACACACTCCATATTCCTCCCAAAAAATACTCATCCAGCTCAAGCACGAGTTCTAGCTCGTTCTGCTGCGATTTTTGATCTCCTTGCTCAAAGCTCCATTCACAAAACTGCTTTGGGAGATTGTTCTTTGGTATGTGACTCCTCCACTGGTCCAATTAGTTTTTGTTCTAGTGCTTTATTCATTGCAAAAATTTTCTACCTAGGTGACCCTGTTCTTGAGCTTGCATGACAAATTTATGAGGTCCCAAGTAATTCTAATGCATGATATAGGCTCTAGGCACTTGAGGGAGTAGTTGCTATCTGTTTTATTGAGTTTGATTCACTTTTATTTTGAGTTACTAAAAATTTCAGGAATTTGCAGAAAATGATAAAGAGATTTTTGAGGGGCTCTTCTAGCCAAGGCGATAAAGATAAACAAGCTAAGGGGGAAGAAAAGGCCTAGTATATTCTTCCTCGTGTAGCGGAAGTGCGGCCGTGTGAGTGTCCTTGTGATGATTTCTTGAGAGCAGCTGGAATTTATGAAGACTTTTATTCTTTGGCTGATAATGCGGGCCTCACCGACTTCCTCCACGACCAGGCTGAATAGTGCCTCTTACTCACCAATACTTTCGTGCAAAACTTTTACTATTATCCTAAGAATTCACCTCCTTCAGTAGCTTTTCATTTATATGATGAGGCTAAGGAGATGTCATTACGTAATTTTTGCGCGGTTTGTAGAATACCCTTTGAGGGCGGCTTAGAGGAACCACATCGTAAATACGTGGATGATTTTATTGATACTATCACTGTAGGGGAATCGAGGAAGGTTTCCGATGCAAGAATAACTAGCATACATTTTCCTATTTTATGCTACTTTGCCATATTTGCTAGTCGATGTTTAATGAGTCACGGAAATTGTGGAAACCTAAGTGTCGGTGTCAAAACCGACGGATCTCGGGTAGGGGGTCCCGAACTGTGCGTCTAGGCGGATGGTAACAGGAGACAAGGGGCACGATGTTTTTACCCAGGTTCGGGCCCTCTCGATGGAGGTAAAACCCTACGCCTGCTTGATTAATATTGATGGTATGGGTAGTACAAGAGTTGATCTACCACGAGATCAGAGAGGCTAAACCTTAGAAGCTAGCCTATGGTATGATTGTTGTTCGTCCTATGGACTAAAACTCTCCGGTTTATATAGACACCGGAGAGGGCTATGGTTACACAGAGTCGGTTACAATTGGAGGAGATCTACATATCGTATCGCCAAGCTTGCCTTCCACGCCAAGGAAAGTCCCATCCCGACACTGGACGAAGTCTTCAATCTTGTATCTTCATAATCCGGGAGTCCGTCCAAAGGTCATAGTCCGGCTATCCGGACACCCCCTAATCCGGGACTCCCTCAGTAGCCCCCGAACCAGGCTTCAATGACGACGAGTCCGGTGCACAAATTTGTCTTCGGCATTGCAAGACGGGTTCTTCTCCAATTCCCATGTGCCCATCGAATAGTGCCTGGCTTCCGGTGCATGCTGTACTCCTCAACTTCTGTGCCCAATAATGACCATTGTCCATGTGTCAAACGAATGCGAAAAGCCAGGGAGTATTTTTCATTCACCCCCTAGCCGCGTGAACGAGCTGCCCATAAAAGAGACGGGGATTTAGATCCAGCCTACACCATCTTCCTTCCGTGATCCTTCATCAGAGCGCCTTCGAAAGGGATCCATTCCACCATGGCCGGTCGGTGCAGCTCCTCCTCTTGCCTCTCCAGCCCTCGGCCCGGAGATTGGGGGCGGTGTTCCTTCCCGCATAGCGAGCTAGTAGTGCTTCAGTCCAAGGGGCTCCTTCCCCCAGCATATATGGTCCCGGTTCGAGCCGGGATTGCCACCTATAGTGACGGAGAGCAGGCGGAGAGCATTCCCAATCCCTCCCAAGGAGAGTGGGTGTGCCTAGTCCCTTACTTAATAAGAGGACTCGGATTTCCGATTCATCCGGTTCTCCGAGGGCTACTGGAGTTCTACGACCTCCATCTACACAACCTCACACCTGCCTCCTTACTGCACATCGCAAGCTTCGTGGCCCTCTACGAGCTGTTCTTGGGCGTCGAGGCCCATTTCGCGCTGTGGAAGAAGTTATTCTACCTCGTGCCCCGCTCTCAGGAGGGGTCTATTTATCAAGTAGGCGGAGCCGAACTATGGCGCATCGCTGGGACTGGATCCGAGGACTGGCCTTCAGAGTGGTTCTATATAGATGACGTCCCCCTGCCGGACCCTGTACGGATCGGCCTCCCTGAGTCCAATAATGCTCCGTTGAAGAAGTGCCTGAGCTGGCGCCCGCGGAACCCTCAGAGGGAAACCGACAAGGACGTCCTTTACCTGATGAACCGGATAAGGTTGTTGGCTCATTCCGGACTGGCCATGATCAAGGTCATGGCCATATGCATTAAGCGAGGGGTGCAGCCGCTTCAGTACAGAGGCCACCCCATGTGGGATTTCAACGGGGAGGACGACGCCACCTGGTGCGGTCGTAAGGGGCCGGATTCGGCTACCACTTTAACAAGAATCTTATCCGCTTTGTACAAGGGAGAAGAAGAGGAATTCCTCCATGCCAACACAGAGGGCGGATTCTCCATGTACAATCCTCCAAGCTGGGTGAGCGAACGCTTTCACTTGCCTACCTATTTTCAAATTCCCATGGTTGAGTACTTAATCTAGCAATTGCAACACAGGAGCTGCGCCGAACTATGAAGGAAATAAACAGCCCCCCTCCACAATCCGAGGACCCGGAACGGGCCCTCGACCCGGATTCCCAGGAGGACCCGGACCTATTTGTGGAGCTAATTGATGGGGTGTTTCATCAGTTAAGTAAGGACAACACCTTAGTGGCCATTACGGCCGATTATTCCGGACTACTTCCAGCCTCAAAGGTGACCGAGATCGAAGTCCCAGTACTCTTCAGAGGATCCATCCATGCTCATTTTGATTGTCATAAACCAATAGTGTTTCGTTTTGCAGGGGAAATCCTTGCGGCAGAGGGCCGAGCCCGCGGTGGGTAGCGAACAAGGGCCATCGAAGCCAGGCGGGATACAAAGAAGTGCGGACCGGATCGAGACTCCGGCGCAACGGTACGGCGCGCAATTTTAACCTTTAGGGTTTATGCCCTCGAGTCGCGCTAATGCTTATGCTCTCCTCAGGAAAAAGAGCGCCCGCCGGACTATATCTACCGGCCAGGCTTCAAGGCCGGTTCCGGAAGCAGAGGCGAACGTGGGGCGCGCACCGGACGTTCCTCCGACAGAGGACGCGGACGGGCTATCTACCACCAATTCAGAGGTGGAGAGTGCCATGAACCATAGGCGTCGCCGGACTATTCTTCATGACACATGTTTTTTCCAAGAGGCGTTGGACGCCTTTAATACAGGAGATGCGTACCTCCGTGCCGCTCAAAATGGTCTAGCCAGATCCACGGAGCAGTATGTGAAAGACATACGGGTGAGTAAATCCGATGGTTATATATATCAGTATCCCCTGAGACTTGAAGCAGTTAAGATAACTGTTAAGGGTCATACGAAATGCAGGATATTACAAAAAAGAATATGCAACTGTCCCAGGAGCTGGAAGAGTGCAAGGCCCAACTTGAGGCCGCATTGGCCGCTTCAGAGAGTACCAAGGGGACGCCCTCACGTAATATATGCTTCAAAAGATAATTCTGCTGAGACGTGCGGCATGTGTGTAGTTCTGACAATAACGATGCAGATAGGGCCGGAGTGAATCCGGACAAGCAACAACTCTTGTGCCAGTTGAAGGCCGGCGAGAGCGTGATGACGACGGTGAGGCAGGAGAAGAACAAGCTTCAAGACGCCAACACCCAGCTGGGCGAGGAACTAAAGGATGTTTGTGCTCAGCTGTCTGATTCTGTAAAGGAGAATCGGCGACTTCGACGCGGCATTTTTAGTAAGTGCTTAAACGAATCTTCAAAAAAGAGTTCGGCAAGGAAGTAGACTGACAGGACTATGTCCGCAGGTATGCTGACAGGTCGGTCGGGTGAGGAAATGCCCGGTTCTGTGGGGGACCTTCTTCCCGAGCTGTTGCGGCTGCACGAACAAGTTCGGCAGGCGATGCAGGGCGTCGTCCAGGCTTTGTGGCCATCCCTCTCCATGCCCGAAGGCCTTGGAGAGCTTGCTGAGAAGCTGAAGGGGGTGCAGCAGCGCTTCCGATTATGGAAGACATTGGCCCGCCGTCAAGGCGCCAGGGAAGCCTGGGCCATGGTGAAGACACGGTACACGAAGGCTGACCCAAACCACATGGCCAAGGTCGGCCCTGTGGGGCCTGACGGGAAAGAGATCCCTGTCAGTTTAGTGTACGGCCAGGTAGAGCTGGCCGCCAAGTATTCCCAACTGGACTGTAAATTAGACAGCCTGTTGGATGGTATTGAAGAAGAATATACCCAGTCAAATTGACTATGTAATTTTAAAATGACATGTATAATGCCTTCTAGCCGGATTGTAGATCGTTTGTCAGTGCGGACCTTTTCGCTTCAACCTCTGGACCCGATAGTCCGGAGTGTGTCTGAATACCCTCTCGGTTATGTAAGAACCGGGGCATGCATGGAGACCAGGCGTAGGGGTCATAAGTGCTTTAGAAGACAAGTGCCCAACTAGTTATGTTATATTACATGGTTAGTAAGAAACATCTTCCAGGGAGAATAGTTCCGTTAAGGGTTCCTTTCCCTGGGAGGCATGCCCTAAAGTGCATGTCCGGGCTGCGAAAAAAGCAGAAAAGCATCTGGGGGCAGATAAATGAATAAGTGAAAAGTCATCTTTTATTTCACCGACTGAATATTCCCTTAAGAACGCTAGCTTTCGGCTTCACCCAGTCTGAGGTACACATTCGGCTGACCCGGCAGTAACATTCACAGAGGTGCTCCCTTTACCACCTAGTCGTACAAACGGGAATGTAGGGGTAAGCACAGGAGCCAGGCAACCCATCTTGGCCAAAACTTAAGTCATATCGATGCATATAATGGTGCATAAAAGGTTCATGCGGAAGTGTCACACATGTTTTGGGCCTGAAGCCCGTGTATATAAGCTTCTGATAAAGAAGCCCCCAGGTATAATGAGCACGGGTGGCGCGTCAATTATGCGCGAACGAATCGCGCAAGCAAGCCCCTAAAGGCTTGGAAGAAAGAAGGGAGGGAGGAGGAGAAAAA
Source organism: Triticum turgidum subsp. durum (assembly GCA_900231445.1). Lineage (NCBI taxonomy): Eukaryota > Viridiplantae > Streptophyta > Magnoliopsida > Poales > Poaceae > Triticum > Triticum turgidum. The sequence continues at coordinate 547,084,626 of LT934114.1, forward strand.
TACCAGGCAGCTAAATTAAAAAAAAAGGAGGGTGACAGAGGAAGGAGACGAACACAGAGTCCGGCGCTAGGTGTAGAATCTTCGTAGGCGTGCTGCGTTCCATGGGTTCGGCTCGAGTCGGTTGTCCAATGCATTCCGCAGACGGTACGCTCCACCAGTCAGGACTTGGTCGATTATGAAGGGACCCTCCCATTTGGGCTTGAGTTTGTCATTTTTCTTGTCCGGCAGGCGTAGAACTAGTTCGCCAACATTGTAAGTTTTGGCCCGTACTTCTCTGCTTTGATATCTTCGAGCCTGCTGTTGATAGAATGCGGAAAGGGCCTTTGCAACGTCGCGCTCCTCTTCCAATGCGTCCAAGCTGTCCTGCCGATCGAGCTCGGCTTCTCTTTCTTCGTACATGCGCACGCGAGGTGAGTCATGAATTATGTCGCAGGGCAGGACTGCCTCTGCGCCGTATACCATAAAGAATGGTGTGAATCCGGTAGTGCGATTCGGCGTGGTCCGCAGCCCCCAGAGTACGGAGTCAAGCTCCTCTACCCAGTGCGTGTTGGATTCCTTAAGGGATCGCACTAGTCTGGGTTTGATGGCGCTCATGATTAGACCGTTGGCTCGCTCGACTTGACCGTTAGTTTGTGGGTGATAGACTGAAGCGTAATCGAGCTTAATGCCCATGTTTTTGCACCAGAGTTTAACTTCATTGGCAGTAAAGTTTGTGCCATTGTCAGTAAAGATGCTGTGGGGGATGCTGTAACGGTGTACAACCCCGGATATGAAGTCTATCACCGGTCCGGATTCGGCCGTCTTAACGGGCTTGGCCTCTATCCATTTGGTGAATTCATCCACCATGACCAGTAGATATTTTTGCTTCTGGGTTCGTCCTTTAAGGGGTCCTACCATGTCAAACCCCCAGACCGCAAAAGGCCAGGTGATGGGTATGATTTGTAGGGCGGTAGGCGGCATGTGGCTTTGATTAGCGAATAGTTGGCAACCGATGCATCGCTGGACTAAGTCCTGAGCGTCTGCCCGGGCCGTCGGCCAATAAAATCCGGTACGGAAGGCCTTGCTCACAAGGGCTCGGGCTGCAGCGTGGTGCCCGCCGAGTCCGGCGTGAATTTCCGCCAGAAGGTTCCGCCCTTCCTCTTCGGAGATACACCTTTGAAGGACTCCGGTGGTGCTTTTCCTATAAAGCTCTCCCTCGTGGACTTTATAGGCTTTAGATCGCCGCACTATGCAGCGTGCCTCATTTTGGTTCTCGGGGAGTTCCTGCCTAGTTAAGTAGGCTAAGAATGGTTCTGTCCATGGGGCAATTACTGCCATTATTACGTGGGCTGAGGGTGTGACTTCATTGACGGAGTCTTCCGTTGTGTCAGGGTGTTCGGGGTCAGGTGATGCGGCCTGGTCCGGATTGTTAATTCCGGATTCCCCTTCCCACTGTACAGATGGCTTGAATAGCCTTTCCAGGAAAATGTTGGGGGGACTGTATCGCGCTTTGCGCCGATGCGTGCCAGGACGTCCGCTGCCTGATTATTTTCCTGGGCTATATGGTGGAATTCCAGCCCTTCAAAACGGGCTGACATATTTAGGACGGCGTTGTGATAGGCTGCCATTTTTGGATCTTTGGCGTCAAAGTCTCCGTTTATTTGGGATATCGCGAGGTTCGAATCGCAGCGCACCTCTAGGCGTTGAATGCCCATGGAGACTGCCATCCGGAGGCCATGTAGAAGGGCCTCGTATTCGGCTGCATATTGGACTGTATCTCCTGTTGGGGACGTCAGGAGGACGCCAGCCCCGAGACCCACCAGCATTTTGGAGCCGTCAAAGTGCATGGTCCAGTTGGAATATGTGCCGTACTCTTTAGGGAGTTCGGCTTCAGTCCATTCAGTGATGAAGTCGGCCAAGGCTTGCGACTTGATGGCTCGCCGTGGGTTATATGTTATGTCGAACGGAAGGAGCTCAATGGCCCATTTGGCAATCCGGCCTGTTGCGTCGCGGTTGTTTATGATATCGTTAAGAGGTACTTCGGAGGCTACTGTTATCGAACACTCTTGAAAGTAGTGTCGTAGCTTCCCGGACGCCATGAACACTGTGTATGCTATTTTTTTGGTAATGCGGGTACTGGGACATGCATGGAGTGAGGACAGTGGACACGTAGTACACTGGTTTCTGGACAGGGAATTTGTGTCCGTCCATTTCCCGCTCGACGACGAGAACTGCACTTACAACTCGGTGAGTTGCCGCGATGTATAACAACATAGGTTCGCCGATGTTCGGCGCGGCCAGGACAGGGTTTGTTGCCAATATGGCTTTTATTTCTTCAAGTCCGGCCGTGGCGGCATCCGTCCACTCGAAGTGTTCGGTGCGCCGGAGGAGGCGGTAAAGGGGTAATGACTTTTCCCACAAGCGAGAGATGAAGCGGCTTAGAGCCGCCACGCATCCAGTCAATTTTTGTATTTGCTTGAGATCTTTTGGAATATCCAATTGTGACAGAGCTTGGATCTTGGCTGGGTTTGCTTCAATTCCTCTACCGGATACAATGAAGCCCATGAACTTTCCGGCTGGTACACCGAAAATGCATTTTTCCAGGTTAAGCCTAATGTCATATGTTCGGAGGTTATCGAACGTGAGCCTCAAGTCATCTATTAGAGTTCGACGTGTTTGGTTTTGACGACCACGTCATCCACGTACGCTTCAACCGTTTTGCCGATCTGGTTGGCCAGACATGTTTGAATCATGCGCGGATATGTTGCGCTGTAGCGACCCGACCTCAGACGGTCAAGCCTCTGTGTTACTGTGCCATCCCTGGATCAGTATGCTGGCACACACAGTACATCAATGTATATATCAAAGTGCAATCACATGTATAAATAACGTAAAACTGATATATACCTCATAATACTCAGCGGAAACAATCAAACGGGTGTGGAGTCCCATCAACGCCATCGGCAGGTTGAGTGTAGACCGTAACCCTGTATCGTACTCTTACTCGTCGGAAGAAAGTATCTGCAACATGATACGTTGCAGCCGTGTAGGTCAGTACATTGAATGTACCGGCAAGATCACAACATGAGAAAACAGATGATAAAACTATACTATATGCAATATGGCTTTGTGGCTCTGTGTCTGAGTTTTGTTTGCGTAAAAGCTGATTTGTTTTCCCTACATCAAAGGAATAAATGAAGTCTGTACTATGGAGTTTTCTATCATGACATGGTTCCGCCAACCGATGTCTCATAGCCCAAAATCATCATAAGTTGCCCACAATTAAGTTATCAGTCCGGTGTTGAGAGTTCCGAGATAGTTCCAAGTCCAGATGCTCAAATTGTCCGTAACCGGGGACACGGCTAATCGATTAGGTTTTAACCCTCTGCAGAGGTTTGTACACTTTACCCGCAAGATTCGATCCCTCTCTTTACGTTCTCGCACTTCAGGGTGTTTGAGAACAAGATGACCGAAACATGGTCTTCCGAAGAGTTCCTCTGACCACTGTCCGGTGCTCATCCAATCCTACCGTAGTTCTACATCTGCTAGCACCGTCCCAGCCAGAGTCACAACTAAGGTCAACCAAGCCAGAGCCCATAGTGACTTGCGGTTGCACAGGTAAGCTTCCGGGCATGAAGTATTCTTCCGTCTCTTTGAGTCTGGGTGAAGCTTTCCGCAAGATGTCATGGCGCTTCTCCATGCATCCCGGCCAACCACTGGTTTCTCCAGGGTGCCCGTCAACCGTCCTTCACCCAGTAGTGTGTATTGAATTCTTGTCTCGAGTCTTGAAGTCTTGAGGCCTTGAAAATGCAGTCCTTGCAGATGCCATCATGGAGTTGTCGTCATTGACGTAGAGTCCTCCTTCTTCACACCACTCTCGAGCACTCATACCAAACCCCGTCTACTATAGCGTAGCATTAAATAAATAACGTCCCGGGCTTGGTAACAGGGTGATGGGTTCCTACCTCATGCATACTAATCAACTACAAGAATTCAATATCACTACTGGAGGGATTGTTGCGAAGATGACACTAAATGCAATAAAACATAGGTATGAAAGCATGGTCAAAGTGAACTTGCCTGGTAATACTTGATGAAGATAACAACGCTGTCAGAAAATGACTTGGTAGAACTAATCGTCACTCCGTTTAAAATCTATATAGTCAAACATAGCATTCACATAAGCAAACATCCTAGCAAACAATTTTAGCACTCGAAATAAAAATCAAAACAGCAAGGAAAATCGATAATAAAACTCAAACAAAAATCAAAAGAAACTTCAAATAAAACTACAAAGAAAAACTACTAACGAAGATCTATGACTTTGCTACAAACATCTAATATAGTTTTGCCGTAAGTAAAATTTTAACAACATTTAAAATACTAAACTAATAAATTAACAGAAAATAAAATGTAAAATAACTAATTTAACAGAAAGTATTTTTTTTCATAAAGTTATTTTGAAAGTATTTTCAATTGGGAGTTAAAATAGTAGATAAATCCATTGCAAGTTATTAGCGAACTTGAATTGATTTCACGATAACAAAATAAAAATAAATATAAAAACTTGTTGAACACCTACTGTTTAACTAATAGAAACCAAACATAAACTTTCTGAAATATAAAATAAAATAATTTAAAAACAACTATAGAAAGGAAGTAGCTATAATTCGAATAGAACTAAAACAGAATTTGTTTTACATGAAATAATAAGCTAAAAAATACTCAAACAATTTTGAAGTTTTTACCACTGGTAAATATGATCACTAGTGATCAGTAGAAAAAAGAATCAAATAAAAATCTATTTTTAAACTCCCGGAATAAGCAAAACAAGCTTTAATTCAAATCTGATCTAACTCAATTTTTATAAGTCCAAACATAGACAAATTATATATTTTTGGAAACTACAAGAAAATTGTGATCTAACGCAAAAAGAATCAGCATCATTGGACTTCTATACCAAAAGTTATAAGCTAAACAAGAACGGAACTAAATCTGTTACGGAAATAAATCTGAAAACAAAAACGGAGTTACCTGTACGTGAGGTAGAGATGGCAGGAAGGTGACGGCGATGTGGAGGGCTGCTCCGGCGAGGGGGCGAGGTCGCCGGCAAGGGTGGGGGTGGCAGAGGAGGGGGTCGGCGCTTGGGGAGGTGGCGCTGGGCGATGGGGAGGTTCCAGGAGAGCTCCTGGTGAGCGTTTCTAGGCAGGAAAAGGAGGACGGTGGCGAGGAGGCTACGGGCAGGGAGGGGGCGTGCTGATGGGAAAAATGGAACGAGGAGAGGGAGGGGGTTTTATAGGCGGTCTCGGGAGGCGCTGGGATGGAAAGACGAGGGAGATCGGGAAGGTGGAGTTTCCTGTCTCCATGGATATGGAAAGCTTCTGTAACGTGAGAGGAAAACAGAGAAAGGAGATGATCTCTTGTTGGGCTAGAATAGGAAAGTGCTTAATGGGCCAGGTTTTTCCTAATAAAAACGATTCCATTCCTATTTTTAAAATTAGGAAACTAAAATAATAAAAAGGGAAATCAAATCAATTCGGAATAAAGAGTTTTTATATACTAAAATTATCAGAAAAATGAAATGTAGATGATGAGCATTATTCCACGGCCAAAATAAAAACTTAAATTTTTTTTTTCAGAAAATCCCTAAAGGCTTTATTTCTTTTTGCAAATAATTATTAAATAAAAACTTTGGTTTTTTCTTGGCTCAAATATTTTCAAAAATGCCCCTGATTTTGGAGGGTCATTTTCCTCCGCTCTTTCTTGCTTGCAAGAATTTATTTTTCGGGGTATTTCTCGGGGAAGAAAAATAGAGAAGCAAGTGCAAATATTTGAAAGAATTAAATTGCAAAACTCCGTTCAAATTCTTTATAGTTGAAGAAGTCATGTCATCTTCTCTCATTGATTTTAATAGGATGAATTTGAATTTACCGGAGAAGGGGAAAGTCATTTCATTCCCTCTCATTCAAAAGTTTTTGAAAAGGTTCAAATTTCACTCAAGTTTAATTCACTCAAGCAAACAAACAAACAATTCAATTAATTATATTAACATTCCAAAATTTGGGATGTTACAAACCTACCACACTTAAAATGAATCTCGTCCTCGAGATTCGAAGAGGCTAGCAAGGAAAAGGTTAGGGGTTGGGGTCTTCTAGCAAAAGTCTTGGTCAGAAAGGTCAGGGGTGCTACCACACTTAAAAACAAGGTCATGGTTCCAATAAACTCAGATATTTCCTCTGGAGTGTTGACAATGTATGTCTCTTCACATATCCTACAATAGCTCCTTCACCAAAGCTCTTCTGTCAGAAGCATAGAGTTTTCCTCAGAATCTTGGGTCGGTTCGTCAAAGTTGTGGTTCGTCCGAGACTGGATCTTCTTAGCTGATAGGTCCGTGTCCATTCTAGTCAACTATCGAAATACTCATGGTGGTCTACAATTTATGGTTTCTCCTGCAGAAAACGGGTTTGGGTTGAACCTCACCGTATAACCTACGATTGGCAACGGTTGCCTGTAAAGGGGTTCCATCGTCCTACCATTCTATGGTTTCATGGCTTATCGCGTCGACACCCTTCAAAGGTTTTTGAGGCTCTCTGATTTTCCATCAACATATGATAGTTCCTGATAGAAGTCTTCGGTATGGGGGCCAATCCATCCCGTACTTGAATCATTACCACATACGTAAACAGCGAATCACGTATTCTAACACTTGGGCATACTCACAAGCATTGCAGAACTTCTCTTGTTCTCGAACTAGGTTCGAGTAAATCCATGGTTTCTGCAAGCCAAACAAAACATCTATCGTCACTTCACCACTCTCAGGTTTTTGCGTAACTTCCTACGAAACATATGCTGATTGGATTACTGATTCTTCCAAATTGATTCCTTTATCAAGGTTACCTCTGTTCCTTTTCAAAATCCTGGGCCTGTGGGTTATGGCCCACTTCAACACTAGTGCAGCTTTAACTCATCCTTGGAGTAACTCTCATGTTACACCTCCTTTAATTCCAGTAGCACTCTGTTTCTTCATACCATCATATCAAAAGCAAAACTCCAACTTATTTTGTCCAGCTTCCTTCTATGGACCGTCAGGAATAACACATTTCTTTCTTCATTGATCCTGTGGCTTTACGGAGTACTACGGCACCAAAGACAAATGCACTAGTTTATCCATAAATCTCATTTTTCATATCAATCCTTTAGTACATCCTTAACCATTTTTCGTGAATCCAAATTCCAAAAGTTTATTACAAATGTCGCCACCCACATGGTTCGGTATGGTCAGACATTACTTCTAACTTTATTTATTTATCTTACTCGAGGATTCTTCAGTCCCACTGGAATTGTGCGACATGCGCCTTGAAATCTTCAATCTTCTGTTTCATCGTGGTGGCCTTGAGCTTGACCTCCATCATCTCTGCATGCACTTCGCTTAGGTATTCCTGAGTATAACGGAGTCTTGCTTCAAGTATTTCTCCGATCTGGCGTATGGCTTCCATGGCTGCTTCACGAACAGCATCGAAGACAGTTGCTTGTGGCACATGTGAAATGAAAAAGTACTGCCCCATCATCTTTGGGCAAACTACTTTCAAATGGTGGAGGTGTACCTCCACATACCAAGTTCCACTCCCTTTTGCATGAAAGGGTAGCCTTTGTAGATTGCATCTCCTTCAAGGTGAATATGCTTCATCATGTCCTTTAGGATCTTCGGGTAATCATGATCACTTGTCAGGGTCATGATTGTTTCCGGACCTTTAAGGAAAGACTCATAAAGGGTCGTCATCTGCAGTTGTGAAACAGAAATGATGCTCAGAATAAGGTACTTATCCCCTGGGGCATACATTCATATCATCCAAACAGAACTTCAAACTCAATTTCCAATTTCCTGTTTATGCATCACAACTCATCTTCTTCCATGTTCATCAAGAATATTAATTTCCAAGATAAGATAAAATATGACAACTCCTTAAAGCTTTTCAGCATGTGACATTACAACTTTATTGAGTCATGAACTATTACAATCTCAGAGTAATCTATTACATAACTCAACTCATTGAACTCATGAAAATGAAATTGCTTTCTACTACTCTTATTATCCATATCAAAATTCCAGCTACTCAACTCCAGCTTTCATCTTGTCGGGACTTTTAATAGCATAATGTCCTGCCTCCTTGCAGCGAAAACAAATGACTTCTGACATGTCTCGGGGCTTCTTTGTGATTATGCGTGCTCCTTGGATTCTTGGCTTCTTTTCTGGACATTTACTAGCGTAATGACCTAAATCCTTGCACCTGTAACAGGTGATATGACTCAAGTCCTTCTCTACAAAAATTGTGTTGTTCTCGGGTTGCCTTCTTTTTCTCTTCCTGGATTTCTCTGTAATGATCAGAGTTTCTATTTCCCGGGGATCAAACTTCACTACTGCTCTCGGGAAATATCCTAGATACTCTTTTATTCCCTTGGGGCAGTACTGCGAAAAATGTCCTTCTTCTCCACATGAATAGCAGACAGTGGAGTAAAATCTGTTGAGGCCTTCTCCATCAGGGTCTTCAACACATTCCTTCATCACAGGTTCTTTCATAACTTCTCGGAGGGCTTCTTTCATTCCTTCTTCCTGCTCCTGAATAGTTTGTTGCACCATGGGGTAAATGTGACACTGGGTCGGGTAGTGGGTGGTTCCTTCACACAAGAAACAAGTCACCTGACTAGTTGGGCATTCCTCAGCTGGGTGTTTCTCCTCACAATGAGGGCATCCATCCTTGTGTTCCTCCTGGGTGTGTCCTATTTCTCCGCAAATCTTGCATGCACAAGGTTTATTTCTTGGTGTATCATGGTGCTTCCGGGTAAGACGTGATCTCAACAGGGTCTTCTTGAATTCCTCCCAAGTTCTTGCTCCATTAAATCCTTGTATGGCTTGATGCATTTTCCACCAGGTTGCAGCACTTTCTGTAAAGCACTGAAGAGCGTATTGAACCTCATACTTCCTTGGAATCAAATTGCTCCCGAAGTGATTTTCCATGTTCTGAATCCATAGCTCTGCCTCCGGCTGAGTCTTCGGTTCAGAGAATATCAGTCCAACTTCATTCATCATCTATGGGGTTCAAAAGTTTTGGGATGAGATATGAGAGAGGCGGGGAGGGATATACACACAATACAAACAATAGTTTTTGAAGAAACAAGTTTTACTTTGTGGCTGTCGGAAAACATCAAACAAATGACAGCTCACAAATCGTTGTATCTAACGTAAGTGTGTAACAGGTGTTTGGTCTTCTAAAGGTCAAATCTCTTCAGATCCTTCAAGTTTTCGGAGTCTTCAACTGTTGTAGCTTCTAATACATGGTGAAATCCTCTTTACTCTGAAAGGGTCATCAATTCCTTCTTGGAGCGTCTTCAGTTGATCCTCCGGTTGATTAAAAGGGAAAAGGGGTATATTCTAACTATTTGAGGTGAGAGTGTCAGAAGAGATGAGAAGTAAGAGTCTTTTTGTAAATAAAGTTTTTGAGATATCCTGTCCTAGGGCTTTCCGATGTCTAGGGTCACGTCCTACAGTCAACATGTGCTCTGATACCATTTCTGTAGCGACCCGACCTCAGACGGTCAAGCCTCTGTGTTACTGTGCCATCCCTGGATCAGTATGCTGGCACACACAGTACATCAATGTATATATCAAAGTGCAATCACATGTATAAATAACGTAAAACTGATATATACCTCATAATACTCAGCGGAAACAATCAAACGGGTGTGGAGTCCCATCAACGCCATCGGCAGGTTGAGTGTAGACCGTAACCCTGTATCGTACTCTTACTCGTCGGAAGAAAGTATCTGCAACATGATACGTTGCAGCCGTGTAGGTCAGTACATTGAATGTACCGGCAAGATCACAACATGAGAAAACAGATGATAAAACTATACTATATGCAATATGGCTTTGTGGCTCTGTGTCTGAGTTTTGTTTGCGTAAAAGCTGATTTGTTTTCCCTACATCAAAGGAATAAATGAAGTCTGTACTATGGAGTTTTCTATCATGACATGGTTCCGCCAACCGATGTCTCATAGCCCAAAATCATCATAAGTTGCCCACAATTAAGTTATCAGTCCGGTGTTGAGAGTTCCGAGATAGTTCCAAGTCCAGATGCTCAAATTGTCCGTAACCGGGGACACGGCTAATCAATTAGGTTTTAACCCTCTGCAGAGGTTTGTACACTTTACCCGCAAGATTCGATCCCTCTCTTTACGTTCTCGCACTTCAGGGTGTTTGAGAACAAGATGACCGAAACATGGTCTTCCGAAGAGTTCCTCTGACCACTGTCCGGTGCTCATCCAATCCTACCGTAGTTCTACATCTGCTAGCACCGTCCCAGCCAGAGTCACAACTAAGGTCAACCAAGCCAGAGCCCATAGTGACTTGCGGTTGCACAGGTAAGCTTCCGGGCATGAAGTATTCTTCCGTCTCTTTGAGTCTGGGTGAAGCTTTCCGCAAGATGTCATGGCGCTTCTCCATGCATCCCGGCCAACCACTGGTTTCTCCAGGGTGCCCGTCAACCGTCCTTCACCCAGTAGTGTGTATTGAATTCTTGTCTCGAGTCTTGAAGTCTTGAGGCCTTGAAAATGCAGTCCTTGCAGATGCCATCATGGAGTTGTCGTCATTGACGTAGAGTCCTCCTTCTTCACACCACTCTCGAGCACTCATACCAAACCCCGTCTACTATAGCGTAGCATTAAATAAATAACGTCCCGGGCTTGGTAACAGGGTGATGGGTTCCTACCTCATGCATACTAATCAACTACAAGAATTCAATATCACTACTGGAGGGATTGTTGCGAAGATGACACTAAATGCAATAAAACATAGGTATGAAAGCATGGTCAAAGTGAACTTGCCTGGTAATACTTGATGAAGATAACAACGCTGTCAGAAAATGACTTGGTAGAACTAATCGTCACTCCGTTTAAAATCTATATAGTCAAACATAGCATTCACATAAGCAAACATCCTAGCAAACAATTTTAGCACTCGAAATAAAAATCAAAACAGCAAGGAAAATCGATAATAAAACTCAAACAAAAATCAAAAGAAACTTCAAATAAAACTACAAAGAAAAACTACTAACGAAGATCTATGACTTTGCTACAAACATCTAATATAGTTTTGCCGTAAGTAAAATTTTAACAACATTTAAAATACTAAACTAATAAATTAACAGAAAATAAAATGTAAAATAACTAATTTAACAGAAAGTATTTTTTTTCATAAAGTTATTTTGAAAGTATTTTCAATTGGGAGTTAAAATAGTAGATAAATCCATTGCAAGTTATTAGCGAACTTGAATTGATTTCACGATAACAAAATAAAAATAAATATAAAAACTTGTTGAACACCTACTGTTTAACTAATAGAAACCAAACATAAACTTTCTGAAATATAAAATAAAATAATTTAAAAACAACTATAGAAAGGAAGTAGCTATAATTCGAATAGAACTAAAACAGAATTTGTTTTACATGAAATAATAAGCTAAAAAATACTCAAACAATTTTGAAGTTTTTACCACTGGTAAATATGATCACTAGTGATCAGTAGAAAAAAGAATCAAATAAAAATCTATTTTTAAACTCCCGGAATAAGCAAAACAAGCTTTAATTCAAATCTGATCTAACTCAATTTTTATAAATCCAAACATAGACAAATTATATATTTTTGGAAACTACAAGAAAATTGTGATCTAACGCAAAAAGAATCAGCATCATTGGACTTCTAGACCAAAAGTTATAAGCTAAACAAGAACGGAACTAAATCTGTTACGGAAATAAATCTGAAAACAAAAACGGAGTTACCTGTACTTGAGGTAGAGATGGCAGGAAGGTGACGGCGATGTGGAGGGCTGCTCCGGCGAGGGGGCGAGGTCGCCGGCAAGGGTGGGGGTGGCGGAGGAGGGGGTCGGCGCTTGGGGAGGTGGCGCTGGGCGATGGGGAGGTTCCAGGAGAGCTCCTGGTGAGCGTTTCTAGGCAGGAAAAGGAGGACGGTGGCGAGGAGGCTACGGGCAGGGAGGGGGCGTGCTGATGGGAAAAATGGAACGAGGAGAGGGAGGGGGTTTTATAGGCGGTCTCGGGAGGCGCTGGGATGGAAAGACGAGGGAGATCGGGAAGGTGGAGTTTCCTGTCTCCATGGATATGGAAAGCTTCTGTAACGTGAGAGGAAAACAGAGGAAGGAGATGATCTCTTGTTGGGCTAGAATAGGAAAGTGCTTAATGGGCCAGGTTTTTCCTAATAAAAACGATTCCATTCCTATTTTTAAAATTAGGAAACTAAAACAATAAAAAGGGAAATCAAATCAATTCGGAATAAAGAGTTTTTATATACTAAAATTATCAGAAAAATGAAATGTAGATGATGAGCATTATTCCACGGCCAAAATAAAAACTTAAATTTTTTTTTTCAGAAAATCCCTAAAGGCTTTATTTCTTTTTGCAAATAATTTTTAAATAAAAACTTTGGTTTTTTCTTGGCTCAAATATTTTCAAAAATGCCCCTGATTTTGGAGGGTCATTTTCCTCCGCTCTTTCTTGCTTGCAAGAATTTATTTTTCGGGGTATTTCTCGGGGAAGAAAAATAGAGAAGCAAGTGCAAATATTTGAAAGAATTAAATTGCAAAACTCCGTTCAAATTCTTTATAGTTGAAGAAGTCATGTCATCTTCTCTCATTGATTTTAATAGGATGAATTTGAATTTACCGGAGAAGGGGAAAGTCATTTCATTCCCTCTCATTCAAAAGTTTTTGAAAAGGTTCAAATTTCACTCAAGTTTAATTCACTCAAGAAAACAAACAAACAATTCAATTAATTATATTAACATTCCAAAATTTGGGATGTTACATGCGCTGGCGTTTTTGAGCCCGAAGGGCATTGTGTTGAAGCAGAATGGGCCATATGGGGTGATGAATGCCGTTGCGGCTTGGTCTGATTCTGCCATCTTGATTTGGTGGTAGCCAGAGTATGCATCGAGGAAACACAATGAATCGTGTCCTGAAGTGGCGTCAATGATTTGATCAATGCGGGGGAGGGGGAAGGGATCCTTTGGGAAGGCCTTATTTAGGTCTTTGAAATCGACGCATAGGCGCTAGGATTTGTCCTTCTTTGGTACCATTACCAGGTTTGCCAGCCAGTCCGGATGTTTTATATCTCTGATGAATCCGGCTTCCAGTAGTTTGGCTAGTTCCTCTCCCATGGCTTGTCTCTTGGGTTCGGAGAAACGCCGAAGAGTCTGCTTAACGGGTTTGAACCCTTTTAAGATGTTCAGGCTGCGCTCGGCCAGCCTGCGTGGGATTCCTGGCATGTCTGAATGGTGCCAGGCAAAAATGTCCCAATTTTCGCGTAGGAATTCTCTTAGTGCGGCGTCGACGTCAGGGCTTAGTTGTACCCCAATGGAGGCCATTTTTGTAGTGTCCATTGGATGGATTTGGAACTTGACTATTTCGTCTGCCGGCTTGAAGGAGGTGGATTTGGATCTTTTGTCGAGTATCACATTGTCCCTGTCCACCGTGGAGCGCAACACAGTTAGTTCCTCAGCCGCTAGGGCTTCAGATAATGCCTCGAGGGCTAGTGCGGCTGTCTTGTTTTCGGCACGGAGCGCTATGTCCGGATCGCTGGCAAGAGTGATTATTGCGTTGGGTCCAGGCATTTTGAGCTTCATGTACCCGTAGTGGGGTATAGCTTGAAAAATTGCGAATGCTTCTCGCCCTAACACAGCATGGTATCCGCTGCTGAACGGGGCCACTTGAAATGTGACCTCCTCGGATCTGTAATTATCCGCGTGCCGAACACCACATCCAGTGTGATTTTTCCTGAATAGCACGCTTCGCGACTGGGGATTATTCCTCTGAAGGTTGTGTTGCTTCGCTTAATGCGGCTCCAGTCTATTTCCATTTTGCGCAGGGTTTCCTCATAGATGAGGTTTAGTCCGCTGCCACCGTCCATGAGTACCTTTGTAAGCCGGAAGCCATCCACTATCGGACTGAGGACCAGTGCGGCTGGCGCTCGGGCTGTCCGGAATTTAGGTTCGTCACTGGTGTTAAAGGTGATAGCCGTGTCACTCCATGGGTTTATTGTTGCTACTTGGCAGACTTCGGTAAGGCTGTGGAGTGTTCGCTTCCTCGCATTGTTTGATGCGAAAGTCTCGAAGACTGTCGACACCGTACTGGCGTTTGTGGGGTGGTGCTCTGCGGATTCTGGAGTTAGAAGCTCCTTGCCACTTCTGGCCACTTGCCAGAGTATCCAACATGCTCTAAGGCTATGAGCCATCCCTCTAGTATGGTTCCATACCCTGTAGAGGGTTTTTGTTTTTTGCTATTTGGCCTGGGTGCCTGGCGATAATGCACCCTTTTGTTTTGGACTGGTATTGTATTCAGGGTCGGTATGTCCCAGAATTTTGTTTCGGTTTTCCGGACGCTTTCCATCGCACAATACTTTTGTACTATGGATGTCAAGTCGGTGAAGCGTGTAATTTCGCGGCGACTTATGGCGTTAAGGATTCCGATGTCCGTGCAGTTGTTGCGGAAGAATGATATTGCATCCCCCTCGTGGCAGTCCCGTATCCTGTTCATAACCAGGAGGAATCTGGACCAGTAGTGATGCACTGATTCCCTGGGCTCTTGCCAAATTAGGGATAGATCCCTTATATTTGGGTGGGCGGGTGGTATTAAATCCGGAACCTCGCCCGACATAAGACTCAGGGGCCAAAAAGTTTCTGAACTCGGAAGTTTGTTTTCTTGGACGTTATTCAATGATTCAGGCCTGCTGCCTGACTTTAGGTTCAGGTCTTGGGCGACGTCCTCCCCTCCGCGGATGTCCGGCTTGGAGGGATCAGGAATCCGGACACATCTGGTCCTTAGGATGGGCGAAGATTCGCCGTATTGTTCCTCCACCACTTCAACGTGGTGGGTGACCTGGGGAGAGTCAATCTCTCTCTAATCAGGTTTAAGCCCAATCTGGCCATAATCTGTAGCGACTCCCAGGGAGGCAATGCGATCTAAGAGCTCGTTTAGAGAAGAGAGCTCCGTCGGATCTAACTGCTCGGCAAATTCCGAGCTGATGTGGAGATTGCTTTCGATGACCCGAGAGGTCATCGTCGGCGCAGCGGCCAAACAGGCGGTCATCAAAAACCTGCCTAGCCAGAGAGTTTGGCCAACATCCAAAGCTCCTTTAGCAATAGCACTGTCTTTAAAGATGGGGTGTGTCATCCTTCCTGACAGTGACGACACAGAGGAACTCTCAATGAAAGCACCAATGTCGGTGTCAAAACCGGCGGATCTCGGGTAGGGGGTCCCGAACTGTGCGTCTAGGCGGATGGTAACAGGAGACAAGGGGCACGATGTTTTTACCCAGGTTCGGGCCCTCTCGATGGAGGTAAAACCCTACTCCTGCTTGATTAATATTGATGGTATGGGTAGTACAAGAGTTGATCTACCACGAGATCAGAGAGGCTAAACCCTAGAAGCTAGCCTATGGTATGATTGTTGTTCGTCATACGGACTAAAACTCTCCGCTTTATATAGACACCGGAGAGGGCTAGGGTTACACAGAGTCGGTTACAATTGGAGGAGATCTACATATCATATTGCCAAGATTGCCTTCCACGCCAAGGAAAGTCCCATCCGGACACGGGACGAAGTCTTCAATCTTGTATCTTCATAATCCGGGAGTCCGGCCAAAGGTCATAGTCCGGCTATCCGGACACCCCCTAATCCGGGACTCCCTCACTAAGTGTTCCTGATATTATTATTTTGTTTCATGCTTTGATCTGTGATAACTCTTTTAGTGTGGGTGTCGTTATTGCAAAAAAGATTAACTCTGAACCATAAAAAGGGCCCCATTTTCGGAGGTATCTATGCTGCACGCCTTGCTAAACATTTCAAGATACCTATTAGGCATTATGAGAAAGAGGAAAAACTGATACCCCCTATCTTTTTAGATTACAAGAGCATGGTAGCACATGAGTTTATTGTTAACAATGATGATAAGATGCTTCTGGATAACCTGAGATTTAATAAGAAACACAATGAGATTATTGTCTTGCATGCACCCTCTTTGTTTGATTTAACTGCAGGCCATTACCTCGTTTAGCCGGCGGCCGTTTACGTGCACCGGGGCCAGACATCAGCTCTAGAGCCTAAGCCGGAACCATCATTGGACCCTTATTGTCCATCATCTTATCAGTGGGATCCGAAGGAGATCGCCAGCCAGTGGCAATATGATGACACTCCTCAGCACACCGGAGAGAGTAGCCACTATCCATGGCCATAGACCAACTTAGGCCAAAAGCCTAAGCTTGAGGGAGTACGTATTTCTGACCGACAATACATTCATGTTCACACACTCATTCTAGTCATCGGTGCTCATACTCTTTCATTGTATTATCCATGCTAGTTTAATTTATTTTTCTAGTTTTCTTCTTGTGTGTTTGAATAACCTTAAGAAAAACCAAAAAAATTAGTTAGTTTAACTTCCATGCTTGTAGTAACAATTAAAAGAAAACCCAAAAAGATTTCTCGTTCTTCTTTTGCTTGTTGGGAGCTTTCCCGTGTAAATAGTTTTATTTCTTTTCTTTCCTTTGGGGGTCGAGCGGAGAAGACCTTAATGAAAATGTTTAGTGGCTCTCATATGCATGATTATTGATTTAACTAAGAGCCCATTTTACCTTGTCTTCTCACTTGAATTGAATGCTTGCAGATTTCGGCTTAGTCCAATGCATGTGCACTATTATTATTATACACACCATTTGGTCGTGCAAGTGAAAGGCAATAATGACGATATATGATGGACTGATTGAGATGAGAGACGCTGGTATGAACTCGACCTCTCTTGTTTTTGTAAATATGATTAGTTCATCATTCCTAATTTAGCCTATTATGAATAAACATGTTTGCAACGACAATTAGAGATTATAGTTGCTTATGCCATGCTTAATTAGCTAGGAGCTTATAATAGTTTACCTTGTGTGCCAACATGCTATTAAAATGGTTGTGATGTGGTAAGATAGGGTGGTATCCTCCTTTAAATGAATTGCGTGACTCGACTTGGCACATGTTCACGCCTGTAGTTCAAACAAAATCAACATAGCTTTCATGATATTTATGTTCATGGTGGATTATATCCTACTCATGCTTGCACTCAGTGTTGATTAATTTTAATGCATGTTCATGACTGTAGTCGCTCTCTCAGTTCGTCGCTTCCCAGTCTTTTGCTAGCCTTCACCTGTACTAAGCGGGAATACTGCTTGTGCATCCAAACTCCATAAACCACAAAGTTATTCCATATGAGTCCACCATACCTTCCTATATGCGATATTTACCTGCCGTTCCAAGTAAAATTGTATGTGCCAAACTCCAAACCTTCAAATGAAATTCTGTTTTGTATGCTCGAGCAGCTCATGTATCAACTAGGGTTGTTTGTATCTTCCATGCCTGGCGGGTTATTCTCAAGAGGAGTGGACTTCACTCCTCATTCACGAGAAAATGGCTGGTAACTGGGATGCCCAGTCTCATGATAAAAAAGATCAAAGAAAATCAAAATAATTAAACAAAACTCCCCCAGGATTGTTGCTAGTTGGACGCAGCCGTTGTTTCGGGCAAGCCATGGATTGATGCTTGTCGGTGGTGGGGAGTATAAACTTTACCATTCTGTTTGGGAACCACCTATAATGTGTGTAGCATGGAAGATATCGAGATCTCATAGTTGTTATGTTGATAGTGAAAGTATACCGCTCAAAATGTTATTTATCTCTCTATTTCAAAATTGAGCTCTGGCACCTATACAAATCCCTGATTCCCTCTGCGAAGGGCCTATCTATTTACCTTTATGTTGAGTCATCACCCTCTTATTAAAAAGCACCCGCTGGAAAGCACACTATCATTTGCATGCATTACTATTAGTTTATATTGGGTATGACTTGGCTGGATCTCTTTTACCATGAATTACAATGTTTAGTCAGTCCTTGATCTTTAAAGGTGCTCTGCATTTATGTTTTGCGAAAGGGCTAGCGAGATACCATCTTGTTATATCATATTATGATTGTTTTGAGAAAGTGTTGTCGTTCGAGTTTTATTAATATTGCTCTCTAGTTGATTATGCCATTGATATGAGTAAACATGAGACCCAAGTGTTATTGTGAATATGGTTAGTTCATAATCTTTGCTGAAAACTTGAATGCTGGCTTTACATATTTACAACAATAAGAGCAAACATAGTTTGTAAAAAATTTCTTTATGACTTTCAGTTTGTCAACTAAATTGCTTTAGGACAAGCAAAGGTTTAAGCTTGGGGCAGTTGATACGTCTCCGTCGTATCTACTTTTCCAAACACTTTTGCCCTTGCTTTGGACTCTAACTTGCATGATTTGAATGGAACTAACCCGAACTTACGCTGTTTTCAGCAGAACTGCCATGGTGTTATTTTTGTGCAGAAATAAAAGTTCTCGGAATGTCTTGGAAATCCACGGAGCAACTTTTCAGAATTAATAAAAAATATTAGCGAAAGAAATAGTGTCAGGGGGCCCCCTGGACGTCCACCGACCTCAAGTCCAACTCCATATATTCTCTTTCGCGGAGAAAAAAATCAGAGAGAAAGATTCATCGCGTTTAACGATACGGAGCCCCTGCCAGGCCCTAATCTCTCTCGGGAGGGCTGATCTAGAGTCCCTTCGGGGCTCCGGAGAGGGGGATTCATCACCGTCATCATCATCAACCATCCTCCATCACCAATTTCATGATGCTCACCGTAGTGCGTGAGTAATTCCATCGTAGGCTTGCTGGAGGGTGATGGGTTGGATGAGATTTACCATGTAATCAAGTTAGTTTTGTTAGGGTTTGATCCCTAGTATCCAGTATGTTCTGAGATTGATGTTGCTATGACTTTGCTATGCTTAATCCTTGTCACTAGGGCCCGAGTGCCATGATTTCAGATCTGAAACTATAATGTTTTCATGAATATATGTGAGTTCTTGATCCTATCTTGCAAGTCTATAGTCACCTATTATGTGTTATGATCCGACAACCCCGAAGTGACAATAATCGGGATACTTCTCGGTGATGACCGTAGTTTGAGGAGTTCATATATTCACTATGTGTTAATGCTTTGGTCTAGTACTCTATTAAAAGGAGGCCTTAATATCCCTTAGTTTCCGTTAGGACCCCGCTGCCACAGGAGGGTAGGACAAAACATGACATGCAAGTTCTTTTCCATAAGCACGTATGACTATATTCAGAATACTTGCCTACATTACATTGATGAACTAGAGCTAGTTCTGTGTCACCCTATGTTATAACTATTACATGAGGAATCACATCCGACATAATTATCCATCACTGATACAATGCCTATGAGCTTTTCACATATTGTGCTTTGCTTATTTACTTTACCATTGCTACTGTTACAATTACTACAAAACAGCTACTGTTACTTTTGGCATTGTTACCGTTACTTCCATACTACTTTGCTACTAAATACTTTACTGCAGATACTAAGTTATCCAGGTGTGGTTGAATTGACAACTCAACTGCTAATACTTAAGAATATTCTTTGGCTTCCCTTGTGTTGAATCAATAATTTTGGGTTGAATACTGTACCCTCGAAAACTATTGCGATCCCCTATACTTGTGGGTTATCAATTCTATTTTCTGGCGCCGTTTCCGGGGAGCATAGCTCTATTCTTTGAGTCACTTGGGATTTATATTTGCTGGTCACTATGAGGAACTTGAAAGAACTAAGATTTTTCCCTCAACTATGAGGGGAGGTAAGGAACTGCCATCCAGCGCACTAGATTCTCCTTCCGTTTTGAGTAAGCTTGCGATACCTAAACCTGCTTCTGCTATTAACTCTGATATGTCACATGTTATTGATGATGCCACTTCTACTATGCATGATACTTATGATTAAACTACTTCTATGCTTGATACTACTGTGCCATTGGGTGAATTTCTTGATGAACAACTTGCTAGGGCTAGAGAGAATGAAATTATTGAAAATGAAATTATTTAAGATAGTGATGATGAAGGTTCTCCTCCTAAATATGAATTACCTGTTGTTCCTAAGGGTTATGTTATGGATGAAGAAACTGCTAGAGATTTTCTTGCTTGCAATGATAGATCTGATCTTAAGAAGTTATTAGCTAAATGGAAACAGAAATCTCTAAAAGCTAGAATGAAATATGACCCTGCTTTTGCTACTTCACATATCTTTGTTACTGATAAGGATTATGAATTCTCTATCGATCCTGAGATAATTACTTTGGTTGAATCTAATCCTTTTTATGGCTATGAATCTAAAACTGTAGTGGCACATCTTACTAAACTGAATGATATAGCCACCTGTTCACTAATGATGAGAAATCTCGCTACTATTATACCCTTAAGATATTTCCATTCTCATTAAAGGGTGATGCTAAAACTTGGTTTAATTCTCTTGATCCTGGTTGTGTGCGTAGTCCCCAGGATATGATTTATTACTTCTCTGCTAAATATTTCCCTGCTCATAAGAAGCAAGCTGCCTTGAGGGAAATATATAATTTTGTGCAAATTGAAGAAGAGAGTCTCCCACAAGCTTGGGGGAGGCTTCTCCGATTACTTAATGCTTTGCCTGATCATCCTGTTAAGAAAAATGAAATACTTGATATCTTTTATAATGGACTAACTGATGCTTCCAAGGACCACTTGGATAGTTGTGTTGGTTGTGTTTTCAAGGAAAGAACAGTCGACCAAACTGAATTATTATTTAATAATATGTTGACTAATGAAAATAATTGGACTCTTCCTGAGCCAATTGAGCCAACTCCTAAACCAACTCTGAAGAAGAGGGGTGTTCTATTTCTCAGTCCTGAATATATGCAAGAAGCAAAGAAATCTATGAAATAAAAAGGTATTAAAGCTGAAGATGTTAAGAATTTACCTCCTATTGAAGAAACGCATGGTCTTGATAACCCAACACAGGTAGTAAAGGTAAATTCTCTCTATAGATATGATAAAGTTGAAATCCCGTCTTCTAAATTTGCTAGCCCGTGCTTAGATGAATTCGATGACTTTATGGCTAGACAAGAAAGTTTTAATGCTTATGTTGGTAGAGAGTTAAAGAGTAATGCTTACATGATTGGACGCTTGAGTGAACTTAATCTCATTAGTAAATATGCTTCTATGGTTACCACTCAAGCAGAACAAGCACTGAAAGCTCAAAATGACTTGCTCGATGAATTAAATAATAAACATGATTTTGCTGTTAGAGTGGCTACTAAAACTGGTAAAATGGCTCAGGAACCTTTGTATCCTGAAGGCCGCCCTAAGAGAATTGAGCAGGATTCTTAGAGAAATAATATAGATGCACCTAGTCCTTCTAAAAAGAAGAGAAAGAAAAATGATAGGACTTTGCATGCTTCTAGTGAACCTGTTATTGACACACCTGAGAATCCCAATGATATTTCTATTTCCGATGCTGAAACACAATCAGGTGATGAACATGAACCTAGTGATAATGTTAATGATAATGTTCATGTTGATGCTCAACCTAGCAATAATAATGATATAGAGATTGAACCTGCTATTGATCTTGATAACCCACAATCAAAGAATCAACGTTATGATAAGAGAGACTTTGTTGCTAGGAAACACGGTAAAGAAAGAGAACTGTGGGTTTAGAAACCCATGCCTTTTCCTCCTAAGCCATCCAAGAAAAAGGATGATGAGGATTTCGAGCGCTTTGCTGAAATGATTAGACCTATCTTCTTACGTATGCGCTTAACTGATATGCTTAAAGTAAATCCTCATGCTAAATATATGAAAGATATCATTACAAATAAAAGAAAGATACCAGAAGCTGAAATTTCCACCATGCTTGCTAATTATACTTTTAAGGGTGGAGTACCTAAGAAACTTGGAGACCCAGGAGTACCAACTATACCATGCTCCATTAAAAGAAACTATGTTAAAACTGCTTTATGTGATCTTGGAGCCGGTGTTTGTGTTATGCATCTCTCTTTATATCATAGACTTGAATTGAATAAGTTGACACCTACTGAAATATCTTTGCAAATGGCTAACAAATCAACTGCTATACTTGTCGGTATTTCTGAGGACGTGCCTGTTGTGGTTGCAAATGTCATTATCTTAATGGACTTTGTTATTCTTGATATTCCCTAGGACGATAGTATGTCGATTATCCTTGGTAGACCCTTTTTGAATACTGCAGGGGCTGTTATGGATTGCAACAAAGGCAATGTCACTTTTCTTGTTAATGGTAATGAGCATACGGTACACTTTCCGAGGAAACAACCTCAAGTTCATAGCATCAATTCTATTGGAAAAGTTTGAACTATCATTATTGGAGGTTTTGAATTTCCTCTTCCTACTATCAAGAAAAAATATGATATTCTTATTATTGGGGATGTTCATATCCCCGTTGAGGTAACCTAGTGTTATTTGAAATTTCACCGATTCCATGTTATTCGGAATGAGTTTGTTAACAAGACTTGATCAACCTTGTTAGTGGATTCCTTTTGATGATCATGAGATTGATGAAACAAGAAGGCACAACCTTCTGTACCCTTCTTTTACTTTCTGTTATTTAGATTAAATAAACCAAGAATAGTATTATCTGTCTGTTTTCTAAATTATCCATGCAATAAAAATATCCCAAAAATAAAAGTTCTCCAAATGTCCTACCAATTTAGTATGATTTTTTATGGAATCTTTGAGGATTTTAGGCACTAAGAACATAGCAGGGGGGCAAGCACCTGGCCACGAGGGTCCAAGGCGCACCCACCCTTACTGGGCGTGCCCCCTGCCTCGTGGGCCCATGGTGGCCCCCCTCCACTTATTCCTGCACCCACACACTCCATCTTCCTCCCAAAAAATCCTCATCCAGCTCAAGCACAAGTTCTAGCTCGTTTTGCTGCGATTTTCGATCTCCTTGCTCAAAGCTCCATTCACAAAACTGCTTTGGGAGATTGTTCTTTGGTATGTGACTCCTCCAATGGTCCAATTAGTTTTTTGTTCTAGTGCTTTATTCAATGTAAAAAATTTCTACCTAGGTGACCCTGTTCTTGAGCTTGCATGACAAATTTATGAGGTCCCAAGTAATTCTAATGCGTGATATAGGCTCTAGGCACTTGAGGGAGTAGTTGCTATCAGTTTTATTGAGTTTGATTCACTTTTATTTTGAGTTACTAAAAATTTCAGGAATTTGCAGAAAATGATAAAGAGATTTTTGAGGGGATCTTCTAGCCAAGGCGATAAAGATAAACAAGCTAAGGGGGAAGAAAAGGCCAAGTATAATCTTCCTCGTGTAGCGGAAGTGCGGCCGTGTGATGATTTCTTGAGAGCAGCTAGAATTTATGAAGACTTTTATTCTTTGGCTGACAATGCAGGCCTCACTGACTTCCTCCACGACCAGGCTGAACAGTGCCTCTTACTCACCAATACTTTCGTGCAAAACTTTTACTATTATCCCAAGAATTCACCTCCTTTAGTAGGTTTTCATTTATATGATGAGGCTAAGGAGATGTCATTACGTATTTTTTGCGCGGTTTGTAAAATACCCTTTGATGCCGGCTTAGAGGAAGCACATCGTAAAGATGTGGATGGTTTTATTGATACTATCACTATAGGGGAATCGAGGAAGGTTTCCGATGCAAGAATAACTAGCATAGATTTTCCTGTTTTACGCTACTTTGCCATATTTGCTAGTCGATTTTTACTCGATCGCGAAAATTGTGGAAACCTGAGTGTTCCTGATATTATTATTTTGTTCCATGCTTTATTCCGTGATAACTCTTTTAGTATGGGTGCCATTATTGCTAAATGATTAAGTCTGAACTATACAAAGGTCCCCATCTTCGGAGGTATCTATGCTGCAAGCCTTGCTAAACATTTCGAGATACCTATTAGGCATTATGAGAAAGAGGAAAAACTGCTACCCCTACCTTTTTAGATTACAAGAGCATGGTAGCACATGAGTTTATTGTTAACAGTGATGATAAGATGCTTCTGTATAACCTGAGATTTAATAAGAAACACAATGAGATTATTGTCTTGCCTGCGCCCTCTTTGCTTGATTTAACTGCAGGTCAATACCTTGTTTTGCCGGTGGCCGTTTACGCGCATCGAGGCTAGACATCAACTCCAGAGCCTGACCCGGAACCACTACTAGACCCTTATCGTCCATCATCTTATCAGTGGGATCCGAAGGAGATTGCCAGCCAGTGACAATATGATGACACTCCTCAGCACACCGGAGAGAGTAGCCACTATCCATGGCCATAGACCAACTTAGGCCAAACCCCTAAGCTTGGGGGAGTACGTATTTCTCACCGACATTACATTCATGTTCACACACTCATTCTAGTCGTCGGTGCTCATACTCTTTCATTGTATTATCCATGCTAGTTTAATTTATTTTTCTAGTTTTCTTCTTGTGTGTTTGAATAACCTTAAGAAAAACCAAAAAAATAGTTAGTTTAATTTCCATGCTTGTAGTAACAATTAAAAGAAAACCCCAAAAGATTTCTCGTTCTTCTTTTGCTTGTTGGGAGCTTGCCCGTGTAAATAGTTTTATTTCTTTTCTTTCCTTTGGGTCGAGCGGAGAAGACCTTAATGAAAATGTTTAGTGGCTCTCATATGCATGATTGTTGATTTAACCAAGAGCCCATATTACCTTGTCTTCTCCCTTGAATTGAATGCTTGCAGATTCTAGCTTTGTCCAATGCACGTGCACTATTATTATTATACACACCGTTTGGTCGTGCAAGTGAAAGGCAATAATGACGATATATGATGGACTGATTGAGATGAGAGAAGCTGGTATGAACTCGGCCTCTCTTGTTTTTGTAAATATGATTAGTTCACCGTTCTTGATTCAGCCTATTATGAATAAACATGTTTGCAAGGACAATTAGAGATTATAGTTGCTTATGCCATGCTTAATTAGCTAGGAGCTTTATAATGGTTTACCTTGTGTGCGTCTCCGTCGTATCTACTTTTCCAAACAATTTTGCCCTTGTTTTGGACTCTAACTTGCATGATTTTAATGGAACTAACCCGGACTGACGATGTTTTCAGCAGAACTACCATGGTGTTATTTTTGTGCAGAAATAAAAGTTCTCGGAATGTCCTGGAAATCCACGGAGCAACTTTTCAAAATTAATAAAAAATATTGGCAAAAGAAATAGCGTCAGGGGGCCCCCTGGATGTCCACCGACCTCAACTCCAACTCCTTATATTCTCTTTCGCGGAGAAAAAAATTAGAGAGAAAGATTCATTGCGTTTTACGATACGGAGCCGCCGCCAAGCCCTAATCTCTCTCGGGAGGGCTGATCTGGAGTCCGTTCGGGGCTCCGGATAGGGGGATTCGTCGTCGTCGTCATCATCAACCATCCTCCATCACCAATTTCATGATACTCACCGCCGTGCGTGAGTAATTCCATCGTAGGCTTGATGGACGGTGGTGGGTTGGATGAGATTTACCATGTAATCTAGTTAGTTTTGTTAGGGTTTGATCCCTAGTATCCACTATGTTCTGATATTGATGTTGCTATGACTTTGCTATGCTTAATGCTTGTCACTAGGGTCCGAGTGCCATGAATTCAGATCTGAAACTATTATGTTTTCATGAATATATGTGAGTTCTTGATCCTATCTTGCAAGTCTATAGTCACCTATTATGTGTAATGATCCGACAACCCCGAAGTGACAATAATCGGGATACTTCTCGGTGATGACCGTAGTTTTGAGGAGTTCATGTATTCACTATGTGTTAATGCTTTGGTCCGGTACTCTATTAAAAGGAGGCCTTAATATCCCTTAGTTACCACTAGGACTCCGCTGCCACAGAATGGTAGGACAAAAGATGTCATGCAAGTTCTTTTCCATAAGCACGCGTGACTATATTCGAAATACATGCCTACATTACATTGATAAACTGGAGCTAGTTCTGCGACACCGTATGTTATAACTATTACATGAGGAATCACATCCGACATAATTATCCATCACTGATCCAATGCCTACGAGCTTTTCACGTATTGTGCTTTTCTTATTTAGTTTACCGTTGCTACTGTTACAATTACTACAAAACTGCTACTATTACTTTTGCCACTGTTATCGTTACTTCCATACTACTATGCTACTAAATACTTTGCTGCAGATACTAAGTTATCCAGGTGTGGTCGAATTGACAACTCAACTACTAATACTTAAGAATATTCTTTGCCTCCCCTTGTGTCGAATCAATAAATTTGGGTTGAATACTCTACCCTCAAAAACTGTTGTGATCCCCTATACTTGTGGATTATCAAGACTATTTTCTGGCTCCGTCGGCGGGGAGCATAGCTCTATTCTTTGAGTCACTTGGGATTTATATCTGCTGGTCACTATGAGGAACTTGAAATACGAAAGAACTCAGATTTTTCCCTCAACTACGAGGGGAGGTAAGGAACTGACATCCAGCTCTGCACTAGATTCTCCTTCCATTTTGAGTAAGCTTGCGACACCTAAACCTACTTCTGCTATTAACTTTGATATGTCGCATGTTATTGATGATGCCACTTCTACTATGCATGATACTTATGATGAAACTACTTCTGTGCTTGATACTACTATGAAGGAGTTGTCAACATCCAATGCATTGAAGGAGTTGCCCCCACGTTCAAACGCACTGAAGGAGTTGCACCACGTCTAGGATCTGCATGCAAATGGCGTCAGTGCTAATTAAGTTGGAATTGAAACATGGAAGGGGAGTTGCAGATGCAGGTTGGAGTCCGGAGAGCTCTGCTGCAGTGGAACTGCCGGTCAGGCCGAAATTGGTCGGCAGCTAGAGGTGGCGACAAAGAGGACCAGCGACTGGCTGTAGCTCCAGTGCCGGACATGTGGGTTGGCGCAGCAGAGGGTGAGGTCGACACGAGCACTGCTACCCGAGTTTCACGCCTCGGCTGCCAGAGCTTTGCACCGATCGGAGTCGCGCTTCGACGCCCACGGAGCTAGGCCGAGCACCAGTAGTTGAGCCTTGTCACCCGAGGAGCCGGTTCGCCCACCGGTCGTCATGTTCCGCCGGCCGAGGAACTGGGCTGAGATGACGACGGGCGGACAGCAACGCTTCAACATCCGAGAACCGAGTCCTCAATTGGAACAAAGGGAGGCATCCTTTTGTATGAGATCGTGTGCATACAGAAGAAGAACAAACAATCGTTAGATCAATGATTGATTATAGAAGAGGAAAAGGTGAGACGAGCAACTCCCTGATCCTTTCGCATGATGAGGATTATTTTGTCCTCCTGTAAACGGAGTGATGTCCGAAACATCCTGGTTCAAACCCTCCATTGATGATTGTTGATTGATCGACAGAGATCGAAGTAATAAAACCATTTGCATCATGGCTCAATAGACGCCATGCCCCACGGTGGGCTCCAACTGTCGTGGGAACGATTCCGACAATATTAAGGTATAGGGTAACGGAGCATGATCTATTGAGATGCATATGGGTGACACGGTGGTTTTAGCGAGTTCGGGCCTCTCACCGTGGAGATAACAACCTTATGTCTCGTGCTCCGGAGAAGATTTGTTTTATCTGATATGTATCCGGAGATTACAATGAGAGAGAGAGAGAGAGGAACGGATCCCCATGCCAGAGCTAAGTCCTGAGACTAATGGCGAGAGAGTAGAGGGAGAAGAATGAGAACCTGCCCCAAGTCTAGTGGTGGGGGTGGCTTATATAGAGTGCTCCACCCCCACACCTCATATGTTACAAAGTGGGCATGAATGCCATAATGCCAGCTCACTACCAAGCCTTCACTATGAGAATGATGCTTTGACTACTTTGCTGCCTGCTGGTCTTCGTATGCCTGAGTGAGCCGTACGGTCGATGAACTGTTATCTGAGTGGATGGTATGCTGCTTGGTCGAGTCGATAGTATGCTGCTTGTCCGAGGGGATAGTATGCTGCTTGTCCGAGTGATAGTATGTCTGTATGAAATTTATCTGGAGCCACATGTTGTGTGGACCCCATGCTTTATGATATTTCGACCCTTCGTGGGCCTACCTGTTATGTGTATCCCCAACATTAACCTTGATTATACTTCGACCACTAACATGGCTTACTTTTCAATTGAATATTTACATTGAAATGTTTCCTATTGAATATTTTTCTCAAAGTATTTTGAATATTTACACTGAATTGGATTTCAATCAGAAAAAATTGCTCATAGATGGAACCATACAATACTAGTAGAACGACTGTGCGTTTCTATGGGTTATAATACATATATAAATGAAACAAACAAATAATTAAAGTCGCCTCCAAGGTTGATGCTCATTTCTCCCTCATACGTCAAGTCGTGTTTGGACTTCAAACGGGCGCCAATGGCTCCCTAGAATTCAACATCTAAATTGGCTGGACTCCCCAAATCCAGACTATATGGGGGAGAAGTGTGGTTGTATGGACTATCCGTCATGTTCTCTCCAACATGCGGGCCCAAAACAAAAACTCCACCCCAAGATGCACCATGCCATTTTCCTGTCGGAACCTACCCTTCCCACTCGGTTTCCTTCCATAGCAGGACATTTCTCGCTAGAACACTCTCCTTTAAAACCAGATGATGCTCACCTCACCTTCGTCGTGCATTGCAATAAGGATTAAAATTTTCATATTTACAATCTAACAAAGTGGGTTAAACTAACACAATTGACACAAAACAACAAACAATTAAAGTGATTATTATCAAAGCTCCATTCAACTTTGTAAATGCACACTGACATGAAAGACGAGTGGCAACCTGAACGTGTTCGTAGCCTCCAATAAGCTCCACCTTCAACCCACCCACCATTCATTGCTAGAGGGATACTTGTCGTTCTTCTCCTCCCCGTTTTTCTCTACATCTTCTATTCCTAGCCAATTCAAGGACGAAAAGTGTAAATAGTAACTTGTATATAGTGTTTATTTTGGGGAAATCCATTTTGGCTCTAGGGAGCACATGCTCCTGCGTGCCAAAAATGGATTTCACAAATGTCAATTTTTTTTAAAAAAATAGATGTGTTCATTGTCACACCATAATAGTACATGCAAATTTCTGGGGGAAGAACTTAAGCATTTTGACCTATGCAAAAAATAAAAAGTCAAGCACCAAATGTTATACTTAAATTTTTTGTTCACCAACAAACCATTGCTATCCCATATGACATGAAAATTGCCAAGCACACTTGCTACACTACACTACAAAATTTGCTCTATTTTGTGACCTTTCACTTGTGTCACGTATAACCCTTTTTGTCATCGAAAATACCCCGTGACATTTTCCGACTGTCACCCCCATCATCACTGAAGCGCCATCATAGAAAATAAAAATTTTACGGTACCACCTTTTCCGTCATGCAAGATCACATTTTAGGTGACAAACCTAATAATGTTACCGATCGCCACCGGTGACATGGTCCAGAATGTCACCCATGATAGCCCAATCTACCACGTAAGATCATTTTGGCGATGATAATACGTCACCGGCGATCGATCCGAGGGGGTTGACCGGTCAAAGATTCAGAGAGGTGAGGCCACCATTTGCTGAGGTGGCTTCTTCCATGTGGGTTCGACGTGGGTTTTATCATCGACCGTCATGTTAGTAATAACTAGGCGTCATTTTTGACTGGACAAACCTGCTAACATATGTGCCCAGAAGATGCTGACCTGGCTGCTTACAAGTGGGACCAGACATTGTTGGCGACACGCATTTACGTCACAATTACCATCACTCTTAGAAAAAAACTATAATTCATATATTATTAATTATGCCAGCAAATCTGTATTTAATTCATAATTTCAGGAAAATAGATTGAAAATTTGATTCACTAGAATATGAGATTTCGAAGGCAATAGATCTTCCATTATAAGTGAATCCTGACATTTTACCAGGAGAAGCAGAGGCTACATTCTCGAACAAAGCAAAATTAAGTTAACTATAAGCATGAGGCGGTGTTTTTCAGACACTACCTTGTGCTGACTGCGTGGATGTCGTTAACAGGTGACTGAGCATTGCCTCCATATGTCTTTGCCTTTTTTTTCAAAGATAGTGGATTTCTTATGCTGATCCATTTTGAAATCTTCAATCTCTTGTAGCTGCTTCTTCTAAAGTTCTTTAATTTTAGTATATGGGCAAAATGTATTTCATTCAGCTCTTCATGAAACATATATGTCGCTTTTTTGCACCAGCCTCTTGAGTTGCAATGATGTATTCTAGCTCATAGATGTGTTCAAGAGAGGATGAATTCTTCCCCGAGGAGGATGAGACGCCCATGCTCGAAATAAGGTGCTTGAGGAGCTCTTTTCCTCAATGATTTCTACATCAAGAGTTGTTGTCATATCAAGCAGTTTTGATGGTGTATGACTGATCCTCAATTCGTTGTGCAATACGATTGATAGCAGTGTTAGAATAGTGTTTGATAGTTTGAATAATTATTGTCAGACTATAAGCCTAAAAATTTGGCAGTACTTACGATTTGTCTTTTGAAGTCAGGCTCAATGTAGGATCTTTGTTTATAGTGCATGTAGGTTCAAGCAAGTCTCCGCCAGATTGATTATCAATGTTTTCCTTAGGCTTGTATCATACTCCCTCCGTTCCTTTAGATAAGGTGTATGTGTATTTTGAAAAGTCAATTGAGTACAAGTTTGACCAAGTTTTTAGAAAAATATATCAACATTCACAATGTGAAAATTATATCCTTTGATCCAACGTGAAAAGTAGTTTCATATCTTCTCTAATAGTTATTGCAGATGTTGTTTTTTATTCTATAATCTTGGTCAAACATTCAAATGGTTGACTTGCATGGAAATCAATACACCTTATATTCAGAGGGAGTATTTATCAATTGGTAAACATTAATACTGCAAGAAATGTAATAATACAACATAAAGCTTTTGCAATAAGGCAGTACAAATACTTACCATATGTCTGAAGTGGGAATAACATTTTGTAGGTGCAGCGTTCTGGCTGAGCTTCAGAGTAGATGGTTTTCCTTGTTTCGTCGCATGAAGTTCCTATGACATGAAGTTCAAATTTAGTACAAAGTTTCTAGAAGTACTGGTTGACAAGTTGAAAAGCGAAGAGTGTGTATCACATACATTGGAGTGATCCTCACACCAGTTGTCCACAAGTTTATTCAAATTTTCTTCATTTATATAATCAGGCTTTAATGATATAGCCTGCCCACGGGTACGTTTATTTTACCTTGCTCTAGTAATTGTTCCACGGGGGGTAGAGTTGTTACCTCGTACTGTCGGATTAGGTCTTGGGGTCGACGAGGGAAGTTTACGTTGTTTGCCGCTTCAAAGCACACTACCCATGCTGGACGCCGGGGAGGGATCCATTTGGCCACCACAAGTGGACTAGATCTACAGAAGAAGAGACATATGAGGAGACGGTGATGAAGATGTGGGTTAATTTCTTGAACTAGGAAGAAGCTTTATATGGTGGGTTTGGGGAAATGAGCGCGGCATTTAAAATATTTGAGGAACCAAAAAAGAGTTGGAACGAAAGGGCGGAGGGGGGCAAAATTTCGGGTCCAGCAAGAATATTAAAGGAAGGTGGGACCTTTTTATTTTGTCGAAGAGGTTTATTGGTCGTGCCAAGATCTAGTGAACAATTTTTCAATGAATCATGTTCTTTTCCTTGTACATGACAAACCTGCAGTAATTGATATTAGATCATGTAATACATCTTTGTCCATGTAAAATTTGAACCAAAGTTACCACTTGACATGTCTTGATGCCACGCCCTTTTGTACCTCGTACTGACACTATTTCCATACCCCTAGTGCAAACATGTTTTCCTAGATTCAAACAACTTATTGTAGATGTATTTTCTCATTCATTCTGGTACTTCCTTTTCAATTTCCATGTACTCATAACCATTTGAAAATCAAGATGGTATGCCCTTTTGTACCTACTACTAACACTACCTCCATGCCCCTAGTGCTCACATGTTCTCCTTGATTCAAACAACTTATTGTATATTTGTTTTCTCATTCATTGTGCCATTTCCTTTCATTTTCCATGTACTCATAACCATTTGAAAATCTAGATGCTACTCCCTTTGGTACCTCCTACTTAAAGTACCTCCATACCCCTAGTCCTAACATGTTCTTGATTCAAACAACTTATTGTAGATTTGTTTACTCATTCATTGTGGTACTTCCTTTTCAATTTCCATGTACTCATAACCATTTGAAAGTTTAGATGGTATGTACCTTGTACTAACACTACTTCCATACCCAAAGTTCATCATATGGATAAAAACATAGATCTGATCATAAATTCAAAGTTAATCGGATCCCAACAAACACACCGCAAAAAGGCTTACATCATATGGATCTCCAAGAGACCATTGTATTGATAATCAAGAGAGAGAGAGGAAGCCATCTAGCTACTAACTACGGACCCGTAGGTCTACAAAGAACTACTCACGCATCGGAGAGGCGCCAATGGACATGATGAACCCTTCCGAGATGGTGTCTAGATTGGATCTGGTGTTTTTGGAACTTGCGGCGGCTGGAATTGATTTTCATCGCCTCCCCTAGGGTTTCTGGAATATTGGGGTTTATAGAGCAAAGAGGCAGTGCAGGAGACCACTGAGGTGGGAACAACCCACAAGGGCGCGCCTGGGCCCCCAGGCGCGCCCTGGGGGATTTGCTCCCCTCGGAGCTCCCCTCAGGTGCTTTCTTTGCCCACTGGATGTCTTTTGGTCCAAACAAATCCACAAAAAGTTTCGCCGCGTTTGGACTCTGTTTGGTATTGATTTCCTGCGATGTAGAAAAAAAGCAGAAAACAACAACTGGCACTAAGCACTATGTCAATAGGTTAGTACCAAAAAATGATATAAAATGACTATAAAATGATTTTATAACATCTAAGAATGATAATATAACAACATGGCATAATGAAAAATTATAGATACGTTGGAGACGTATCAGCATCCCCAAGCTTAATTTCTGCTCGTCCTCGAGTAGGTAAATGATAAAAACAGAAATTTTGATGTCGAATGCTGCCTGACATGTTCATCACATTTTCTTTTCTTTATAGCATGGACATTTACGCTTTTATATGGTTCAAAGCCATAGTCTAGTTTTGACATGAAGACTTTAATACTCAAGCATATCAACAAGCAACCATGTATTTCAAAATATCAACACTAAGGCAAGTTATCCCTAGCCCATTATGCTCAATCATTGATCCATTCATGAGACAAACTCGAATATTAGCTACACCCAGTGCTCAAGTACGATCAAAGTGCCCCTTAGTTGGTGCTTTATAAGAGAAGATGAAGACTCAAATTCAAAAATAAAAATTGCATAAAGTAAAAGAAAGGCCCTTCGCAGAGGGAAGTAGGGATTTATAGAGGTGCCAGAGCTCAAAGCGAAAATTGAGAGATAAAAACATTTTGGGAGGCATACTTTTCCCACCAACGAAAACGACTTAGAGCTCCCAACACTTCCCATGCTAGATACATCATAGGCGGTTCCCAAACAAAAAATAAAGTTTATTCCTTTTTCCACCATTACTTTCACTTTCCAAGGCCAATCATATCCACAGGTGCCCTCCATACCAACACTTTCCAAGGAATTTATTGTTTGACAACATAAAGTAAATTCATTTTTCATTTCGGGACTGGGCATCCCTAATACCTTTGTCGTACTCTCGTGCAATGACAAGTGAATAAACACTCATCATGAGAATAACACATCTAGCATGGAAAGTATTGGCCACCCCTCACCGCCTCGCGAGTGGTACAAGCACACAAAATAGAAATTTATGTTGAAAGTTAGAGATGACACATGCAAATTTGCTTAGAACGGCACGGAAATACCGCATATAGGTAGGTATAGTGGACTCATATGGCAAAACTGGTTTAAAGGGTTTTGGATGCACAAGTAGTGAACATACTTAGTGTAAATGAAGGCTAGCAAAAAGATTGAGAAGCGACCAACCAAGAAACGAAAAATCTCGTACCCAAGCATTAAGCATAAGTAACAGCGAATAATGCACCACAAGCACGATATAAATTTCATTGCATAACTATTGACTTTCGTGCTTGCATAGGGAATCACAAACCTTAACATGAATCTTCTTACTAAAGCACAATTACTCATCAACATGACTCACATATCATATTGTCATATCTCAAAACCATTACTAAGAATCAAGTTTATTTTGTCCAATGATCGTCATGAAAGTTTTTATTATATCCTTCTTGGATATCTATCAACTTGGAACTATTTTCATATGTTGCTTTTAATAAGCTCAAACAAATTTAAGTGAAGAACATGAGCATAATATTTATTTCTCTCAAAATAATCTAAGTGAAGCAAGAGAGAATTTCTAATTACTAACTACTAAATAAATCTAAGTGAAGAATGAGAGCATTTCTTCAAAAATAACAAAGCACATCGTGCTCAAAAAGATATAAGTGAAGCACTAGAGCAATTCCATGGCTCTAAAAATTTAAGTGAAGCATAGGGGCAAGCATAGCATAATTTTTGGCTTTCTCAAAAAGGTGTCTCCAGCAAGGATTCAAGACTTAAAACACAAAGCAAAACAAGCAAAGACTCATGTCATACAAGACGCTCCAAGCAAAACTCATAATATGTGACGAATAAATATATAGTTCCAAGTAAAATACCGATGGTTGTTAGAAGAAAGAGGGGATGCCACTCGGGGGCATCCCCAAGCTTAGTTGCTTGCTACTTTGTGAATATTATCTTGGGGTGCCTACGGCATCCCCAAGCTTTGCCTTTTGCTAATCCTTATTCCTTCATCCATCATAAGATCACCCAAAACTTGAAAACTTCAATCACACAAAAGTCAACAAAACCTTCGTGAGATCTGTTAGTATAAGAAAGCAAACCACTACTATAAGTACTGTTGTAAACCTATTCATATTTTATTTTTGCATTGTATCTATTGTATTCTAACTTTTCTATGGAAAAATCTCTTCAAAGAAAACCACAGAATCATCAAAACAAGCACACAACGCAAAGAAAACAGAATCTGTCAAAAACAGAACAGTATGTAGCAATCTGACTACTTCAAATACTTTGTAACTCCAAAAATTCTGAGAAAATAGGATGACGTGAATAATTTGTTTATTAATACTCTACAAAAATAATCAACTCAAAAGCACTCTTCTGATGAAAATTTAAAATAATTTCGTGAGCACAAAAGTTTCTGTTTTTCAGCAAGATCAAATTAACTTTCACCCAAATCATCTCAAAGGCCTTGCTTGGCACAAACACTAATTTAAACCAAAAAAACACATCTAATAAGAGGTATAATTGTTTATTTTATTGTAAACATCAAGAAAAGCAAAAAGATACAAGTTGGGTTGCCTCCCAACGAGCGCTATCGTTTTACGCCCCTAGCTAGGCATAATGCGTCGGATCTAAGTTTTTCATCTATAATCTTTGACACTTTAGTAAGGGTCTTTTCAAATCCGGGAGGCTCTTTGTGCTTCCCTAAATTTCCCGGAAAGAAACCATCTTGAGATCTAAAATATCCAGCTGTTTATTGCAAAGAGTAATCAAAGTGTGCATACGATTGATACTACCATTGAGATGTTTGAGAGGTTTATTATATTTTTGCAATTCAACCATATGTTTATGCAAATCACCTAGTTTGTCCAAAATTTGGACTTCC
This sequence comes from Triticum turgidum subsp. durum, assembly GCA_900231445.1. NCBI lineage: Eukaryota > Viridiplantae > Streptophyta > Magnoliopsida > Poales > Poaceae > Triticum > Triticum turgidum. Next base: position 547,120,307 of record LT934114.1, read on the forward strand.
TCTGGGGTGAAAGATAACCCCTTCTTTTGTGGTGGAACCCCCAAAATTCCTTCTAAGATTTCATAGGCAACATTAACATAAAGCTCAATAAAATTCCCTTTTGCGGCAAAATCCAAGAGTTGTTTATGATGCAAGGCCAATCCTACGTAAAAATTTCTAAGAAATTTTTTTTGCATCTCCCTTTAGATTGCAAACATGGTAAGACTCCATAAGCTTATACCAAGCATCTTTCAAATTTCTCATTGTCTTTGTTTGAAGTATAGAACTTCAAAATCTGGTAGCAAAGGAGGAGTGTTCAAACTAGTCATTGTGACGAGAAAACAAGAACACGAATAGATCTGACGAGAAAACATCGAACGAAAAATAGGGCAAATAAAATGGCAAATTTTTGTGAAGTGGGGGAGAGGAAAACGATAGGCAAATGTCAAATAATGTAAATTGCAAGGAGATGAGATTTGTGATTTGGAACCTGGTTGATGTTGAAGATCCTCCACGACAACGGCGCCAAGGATTCCTTTTGATGCCTGCTTGAACTACGTCGGTATTTCCCCAAAGAGGAAGGGATGATGCAGCACAACTACGGTAGGTATTTCCCTCAGTGATGAGACCAAGGTTATCGAACCAGTAGGAGAACCAAGCAACACAATGTAAACAACCCCTGCACACAAATAACAAATACTCGCAACCCGACGTGTTAAAGGGGTTGTCAATCCCTTTCGGGTAACGATGCCTCGAATTGGCGAGAAGATGCCATAAAGTTGTGATAGATAGGATAAATAGATCACAAAATAAATAAAGTGCATCAAGGTATTTTTGTATTTTTTGTTTAATAGATCTGAAAATAAAAGCAAAGGAAAATAGATCGCAAAGGAAAATATGATGAGAAGAGACCCCGGAGTCGTAGGTTTCACTAGTGGCTTCTCTCGAGAAAAAAAGCGAACGGTGGGAAAACAATTACTATTGGGGAATTGATAGAACTTCAAATAATCATGACGATATCCAGGAAATAATCATTATATAGGCATCACGTCCGAGATTAGTAGACCGACTCTTTCCTGCATCTACTATTATTACTCCACACATCGACCGCTATCGAGCACGCGTCTACTGTATTAAGTTCATGGAAAAACAGAGTAATGCAATAAGAAAGATGACATGATGTAGACAAGATCTATTTATGTAGAAATAGAACCCATCTAGTTATCCTTAATAGCAACGATACATACTTGTCGTTTCCCCTTCTGTCACTGGGATCAAGCACCATAAGATCGAACCCATCACAAAGCACCTCTTCCCATTGCAAGATAAATAGATCAAGTTGGCCAAACAAAACCCAAATATCGGAGAAGAAATACGAGGCTATAAGCAATAATGCATATAAGAGATCAAAGAAGACTCAAATAACTTTCATGGATAAAAACATAGATCTGATCATAAACTCAAAGTTCATCAAACCCCAACAAACACACCGCAAAAAGGCTTACATCATATGGATCTCCAAGAGACCATTGTATTGATAATCAAGAGAGAGAGGAAGCCATCTAGCTACTAACTACGGACACGTAGGTCTACAAAGAACTACTCACGCATCATAGGAGAGGCACCAATGGACATGATGAACCCCTCCGAGATGGTGTCTAGATTGGATATGGTGTTTCTAGAACTTGCGGCGGCTGGAATTGATATTTTCGCCTCCCCTAGGGTTTCTGGAATATGGGGGTATTTATAGAGGAAAGAGGTGAAGGAAATATGTCCTAGAGGCAATAATAAAGTTATTATTTATTTCCTTATATCATGATAAATGTTTATTATTCATGCTAGAATTGTATTTACCGGAAACTTAGTACATGTGTGAATACATAGACAAAACATAGTGTCCCTAGTATGCCTCTACTAGACTAGCCCGTTAATCAAAGATGGTTAGGTTTCCTAACCATAGACATGTGTTGTCATTTGATGAATGGGATCACATCATTAGGAGAATGATGTGATGGACATGACCCATCCGTTAGCTTAGCATTATGATCGTTATAATTTCATTGCTACTGCTTTCTTCATGACTTATACATGTTCCTCAGACTATGAGATTATGCACCTTTTGTGCTATCAAACGTCACAACGTAAAAGGGTGATTATAAAGATGCTCTACAGGTGTCTCTAAAGGTGTTTGTTGGGTTGGCATAGATCAAGATTAGGATTTGTCACTCCGTGTTTCGGAGAGGTATCTCTGGGCCCTCTCGGTAATTTTCATCACTATAAACCTTGCAAGCAATGTGACTAATGAGTTAGTTGTGGGATGAAGTATTACTGAACGAGTAAAGAGACTTGATAGTAACGAGATTGAACTAGGTATGATGATAGCGACGATCAAATCTTGGGCAAGTAAATACCGATGACAAAGGGAACAACGTATGTTGTTATGCGGTTTGACCGATAAAGATCTTCATAGAATATGTAGGAACCTATATGAGCATCCAGGTTCCGCTATTGGTTATTGACCAGAGATGTGTCTCGGTCATGTCTACATAGTTCGTGAACCACTAGAGTCCGCACGCTTAACGTTCGATGACGATTGGTGTTATGAGTTTATGTGATATGTTGTACCGAAGGTTGTTTGGAGTACCGGATGTGATCCACGGACATGACGAGGAGTCTCTAAATGGTCGAGACATAAAGATTGATATATTGGACGGCTATGTTCGGACACCGAAAGTGTTGTGGAGAAGTTCCGGATAAAACCGGAGTACCAGAGGGTTACCGGAACCCCCCAGGGGATTAATGGGCCTTAGTGAGCCTTAGTGGAGAAGAGAGAGGGACGGCCGGAGGTGGCACCCCCCCTGCCGAGTCCGAATTGGACAAGGGAAGAGGGGTGCCCCCTCTCCTTCCTTCTCTTCTCTCCTCTTTCCCTTCTTCTCCTTCTTGGACTAGGAAATGGGGGAAACCTACTCATACTGGGAGTAGGAGTCCTCCCCCTTGGCGTGCCCCTTGTGGCCGGCTGGCCTCCTCCTCCCCTCCTTTATATACAGGGGAGGGGGCACCCCATAGACACACAAGTTGATCAAGTTGATCTTTTAGCCGTGTGCGGTGCCCCTTCCACAGTTACACACCTCGATCATACCATCGTAGTGCTTAGGTGAAGCCCTGCGCCGGTAGCATGATCATCACCGTCGCCATGCATCGTGCTGACGAAACTCACCCTCGTCCTCAACTGGATCAAGAGCACGAGGGACGTCATCGAGCTGAACGTGTGCTGAACGCGGAGGTGTCGTATGTTTGGTACTTGATCAGTTGAATCGTGAAGAAGTTCGACTACATCAACCACGTTTGAAATGCTTCCGCTTTTGGACTACGAGGGTATGTGGACAGACTCTCCCCTCTCGTTTATTTGCATCACCTAGATAGATCTTGCATGATCGTAGGAATTTTTTTTGAAATTACTGCGTTCCCCAACAGTGGCATCCAAGCCAGGTGTATGCGTAGATGTTATATGCACGAGTAGAACACAAAGAGTTGTGGGTGATAATAGTTATACTGCTTACCAGCATGTCATACTTTGATTCGGTGGTATTGTTGGAAGAAGCGGCCCGACCGACATTACATGACCGCATTCATGATACTGGTTCTACCGACGTGCTTATGCACATAGGTGGCTGGCGGGTGTCTGTTTCTCCAACTTTAGTTGAATCGAGTGTGGCTATGCCCGGTCCTTGTTGAAGGTTAAAACTGCACACTTGACGAAAAATCGTTGTGGTTTTGATGCGTAGGTAAGAACGGTTCTTGCTAGAAGCCCATAGAAGCCACGTAAAACTTGCAACAACAAAGTAGAGGACGTCTAACTTTTTTTGCAGGGCTTGCTGTTATGTGATATGGTCAAGGCATGATGTGATATAAATTGTTGTATGAGATAATCATGTTTTGTAACAAAGTTATCGACAACTGGCAGGAGCCCATATGGTTGTCTCTTTATTGTATGCAATGCAATCGCCATGTAATTGTTTTACTTTATCACTAAATGGTAGCGATAGTCATAGTAACAATAGTTGGCGAGACGACAATGATGCTACGATGGAGATCAAGGTGTCGCGCCGGTGACGATGGAGATCATGACGATGCTTCGGTGATGGAGATCATGAGCACAAGATGATGATGGCCAGATCATGTCACATATTTTGATTGCATGTGATGTTTACTTTTTATATATCTTATTTTGCTTAGTGCGGTAGCATTATAAGATGATCCCTTACTAAATTTCAAGGTACAAGTGTTCTCCCTGAGTATGCACCATTGCTACAGTTCTTCCAGCTGAGACACCACGTGATGATCGGGTGTGATAAGCTCTATGTTCACATACAACGGGTGCAAGCCAGTTTTGCACACGTAGAGTACTCGGGTTAAACTTGACGAGCCTTGCATATGCAGATATGGCCTCAAAACACTGGAGACCGAAATGTCAAGCACGAATCATATAGTAGATATAATCAACATAGTGATGTTCACCATTGAAAACTACTCCATCTCGCATGTTGATCGGGCATGGTTTAGTTGATTTGGATCACGTGATCATTTAGATGACTAGAGGGATGTCTATCTAAGTGGGAGTTCTTAAGTAATATGATTAATTGAACTTTAATTTATCATGAACTTAGTCCTAATAGTATTTTGCAAATTATGTTGTAGATCAATAGCTCGTGTTATAGCTTCCATATGTTTTTATATGTGTTCCTAGAGAAAACTAAGTTGAAAGATGATAGTAGCAATGATGCGCACTGGGTCCGTGATCTGAGATTTATCCTCATTGCTGCACAGAAGAATTATCTCCTTAATGCATCGTTAGGTGACAGACCTATTGCAAGAGAAGATGCAGACGTTTTATAAACATTTGGCTAGCTCAATATGATGACTACTTGATAGTTTAGTGCTCCATGCTTTACGGCTTAGAACCGTGACTTCAAAAACGTTCTTGAACACCATGGAGCATATGAGATGTTCCAAGAGCTGAAATTGGTATTTCAGAATCATGTCCATGTCAAGAGGTATGAGACCTCTGACAAGTACTTCGCCTAAAAGATGGAGGAGAATTGCCCAGCTAGTGAGCATGTGCTCAGAATGTCTGAGTACTACAATGCTTGAATCAAGTGGGAGTTAATCTTCCAGATAAGATAGTGATTGACAGACTTCTCTAGTCACCATCACCAAGTTACAGGAACTTCGTGATGAACTATAGTATGCAAGAGATGACGAAATCGATTCCCGAGCTCTTCGTGATGCTGAAATCGACGAAGGTAGAAATCAAGAAAGAGCATCAAGTGTTGATGATTGACAAGATCACTAGTTTCAAGAAAAGGGCAAAACGGAAAGAAAGGGAACTTCATGAAGAATGGCAAGAAAGTTGTCACTCCCATGAATAAGCCCAAAGTTGGACCTAATCCTGAAACTAAGTGCTTCTACTGCAAAGGAAATGGTCACTGGAAGCGGAGTTACCCCAAATATTTTGGTGGGTAAGAAGGATGGCAAAGTGAACAAAGGTATATTTGATATACAGGTTATTTATGTGTACCTTACTAGTGTTCATAGTAGACCCTGGGTATTTGATACTTGTTCGGTTGCTAAGATTAGTAACTCGAAACACGAGTTATAGAATAAACATAGACTAGTTAAGGGTGAACTGATGATGTGTGTTGGAAGTGGTTCCAAGATTGATATGATCATCATTGCACAATCCCTAATACTTTCGGGATTAGTGTTGAACCTAAATAAATGTTATTTGGTGTTTGCGTTGAGCATGAATATGATTAGATCATGTTTATTGCAAATACGGTTATTCATTTGAGACAGAGAATAATTGTTATTATTCTATTTACATGAATAAAACCTTCTATGGTCATACACCCAATATTGATGGTTTATTGAATCTCGATCGTAGTGATACACATAATCATAATATTGATGCCAAAAGATGCAAAATTTATAATGATAATGCAACATACTTGTGGCACTGCTATTTAGGTCATATTGGTGTAGAGCGCATGTAGAAAATCCATGTTGATGGGCTTTTGGAATCACTTGATACTTGCGAACCATGCCTTATGGGCAAGATGACTAAAACTTCATTCTACGGAACAATGGAACGAGATAGTGACTTATTGGAAATAATACATACCGATGTATGTGGTCCAATGAGTGTTGATGCTCGTGGCAGGTATCATTATTTTCTTACCTTCAGAGATGATTTGAGCTGATATGGTTATATCTAATTAATAAAGCATAAGTCTGAAACATTTTTAAAAAGGTTCAAAGAATTTCAGAGTGAAGTGGAAAATCATCGTGACAAGAAAATAAAGTTTCTATGATCTGATCGTGGAGGAAAATATTTGAGTTATGAGTTTGGTCTTCATTTAAAACAATGTGGAATAGTTTCACAGCCCACGCCACTTGGAACACCACAGTGTAATGGTGTGTCCGAACATCGTAACCGCAGTTTATTAGATATGGTGCAATCTATGATGTGTCTTACCGATTTACCACTATCGTTTAGGGGTTATGCATTAGAGACAACTATATTCACTTCAAATAGGGCACCATCAAAATCCATTGAGACGATGCCTTGTGAACTATGGTTTGGCAACAAACCAAAGTTGTTTTTTCTTAAAGTTTGGGGCTGCGATGCTTATGTGAAAAAGCTTCAACCTGATAAGCTCGAACCCAAATTGGAGAAGTGCGTCTTCATAGGATACCCAAAGGAAACTAATGGGTACACCTTCTATCACAGATCCAAATGCAAGATATTCATTGCTACAAATGGATCCTTTCTAGAGAAGGACTTTCTCTCGAAAGAAGTGAGTGGGAGGAAAGTAGAGCTTGATGAGGTAATTGTACCTTCTCCCGAATTGGAAAGTATTTCATCACATAAATCAGTTCAAGTGATTCCTACAACAATTAGTGAGGAAGCTAATGATGATGATCATGAAACTTCAGATCAAGTTACTACAGAACCTCGTAGGTCCTCCAGAGTACAGTCCACACCAGAGTGGTACAGTAATCCTATTCTAGAAGTCATGATACTAGACCATGATGAACCTACGAACTATGAGGGCATCTCCAGCCGTTGGCCCCCCAGGGGGCGTCAAAAAGTGCTGCCTGGGGGTCAGCCGGCGCAAAAAATGGCCCTGGGGGCGAGTCGGCCCCCAACCGTCGGCCCCCAGGGCCGCCCCTAGGCGCGTATTAAAAAAAGATGAGACGTTCGGCGAAGTTATGATAAAAACTAGTTAAATTTCGGCCAAACATGGCAAATTTCGTCTAAACATGGCAAATTTCGACGAAATTGGCCATTTTCATGACATTAAAACCTAATCTAAAAAAGAAAGGCGATGAAGTCGTCGCCGCCATCGTAGTCGTCGGCGGCCTTCTCCTCCTTGACGCGGGTGCCCCTGCTGGACCCGGCGTCGCCATGGCGGACTGGCGGCGGCGCATCATCGTTGCTGTCGCGTAGGACGACGACCCCGTCTTCATCGCGGCCGCGTCGGCGCTCTTTGAAGTGGCGCAGGGCGGCGCGCTGGCGCTCCTTCACCTTCTCCCGGCGCGCCTTCTCCATCGCAATGGAGTCCTGGCGCGCCCATTCTAGGGCCGAGTCGTCGTCGTCGAACTCCGCCTTCACCGGCGCAAGCCCCAGCTCCGTCTTCACCGGCACCAGCCCCGGCTCAGTCTTTGGCTTGACGAAGCGCGGAGGAGCCGACGAGGACGAGGCGCGCCGGCCGCCCTCGTTGATGACGATGCCGGCGCTGCGAGTGCGGCGGCCGAGCGGCGACTCCGCCGCAGGCTCGGCCTTGACGCCGAGCAGGGCCGCAGTGCCGGAGGAGTGCGACGAGGATCGAGAGGAAGAAGAGGAGGAGGAGGAGCCGAACCTCCTTGGCGCCCATGGCCCGACACGTCGGTGCTGCGCCGGGGGGTACGCCAACGGCGGGTCGTTGCCGCCCTCGAGGTACGTGAGCATGCCCTCGAGTGTGCGGCCGGGGACGCCCCCACCAGAGGTGGCGCCCCTCACTGTTCTGCTGGCCGCCGACCACCGGCGCGCCGTTGGTGGACGCCAACCGCTGCTGCTAGCGGCGCTCGAAATATGCCGCCCAGGCCGCGTGGTTGTCGGTGGTGTACTGGGGGAGGGAGAGTTGGCCGTCGGTGAGGGAGGCGCGCGCGATCTCGACTCCCTCGGCGAAGTACTTCAGCTTCGCCACGGCATCGGGCAACGGGGGAATGGGTACTCCCAAGGCGCTGAGCCTCCACCCCAATGGCCCGGCGCACATGTCCGGCGGTGCTAGGATGTTCGCCTGGAACAGGAGCCAGGACTCCTGTTCGCGGAGCGAACGGCGGCCGAAGCCATTGGCCGCCGCCTCGTCTCCGGGGAAGCGTTCTGCCATGGCAACGGCGGGGTGGGGCGGGCTCGGGAGAGGTAGAGGGAGGGGCCGGAGGGCGGCGCTCAAGAGAGGCAGGGAGAGGGAGGGGTTGGACGGTGGTGAGAGGGGATTGGTCTGGGCACAGGCGAGTGGAGGCCGCTGGCTTTTATAGCCGGGCCGCCCCCGTGTGTATGCCCCGTGTGTACGCGTGCGAGGGAAGGGAGGCGTCGGCGCGCCGCCCCGTGAAGCGCCGCCCGTGAGGAATCAATGGCAAGGCTGACCGGCGGCAGCCTTGCCATTGATTCCCCGCGGGAAACCGAGGCCGTTGGGGGAAGACGAGGCGCCGAGTCGCTGACGCGGCTGGCCCGCGTCTTTTTCGCGCCAAAACAGCTCGCCCCGGCGCCCCCGGGCGCCCCCCAGCATGCCGGGTTCGAGCTGGGTCCGCCGGCGCTGTTTTCGGCCCAAGCCAGCAAAAATCGGGCTCCTGGGGGCGCGGGTGGGCCGTTTTTTCGGCGCCGGCGCGAAAAAAACGCCTGGGGTGGCCTTCCTGGGGGCGCGGCTGGAGATGCCTTGAGGAAGCGATGATGAGCCCAGATTCCGCGAAATGGCTTGAGGCCATGAAAACTGAGATAAGATCCATGTATAAGAACAAAGTATGGACTTTAGTGGACTTGTCCAATGAACGGCAAGCCAAAGAAAATAAATGGATCTTCAAGAGGAAAACGGACACTGATAGTAGTGTTACTATCTACAAAGCTCGACTTGTTGCGAAAGGTTTTCGACAAGTTCAAGGAGTTGACTACGATGAGACTTTCTCACCTGTAGCGATGCTTAAGACTGTCTGAATCATGTTAGCAATTGCCGCATTTTATAATTATGAAATTTGGCAGATGGATGTCAAAACTGCATTCCTAAATGGATTTCTAGAAGAAGAGTTGTATATAATGCAACCAGAAGGTTTTGTCGATCCAAAAGGTACTAACAAGATGTGCAAGCTCGAGCGATCCATCTATGGACTGGTGCAAGCATCTCGGAGTTGGAATATACGCTTTGATGAGTTGATCAAAGCATACAGTTTTATACAGACTTACGATGAAGCCTGTATTTACAAGAAAGTGAGTGGGAGCACTACAGCCTTTCTGATAAGTATATGTGAATGACATATTGTTGATCGGAAATGATGTAGAATTGTCTGGAAAGCATAAATGAGAGTTTGAAAGGAGATTTTCAAAGAAAGATCTCAGTGAAGCTGCTTACATATTGGGCATCAAGATCTATAGAGATTGATCAAGACGCTTAATAAGATTTTTCAATGAGTACATACCTTGACAAGATTTTTAAAGAGTTCAAAATAGATCAGTCAAAGAAGGAGTTCTTACTTTGTATTACAAGGTGTAAAGTAGAGTAAGACTGAAAGCTCGACCACGGCAGAAGATAGAAAGAGAATGAAAGTCATTCCCTATAAAGTATGCTATTCTGTGTACCAGACCTATTGTGTACCTTGCCATGGTTTTGGCAAGGGGGTACAGTAGTGATCTAAGAGTAGACCTATGGTCAGCGGTCAAAATTATCCTTAATGAGGACTAATGAAATGTTTCTCGGTTATGGGGGTGATAAAGAGTTCGTCGTAAAGAGTTACGTTGATACATGCTTTTACACCGATCCAGATGACTCTAAAGTCTCAATCTGGATACATATTGAAAGTGGGAGCAATTAGCTAGAGTAGCTCCATGCAAAGCAATATAGACATAGAAAATTTGCAAAATACATACGACTCTGAATTTAGCAGGCCAGTAGACTAAACTTCTCTCACAAGCAAAACATGATCACACCTTAGTATTCTTTGGGTGTTAATCACATAGAGATGTGATCTAGATTATTGACTCTAGTAAACCCATTGGTTTTTGGTCACATGGCGATGTGAACTATAGGTGTTAATCACATTCAGATGTGAACTATTGGTGTTAAATCACATGACGATGTGAACTAGATTATTGACTCTAGTGCAAGTGGGAGACTGAAGGAAATGTGCCTTAGAGGCAATAATAAAGTTATTATTTATTTCCTTATATCATGATAAATGTTTATTATTCATGCTAGAATTGTATTAACCGGAAACTTAGTAAATGTGTGAATACATAGACAAAACAAAGTATCCCTAGTATGCCTCTACTAGAGTAGCTCGTTAATCAAAGATGGTTATGTTTCCTAACCATAGACATGTGTTGTCATTTTATGAACGGGATCACATCATTAGGAGAATGATGTGATGGACATTACCCATCCGTTAGCTTAGCATTATGATTGTTACAGTTTCATTGCTACTTCTTTCTTCATGACTTATACATGGTCCTTAGACTATGAGATTATGCAACTCCCGATACCGGAGGAACACCTTGTGTGCTATCAAACGTCACAACATAAAAGGGTGATTATAAAGATGCTCTACAGGTGTCTCTGAAGGTGTTTGTTGGGTTGGCATAGATCAAGATTAGGATTTGTCACTCCGTGTTTCGGAGAGGTATCTCTGGGCCTCTCGGTATTGCTCATCACTATAAGCCTTGCAAGTAATGTGACTAATGAGTTAGTTGCGGGATGAAGTATTACGGAACGAGTAAAGAGACTTACCAGTAACGAGATTGAACTAGGTATGATAATACCGACGATCGAATCTCAGGCAAGTAACATACCGATGACAAAGGAAACAACGTATGTTGTTATGCGGTTTGACCAATAAAGATCTTCATAGAATCTGTAGGAACCAATATGAGCATCCAGGTTCCGCTATTGGTTATTGACCGGAGACGTGTCTCGGTCATGTCTACATAGTTCTCGAACCTGTAGGGTCCACCCGCTTAACGCTCGATGATGATTGGTGTTATGAGTTTATGTGATATGATGTACCGAAGGTTGTTCGGAGTCCCGGATGTGATCACGGACATGACGAGGAGTGTCGAAATGGTTGAGACATAAAGGTTGATATATTGGACGACTATGTTCGAACACCGGCAGTGTTCCGGAGAATTTTCAGATAAAACCGGAGTACCGGAGGGTTACCGGAACCCCCTTAGGGGATTAATGGGCCTTAGTGGAGAAGAGAGACGGCCGGCCAGAGGTAGCCCCCCCCCCCCTTACCCAGTCCGAATTGGACAAGGGAAGGGGGCGCCCCCCCTCTCCTTCCTTCTCTTCTCTCCTCTTTCCCTTCTTCTCCTTCTTGGACTAGGAAAGGGGGGAAACCTACTCCTACTGGGAGTAGGAGTCCTCCCCCTTGGCACGCCCCTTGTGGTCAGCCGACGTCCTCCTCCCCTCCTTTATATACACGGGAGGGGGGCACCTCATAGACACACAAGTTGATCAAGTTGATCTTTTAGCCGTGTGCGGTGCCCCCCTCCACATTTACACACCTCGATCATACCATCGTAGTGCTTAGGGGAAGCCCTGTGCCGGTAGCATCATCATCACCGTCGCCACGCCGTTGTGCTGACGGAACTCACCGTCGTCCTCAACTTGATCAAGAGTACGAGGGACATCATCGAGCTAAACGTGGAGGTGTCGTATGTTGTGTACTTGATCGGCTGAATCGTGAAGAAGTCGACTACATCAACCACATTATTGAAACGCTTCCACTTTGGGTCTACAAGGGTACGTGGACACACTCTTCCCTCTCGTTGCTATGCATCACCTGGATAGATCTTGCGTGATCATATGATTTTTTTTTGAAATTACTGCGTTCCCCAACAAGAGGCGGTGTGGGAGGCCACCAAGGCTAACACTTCCCACTGGGGCGCACCCGGGCCCCCAGGCGCACGCCGGTGGGTTTTGGTCCCCTCGGATCTCTCCTCAGGTGCTTTCTTTGCCCACTGGATGTCTTTTGGTCCGAAATAATCCACAAAAAGTTTCGCTGCGTTTGGACTCCATTTGGTATTGATTTCCTGTGATGTAAAAACAAGCAGAAAATAGCAACTGGCACTGGGCACTATGTCAATATGTTAGTACCAAAAATTGATATAAAATGACTATAAAATGATTGTAAAACATTCAAGAATGATAATATAACAGCATGGAACAATCAAAAATTATAGATACGTTGGAGACGTATCATGACTATACCTCGATGTTGATTTAATCGACGCATGTGATAAGTCTTTATAAGTATTGTCTAAATGTTTATAAAGGCCCGTCACATCTTTTAAAATTTATTTTATTGATTTTCCGTGCATGACAATTATGAAAATGTCCCACAAAGTTCAGTCCATTTTGATTTTATTACAATTGCAAAAGTTGAAAAGAATAAAAGTTTTTTCATACATGATCAATTATTTTACGTGTATTTTCCTTATCACTTGATTACAGAATTTATGTTGCAATTTTACCTTAATATTTCTGTGCTACAGCTAACAAGTGGGCCCAAAAATAGAGGGACGCCCGTGTATAGTCCCACCCGCTTTGCTGTTTATGTTCATCTCCTTCACTGAAAACTGCCACTCACCCGCGTATAGTCCAAAATCCAGTCTCTCGCCCCCTGTCGCCGACGAGTATCGCAGCAGCTTCATGTGCGCCGACGAGTATTGCTGCCATCTTTCCCCCTTGATCAAACATGCCGACTAGGGTAGCCGCCTATCGCCGACGCTTGCAGTGGTTCAAGACTTCCCGTACCAAAAATAAAAACCCTACGCCGTCGGGTTCAATCAGACGAAATGAAGGTAATTCTTTATATACATCTCCTTATCCGATGCAAATCCCCTTAATCCACTATGAAACCTCGCCAGATGCTATTTTTGAAATAATCAACAGTTTCGATATGAAGTGCGAGAAGTGTTTGGACACCAGGAATCTCTGCGGTCTCCACTCTGTTCGGAAGGACAGGTACCTCCGAACAATGCTTTCGAAATGATTCAAAGAAATTACAGTATGGTTCTCATATTTGAAGTGTATCAAACATACATGTCGTTCAAGTGTTTGGTTAAGTTGTGAAGATTCTCTACATGTGGATTTTAATACAAATGCTGATGGATTCCATGATTGGTTTATAAGTAGAAAAGTCTGCTCATGAGTTGAACAGAAACCATGCTTTTAATGGAAAGTATCTAAAAATATGTAGACCTAACTAAATTGGGTAAAGTGCCAACCGTACCCCCTTGGTACCACTTGCTGCCACATTCTCCTCTTTAAATGTCAGAAATAACCTATGTGTAATCTGAAAAATTCTTTTATGATTATTGTGATATAGAAATTCCAGATTTGTATTGCAGCAATCATTTTGAAACTAACAAATTCAGAACCTAATTTGTGATATCCAATATTCCTAAATTTTAGTAAGCACTGTCGGAAATTGTATTTACCCCTCTCATAAACAATACCTTCTTCATAAACAACCTAAATAATTTTGAGCAATCACTGAATTTTGCTTAGTGCATCCCCTACTTTGCAAGAGACGAACTTCCGAAGAAGCTGAGTATAAACAGATCTGTCATGACCAATGTACATATCCAACTGGAGACAAGAGAGGGCCTTTGTTTTCTATGCAGGATCAGGAATGAAGAAGATAGGATCTTTTTCACAGGACGTACTTGGAAAGAATTTGCCAAAGTGTACCAGTTGGAAATAGAAATGGAAATGTCCCTTAGACTAGGTGGAAAACCTGAACATCACCTCCGGGTACGTTTGAGCACTGATCCAATAACTCATCTGTGTAAGTATTCTGGCAAATATCAAGTAATTTTAACTAACAACATTTCATCGGGCTGCTATATTTAAAAAATCTTATTTACTAATATTTTCATAGCTTATTACAGAGTGGATATTGTAAAGAAAACAATTAATAGACAACATGGAGGTTATTGAATGGAGCAGAGTAACCTAGGAAGATATGTGGTTTGTTGTCGGCTTTGTTGGTGAAATTTGGATGCACGCGGATGGTTACAATGCTGGATCAAGAGAGCATTCCTACGTGCCCGTGCTGCACACTTTGAACAAGACCTACATTGACGACATAATCATGGTTAGAATTGTATCTACTCTCAGCATATTCCGATAGTCTAGATACTTATGTAGATTGCTTAAAATGTTCAAATTGTGTCATGTCACCGGATACTTCCGTGTGGAGAACTGACCATTGTTCTCCATCCTAGAGCGATCATCAGTTCCAATTCATACTCGGCTTCACGAAAAGGAGATGGAAGAATCATGCTTACTGGGTGGAGCAAAGTAGTCGACGTGTACGACATGGATATTGAAGGCAGGATGATCTTCGCGCTACACCATGGACGTGCAAGGACCTTTCTCTGAGGAGTAGTCCTGACTCTTTGTCATGTTCCCTAAGTGATCGTCCATCTCCGTATGTCATATTTTGTGCTACTATTGGTACTGATGTGATGATGATGCACATGTATATTCTATGAAGAAATACTCAATGGATTTCGATATCTCAACCCTACAACATTGAAAATTTTATTCTAATATGTTATAAACTCTTCCATGGTAGAGTTTATAAGGTACTACGATCTGAACACCAACAAGCCAGTTTGTTACAGTTGCCCATTTTTCTAAACCCGCCTAACATTGTTTGTGACACGAAACATTTTTTGTCACACTACAAATCATCGAGAAAACTGGACATGCCTAGTGACGCCCAAAAGCGTCCCACAATTGCAGGCCAAAACGTTTTGAAGTTGGCTAGGGTGCTACCCCATGAGGAAAACACCTCGTGACGATGGCCCGTCATAGAAAATGATTTCAGGCAACGTTTTATGTTTCGTCGCTAGGGTTTTTGTCATCAAATAGATGAACTTTTGTAGTGCTAATATGATCGTGTAAAAAATAAGACTTTTTAAAATTTATTTACTATTTATTTTGATTTTAATGTTCATTAGAGAGCATATGCTCCCCAGAGCCAAAAGTCCGCTTCCTAATTTTTGCATTTTCTTTGGTGATACTTTTACACGAGTATAACACTTGATCATGTTTGTTGCCAACAAATTTCGGGAATTTTGAAGGTTTCTTGCAATTTCTATTTTTCTCTTAAAAAAATAGTGTGCACTTGCACCCGAGAGCCAATCGAGTTTGCTATAAACTCCCTTCATTTCTTTACTATTTGCAAGATAAAAGTAACATTCTTTTTGTTAACTAAAAAAAGGAACGACTTACTTATCATTAGGAAGAGAAAAAGAGCATCTAAAAAAAGAGGACTAGCTAGACCGCTAAGAGATATTGGTGTTACTTTATTTAGTTTAGGCGACGATAATGGTGTCACTGTTCACTTCTTTAAAGAACATGTTAACCTTTGTTTATGTGTAGGGAAAGAACATGAACGCCTCAGTCCTCAGTTTTGGTTATGTGTCGAATAAGAACATAGTCTGATCCCTGTGACCTGTTGCTCTAAAGCCCGACGGTCCACAAGCGAATACAATATAGGCCCATCGTACTAACCACTAAGCTTGGTTTACTGTTGTTCGACCCATCTTTGTCACCGTAACCCTAAAAAAAGGGGCATCTGACAGTGGGTACTTATCATTTTTGTGTGTGTGTGTGTGTGAAATGGTCACAGATCGCTCTGCTTTAGAAAATTAGAAATGTGCTTCTGTCAGTCTAAAAGTTATGATTTACCAATATAAGAAGCCAAATTAAAGTACTAGTAACGAAGCACCCATGCTCCAGCAAAATCCGTGTGACCTATCACCTGACATCAACAACCGAAGTAAGGAACGAACAAGGCAGATTCCTGCAAATGGAGCTAAGATCCCAAACCGCGGAAGATCCAGCTTTCTTCTACCTCCCCACTCCATCACAAGCAGCAACGCCGGGGAGCGCTACAAGTGTCACGGCGCAAACGCGCCGCGAGTCCCACGACCACCGGCCGAGGCAAAGCCGAACACGCGTGCATGGGGGAAGCTTTGCTTTTCTACGTAGGTACTCACCCGCCATGACTTGACTCCGGCCCAGCTTGCTTCCCGGCCGCGTGGTCGCCAGTACCTCCACTCCAGTCGGTCGGTGTATCAGTATATGCATGCATGGACCGATCTGTTTTGCTTTCAGGATTTAGTATGTCGCCGGCCAGGTCGAGTGGTCGATGCGTGAGCTGTTTGATTGGTCCTTCTTCTTTTCCTATGTAGTTTGGTCCTTGATTTATTTATGGGAGCTAATAGGCGCCGGCGCGCCGGCCCAACTTTGGGCCGGTCACACCAGGACCGCACGATAAAAGCGCTTCGTAGCCGCACGATCTTGTTTCTCCCCCCTGCTCATTCTTCCTACTCGGACTCTTCATGAACGAGCACACAACCGACCTCGAAGCACCCACCCTCGCGCTCGCCCGTCGCCGCAGGTCGCCGCACTGGCCCCTGACGCTCGCCGTCGAATCTCGCCCCGACGCTTCGTCGCCGTCAAACGTAAGAAAAAAAAATCTGTTGACTGTGCATTCATGGTAGTAGCAAAAACAGACAACGGATGTATCAATTCGTGAACACCGTAGTAGCAAAAACAACAATGGTTGCAACCTCGAGGCATCACTGTGCTGCCGGCGACGGCCGTCCGCCACCACAGGTCGTACGTCCCAGTGAAAGAAAACCACACATCGGTGACAGCAAAAAAACACTGATTGTAGCTTTTTCCCTCAACTGTCGTAGCTTTTCTCTTGTCCCCATTGCAGATATGAAGCTCTGCCGCTCGTCGTGATGCATCGACAGTAGCAATCCAAAGTGACGCTTCCAGCAAAAAGAAACATCACTTCCAGCAAAAAAGTGTGTTGTTCCATCATCGTAGCTCTGAAGAGCCTAGTTCGAGCAAAACAAAATGTTGCTTCAAACAAAACAAAAAATTACTGCTTCCAGAAAAAAAGTTGATCGCAGCTTTGAAAGAAGTGTTCCAGCAAAAGAAAATGCTGCTTCCAACAAAATAAATCGATGCTTCCAGCAAAAAAATGGGCGTTGAAGCTCAGTCGCACGCGGTACCTTCCAGCAAAAAAAATCAAATGTTTCCAGCTCCTTCTCAGGCCGGTTCCAGCTCCGCCACTTGCCGGTTGCAGCTTTGCCCCTTGCCGCTTGCAACTCCACCGTAGCCGGGGACCAGCTCCGCCACTCGCCAGTTGCGCGCGGGGGTACGCCATCACCGGCGTGTGTACCCTTCCCCTGTCGCAGCACGGTCGGTGCACGACACCTACAGCTCCCCCGCTCCATCGTCTCCTCCTTCCTCGGGAGATCCGCGCGAGCGTGGAGCACCCTACCATTGTTTCCTGTCACGTGGGTGGAAGGACATGGCGCGTGGTGGCCCTCCCCCGCGATTTGCCTTGGCGGGGGTAGGAGCCGGCCATGGCCGATCGCTGATCTGGAGCAGGGGGAAGGGCCTGCCCAGGCATGCTCTAGAAGAGAAAGGAGAGAACGAGAGAACGAGAAAGAAATCGAAGGGGATAAGGTTGCTCATGAGCGGTGTGTGGTCCCACCGTCTTCACGTGTGTGTGCGCTGGCTGACTGGATGACGTGGTGTAAACTGGAGCGTTCGTCGCGAGACAATTCAACGCTGTGCGCGCGACCGGCCGAGCGTTCCGCCGGTGCCCCGGCTCCAAACGTTTACCTTTATTTATTTATTATACTCCAAAGTATGAGGACCCCTTTTAGTTGCAATTTTTCTGTCATGCTGTTCCTTTATCACTTGTGAGTTGTGAGTACATGCCCCATACTTCGCCAAAAGAAGAGGTAGGGGAAGAAATGATAGGAGAAAATTATGTGCATCACAAAAGTTGCATCGTAAGGTCACTAACCTGATTATACACATCTGATCACAGTGGATAGATGCATCGATGTCAATGGCCAACTATGAGTTATAATGTTTTAGTTTAAGCTCAGAGTATGGTATCCATCAGCTATTATTTAGATCCCACTTGATTTCTTGTGGATAATTTTCGATCATACTACCTTGTTACTTAAAGTATGCATGATTGTTAAGATGCGGTGTTAACGAACTTGTTCCCGCGCGGCGTTAAAATTAAGATTTGTATTTCACCAAAAAAATCCATTACGATTTGCCAACTATAATAGCGATTAGTCTCCCACATTTGTGTATTTCTTTCTATTGTACATACGATAATTGCTACATCACAGAACATACTTATATTTCACATGTTTGCTATCATGCATGCGCCTAAAAGTTTTGAGTGCGACAGTCGAATCGAGCTCGAGTTGGAGATATCGCAGCCTATCACGGTGTTCCGGGTGGAGGCAAGCCCGAGGCTTGACGGGTGCGGGGTTGGCGGCACCAACACCCGATTGATAGCCAATTCTACAAAAAGAAAAAAAATGTTTTTAATAGTTAGGTCCTATATTTCGAGCAAATTTATATCCCACTGATTTGCAACACGATGTGTTCCTTTCCTCTCTCCTTTTCCTTTTCCTTTTCTTTTCTCTTCCGCCTTCGTCCCATATGGTGTTTGTCGACCTCCCTCCCTAAGTTGCGATGGTCCAAAACGAATTCCGTGACGGCATTGCTAAATATCAATCGACTGCTATATTTGTGAGATCTTACATGGAGATCGTGCAAAATTTTCTTCTATTTCTTTTCCTTTATATATATTATGTCACTTGATTGAGACTTTGTTAAGTCTTAGTCGACTGAGATCTAGCCACACCCATTCCTTAATATGCACACCTCTAACTGTTGGGGCTGGGTCGATTGATGAGGTCCTAGCTAGTGTAGCAGGTGACGATAAAGGAAAAGGCTGATGGTGTGTGCCTCCATAGACGTGGAAGGAGGGGGTTGTGTGTGTTAGTGAGGAAAAGGGCGACAACATGATGAGGAAGAAGCGTGAGGAAGGAGAGAGCCATTAGGATTTAGTAAAAGGAAAGGAAAGACCAAACATAATTTTTTGTAACTCGTTATTCATATAAAAATAGTAAAATGGGTTTCGAAGAAAATAAACTAATAACTTATTTTCTATGTACATATTGCTAATGTTTGTTATTCAAATAATATACTTGTGTCATATGCATGATTGTAGTATCATATGCAATATTAATGTATGATGCTCCCCACTATGATCAACCTTTGAATCTTTTTTTTTTGTTTTCTTTCATAGGTCGTTTTGACCCGCCTCCATTTGGTAATTTTTCTTTTTGCGAATAGGATCCAGATCTATTAAGGATAGCCTGTAATATAACAAACCCGAAAAATGACAGAAATTACATTTGGGTCCCTGGGGAGCCGGCCGCCCACGCCCACCGCCATGCCGCCGCATCCGCAGCCATGTACAACTAAGAATGATGGGGTGCCCTTCAAGGAAAACCCATTAGATGAACATCTAACAATAAATTTTCAGTCACTTATCCACTAGCTTGGAGTACAGCGTATAGCTGTTGCATGACTTTTGATTAGGGAAGCATTATTTACATCTATCGTGTAAGAGAGGAAGTAAGACCACCTATAATCTGGTCCTAGTCTCAATTCCACTAGGGTGAAACAAAGTTAAATCATTGTGCGCCGCGCATAGTTGAAAAACACTCCTTGCTAGCCATCCCAATCGCTGGAAAATCGTCGGAGATCACACATGGCCTACCTACCTACATTTGCTTAGGCAGGGCAAAAGCTAATTAACTGGAGCCCCACAAATCTTTCCTCGAGGGTGCGTTGCATGTGGACAAGGCACAAACAAAAATCAAGTGGTTGGCATGTATGTAGTAGCTTCAAAATCAATTAGAAAAATGAGTTCGTTGGGCGTTGGCTGATTCATCAGTGACACAAAGGGCAGCACGAAATAGGGCGCGCGCTGGGCGGGACCTCCTAAACCACCACGAGCCACCAGGATCTTGTCGGCTACGCGAAGACCTGCCCCTTTTCCCCGCTCCGGCCGATCCGATTTGTTTTAGGCTCTCAAGCGGCGCAACCTGCAAGCTCTTGATTGGAACACCCATATAACTTGACAAAAAGCTTCGGACAAGCTTTTTTACGTTGATGCAACCAAGTCGTTCATGCATGCACGGCATATAGGCATATCGGCATTGCATCCTTATCTGCCACATGGTGGAGGCCCGGTCTAGATTTCATGTGATCTATTACGGATATGTCGTCTGCGCCGTTGCTTTCTGCTGTAAGCTGACGGGCGATCCTCCAGCTTTATGTAACCTCCCCTCGAATCAAAAGTTTGAGAACAGATTGATGCCATTAGGGGCAAGACATTTGGACAGGCAGGCAAGTAGGCAGGACCAAAGGCAGTGGATTGTGGGGAGTCGATTTTGATCTATTGTTCCCAGCAGAGTGCCTGCTCGCATTGCACTTGCACCCCCAAAAATAACAGTGAAACAGCACGCCCACGGTTGTGTTAGGGCGTGTTTGGTTGCAGTTTGCGACAGTAGTTGCATTGAATGTCTATTTTCAGCCAGCCTGGTTGCTGAAAAACAGCCTCATATGCAGCAGATGCAATTTGTTTGGTTGCCTGCATTGCATCGAGAGACACTTACCCCCTTGCTGTTTGGTTGCCAGCATTTGTGCTTAGGGTGTGAGGAGATGCAAACTTCAGCTGTTTGGTTGCAAACAGCGTTTGTGTTCTGCTCACCCCATTCAAATGTGATGGCCTTACCACCACACATGATCAGCACAACAGCAACATCACAACAGCAAGATCAAAAAAAGCAAGCAATGTAATGACAGCAAACTTAACACAACAAACTACTTAACTAGATAGCATAAGTCTAGATTAAGAGCAGGGACATCCTCCTTCCCTGCTGTGCCAGGGTGCTGCTTCTGGACAAAATATGAACAAGTTCCCAGCACAAGTCTCGCCACACACCCTAAAAGTTCTCCACTAACACCTGACTTAGCTTAACTACATAGCCTGCTCGATGCCACCAAGGCAGTTGTGCCTGCTGCAACGATACTTGCACATCACCGACGAGTCGTGGATGTAGATCTGAACCTTCAGTCCGAGTCCTGAGATGCGCACAACGACGAGGTCGTCGGGACGATGCGGTGGCGGCGACAGAAGTAGTTCCACCCCCGACCAAGCACCATGTGGCCCTCGAAGTTCTGGACCTGCACTCAGAACACGCACCGCTTGTTGGCTGAGAGCTTGACCACGCACGGGAGTCACTTGATGACCAGCCAGGTGTTCATCACCTCCACGAACTTGGGAGGCACGACGAGCATGGCGAGGTCCTCGTTGTCCTTAATCTGCTGGTAGAATCTCATCGGCTCCCTGGCTCCCTCCTCGTGGCCCTGCCTCAGAGATCGTCCCGTTGAACGAGGCACACTCATGAAAGTGATCCTGCCAGGAAGGTCCACCGTCCTGAGCCACCTATTCGTGGGGATGAAATCCTCGGTGTGCTCAGCTCCGGCCACAACCTGAGCTCCTCCACCCGCCACATCCCAGTCAGTCTTCAGTATCTTGTCAGGCAACATGACAAGTATTAGTATCAAACAAAGAAAGCAAGCAAGCAAGCAAGCAAATGCCACTGATCAGTGGAATTTGCCCAACAGCAAGTGCCACTGATAAGTGGCATGTGCTCATGGCCAAATGGCAATGATCAGTGGCACTTGGTGTTGGGAAAGAGCACTAATCTACTTGCTATAGAGCAAATGGCACTGATCAATGACACTGATCAGTGACTTGCCCAATAGTAAGTGCCATTTTGCCCAACAACAAGTGTCATTGATAAGTGTCATTTGCCTAGGCGCAAATGCCACTTATCAATGACACTTCTTGTTGGGAAAGTCACTGATCGGTGGCATCTTCTTTGCTGCAACTGGCACTGGTCACTTCACTATCCTAAACAAAAAACCATCTAAAAAAGCAACAGCAAGTGCCAATAGCACCCATGTGCAGCCTGTTGGAAATATGCCCTAGAGGCAATAATAAAGGGATATTATTATATTTCCTTGTTCATGATAATTGTCTTTTATTCATGCTCTAATTGTATTATCCGGAAATCGTAATACACATGTGAATACATAGACCATAATACGTCCCTAGTAAGCCTCTAGTTGACTAGCTCGTTGGTCAACAGATAGTCATGGTTTCCTGACTATGGACATTAGATGTCATCGACAACGGGATCACGTCATTAGGAGAATGACGTGATGGACAAGACCCAATCCTAAGCATAGCACAAGATCGTGTAGTTTGTTTTGCTAGAGCTTTTCCAATGTCAAGTATCACTTCCTTAGACCATGAGATCGTGTAACTCCCGGATACCGTAGGAGTGCTTTGGGCGTACCAAACGTCACAACGTAACTGGGTGACTATAAAGGTGCACTACAGGTATCTCCGAAAGTGTCTGTTGGGTTGACATGGATCGAGACTGGGATTTGTCACTCCATATGACGGAGAGGTATCTCTGGGCCCACTCGGTAATGCATCATCATAATGAGCTCAAAGTGACCAAGTGTCTGGTCATGGGATCATGCATTACGGTATGAGTAAAGTGACTTGCCGGTAACGAGACTGAACGAGGTACTGGGATACCGACGATCGAGTCTCGGGCAAGTAACGTACCGATCGACAAAGGGAATAGTATACGGGGTTGATTGAATCCTTGACATCATGGTTCATCCGATGACATCATCGAGGAGCATGTGGGAGCCAACATGGATATCCAGATCCCGCTGTTGGTTATTGACCGGAGAGCCGTCTCGGTCATGTCTGCATGTCTCCCGAGCCCGTAGGGTCTACACACTTAAGGTTCAGTGACGCTAGGGTTATTAGGAAGACTTGTATGTGATTACCGAATGTTGTTCGGAGTCCCGGATGAGATCCCGAACGTCACGAGGAGTTCCGGAAGGGTCCGAAGGTGAAGATTTATATATGGGAAGTTGTCATGCGGACACCGGAAAGTTTTGGGGGTGTATCGGTAATGTACCGGGGCCACCGGAGGGGTTCCGGGGGTCCACCGGGAGGGGCCACCCCTCTTGGTGGGCCACATGGGCTGCGTGGGGCAGGGAACCAGCCCCTGGAGAGCTGGGCGCCCCCCCCCCCCTTGGGCCCATGCGCCTAGGGTTGGGGAGGGGGAACCCTAAAGGGGGCGCCCCCCTTTGCTTGGGGGGCTGGCCGCCGCCCCCCCCCCTCTAGATCTCATCTAGAGGGGGTCGGCCCCCTTCCCCCTTCCCCTATAAATAGAGGGGTGAGGGGAGGGCTGAACACCTGATCCAAGGCGCAGCCCCTCCCCTCCGCAACACCTCTCCTCCTCGGTTGTGCGCTTGGCGAAGCCTTGTCGGAGTACTGCCTCTCCACCAACACCACGCCGTCGTGCTGCTGCTGGAGCCTTCTTCCTCAACCTCTCCTTCCCCTTGCTGGATCAAGAAGGAGGAGACGTCGTCCGTACCGTACGTGTGTTGAACGCGGAGGTGCTGTCCGTTCAGCACTTGGTCATCGGTGATTTGAATCACGGCGAGTACGACTCCATCATCACCGTTCCCTTGAACGCTTCCGCACGCGATCTATAAGTGGTATGTAGATGCAATCTCTCTCCCATGACTCGTTGCTTAGATGAACTCATAGATGGATCTTGGTGAAACCGTAGGAAAATTTTTAATTTTCTGCAACATTCCCCAACAGTGGCATCATGAGCTAGGTCTATGCGTAGTTCTCTATTGCACGAGTAGAACACAATTTTGTTGTGGGCGTAGATCTTGTCAACTTGCTTGCCGCTACTAGTCTTTTCTTGCTTCAGCGGTATTGTGGGATGAAGCGGCCCGGACCGACCTTACACGTACGCTTATGTGAGACAGGTTCCACCGACTGACATGCACTAGTTGCATAGGGTGGCTAGCGGGTGTCTGTCTCTCCTACTTTAGTTGGAGCGGATTAGATGAAAAGGGTCCTTATTAAGGGTAAATAGAAGTTGAAAAAATCACGTTGTGGTTATTCGTAGGTAAGAAAACGTTCTTGCTAGAACCCAATTGCAGCCACGTAAAAGATGCAACAACAATTAGAGGACGTCTAACTTGTTTTTGCAGTAATTGTCATGTGATGTGATATGGCCAGAAGTTGTGATGAATGATGAATGATATATTGTGATGTATGAGATCATGTTCTTGTAATAGGAATCACGACTTGCATGTCGATGAGTATGACAACCGGTAGGAGCCATAGGAGTTGTCTTTATTTTTTGTATGACCTGCGTGTCATTGAAGAACGCCATGTAAATTACTTTACTTTATTGCTAAACGCATTAGCCATAGAAGTAGAAGTATTCGTTGGCGTGATAACTTCATGAAGACACAATGATGGAGATCATGATGATGGAGATCATGGTGTCATGCCGGTGACGAAGATGATCATGGATCCCTGAAGATGGAGATCGAAGGAGCTATATGATATTGGCCATATCATGTCACTACTATATAATTGCATGTGATGTTTATTATGTTTTATGCATCTTGTTTACTTAGAACGGCGGTAGTAAATAAGATGATCCCTTATAATAATTTCAAGAAAGTGTTCCCCCTAACTGTGCACCGTTGCTAAAGTTCGTCGTTTCGAAGCACCACGTGATGATCGGGTGTGATAGATCCTTACGTTCACATACAACGGGTGTAAGACAGATTTACACATGCAGAACACTTAGGGTTAACTTGACGAGCCTAGCATGTACAGACATGGCCTCGGAACACAGAGACCGAAAGGTCGAACATGAGTCGTATGGAAGATACGATCAACATGGAGATGTTCACCGATGATGACTAGTCTGAATCACGTGATGATCGGACACGGCCTAGTCGACTCGGATCGTGTAACACTTAGATGACTAGAGGGATGTCTAATCTGAGTGGGAGTTCATTAAATAATTTGATTAGATGAACTTAATTATCATGAACTTAGTCTAAAAACTTTTGCAAAATATGTCTTGTAGATCAAATGGCCAACGCTCATGTCAACATGAACTTCAACGCGTTCCTAGAGAAAACCAAGATGAAAGATGATGGCAGCAACTATTCGGACTGGGTCCGGAACCTGAGGATCATCCTCATAGCAGCCAACAAAGATTATGTCCTAGATGCACTGCTAGGTGAAGCACCCATCCCAGAGAACCAAGACGTTATGAACACTTGGCAATCACGTGCTGATGATTACTCCCTCGTTCAGTGCGGCATGCTTTACAGCTTAGAAATGGGGCTCCAAAAGCGTTTTGAGAAGCATGGAGCATATGAGATGTTCGAGGAGCTGAAAATGGTTTTCCAAGCTCATGCCCAGGTCGAGAGATATGAAGTCTCCGACAAGTTCTATAGTTGTAAGATGGAGGAAAACAGTTCTGTCAGTGAGCACATACTCAAAATGTCTGGGTTGCACAACCGCCTGTCCCAGTTGGAGATCAACCTCCCGGACAAGGCGGTCATTGAAAGAATCCTTCAGTCGCTCCCACCAAGCTACAAGAGCTTTGTGCTGAACTACAATATGCAGGGGATGGTGAAGACCATTCCTGAAGTATTCTCAATGCTGAAGTCAGCAGAGGTTGAAATCAAGAAAGAACATCAAGTGTTGATGGTCAATAAGACCACTAAGTTCAAGAAGGGCAAGGGTAAGAAGAACTTCAAGAAGGATAGCAAAGATGTTGCCGCGCCCAGTAAGCCAGTTGCCGGGAAGAAGTCAAAGAATGGACCCAAGCCTGAGACTGAGTGCTTTTATTGCAAGGGGAAGGGTCACTGGAAGCGGAACTGCACCAAATACTTAGCGGACAAGAAGGCCGACAACACTAAAGGTATATTTGATATACATGTAATTGATGTGTACCTTACCAGTACTCGTAGTAACTCCTGGGTATTTGATACCGGTGTCGTTGCTCACATTTGTAACTCACAGCAGGAGCTGCGAAATAAGCGGAGACTGGCGAAGGACGAGGTGACGATGCGCGTCGGGAATGGTTCCAAGGTCGATGTGATCACCGTCGGCACGCTACCTCTACATTTACCTACGGGATTAGTTTTAAACCTCAATAATTGTTATTTAGTGCCAAGTTTGAGCATGAACATTGTATCTGGATCTCGTTTGATACGAGATGGCTACTCATTTAAATCCGAGAATAATGGTTGTTCTATTTATATGAGAGATATGTTTTATGGTCATGCCCCGATGGTCAATGGTTTATTCTTAATGAATCTCAAACGTAATGTTACACATAATCATAGTGTGAATACCAAAAGATGTAAAGTCGATAACGATAGTCCCACATACTTGTGGCACTGCTGCCTTGGTCACATAGGTGTCAAGCGCATGAAGAAGCTCCATGCTGATGGACTTTTAGAGTCTCTCGATTATGAATCATTTGACACGTGCGAACCATGCCTCATGGGTAAAATGACCAAGACTCCGTTCTCCAGAACAATGGAGCGAGCAACCAACTTATTGGAAATCATACATACGGACGTGTGCGGTCCAATGATCGTTGAGGCTCGCGGAGGATATCGTTATGTTCTCACTCTCACTGATGACTTGAGTAGATATGGGTATGTCTACTTGATGAAACACAAGTCTGAGACCTTTGAAAAGTTCAAGGAATTTCAGAATGAAGTAGAGAATCAACGTGACCGAAAGATAAAGTTCTTACGATCGGATCGTGGAGGAGAATATTTAAGTCACGAATTTGGTACACACTTAAGAAAATGTGGAATCGTTTCACAACTCACGCCGCCTGGAACACCTCAGCGTAACGGTGTGTTCGAACGTCGTAATCGCACTCTATTGGATATGGTGCGATCTATGATGTCTCTTACCGATTTACCGCTATCATTTTGGGGATACGCTCTAGAGACAGCTACATTCACTTTAAATAGGGCACCGTCTAAATCCGTTGAGACGACACCGTATGAATTATGGTTTGGGAAGAAACCTAAGATGTCGTTTCTAAAAGTTTGGGGATGCGATGCTTATGTCAAGAAACTTCAACCTGAAAAGCTCGAACCCAAATCGGAAAAATGCGTCTTCATAGGATACCCTAAGGAAACCATTGGGTATACCTTCTACTTAAGATCCGAAGGCAAGATCTTTGTTGCCAAGAACGGATCCTTTCTGGAAAAAGAGTTTCTCTTGATAGGAGTAAGTGGGAGGAAAGTAGAACTCGATGAAGTACTACCTCTTGAACCGGAAGGTAGTGCAGCTCAGGAAAACGTTCCTGTGGTGCCTACACCGACTAGAGAGGAAATTAAGGATGATGATCAAGGTACTTCTGATCAAGTTGCTACTGAACTTCGTAGGTCCACAAGGACACGTTCCACACCAGAGTGGTATGGCAACCCTATCCTGGAAATCATGTTGTTAGACAACGGTGAAGCTTCGAACTATGAAGAAGCGATGGCGGGCCCAGATTCCAACAAATGGCTAGAGGCCATGAAATCCGAGATAGAATCCATGTATGAAAACAAAGTATGGACTTTGACTGACTTGCCCGATGATCAGCGAGCGATCGAAAATCGACTTGTCGCTAAGGGTTATCGGCAAGTTCAAGGGATTGACTACGATGAGACTTTCTCTCCCGTAGCGAAGCTTAAGTCCGTCCGAATCATGTTAGCAATTGCCGCATACTATGATTATGAGATATGGCAGATATACGTCAAAACGGCATTCCTTAACGGGCATCTTAAGGACGAACTGTATATGATGCAGCCGAAGGGTTTTGTCGATCCTAAGAATGCTAACAAAGTATGCAAGCTCCAGCGACCCATTTATGGGCTGGTGCAAGCGTCTCGGAGTTGGAACATTCGCTTTGATGAGATGATCAAAGCGTTTGGGTTTATGCAGACTTATGGAGAAGCCTGTGTTTACAAGAAAGTGAGTGGGAGCTCTGTAGCATTTCTCATATTATATGTAGATGATATACTTTTGATGGGAAATGATATAGAATTCTTGGACAGCATTAAGGCCTACTTGAATAAGTGTTTTTCAATGAAGGACCTTGGAGAAGCTGCTTATATATTAGGCATCAAGATCTATAGGGATAGATTAAGACGCCTCATAGGTCTTTCACAAAGCACATACCTTGATAAGATTTTGAAGAAGTTCAAAATGGATCAGTCCAAGAAAGGGTTCTTGCCTGTACTGCAAGGTGTGAGATTGAGCTCGGCTCAATGCCCGACCACGGCAAAAGATAAAGAAGAGATGAGCGTCATCCCCTATGCCTCAGCCATAGGATCTATTATGTATGCCATGATGTGTACCAGACCTGATGTAAACCTTGCCGTAATTTTGGTAGGAAGGTACCAAAGTAATCTCGGCAAGGAACACTGGACAGCGGTCAAGAATATCCTGAAGTACCTGAAAAGGACAAAGTACATGTTTCTCATTTATGGAGGTGACGAAGAGCTCGTCGTAAAGGGTTATGTCGACGCTAGCTTCGACACAGATCTGGATGACTCTAAGTCACAAACCGGATACGTGTATATGTTGAATGGTGGAGCAGTAAGCTGGTGCAGCTGCAAGCAGAGCGTCGTGGCGGGATCTACATGTGAAGCGGAGTACATGGAAGCCTCGGAGGCAGCGCATGAAGCAATTTGGGTGAAGGAGTTCATCACCGACCTAGGAATCATACCCAATGCATCGGGGCCGATCAAACTCTTCTGTGACAATACTGGAGCTATTGCCCTTGCCAAGGAGCCCAGGTTTCACAAGAAGACCAGGCACATCAAGCGTCGCTTCAACTCCATCCATGAAAATGTTCAAGATGGAGACATAGAAATTTGCAAAGTGCATACAGATCTGAATGTCGCAGATCCGTTGACTAAACCTCTTCCGCGAGCAAAACATGATCAGCACCAGAACTCTATGGGTGTTCGATTGATCACAATGTAACTAGATTATTGACTCTAGTGCAAGTGGGAGACTGTTGGAAATATGCCCTAGAGGCAATAA
Source organism: Triticum turgidum subsp. durum (assembly GCA_900231445.1). Taxonomy (NCBI): domain Eukaryota; kingdom Viridiplantae; phylum Streptophyta; class Magnoliopsida; order Poales; family Poaceae; genus Triticum; species Triticum turgidum. Next base: position 547,149,509 of record LT934114.1, read on the forward strand.
TAAAAGGATTATTATTATATTTCCTTGTTCATGATAATTGTCTTTTATTCATCCTAGAATTGTATTATCCGGAAATCGTAATACACGTGTGAATACATAGACCACAATACGTCCCTAGTAAGCCTCTAGTTGACTAGCTCGTTGGTCAACAGATAGTCATGGTTTCCTGACTATGGACATTAGATGTCATTGACAACGGGATCACGTCATTAGGAGAATGACGTGATGGACAAGACCCAATCCTAAGCATAGCACAAGATCGTGTAGTTCGTTTTGCTAGAGCTTTTCCAATGTCAAGTATCTCTTCCTTAGACCATGAGATCGTGTAACTCCTGGATACCGTAGGAGTGCTTTGGGTGTACCAAACGTCACAACATAACTGGGTGACTATAAAGGTGCACTACAGGTATCTCCGAAAGTGTCTGTTGGGTTGACACGGATCGAGACTGGGATTTATCACTCCGTATGACGCAGAGGTATCTCTGGGCCCACTCGGTAATGCATCATCATAATGAGCTCAAAGTGACCAAGTGTCTAGTCACGGGATCATGCACTACGGTACGAGTAAAGTGACTTGCCGGTAACGAGTCTGAACGAGGTATTGGGATACCGACGATCGAGTCTCGGGCAAGTAACGTACCAATTGACAAAGGGAATAGTATATGGGGTTGATTGAATCCTCGACATCGTGGTTCATCCGATGACATCATCGAGGAGCATGTGGGAGCCAACATGGGTATCCAGATCCCGCTGTTGGTTATTGATCGGAGAGCCGTCTCGGTCATGTCTGCATGTCTCCCGAACCCGTAGGGTCTACACACTTAAGGTTCCGTGACGCTAGGGTTAATAGGAAGACTTGTATGTGATTACCGAATGTTGTTCGGAGTCCCGGATGAGATCCCGGACGTCACAAGGAGTTCCGGAAGGGTCAGGAGGTGAAGATTTATATATGGGAAGTTGTCATGCGGACACCGGAAAGTTTCGGGGGCGTATCGGTAATGTACCGGGGCCACCGGAGGGGTTCCGGGGGTCCACCGGGAGGGGCCACCCCTCTTGGTGGGCCACATGGGCCGCGTGGGGCAGGGAACCAGCCCCTGGAGGGCTGGGCGCCCCCCCCCTTGAGCCCATGCGCCTAGGGTTGGGGGGGGGGGGAACCCTAAAGGGGGGCGCCCCTCCTTTGCTTGGGGGGCAAGCCCCCTCCCTGGCTGCCGCCCCCCTCTAGATCTCATCTAGAGGGGGCCGCCCCCCTTCCCCCTTCCCCTATAAATAGAGGGGTGAGGTGAGGGCTGAACAACTGATCCAAGGCGCAGCCCCTCCCCTCCCCAACACCTCTCCTCCTTCGTTGTGCGCTTGGCGAAGCCCTGTCGGAGTACTGCCTCTCCACCAACACCACGCCGTCGTGCTGCTGCTGGAGCCTTCTTCCTCAACCTCTCCTTCCCCTTGCTGGATCAAGAAGGAGGAGACGTCGTCCGTACCGTACGTGTGTTGAACGCGGAGGTGTTGTCCGTTCAGCACTTGGTCATCGGTGATTTGAATCACGGCGAGTACGACTCCATCATCACCGTTCCCTTGAACGCTTCCGCACGCGATCTACAAGTGGTATGTAGATGCAATCTCTCTCCCATGACTCGTTGCTTAGATGAACTCATAGATGGATCTTGGTGAAACGGTAGGAAAATTTTTAATTTTCTGCAACGTTCCCCAACACAGCCATGCAGATTTGGGACCATCCTAAAATGGTCCTACCACATGTACGTATAACATCCACTGATGGCACAAACCCTAGTTTCAACATGCAACATGAAACAAGGACATGATACTAACATGAACATGCCATCAGTCAACATGATTCTAGCATTCATCACTCAACATGAACATGATTCTAGTATGAACACAGCTACTAGCATGTAGCACAAATCTACCATGTAGTAGGACTCGGACTAGCATGATTCTAGGATTCTAGCATGAACATGAATCTAGCATGTAACACAGCTACTAGCATTCTAGCATGAACACAAGCAGTAGCATAAGAAAATTATCCTAGCACACACATTGTACAAAACAAGAACAGATCAGTTCGATTGGATTCGATTGGGATCGCATCCAATCGGATATGCTAGAATAATGTCAATCCTAGCACATGCCTAAGAAATTAACCGCTAATCTACATCTAGGAGCAAGATTTGAGGGGATTTGACTCACCGGAGCACGCGCAGCCGCGGCAAACCGAGGCCGGGGTGAAAACCCCGGCGGGAATGATAGAGGTGGCGGAGCAGAGGAGGAGCCGGCCCTGGCGACGGCCTACGGCATCGGCCCCGTGCTGAACGGCACGCCGGAGGTCAAGAAGAACGGCCCGCTGACCGGAGAAAACCCTTGAATGGGGGTCAAGAAAACCCCCGAGCCCAATGGTGTCCCAAGAAGGGCGGCTCCGTCGATGGCGCCAGCGCCGAGCCCAGGACCAGGAGGTCCGGAATCGGCGGCGGAGCAAGAGCGTCCGGCACCGCATTGGCCGGCGCTCGTGGAGGCCAGCAGCAGATGGGGGACGACGCCCGAGTTCTGGAGCCTGGCCAGCCAGCACTCTTGGATGCTTGCGATGCGCTGGTCGACCGGGGTCAGAGGGAGGCGCGGCGGTGGGCGTGACAGAGCCATCGGAGTAGAGGAGAGGAGAGGGAGGGGAGGTGAGGGAGAGAAAGGGAGTGGTGGGAACAGTGCGCTGGGCGGTGACAGGAGAGTAGGGGCGAGTAATGAGACGTCGCCTCCGTCTCCCGTGCTGGTTGAGGAGTGCAACTGCCCCTCACGCGCGGCCGCGCTCGGCCAGGCTCGCGAGAATCTGATTCGGTAGTTTCCGCCGGGCCAGGCTGTGGGCTGTTTTGAGGTTTGTGCGGGCCTCAAACCGCATGCAGCCTAGCCAACCAGACAGGCCGCACACATCCCGCGTGGGCCTAGTTGGGCTGCATGCGGGCAACCAAACACATCCTTACTGACGGAACATGTACTCTACATCCTGGTTGGGATGGCTTGGGTGGCAAAATTTCGTGTTTTGACCCTTTTTGGAAAGTATTTCAGGATCTGACCCCTGTTTGATTTTTTTTCGAGATTTGAACCTTTTGCCTACCGCCAGGGCCTCTGGCGGTAGGGTTAGATAGCCTACCGCCACGGCCCATGGCGGTAGGAAACTTATCCACGTCAGCGCGCGGAGACGGCGCCGTCCCCCTCCGTCGCACCCTACCGCCAGGGGCCCTGGCGGTAGACTGTCTAACCATACCGCCAGGGCCCCTGGCGGTAGGGCCCGG
>LT934114.1:547153187-547217600 GCA_900231445.1 Triticum turgidum subsp. durum
TCCTCCACTCCCCCCTTGGATCTTCACCGATTCTTCACCGTTTTGGCGGATCGAGATGGCCCCGAGGAGAGAACCGTAAGCTCCTCCGGTCCCTCCAATTAGTTTTTGCAAACTTGCTACCGATTCGACGCATTATTTGCTTGAAATTCCTCATGTTTTTGAACTAAGATTGATTTTTTTCACCTAGGATTGATTGTAGTTGTAGTTCTTAGTTCTTTAGTAAGTAGTGGTATTGGATATGTACTCTAATCAATAGTTCATAACTTAGTGTGAAGATGAACCCTAGTTCATAATTTTTTTGTTAAAAAAATTATGATGTAATGTTGATAAAGGGATGAACCCTAGTTTGATGATGCATGTGATATGATGATATGATCTAGTGTGAAGATGAACCCTAGTTTGATGATGCATGTTGATATGATGATATGAAGATGTTGTTTGGAAAATTTTGTTTAAAAATATGAAGCTATGATGTATGTTGTAGGTTTTTTTTGATATGATGCATGTTGATATGATTTGATCCATCATGTGTAGTAGATGTTGTTGGAGGAATATGCTTAAAATTTTATCTTGATATGATTTGAGTTCATTGTTTGTTTATGTATGCTTATGCTTATGGTGCTTTTGTTTATGAAACTCTATTAAGGCGGTCACCTCTTGCGGACAACATCGGCCCATGGTACTGCATGCTGGACTGGGCATTCGACAAGGGTCATCGTGCCCGTTTCATAGAGAACGGAGAGGTAAGTGATATGAAAGAAATTTTGATCAAAGTTCTCAGATTGATGAAAATGATTTCCTAACTTTTTGGCGTTCACTTTTTGACAAACGCTCCGGCCACTGCGCATGAGGGGTCACGGGGTTCATGGGCATATGGACTACGATGAGCGCTACGTGCCGTTCTTCAAGAGAGCCCATCTATTGGGTTTCGTGCTGCAGTTCAAGCGTCAGCCGCCGACGATTGTCCATGCGGCTCTCACAGCTCTGATTGACCGTTGGAGACCGGAGACCCATTCTTTCCATCTGCCATGCGGGGAGATGACGGTGACCCTAGAGGACTGGGGGATGATTACTGCAATGCTGATCGAGGGTCATGCACTCACCGGTCGAGTGGAGAGGGCCAACTGGCAGGAGAGGGTCACCACCCTCATCGGAGACTGCCCCGGTGCCAAGAGTAACCGTACATCCGATGTGCCGTTGATCTGGCTCTCGGAGCACCGGAGGACATGCCCCCAAGGCGCAGATGAGGCGACTGTGGAGTTGTACGCGAGGGCCTATCTGTGGTATATTCTCTCGGAGGTCGTGTTTCCAGACAGCTCCGGGAACTCTGCCAACTGGGCGTATCTGTTCTTCCTAGCGGACTGGGATGCAGGGTACAGTTGGGGGACGACATCTCTCGCCTACCTATACCGTTCGGTAAGAGAGTGTCTAATTGCGTACCTACCTATGAAAGTGTGTCCATGACATTTTCTTATATCTGATCCTCATTTGATGTTTTGCAGCTTGACGACGCAACACAGAGGACGGGAGACAAGTCCAATATGGGTGGCTTTGTCTGGGCCTTCTCCATTTGGATGTGGGAGCGGCTGTCGGTGGGGCGTCCGGAGAAGTTGCCAAGACGCCCATGGGAAGACTATGGCGAAGAAGGCGACGAGACTCGAAACCCCACCGTAGCTTACGGGTTGGACGTTGTCAAACTCTACACGGGCCTAAACAAGACTTCGTACAAGACCTACACCAACGAGTTGGACGCTTTGACGCATACGCAGGTATATGAACTCGCACAACACCTTTCTCTTTGATTCCGCTATTGACCGAGAGTGTGAACTTACCAAGGTATATGTAATAGGTAATCTGGTGCCTGTATCGACAAGAACGAGAGTGGGCCTTTGATCTGAACGTGATGTGCGATGCGGACCATGGTATCTGGCGGTGCATCGTGCCCATGATATGTGTGTACGCCGTCGAGTGGCATTTGCCACAACGCGTGGCCACGCAGTTTGGGATTTATCAGCATACCCCACCGGGCCAGCCCACCGATACCGGCGGCCACGCGCTGCACCTGTGAGCTCTATGTTCTCCGTGAGATTATCATGTTTGTTGTTGCTTATGATGATCTCATTGCGCTTATGATGATTCTTGTTGCTTATGCCTTGCAGGATGAGCCGGCAGAAGAATCAGTCGATCACAAACTGGGGAGAGGAGCATAAGACTCATGTGACGGAGTGGAACCGATGGAGGTGGCGTAAAGACATGAAGAGGAGAGTGACTAACTGGGATGATTACCTGGGCCGACACATGAGGTGGTACGATGATGGCCAGAAGCACCGTCTTCGTCTCAGGCCTCGATGGACGCCGGAAGACATCGCGGAGCTGGAGTGGGCTGACCCCGATGAACAGGCATACCAGACCGGCATCAGAGACATGCACAATGGATTTAGGGAGTTTGCACCCCTCATCAACAGAGTGGTACGTTTGAATCGACGGTCGTATTTAAAATATTTTATTCGTCAACGTGACTGACTTATGTCGTTGCAGTCCGGTGAGCTGAACAGATGCATCTTTGAAGCCTCAGATGCACTAGGTCATCTTCCCGGGAGCGTACAATCTGAGACCAGAGTCAGGGGGCGATGAATGTACAATTTCAGCCTCCTCGGAATAGATGCATCTTGTTCACTTGCAGTCAGTCGATCTGATACTTATTATGACCTTGCTTCATTGTGAGTGCAGAAGTTCGTGCAGCGTTGTCGCAAGCTGGTAGGGCTTCTTGGGTGTGCTGGAGCTGGGTCAGTTGAAGCTCATCAGCCTGTAGCCACACAGGGTATCATCGGCTCATTGAGCCATGCTCCCTCGTCGTCTAGGTTGGTTGGGGAGGAGGAGGATGAGGAGGAGGAGGAGGAGGAGGAGGCCACATATGAAGAAGGGGAGGAGGAGGATGAGAGCAACGGGGAGGAGGAGTACGATGAAGATTATGGACCTCCAGCAACTCAAACGTCTCAAGCATCTCAGCTGCCGAAGAAGAGGAATCCGAAGACGAAGGATTTGCTGAGTCCGGAACCTTTCCAGAGACCGGTTCCTCGACGGCCCAAGAAAAAGACCAAAGAGAATCGTTCAAAGAGTAACGAGGGCCGTACCTCCAAGAGGGGAAGGAGCAACTGATTATGCTCTTCGATAGTTGGCTCTTTTAGTTTGGTTGAACTTCGTTTGATTGAACTTTTCTAGTGGTTATGAAGCTACGTGGAACTATGTGTTTGCTATTTGTGGATCTATGTGTTTGCTATTTGTGAAACTATGTGGAACTCCGTTTACTAATTAGTTGAAGTTCGTTTGAAATGTTCTATGCACTTCAAATTTGTTAATGTGTATGTGATGCCCAAGTTTAATTGTTTGAGATTTGTGATATTGTTGTCATATTTGTGAAACTTGCGATAATATTATTGTCATATTGAATTTGAAAAGAAGCAAGCAATTGAACATAAATTCATAAAACACAGGACCCTACCGCCAAGGACCCTGGCGGTAGGGTCAGACAGCCTACCGCCAGGGCACTTCAATTCTTCGTTACAGAATCATTACACTGAAAAAACAAGACCCTACCGCCATGGGCTCTGGCGGTAGGGTCGCACAGCCTACCGCCAGGGCCCTTCAATTATTCGTTACAGAAACATTACACTGAAACAGGACCCTACCGCCATGGGCTCTGGCGGTAGGGTCGCACAGCCTACCGCCAGGGCTCCTGGCGGTAGGTGCTTAACCACGTTCAGCGCAGTCAAACGGCCGCCGTCCCCCTCCGTCGCACCCCTACCGCCATGGGCCGTGGCGGTAGGCTATCTAACCCTACCGCCATGGGCCCTGACGGTAGCAAAAGGGTCAAATCTCGAAATTTTTTCAAACAGGGATTAGATCCTGAAATACTATCCAAAAAGGGTCAAAACACGAAATTCGGCCGGCTTGGGTCATAGTGGGATTCTAGTGGGTCATAGACAAAGATTATTTCGCAAAAAAGAAAAAATAGACAAAGATTATTGCTCTGGGTAGAAAGCTAAGCTTAATGTATGAAGCACTTGCAAGTTGCATGCATGATCTGAATGCATGTGGTGTGGGCGGCCACATTGGTCAAAGACGTATAAACATCGAAACTGAGCCCTTGCGTGACCTGAATTTGTAAACATACTGATACGCGGTTCTTTTGCTCCGACAATAATAATCTAACGGGAAACGTTTGTATACGGCGGACTGGCCGAGCGTTCGGCCGGTCACACGCGAGCCACTCGATCGGGGGGAATCTTGTGCCCCGTTTTCACCTCCCTCGCGAGCCTTATCCACTGTCGTTCATCTTCCTTGTAAGAAAAGGATGCCGCACCCAATCTTCTCTCTTCGCTCACCCTCCCCTCCTGCTTGTTCCCATGTTCAATCTGCTAGGCCGCTCCTATCTCTCCCTTTTTTCATGCAGCAGGTTCATGGGTCGGAGGTGTCCCTCATGGAACACGAGCTGCAGTGCGTTTTTTTGCCTAGAACACAAGGTCGGCGCGGTGCCGTGAGTGCACGGGCCGGCGGCGACGGACTGCCCTGCTAGTGCAGGCGACCAAGGTGTTGCAACCAGCAAGCCCAGGAGCTACTACCCAAGGCATGAGAATCTGCGACGACGAGGTGCAGCTTGCATGTGGGGATGGGATGGGAGGGGACATCACCGGAGCTGCGAAAACGGCCACGTCCAATGTTACAACCGGCGTTCGAGGAAGCTACAGCCGGCGGCGTCAAAAGCTTCAACCTGCATCGACGGATGCTGGGGCTGGCCACTGCCAACAGAAAAATGCTACAATCGACGGAGAAGAAAGCTACAACTGGTGTCGCAAAAAGCTTCAACCAATGTTGACGGAAGTTGGGGGCGAGGACAGCCAAGCAAAAAAGCTTCAAACTGGTGTAGAGAAAGCTACAACCAGCTGCGGAAAAGCTTCAACTAGAGACGCCGGAAAACTATGGGACGACGGTAAAAGTTGGAACGAGTGTTGACGAGAGCTGCAAGCGGCTACGAAAAAAGCTTCAACCAGCCTGAGGATGCTACAGCCTACAACCATGGCCCAAGGAGTCTTGAACTGGCCTGCAGGGATGCTACAAACCATTGCCGGATTTTTTCCGGAGCCGGCTGTGAGGAAAGCTGGAACCATGGCTTGGATATGCTGGAACCAGTATGTGGGGATGGTACGATCATGATCGTATTTTGCCGGAGCAGTCTGCGGGAGGAGACCAATAATACTGTAGCGACGGCCGGCATGGCTGCGAGGTCACAGCGAGTGCGCTTAATTACGGGGACCGCGACCAGCGGGGAGGGAGGCGGGCTGCTACCGACCGCGGGGCGGTGGCCGGAGTAGGGCGTCGGGCTGCTTGGCCGGAGGAGCGCGCTCAATATAATGGTGTGTGGGGGAACTGTTCGCTGAAGCGACAGACAAGGGTAAGAAAAGACGACCCAGTCTGAGAAGAGATGAAGAGATCTGGGGCGCTCGATCTGAAGCGATCGTACGTTGCAGGTGCGACCGGCCCAAACTGGGCCGGTCGACCGGCGCCTAGTGCTCGCCTAATCTAACACTGTGAGCAACTACTAGCTATTAGTAGCACACATGTTTATATTCGTCGTCGGTGTAACGGTGTTGTCCTTATCCGTTAAACGAAACACACACTAGAAATCTCTCCTAAAGCACTCACGCACATTCTTCCTCGGGTTTCCTCGTTTCCGCGCCTTTTCCTACGCTTGTCCTACCACACCTTTTCACGGAAGCAAAGCAAGCATGCTTTAATTTTTGGTCAATGCAATGCAATGTAAGGCCAATGCAAACTTATCCATTTGATTAACTGTCCTTTTTAAAAACTAGAGCCCCAACAACCAGGAATTCTGGTCGATCTCCATCCCCGCCCCCACTCAATACCGCAATGGTTTTGAGGGAAAAACAATCGTAATGGGATATAAACAATGCAGTTTAGACGATGACAGAGAAGCCTTAACGCACCACATGCTCATATTCAATATGCACATGCATATCTGCGAGCTGATTTCTTTGCCTTCGAGGGGGCGATGCTTCAGTGCCTTAAGACACCTATCTTTATGTCCTTGATATGTGGACCCACATGTCAATGATCCAAAGGCAGATGCCTTTAAGGCACCGAAGGCGTCCCACCGTCTCACGATAGGAAATGACAGCTGCGTCGCATGGGTCGAGCCATCTGGCTGGCCCCTGGCCGGACGGCTCGCCACCAAACCAACGAGGCCCGCCACGACCGGCCGGCGCCGAGATGGTTCGCTGACGAGGAGCGTCGTCGGACGCGACGCTTACTCAGACCACCGTAGGCGCCCTGGAAGAAAAGCAGCTCAGACCTCAGAGGAGAAACCAAAGAAAGCTAACATGCACTGAGAGCGAGACTGACCGAACGTGCAGTGACGGTGCCTTCCATTCCATGCACGCGCGAACCTTCTTGCTTCTTCTTCTAATCTTCTTTCGCACTCCTGTACGTAGGGTGTAGGCCCCACTGCGCAAATTTTATCCAGTTCTGCTGCCACGCCATCCCTGTCACTGAATCAGCTCGCACGAAAGTGCGGTAACGTGTGTCTACACATAGTCGTGGCACCATGGTATTGCATCCGCTCAAAGCTTTGGCGACTTTGAACACACGGCACTGCAAACCTAAAAATAATCTGAAGAGGAAAGTGACAATTCGGTTGCGTTGCATATATACTTTGCAGAAACAGGGATTAATCAACGGCTCACCGCCCGGCCGGCGACAAAGTTACGGAGGCCAGATTTTTCTCAAGCCCCGCAATTGGCAATTGCATGGGTGCATGTGACAGCCGGCTAGGCGAAGGCATCGTCGATCATGGTCCATGCACAAAAGTCTTGCAGTGGACCCTTGCACATGCAGCACAACACTAGGCAAGCACTAGGGGCCCATCTCCATATTTTATCCAGAATCCTTGTGGGCGTGGGTGACTGTTCCATTCAAAAGCTAATTGGAATTGGATGGGCACCCGGCTTTTGATCGATCGTCGACATGGGAAGTTTTCTACAGGTTCTGTAATCCAGAGCTTATAAAAGGCGACCCCCTCCTCCCCATCCAGAGCACGGAGCAACAAGTCACAACTCACCTCACCAGCAACCTCAGACAGAAGCAGGAAACTTAGGCGCAAAGGAAGGTAGCAGAGCAAGTCTTCACCTCCTCCTCGTCTTACGAGAGAAACAAGTCTTCGGTTCTTAGTTCCAACAGCAAATGGAGAAGGCAGGAAATGAGCATGTGATTGGCATTCCAGTGAGCAGCACTGCTATCGGCATCGAGGAGCCCGAGTTCAGGAGCGATGGAGCTACCTATGTCGACGATGCCAAGTATCCGACGAGAGTGCGTACCGGCGGCAAATCAGGCAGGGCAGGGGACAAATTCGCTCGAGGAATCAGAGAACATGGTAAGTCCTCCCCCGATCCATCTGGATGAATCAATTATCGTCTTTCCTGTTCATCTGTAACTTCAGTTGCGAATTGGACACTGATCATAGATATGTCCCTTGATGTTTCTGCAGTGACTCTCGGCCCAAGGCTGTACGAGACCGTGAGGGGCAAGCTGTCGCTGGGCGCGAGAATCCTCCAAGCCGGCGGCGTGGAGAAAGTCTTCCGGCGGTGGTTCTCGGTCGAGAAGGGAGAGAAGCTCCTCAAGGCCTCGCAGTGCTACCTGTCCACCACCGCCGGCCCGATCGCCGGGATGCTCTTCATATCGTCGGAGAGGGTGGCCTTCCGCAGCGACCGGTCGCTGGCGCTGACCTCGCCCAAGGGCGACACGGTGCGGGTGCCGTACAAGGTGGCCGTCCCGCTGAGGAGGGTGAAGGCGGCAAGGCCGAGCGAGAACCAGCACCGGCCGGAGCAGAAGTACGTCCAGTTGGTGACCGACGACGGCTTCGAGTTCTGGTTCATGGGCTTCGTCAGCTACCAGGCGTCCCTGCAGCACCTCGAGCAGGCCATCGGCGCGGCAGGGGGTGGGATGAAGGTGCAGTCGTCGCTCGGCGCGGGCACTGGGAGCGGGAGGCACTTGCGGCCTACCACGGCGTGAAAGCTACGCGAGCGCACGGCGATGCCGATCACCGTCTGACTTACAACACGGGCAGCATCGTGATTTGGGAGACCTCGTCGGCCTCGGCAACTAGGCGCAGACAACATCGCCACCGGGAGCTCTGCAAGGTGTGAAGACGGGCGCTCGCGCGAGCCGACATGGCATGAGGCCGAGGTTGTGGAGCTGGTGGCTTACGCGACCTCCCTATACGTGAGGCTGGAGGTGGACGACGAGCCGCGCGAGCATGGCCGTGAGGACGTCCCGAGCAGGGCTACGAACCTTGCAGCGGGGGCCCTCTAACGGCGTGTCGATGGGCGTCATAGATTTGTGGGCCGCGGAGTGTGCCAGTAGCAAGCTGTGGCGGAGGCGCGGGTGAGAGTGATGATAATTCTCAAGGAAATGGCACACTGAAGGGTGTGTTTGGTTCCGAAACGAACTGGAATGGAATGACACGCTAAGGTGTCAGTTCCGTTGACATGTTTAGTTGGGATATAGAATTAAATGGTTTAATTTTAGTAGCAGTTGGTTTGAGAAATACTCCCTCCGTTTTAAAATAGATAACCTTATTTTGTACTAACTTTGTATTAAAGTTAGTACAAAGTTGTGTTATCTATTTTGGAACGGAGGGAGTAGAATGGAAAGAATTTAGTTCGACTCACCTCTTGTATAGAAATGGTGAGGTTGCCTCTCATATGCATATATAAAATATGAACAAAGTACAAAATCTTTGTATTTCTAGAAACATATTGTCAAAAATTTAGGAAGCGTTGACCTTGATTATACTATGACATCAAACATGCCATTCATTTCCATTGAATATTTACATTGAAATGTTTTCTATTTTGAATATTTAGAACAGAATAGAAAAAGAAATGGAGTCATCTCCCCCTCCCTCTTCCCCTTCCTCGGGCGACGCGAATGGAGCGAGACAAAATCCCCAACCAGCTCGCCCCCACCTACCCCACATTAGTTCGAGTCCTCCCCGCCCCAACCTCCAATTACCACCTTTCATGGCAGGGGCGCGCCGCGGCGGGCTGCGGATCCGTCGGCTTATGCCGGTGATGCGAGTGGTGGAACCACTGGCACCCTAGTATTCGGAAGGCCGAACTTGGGGCGCTATACACGCCTAAATTGGGCAAAAACCGATTCGTCACCTGAAGCGGAAAAAGTCTTTAAGAATTTTGAGACCTCTCGAACATCAACCAGCTCTCGCCGCATCATGACAGTCAGTTTTCGGTTTTCTCTACTGCGGTGCTCGTCCGGAAGAACCGGGACACAATCACAGTAGTTCTCCATGTGCCGCCTTAGCCAGTATAGCAGAACGTAAGGTGGCAAAACATGGGAGCCGGGCAAACCCAACATTTGACCAAAGACATGATTCGAAGCCAATGCATATAATGCTATAAGTTCGGGGTGCCGAACTATGCTATAAAGTGTTCGGACTTGCTTGCCATGTTATGGGTACACTGAAGCCCCTGGCGAATTAAAGCGTACCAAATTGTACGAATGCAGTAAATATAGAGACAAGGAAATGATGAATAAGGAGCAAAATGCATCAAGTTAATTTCCATTGTGATTTGAATAATACGTCAAAGCGTATTTGCACCACTCATGCGAGAAGCTAGCAAGGCTATTTAACATGCCGTTTACCAAGAGCAGGCTGCGTGCTGGTATGTAAACAGGAATAACGATCGTTAGCAGAGACCACCTGGGAATTCCCTTGTACGTCAAAGCCCCTGGCTTCTCTTGGTGTATTCTTCCGCGATGGGTTTGATGATCAGGTTATCAGAAAGAGCCTTAAGAAGAGAAAACATGAAAGGATAAGAAAAAGTGAGGGTATGCGGATCCAAGAGCGGTTGAGCCGCGGTCTGGATCACAGTCTAGCTGTGCCTCCGTCTATGCCAATGGTATTTTAAGTGTGTAGTTACGTACGCACGGCACAAATTGAACCGCTTGATTGGGACTAGAACGAAGGCCGAATTTCTAGGTGAGCTCTAGGCGAGCCGGATGGTTCTGCTGTAGAGCAGTTCGGACTCGTTTAAGATTGTCTGGGGGCCTTATTGCCGAATTGAGGTTCTGTCTAAGAAGGCTGCTTTGTGCTTCTGCTGCCAGTGCCGCGGTGTGCTCCTCATTGCGGAGGGAGCGCTCCGTATTTCCATTGACTGTTATGACGCCGCGAGGTCCGGGCATTTTGAGTTTGAGGTAGGCATAGTGTGGTACCGCATTGAATCGAGCAAATATGGTCGTCCGAGCAGTGCATGATAACCACTGCGGAAGGGGACGATGTCGAAGATCAACTTCTCGCTTCGGAAATTATCTGATGATCCGAAGACCACTTCCTGTGTGATTGAGCCTGTGCAACAAGCCTCTACACCTGATATGACACCTTTAAAGGTGGTTTTAGTGGGTTTGATCCTTGCGGGGTCGATGCCCATTTTGCGCACTGTGTCTTGATAGCAGGTTCAAGCTACTGCCACCGTCCATAAGGACTCGTGTGAGGTGGAATCCATCAATAATAGGGTCAAGGACCAGTGCGGCTGAACCGCCATGACGAATACTGGTCGGATGGTCTCTACGGTCGAAGGTAATCGGACAGAAAGACCATGGATTGAATTTTGGGGCGACTGGCTCCATCGCATAGACGTCCCTTAGTGCGCGCTTTCGCTCCTACTTGCGTATATGGGTCGCGTATATCATATTCACCGTTTTGACTTGGGGAGGGAATTTCTTCTGTCCCCCTGTGTTCGGTGGCCGGGGATCTTCATCGTCATCGCTGTGCAGCTCTTTTTCCTTGTATTCGACATTTATCTTGCCGGCCTGTTTAAACACCCAACACTCTCTGTTGGTGTGGTTGGCTAGTTTATCGGGGGTGCCATGGATTTGACATGGACGATCGAGGATGCGGTCCAAAATGGACGGACCCGGATTGTTTCTTTTAAATGGTTTCTTCCGCTGACTGGACTTGGAGCCACTGAATCCGGCATTGATGGCCGTATCTTCGGTGTTATTACCATTATTTTGACGCTTGAATCTGTTGCGTGAGGGTTTGCCGTTGCTATCTCTGGCATCTGAAGCGCCAGGCTTTCTTGATGTGTTGCTGCTACGGGCTAACCAGCTATCCTCGCCCGCACAAAAGCAGGTCATAAGAGTCGTAAGGGCTGCCATGGATTTCGGCTTCTCTTGGCCGAGGTGTCGGGCTAGCCACTCGTCGCGGATGTTATGCTTAAAGGCCGCTAGGGCTTCAACATCCAGGCAGTCGACGATTTGGTTCTTTTTAGTTAAGTACCGAGTCCAGAATTTCCTGGCTGACTCTCCGGGCTGTTGGGTTATATGACTTAAGTCATCAGCGTCCGGTGGTCGTACATAAGTTCCCTGAAAGTTGTCAAGAAATGCATCTTCCAGGTTCTCCCAACTGCCAATGGAGTTTTCTGGTAGGCTGTTCAACTAGTGTCGAGCTGGTCCCTTGAGTTTTAGTGGGAGATACTTGATGGCATGACGATCATCACCGCGGGCCATGTGAATATGGAGAAGGAAGTCTTTAATCCAAACCACATGATCTGTTATCCCATCATATGGTTCAATGTTCACGGGTTTAAACCCTTCTGGAAATTCATGTTCCATTACTTCAGTGAAGCATAGGGGGTGTGCGGCGCCTCTGTGTCGAGCTACTTCGCGACGCAGTTCAGATGTAGCTAGTCTGCTATATTCGGCCCGGGTGGATTTGTATGTAGTGTATCCGGCGTGACGGTCATCGTCGCCTGTTGAGGCGCGCCCCCGCGATCCGTAGATCGATCTTGGCTGTCCCGCTTTGTCTTCCAATTTGTACCGCAGGTCATGTTTGTATCCCCGAGCCTTTGTGTTTTTGTTTGTTTGGCGACGGGGTGCGAGCTGGTGTTCGGACTGATATGCCGCTTTGTCCCGGCCACGAGGTGGTCGGTCAGCCGCGTCATGCGCTGGTAGTATGGGCTCTAATGCCTCATCCTCGAATTGAGGTAGCAACCTGCGTCTGGGGTAACTTTTAGTTGGGCGCTCGAGTCTATATTCCTCAGCTTCCAGGACTTCAGTCCATCTATCAACTAGCAGATCTTGATCAGCTCGAAGCTGTTGCTACTTATTCTTCAGGCTTTTCGCCGTGACTATAAGTCGTCACTTGAAGCGTTCCTGCTCGGCAGGATCCTCATGCACGGTAAATTCGTTGTAGCCGAGGCTCACCTCATCCTCGGAGAGGGGCATGTAATTGTCGTCCTCCGAGTCTTTGTTCGTGGCCTGCTCACTACTAGGAAAAGGGCTATAGATAGGATTGATACTAATGGCGCACCAGGTAAGCAGTGCGCCACTACTATATACTAATGGCGCACCGGTTAGAGGTGCGCCATTAGTGTGGAAGACACTAATGGCGCAGCAGACACACGGTGCGCCACTAGTATTGAATTTTTTTTCCATTTTTCCATACATACTAATGGCGCATGATGTCAAAGTGCGCCATTACTAGTTCTAACAAGTAATGGCGCACCTTATAAACAGTGCACCATTACTATTTTTTTTTTACTTTTTTGCAAAGCTGCTAATGGCGCACCGTGTCAAAGTGCGCCATTACTAGTTTAAACTACTAATGGGCACTTTTTGATATCATGAATATTTTTAAATTTCATGGACACTTTTTGATCTCGATCTCGATCCCATCCGCACCCTCCCCCGCTAGCTCCACCGCCGCCGCCGACCCACCGCAACCCTCCCCCGCTCCACCGCCGCCAACGGGCACCCCCCACACCCTCCCCCGCTCCACCGCCGCCGCCGATGATATTTTCAAGTAACAAATTTGAACATATTTTTAAAAAAATTATTACTGTTTTTATAAAAAAATATTACTGTTATGATTTAAACAAGTTTGAACATATTTAAACACAAATAAATATCAAACAGGATTTAAAATACATAAAAAAATATTGGGGAGCCTGGGAATCGAACCCAGGACCTCCTGGTGTGTGTGTTGCGTACTGACCAGTCGAGCTAGTGGGCGGGTTCTGTTGTAGATAGGGTTAGGTGGTATATAACCTGAAAAGTCAGGCTAGATTAAATTACTTATGGCGCACCCCTCGGTGGTGCGCCATTGATATGGATGTACTTATGGCGCACCCCTGGGTGGTGCGCCATTGCTAAGCCTCCCCCACACTAAAATCCCCAATCCCCAATCCACATTATAATCCCTCCCCTGCCTCATCTCACCCGCCGACCACCACTTCCCCCGTGCTCTCCGTCCCCTGCCGTGCACCCGACCACCCTCCGCCGCCGACCACCTCCCTCACCGTCCCCCCTCCGCCCGCGCCCGCGCCCTCGCCGTCCCCCTCCCCCCGCGGCCTCGCTTGCGTCAACCTCCCTCCCGAGCACGACAGCTAGGGTTCCTAGCCGCCGCCACCGCTGCTGACCCGCCGCCGCGGCGCGCCCATCCGGCCGAACCCTCCACTGCCCAGCCAGCGAGCGCGGCCCCGACACGCCCACCCCGCCTGCCCCTGCCGTCCTCCACCACCGGCCACCTCCGCAGCAGCCGGCGAGCCAAGGACGGTGCTGTGACCCTCGCCACCACCTCCCGCCGTCTCTTCCTGCGCGTGGCCAGCGGCTGCTCTCCTTCGACCGCGGCCTGGGGTGAGCCTCTCTTCCTTGCCTCTATGCTTCTTGTCCATGTCACTGTTCCCTGTTCCTCTCTTGTTACACGGATCAATGGATGTCAGATAGATGTATGTATGTTGATGTTAGTTAGGTATATGATGCTTGATGGATGGATGGATGAGTTGTGCTAGTTGCTTGCTAGATGGATGGATAGTAGTTTGGTTCTGTTTTTGCTGGTGTTTGGTTCTAAAGATGAGTAGCAATTATAGTAGGAAGATGATGCATAGTAGTTTTATGTTGTTGTAGTAGTTGTAGTTGTAGATACAGTAGCAGTATCATGTGCTACTATTGTAGATACAGTAGTTGTAGGAACATTAGATACAGTAACAAGTGTCATGTTGTTGTATTAGATACAGTAGTAGTATCATGTGCTGCTGAAGATGAGTAGTTGTAGGAAGATGATGCCCTAATGGAAGTGACATGAATATTTGGCCTACCTTTTTTTTCTTGTAGAAATTTTTTATTGACGGTATAAATGAATCAGAGACTCGCTAGGTAGGTTCTCCTAATTAATTAGAAATGATGCATCTTGCAATTAGGGGGAATATTGCAACCTGCTGCTAAACTAGATCATGAATATGTCATTGCTTTTCAGTGAGCTCCTAAGTGTACAAGGCAGCAAGGAGCAAGCGCATCATATATAATAATGTTGTGTTTGTTCTGGCTGACTTTGGGAACAGATTCAAAGACAAATAAAAAATTCAGAAAAGAATTTTCCTCTCACTACATCTCTGTCCATCTGGTTTGTCGATGTTGGTTCATTAATCTTAAGCCCATCATGTTTGTTGGTTGTTTGCTGTCATGTTGTTATTACTTCCATTAGGGCATCTGTTGGTTCATTAACCTTTCTAACATCTGCATATATCAGATTTCCGAAGAGGTAAAGGAAGTGAAGTTCAGACAGTGCAGCAGCAGCAACACCTCCAAGGTGAGAAATATGTTCCTATTTATCTTTTTTTGCTCAAGTTCTTCAGTACATCATATAATATAGAGAAGTGCAGATCAAGTGGTGCAATCATATACATCTGCCACTTAAGTCATCCTTCCCTTTAAGCAGAGTGATGCCTTTCGATGTCACACAATAATGTTTGTTGCAAGAACATTCTGCTCTTAGTGTTCGTTTGTTTACAAAGATCCTCCTTATATATACTGATGATGAGTCTTGTTGAAACCTTACATATGTTGGTTCCTGCTTATTTGCTCCAATGGCACAAACTTGAGCTGCTAGCATAAAAAGTGTTGCAGGCAACAAAAAGTGAGGAGCTACTGTAAAAAACTTGAGCTACTGTCAAAAAATTCAGTTAGGTACAGTTAGCATCATGTAAGAAAATGGTCATAATGTGCCTTGATAATGATGTATTTTGTCATAAAAATATATAGTGGACTGCCATGATAATGACATGGTCCTGTGTTTGCAAGCTGTCATAATCTTCAGTTTACTTGACTTTTGAGCCTGCTAGTAGTTTACTTCCATGAGTTGTTTTATTGAGATGGCACATTTGCAATGTAGTTTTATATATCTTTAGCCCCTGTTCATTAACAGCAAGTCAGTTTTGCTGCTGTTATGCCTGTATTCACTGTTGCTGCTGCTGTACTTGTGATGATGTTGTAGGTACCCAGAGAGGCCCTTGAGTTTGCCGGAATGTCGATTAACTTCCGTTCTGGCAAATTCGGGTACTCCATATGTCCTATTTTCAGCAAAAGTAATGCTGAAATTTTCCGTGAATTTTAGCATGACTTTGCTAAAAATAGGACATATGGGGTACTTGCGACTAATGTCTGTTATCATGCATGTTTTATGATCTGTTGTAAGGGTACTAATTGGTCTCTTCTGCTGCTTATCAGAGATGGCAGGAAGCAGCCACCGCCGATCTGCGACACCACAGTACGAGTTGGATGCTTCCGAGTTCTTCACTATCATACTTGAGACTTCAGTATCATCCATGATGCAGGTATATAAAACGAGAGATCTCCCCTTCACCCATCTCATTATGATATCTGTTGTTTGCTACATCACTCATTGTCCCAAACTGCAGAGGCTGCCTGACAGTTTTATGAACATGCTGATGGCTGAAGATCCGCCAAATAATGTGAAGCTACGACAAGCCGGCAGCGGGTTTCGCAGGCAGTGGCATGTGGAGTTGGTGATCAAGAAGGGCCACATGTACTTGTCTCGTGGGTGGGAGAAGTTCTACCGTGCCTACAACCTGCGGCTGGGGTACTTCCTTCTCTTCAGGTACGACGACGACGCCACCATGCTCATCGTGAAGGTGTTCAACACGACTATGTGTCGCATGCGCTACGCTGCCGATGATGATGCCGGTATGTTCTTCCTCTTCTTATTCCTCTACATTTGGCTTTGTCTCACATCGATTGTTAACGGTCATTGTTGCATTTTTGACAGGTAATGGGAGCAGCAGCAGCGACACTGGCTACATCCAAAGCAGCAGCGACTATGGCTGTAGCGAAAGCAGCAGCGATTCTGGCTGTAGCGAAAGCAGCAGCGATTCTGGCAGCAGCATAGACAACAAGAAGGATGATCCGGACTGGAGTGCGAGAGAAGAGGAGCAGAGTGAGGATGAGGAGCTGCAGGATGACGATGGGCATCAGGCTGAGGATGACCTAGCGCTGGTGGTGGCTGACCAAGGGCAAGAGATGGTGGTGGCTGACCATGGGCAAGAGATGGAGGTGGCTGAGGATGACCTAGTGATGGTCGTGCCTGAAGGTGGCCTCACGATGGTGGTGGTGCCTGACAATGACCACGCACCGGTGGTGGCGCCGGCGATCCCACAGCTGGGCGACATGACCACGCCAATTATGGTAGAAGACTACATCCCACTGCCTCCACTGCCTCCACCGCCTCGCCACTCTTGGCGCATCAGGGAGAGGAAGGAGAAGGAGAAGGAGAAGAACAATGCATGAGAACTGAACTTTGTCAGGTATGTCAGATCTCCTATAGGTTAGTTATCCAAAATGATATATATATATACTTATTTACCTATGTTATCTCTAATATGCTTAGTTTCCTATAGGTTAGCTTCATTTTTACCTAAGTTGGCTCTAATATGCTAACTTAGAGCTTATATGCTTAGTTTCCTATAGGTTAACTTATGTTAGCACAAAATGATCAAGTTTACACAATAAGCTTATAGTCTTCTTCTTATTCTTCTTCTTTTCCAAAATTCTTCTTATTCTTCTTCTAGTG
This sequence comes from Triticum turgidum subsp. durum, assembly GCA_900231445.1. Taxonomy (NCBI): domain Eukaryota; kingdom Viridiplantae; phylum Streptophyta; class Magnoliopsida; order Poales; family Poaceae; genus Triticum; species Triticum turgidum. Next base: position 547,170,145 of record LT934114.1, read on the forward strand.
TTCTTCTTATTCTAGTATTCTTCTAGTCTTCTTATTTTTCTTCTTCTAACTTCTTGTTTATCATTTTGTAGATTTGATTTAATTGACGGAAGCTTGCGTGGATGGAGTGCTTCTTTTCCATTTGTGTTTTTATTTTGTATCAATGTGAAACTTTTGTGAATTGATGGATAACGGTGTTGGATGAACAATGTGAAACTTTTGTAATATGTAACGATGGAACTATGTGTTGGCTAATGTGAAACTTTTGTGAATTGATGGATAACGGTGTTGGATGAACAATGTGAAACTTTTGTAATATGTAGCGACGGAACTATGTGTTGGCTATGTATGTACATATGATGGAACTTGTGTGTTGGCTATGTATGTATATATGATGGAACTTGTGTGTTGGCTATGTATGTATATATGATGGAACTTGTGTGTTGGCTATGATTGTTATATGGATGCTTGTTGTATATATATGTGTTGGATATCTCATAGGTGAAATAGTGACCTGAGATTAAGAAAAAAATTAAAAAATTGTTACTAATGGCGCACTACCATGTGATGCGCCATTAGTATAGAAGACACTAGTGGTGCACTGTTGGCAAAACTAATGGCGCACTGCCTGGTGCGCCATTAGTATACCAGATACTAATGGCGCACCAGTGGTGCGCCATTAGTAAAAAATACTAGTGGCGTGCTACTAATGGCGCACTGGTAATGCGCCATTAGTAGGCAAAACCAGTGCGCCATTAGTAGGCTTTTTCCTAGTAGTGGTTCATCAGGGCTGGCTTGCCCGTCCTCCCGTCCGGCCTGTTCGAAACCTGGCTGGGCAGGGTCGTCTTCGTTATCTTCGGCATCGTCCGGAATGCTATTGTCTCCTGTACTAGTATTGCTGTTTCTACCATGGCGTGGTTTAGAGGGACGCCGTTGATGTCGGCGCTTCGGCTGCTTCTCGGGAGGTTTGTCCCCACCTGCATCCTTTTTGTCCTCGCCGTTGTATTCTTTGGGGGTATCTACCATGTAAATGTCATATGACGCCTGTACTCTACATTTTGTAGAGAGTAATTATAGATATGATAATGCTGGAAGGGATAGAGGATAAAGAAGATAAGATGCAGATTAATGCTACATAATCAACTACCAATCCCTGGAAGTACAAGCGTTACATGACAAAATGTACTGACAAGAGCAATGGGCTACACTTCTGCACTGGCATTGTCTATGTATTCTACTTTTTGGTAAGATTAAATATAGATATGATCTTTTTTAGTAAATGGTGGGCGAGGGAGATAAGATGCAGGATGCTACACAATGAACCAGTCCCTCTTCCCATAATACAAGAGTGTTTTGAACACTGGTGTACTGTACAAAGCATTCTTATATTATGGGACGGAGGGAGTAGCTGTTAATCTAAGTATGGTGATAGACGACGTTCAGTCCTTACAAGAGGACTGCAGAGCTAAAGCTCTTCCAAAGAATTGGGTTGATTCTAAATTTATGTAAGAGTCCATATGGATCTTGTAATGTCCACCAAATGGACGATAACGGGGCTAACATGTGCGGTGATGCTACATAATCAAACAGATATGAAAGTAAGTATGGTCATACAACGCAAGAGGTACTCACAAGAGCAATGCAGTGTGCAGTATAATTGTGAGATTCTGTGGTCCCCTAAGAATGAATGTTCTTCTGCTAACAGTTTTCGTACAAGTGCGACGTTAAGGCAAATGCAGAAATGTAGTTCAAATTGTGATGTAATTTCATAGACAGTACCTTATGCTGCAGCTGAGACCAATGTGTAACAAGATTATTCCAGTCACCGTCGGATAAATGTAGCACCAGAGACTTTACAGAAATTTCGTTTAGAGGCTTGCCATCGAAGTGCGCTTGCCTCAGGTAGGAACGATACTTCATCAATGAGTGCTTGAAAAGCGCAACCAACCCTTGCTCGTTTTCACAATCTAGTTCGGTCCTCACCTATTTAAAAGAATAAAATCTCGTGTATTCTGTCAGCAGAAACATATGCAGTAATGACCATGAATAACTTTAGTACATTACTTACACGTAAGTTGCGGAGGAAGACTGGAAATTATTCTGTGTCTGCGGTATAATCTTTCCATGAAGGAAATATGCACACAAAGTTCCTGACAACAATATAAGCTTCATCTTCTAAACTGGGAAGAAATGGAACAGGGGTCCTATTTGCTGCAATTGGGGCTCTCTCTGGTTCGAAAAGGGATTTGGCAACTGGATTTGGTGTACTCTTTGCTGGAATGGGGTTTTTACGTTGTAGAGCTAGTGCTATGTCAACTGGCATAATCATACTGTTTGCTGCAGTTGGGGTCTGGTGAGTTGGGGTATCAGAAATTACCAGTGTAGTTGGGCTAGAGTCTGCTAGAGTTGGGGTGTTTTGTGGGTCAGGTGATATTGCAACTACACCTAATGGGCTATTTGATTTATGCGGTGCCACTACCTTTTCCAAATACTTTGCTTGTGCTCCTCCATGATCGGCAATCGCCCTCTTCCTTTTGAACATCTGATACACAAGAACAACATTTGAATGGATAAATATGGTATGATGACAGATGGAATATGTACTGAAAATCGATAGGCAAGGCGTATTCACATACACGATGTGTAAACTAAGCTAATGGTAGTTCAACAAAGTAGAAGCAATGCAAAGCATCAGTTGCAAGATATGTGCGACCAATATAACCTTGGAAAGTTAGATCAAGCACCTTGATGGGTGAATAAGATAGGGCATCTTCCTCTGACTCCTCCACTAGGGAGCTACATTGACTTAGGTCTCCCTCTAGCTCAGAATCACTGTTAGGACCATATTCTGAGCAATAATTTGTAGGTGGAGAGCATTTGCATTGCATTGCATCCAGACTTGATTTCAGTCCCTTAATGCCAAGTTTGACAGCCATGGCATTGTTCTTCTTTATTCTTTTCATGCGTGCAAGCTCATAATCATTATGATGATGTTCAGAATCTGAGATTCATGAAAACATAAAAAGTAGTCATATTATCTATGGAATGCATTGCGGATTCAACTCGAAGAGTGTCTCCCTATAAACCTCTGCATATGCAAAGTTCACCCCCAACAGTGCTGACCAGACCACACACAGAAATACAAACCCCTTATGTCTCTATAACTGGCAGACACACATTTCAAAACTAAAGTAGGAACATTAGAATCATATGAAATTCATATTTGAACAAATAAATTAAGGAATTATGAGTGGCATAATGTTTAGCTTCAAGGCTGGAGTGTTGGTAGTGCGACACAAAGCAAGTAGGCAGATTGTATTCCATGTAAAAGATCGAAGCCTATGTAAAAGCTGGAAATGTCACTTTCTTTCTATACAATGCAGTGTTCGTTGACCACACATGATGGAGAGATCACATAGAGAAATACTATTCACTCATGTCTACGGTTCCAGAATTTAGAAATAGGGTGGTCCACCCTAAAAGAATATTGACAACAAATATGACAAGGCAAGCATAGATGTAGTGAATCAATCATTTACTTGTGAGCTTACTAGGACAAGTATGCAGAATTGTAACAGCAGTAAGAGGATGTCAAAAATCTGAATCAAGAAGTTTGTCTAACACTTATTGTTTGCAACAAATCGACATGAATAATTGGGTATTATATCAAATGAGTAAGAAAGACAAGTAAAATTGTCAACAAACCTGGCTTGCAGTAGTAATCTGGGTCAACGTCACTACGACCAACAATCCAAAATGACTAGTGTCTGTTCCTAAGGCCGAAATTTTGAAAACCCAGTGAACTTTACAGGTACTAAAGATCACCGAAATACATCCGAACCATTAAGTGTAGGTAGCACTGAGCACACAACAAACCCTAATGACAGTCCTGCCTAATGAGTAATGAATCAATTAGAAAATGGCTGATGAGGAGTGGCCGCTGAGTGTTGAGGACGTATCTCAGGATAAATCGGGTTGGCTTACTGGGTTCTGCATGCCCGAGCCCTGAACGGACTAGGAAGGTAGGCACGGCGGCGCGCCCGGGCAGCGGTGACGCTGTTGGGCGAGCAACTCCTGTCCTCTTGTTAATCCGGCATCTCCTCCTAGAGTCATGCAGTCCGGGGACTGCAAGTCGCCAGCGAGGCAGGCGGCTCGGGGCGAGTAGAGATCAGAAGCGTGTAGCAGAACAGAGGGGAATCGGGGCCTGGGACGACCCAAAATCCAAGGGTGGGCCGGCCCACCGTGGGCGCCCTGTAGAGATACACACCCGAGCGGCGAACATGTATTTTTGAAACTAATTTAGGAACATTTAACTAACCAATTAAACGACTTTGTTTTAATAATATCAGATTCGTATTTGAACAACTAAGCTTGTTTAGCTTGATGGGTGGAGCACTGCTATTATGAAACGAAGCACGTATTCTAATAGTATAGTGATCATAAAACGGGGAAACTCTAAGCATATTTTATTTTAGCAAAAGAGGGTTTCCCCTCTGATTTCTACTAAAGAAATCACCACGGAACCACCATGATCAATTAAACCTTAAGCATGACCAATTAAACCGTATTATGACTATGCCATGGCAGATTTGAAGCTGCAAACCGGAGAAATGATATTTAGCATCCGTTGTTTGCTTCTAACTAAGAACTAAATTTTAAGAGCTGAAAAGAAAGTAGAGTAACCAAGTTAAGATCTATTTTCTGGTTGAGATCAAAAAGTTGAGGAGATATGAAGTACCACCTCTCTTGCGGTGCCGTGTAGGCATCGGGCGTGCGATGGCTGTCAGTGGCGTTGAAGCAGATCTGCGATGGTAGATGGGTGCATCGGAGGATAAGTCTCGTTGCGGTGGAAGATAAGGTCGTGTGAGCGGCCCCGGCAAAGAGGACGACGACGCTGATGAAGCAAGAGGACGCGATGCAAGGCTCTTGGTCTGTTGCCGTGGATGAGAAACATCCATCTCTAGAAGTGGATGACGCGGTCTTGGTAGGCACTCCGGCATGGTGGAGGACGGTGGCAATGGATGTGTGGAGGTCGGCGGCGATGGATGGGGTGGAGGACGGCGGCGATGGATGGGGTGGCAGATGGAGGCTGGTGTGGGGATGGTGTTCTAGCATGGACGGTGTATGAATGGGAAAATGGAGGGAGAGGTATGGGGACCCATGTTTTTGGGACGCGCTGTCTGAAATATGGGAAAGTTACGAACTTAGCCCTCGTTTAAAATTTGGACGTCTCGTCGGTTCGGGATATGACGGTAATCTCGCATCTCGCCAATATTTTCCCAAATGATTTTGGGCGAGGAGAGGGTGGTTGGCGCCCATGGTTGGCGCCCACGGTGTATGAATAGGGCTGACAAGTAGGGCGGTTGTGTCACATTTGAGTGAAGTTACAAACCTGCTCCTATTGAAAATATTTGCCTACATCGATTTCGGCCGAGTCGAGTTTGTTTTGCCGCTCACCGTGTATGAATGGGGAAATGGAGGGAGAAACAGAGGTCTTTCGTATGAGCTTGAATCAAATGTGTTTTGCCACCCATGTTTGGCGCCCACCGTGTCGGAATGGGCTCAGAGGTGGCCGTGTCATGTCTAATTGAAGTTACTAACCTACCCCTATTTAGAGCAGTGGAAATCGGGCCGATGGATTGTCCGTGTAATGGGTAGACAGTAATTTCCATCTCCCAAACACTTGGCTTCGGGCAGCCGATGTGGGAGTGGACATTTTTCCGCTTCTTTTGAATTTTGGGACAATGAGCATCCACGTTTATCCTGGAAACTAAATTCGAATCCATTTTGTATTCCTATACGAATCTTTATAAATCATTCTATGTGTTTTTATATATCTTCAAAAGGACGACAAAGATGTATTCCACTGTCATATATGAATATGGTTTACAAATGCCAATACTCAAATTCAGAAGCTAGAATCCAGTTTAAGGTGAATTCGAATATTTGGAACACTTCATGTCCAACTCAAATGTCACACGCAGCATAATGTGTACTCCCATTTAGACATGTACACAAGCGATGTATCAAGATTCAAATACCGAGTCAATCAACCAAGAATGTACAGAACTAACAGACATATAAACACTTATAGATTATATGGATCAATAATAACAACTAACATACATAAGCCAGGCCGCTGTACTTTTTTTTGCTACAACAACATCCTTTTTTTAGCCAAGCTACTACAGCATCTTGGCCCTTTTCGATGCGTGCCACTTATGGTCCATCTATACTACTATTATTGTTGAATGCACATTCAGCCCGATTGGCATATTTGTAGGTCTGGCACAACAATCAAAATGAAATGTCTCCGAGTCTTATCAATTAATATAGACTTGTGCTCAAATAAAATTACAAACCAAAAAACAAAAAACAAAAAAAAAACAATTATTACATGATCTCTAAAACCAATGGTTTGATTGATTACATGAACAAACAACACAAAGGTTATTCAATGATGGAAAAAACATTTCACCTATGATTTACCAAGTGGGAATTTAATTTCCTTTTTTCCTTCAGGACCTTAAGAATGTGGTCAGTCTCAGCTTGCTTCATTTTGAAATCCACCAAATATTTAATGGTTGTCTTTAGTACTGCTTGTGATTGTGTTGTTTGCTTCCTCAACATGTCAACTTCATCTCTAAGTGCAGAAGCAGTATCTCTTTCTACCACTAGTTTAGCCTCTACAGCATAAGCAGTTGGCAATTCATAATGCACGATTGGGCCGGTGCCACTGCTATGGGATGATAAAACGTCCATGGGGACCTCGCTCTTTGATCTTGGGCTAACCTGTTTTGCCGTTAAAGTTCCGATTGGATTCAGAAAAGTTGAAGTTAGCAAAATATCTCAATTGGGAGTTATAACAGCAAACCAGTTAAACAAACAATGAATTAAAGAGTTTCAATTGGATGCTGAAAAGTAGTTATTAACATCATTGTAACCCGTTGTTGCAACAGCAAAGCAGTTAAACAAATAAGTAGCTATTTAAGTTGGGGCAAATAGGTAATTCTTAACAGTAAGTATAAAACACATAGATAGGAGCAGTCTATAATAGGTTTAACAGGTTGTGGCATTATGTAATCAGTAGCAAACTAAATTAAGCCAAGCAACGTAATTGAACAATTTTGCAATAAGTGGCTAACTAAAATTCCGAGAAGCAGGTAACTGAACTTACGCTAGCTCTTTGTACAGACACACTTCAACTTATTTTTCGCTTACAAGGTTGTACGAAGGAGTCCATGGCATCAATTGCTTGGATACGCAGTCCCAATACTTCTTTCTTCCCACACTGCATTCGTAAGTCCAATGGTTAATCTCGTAAGATGGTGCGTCCTTGATATGTTATATGAGGACGTGTAGTCATACTAGTTGTAGCCACACACATCACACTAGCTTTTACTATATATTTCATGCGATTACTTTTGGCATATCAAGATCTAAGCAATCTACAATAGGATGAAAAGACTGGCATCTTTCACATTATTGGCAAACTCAGTTCATAGAGACAAGCAATTCAACCATTCTGTGGGTAAATCAAAAGCGCCACTGGAATATTTTTCACTACCCCAATCATACACGCAAAAAGGGTCGACGCCACCATAGGGGCTGGTAGGGGCGGCCGCCTCAGGTGGCTGGAAAGTATGCACCTAGTTTAGTCATCTAGGTTGGCCCAGGCTAGTTTTGTTTGTCCCAACGCATGAGCAGGCAATGTAAAAAATGAAGAAAAATGTTTCAATTTGGATGGACCAGTAACATAAGTGCAAAGCAGGCCCTATAGCAGGTTCGCGGGCCAAACGAGCGCCTCCCATATTGATCGACAGCAGGAAAAATCCCAATTCAGTCGCTCCAGCCTCCAGTCTGGTTCACTCCTAACCTATCCGCCGTTGGACAGACCAACACAACACTTCCTCACGCCCTCGTTGGAGGGCGGTCGCCAGGCTTCAAGCGAATAAAAGGACAAGAAGATGAAGATCCAACCCTGGGTGTAGCCGATGTGGGAGGCAGCGGTGGCAGCACGAGCATGTCATCGAGCTTGCGCAAACGGACAGTCGCAACTTGCAAGAGTAGCATGTGCAACGAGCAGGTACTTCACATCCCTGATTATATCTAATTCAACTCTTCAATTTCTGGCCAATAGTTAAACCTGACGGTGTTGTAAAACTGTTTTTATGTAGGGAATCTATGAGAAAATGAAACCAATTTCTACTTATTTTATAACTCCCCCAATTAATACTAAACTGACTGAATCTAGTGTATCTAATCAAGTTTCTGGTGCAAACATACAAGCTCATGTTGTTCTTGAGCCTGAAGTGTCGAATGAATAGATTGCTAATGAAGGATTTGATGCAAACATTTTACATGCTCCTGGTGATGAACATATACTGTCTAATGAGGGATCTAATGCAAGCACTTTGCAAGATCCCATTGAAGGATTTAGTGTCTAATGATGATCTGTTATGTTGAGAGAGACATAGAGATTTGCAGGCATTGATGACAAGCAAATTATAGTGCATTTTCATGGCTTGAGCAAACATCGATGCCATCTACCAGAAAGTCCCCGTATCATGACAACATAGCATAAATACTTTTCTAATCTATTGTTTGAAACTATTGGCATAGTTGTGCAGGATAGATATATTGATATGCAGTTTGCGCACTGGTTATAGGTGCAATTACACTTCGATATTTTCAACCAGAGAACGAATAATTCAAGCAGGTACATACCATGTTTGTAGTCCTTGTACACCATGTTGCATTTTGTGTTTTTTTGGTGCTTGCATCATTTAGTGTTTATAATTTGAACTACTTTGGATCATTAGCTGGTTTTCAAAGTGCATGTAGCTTCACATTTCTCAAGTTATGTTGATTTCCGGAGTGCAAGTGCCTTCGTACTTTTTAAGTTAAATGTTAGCCCTGGTAACTTGAATTCGTGGATCTGCCACTGCACACAAATCATACACGAATGCCAGTTCGAATTAAATGAAATGCTGGGACTTACGCCTGCTCATTGTACAGGCTCACTACAACTCTGCTTGCGCTTGGGATGTTCCATGTACAAGTCCATGTTACCACTTGCTTGGATGTGCAGGCCTTGTGCTCCTTGCATTCCCCTCTGCATTTTTGACACGGCGAATGGTTGATCAAATAAGAGGAATCGACCTTGCTGTTGTACCGGAGGACAGATACTTACAGGGTTATACGGGTGTGCAGGATGTGTACCAGATCCCATAGCGCCGTCATGCTTCGCTAAAAATGGTTTTGCTTGTTTCAGATGATATCTCCAAAAGAAATAAGAGTTAAAGTCAGAATTGCATAGGCATGTAAGCTAAGAGAGAAGTGAAAGGATATCCAAACATCATTGGAATAGTGCACAAGGGAGTGATGTGTGGATACCTAGTTCGGGCCGGCGTTTGGGCATGCTCGCCTAGCTAGAGTGCGCGTCACTTTAGAGCTGTTGAGGGTGATGCACTGGCGTTGGCTGGCCGTGCACGGATGCAAATCTTGAGTGGAAGTGGAGCGCTATGATGCGGTGGACGAGACTGTTGGTGAAGCCCCAACGGCCTCGGGGGGCGGAGGTGCGATGGTGTGCTCGATGAAGTAGCCCCGATGAGCTGGGAGACAGCGTTGGTGAAGCGCACCTGATGTGGTGGAAGTCGGTGTCTGTGAGGCACATCGGTTGCGGTGGCCGACGTTGTCGGTGGACCACCCGGTGCGGTGGACGAGGGCGTAGATGAGGTAGCTCCAGTGCGGTGGTGAAGCGCGACCGTCGTCTTCGTCGTCGTCGTCTGGCACAGAGGTGGGGAAAGAGACGAGATGAGGGGCAATTCAAACTTTGCTTGGGTTGGCGTTGAATTAGCAATTTGAGCAATCTGGGCGCGGAAGGGGACGGTGGAGAAGGGAGATTTTGCAGTGCTAGAATTGGGGCCACCAGATATTTCAATCTGAAACATGGAAGCACGAACTTATTTTGTCGTCGTCCTTTTTTTGGGGGGGGGGAGGAAGGGAGGGAGGGGGTGGGTGGCTGGGTGCTAAGCGTTCGTCCGACACACGCGACCACCACAACACGACCATGGTCTGCCTGGTGCGCCTACATTTCAGAATGCAAACGAATCGTCTTTCATTTGCAAACGAATCTGTATGTATTACCATGCCCGTGTTTTCCTTGCAATAATTAGTCATTCAAACGAGATACTATAAATCAATTAATGAGGAGTTATTTGAAAATAATAATCGAAACGGTATCCTAAGGGACACCTAGAGGAGGTAAAATGACTTAGGAACTAGTTTATCCCGAGGGACACCCAAAAAGAATTGAACATGATACATAAAGGAATAACACCAATGCACCTAGTCCATCTAAAAAGAAGAAGAAAAAGAAAACCGATAGGACTTTGCATGCTTCTAGTGAACCTGAAATAGAAAAACCTCTTGATAATGATAATGATGTTTCTATTTCTGTTGCTGAAACTCAATCTGGTAATGGACATTCACCCAGTGATAATGAAAAAGATAATGATAATGTTCATGAAGATACTCTACCAGACAATGAAAATGAACCAGATAATGATGTTGAAATAGAACCAACTGTTGATGTTGATAACCCACAACCTAAAAATAAAAGATATGGTAAAAGAGACTTTGTTGCTAGAAAACATGGTCAGGAAAGAGAACCATAGGTTCAAAAACCTATGCCCTTTTAAACCAAAATCCACTAAGAAAAAGGATGATGAAGAATTTGAACGCTTTGCTGAAACTCTTTGGCCAGTCTTTTTGCGTACTCGTTTGACTGATTTACTAAAGATGGCCCCTTATGCAAAGTATATGAAAGTTAACATACAACGGAAAATACCTGAAGCTGAAATCTCCACTATGCTTGCTAATTACTCTTTTAAGGGTGGAGTACCTAAAAAACTTGGAGATCCGGGAATACCAACTATACCTTGCTCCATTAAAAGAAATTATGTGAAAACTGCTTTGTGTGATTTAGGAGCTGGTGCTAGTGTTATGCCTTTCTCCTTATATAAAAGACTTGACTTGAATAAACTCACACCTACTGAAATATCTTTGCAAATGGCTGACGAATCAACTGCCATACCTATCGGTACCTGGGAGGATGTGCTTGTTATTATTGCAAATGTTACTATCTTAACTTACTTTGTTATACTTGAGATGCCCAAGGACGACAACATGTTGATTATCCTTGGTACACCCTTCTTGAATACTGCATGGGCTCTTATTGATTGCAATAAAAGCAAGATAGAGCATATGGTGCACTTTTCGAAGAAACAATTCCAAGTGAATGGTATTAATGTTATTGAAAAATCTCCGACACTCACTATTGGGAGTTTTCATCTACCTTTACATACTGCCAAAAAGAAATATGGAATCTTCTTGTTGGGGACGTGCATATCCCCTTGAGGTAACCTAGTGTTTTACAAAATTTCTTCGGTTTCATGCTAATTGAAAGTGGTTCTTAATAGGACTTGATCAACCTTGGTAATGAATCATTTTTTAGAGGTATGAAGTTGATGAATTTAGTGAGCACTACCTTCTGTCCCTACCTTTTGTTTTTTGTTTTTCTTAGTTAAAGAAAATAAAATGCCTTGTCTTGCCTGTTTTCTGAATTTCCCATACAATAAAAAATGACCCAAAAATAAAAGTTCTCGGAATACCTTGAAAATTTAATACATTCTTTTCTGAATATTTAAGAATTTTTAGTGCAAATAACATGACAGGAGGGTGCGCCAGGTGGGCACAACCCACCTGGGTGCACCAGCAGCCTCAGGTGCGCCCTGGTGGGTTGTGGCCCCCACGTGGGCCCCCTCACCTACCTCTCTAGCCCATGTCATCACCTTCCTTAGAAAAAATACACCATTGCTCTCTCTCTCTCTCTCTCTCAATCCCGTGGATTTCGATCTCTTTGCTCGAACCTCTATTTCTGAAACTGTTTTGGGTGATTGTACTTGGTATGTGACTCCTCCATTGGTCCAATTAATTTTTGCTTTAGTGGTTTATATTTTGAAAATTAGCTACTCTTGGTGCCGCCGTAGATGAGCTTGCATGTTGAATTCTTAGAGTTTTAAGAGGTTTGGATGCTTGATATGGCCTCTATGCATCACTATGAGTAGTTGCTATCAATCTTGTGAAGTTTTGTTGGAAAAAAAATTGGACTAAAAAATTTCAGGGATTTGTTCATAGGAAAAAGATGAGTTTCTTTAGGAAGTTTGATTCCAAGAAGAGATCCAAGGGAGTTATTGGGGAGTCCTCATACAATGGTCTTCGTACTCGGAGAATGGCGGAGGTACGGCCATGCGAATTGCCGCATAACCCTTTCATGGATCTTGCTTGGATCAGTCAAGAGTTTGCACAATTTGCTACTCATGCCAGCCTCACCGACTTCGTCGCAGCTGATTGTGAACAGTATCATCTCCTCACAAATTCCTTCATGAAAAGTTTTCATTTCTTAAGTAGGAATAATCCTCCTGGGGTGCAGTTTAATTTATATGCTGAAACCCATCAGATACCACTTATTGAATTTTTTGACACATGCTTGATCCCTTCTGTTGAGGAAATAAGAGAGCCTAGGCCTGCAGAGTTTGAGGACTTTTATCGTACTTTGTCAGTGGGAGATGAGAGAGGGTGTCGAGTGTCACCGCCACTAGCTTGCAGTTTCCTTCTGCGCACTATTTTACTCTTTTTATCGCCAAGTGTTTACTTGCTAGAAACAAGGTTGGTGCACTTAGTGCTCCCGATTTTGCTGTCCTACGCTGTGCACTTTATGGTGATAACACTTATAGCTTAGGAGCTATTGTGGCATGTCGCCTTCACCTTAATAGGTCCAAGGGTAAATTTTATGGCAGTATTTATGCTACTCGCTTAGCGAGTCATTTTAAAGTTCAGATATGCCAGCATGATTATACCTTGCCTAAGGTTTACTTATATCACCAGGCTACTGCACATCATCACTTTATCAATGACAAGAACACTACTATGGATGTTCCTTATAACCTAGTTTTTAGTGAAAATACCCGTGATATTATTCCAGTGCCTGCACCTGCCTTGTTTGATTCTATTGCCAGGTGCGAATATAGGATATTGCCAGAGGATATTGTGGCCTACAGGAACAACTAGGACGTAGCCGAGGAGGAGCCTCAGGAGTGGGACGGTCAGGTGCCCGCCTCACAACACTTAAAGATTGGACCAGATGGCTATTATGAGTGGTGATTGCTAAGCTAGGCAAAAAGCCTAAGCTTGGGGGGGTATGTATTTCCACTGACATTATATTCATGATCACACATTCTATTCCAGTAGTCGATGTCCACACTTTTTCATTGTATTATCCATGTTAGATTTATTTTTTCGCTCTCTTCTTGTGTGTTTGAAGAACTTTGAGAAAATCAAAAAAATGTTGCTTGCTTCTTTTTCGGTTTCTCTTTGTTATAGTGTTTAAAAGAAAAACCCACAAAGATTTCCTTGTTCTTCTTTTGCTTGTTGGGAGCTTTCCCGTGTAAATAGTTTTTCTTGTTTTTGTTTTTCTCTTTTCTTTATAATCTGTTTCTTTTAGAAAAACCAAAAACTCCAAAAATATTTCAGTGTGCTTATCTGAATTTCTTTTCTTCGTATTGAGTCATACCGAGGAGAGTACCACGATGAAAATGTTGAGTGGCTCTCATATGCATAATTATTGGTCTAACAAAGAGCTCAAATTGCCTTCTCTTCTCCTCTTGAATAAAGTGTTTGCAGATTCCACCTTAGTCCACGATACTCTTGCACTATTATCATTTTCATATCATTTGGTCATGCAAGTGAAAGGCAATAATGACGATATTTGTTGAACTGGCCGTGGAAGAGAGAAACGGGTATGAACTCAACTTGTTTTGTTTTTGTAAATATGCTTATCCTATATCCATGGATTAGCCTATTATGATTAAACATATTTGCAATGATACTTAGAGATTATAAATTCTCATGCCATGCTTAACTAGCTAGGAGTGGATAATGATTTATCTTGGATGTCAACATTGCGTTAAAATGATTGTGATGTAGTATGATGATATGGTATCCTTCTCTGAATGTTCGGGTGGCTTCACTTGGCAGATGTTCATGCATGTAGTTGAATCAAAACCAACATAGCCTTTATGATATTTATGCTCATGGTGTTCATTGATATGTCTCCAACGTATCTATAATTTATGAAGTATTCATGCTATTATATTATCTGTTTTAGATGTTTAATGGGCTTTATTATACACTTTTATATTATTTTTGGGACTAACCTATTAACCGGAGGCCCAACCGATGTTGCTGTTTTTTTGCGTATTTCAGTGTTTCGCAGAAAAGGAATATCAAATGGAGTCCAAATGGAATGAAACCTTTGGGAGAGTTATTTTTGGAACAGAAGCAATCCAGGAGACTTGGAGTAGACGTCAGGGAAGCTTCAAGGTGGCCACGAGGCAGGGAGGAACGCCCTACCCCCCTGGGCGCGCCCCCACCCTCGTGGGCCCCTCGTGACTCCCCTGACCGACTTCTTTTGCCTATATATGTCCATATACCCTAAAAACACTGAGGATCACAATAGATCCGGAGTTTCGCCGCCGCAAGCCTCTGTAGCCACCAAAAACCAATCGGGACCCTGTTCTGGCACCCTACCGGAGGGGGGATCCCTCACCGGTGGCCATCTTCATCATCCCTGCACTCTCAATGACGAGGAGGGAGTAGTTCACCCTCGGTGCTGAGGGTATGTACCAGTAGATATGTGTTTGATCTCTCTCTCTCTCTCATGTTCTTGATTTGGCACGATCTTGATGTATTGCAAGCTTTGCTATTATAGTTGGATCTTATGATGTTTCTCCCCCTCTACTCTCTTGTAATGGATTGATTTTCCCTTTGAAGTTATCTTATCGGATTGAGTCTTTAAGGATTTGAGAACACTTGATGTATGTCTTGTCGTGCTTATCTGTGGTGACAATGGGATATTCGCGTGATCTACTTGATGTATGTTTTGGTGATCAACTTGCGGGTTCGATGAACTTATGCATAGGGGTTGGCACACGTTTTCGTCTTGACTCTCCGGTAGAAACTTTGGGGCACTATTTGAAGTACTTTGTGTTGGTTGAATAGATGAATCTGAGATAGTGTGATGCATATCGTATAATCATGCCCACGGATACTTGAGGTGACAATGGAGTATCTAGGTGACATTAGGGTTCTAGTTGATTTGTGTCTTAAGGTGTTATTCTAGTATGAACTCTATGATAGATCGAACGGAAAGAATAGCTTCATGTTATTTTACGACGGACTCTTGAATAGATAGATCAAAAAGGATAACTTTGAGGTGGTTTCATACCCTACCATAATCTCTTCGTTTGTTCTATGCTATTAGTGACTTTGGAGTGACTCTTTGTTGCATGTTGACGGATAGTTATATGATCCAGCTATGTTATTATTGTTGAGAGAACTTGCACTAGTGAAAGTATGAACCTTAGGCTTTGTTTCCTACCATTGCAATACCGTTTACTCTCACTTTTATCGCTTGCTACCTTGCTGTTTTTATAATTTCAGATTACAAATACCTTTATCTACCATCCATATTGCACTTGTATCACCATCTCTTTGCCGAACTAGTGCACCTATACAATTTACCATTGTATTGGGTGTGTTGGGGACACAAGAGACTCTTTGTTATTTGGTTGCTGGGTTGTTTGAGAGAGACCATCTTCATCCTATGCCTCCCACGGATTGATAAACCTTAGGTCATCCACTTGAGGGAAATTTTCTACTGTCCTACAAACCTCTGCACTTGGAGGCCCAACAACGTCTACAAGAAGAAGGTTGTGTATTAGACATCAAGCTCTTTTCTGGCGCCGTTTCCGGGGAGATGAGTGCTTGAAGGTATATCTTAGATCTTGTAATCGAATCTTTTAGTTTCTTGTTTAATCACTAGTTTAGTCTATAAAAGAAAACTAAAAAAATGGAATTGAGTTTGTCTCATACGCTTCATCTTTTTAATATTTTTTGTGAGAATGATGGAAAGGAAAATTGTGCTCAAGTGCTAGAAGAAGAAATCTATAAAATGTTTAGCACTAAATATGTGAATAATGAGCATGATTGCAATGTTGTTAGTATGAATTCTTTGAATACCCATGATGCTAATGATATGCAAAGCCACAAGCTTGGGGATGCTATTTTT
Source organism: Triticum turgidum subsp. durum (assembly GCA_900231445.1). Lineage (NCBI taxonomy): Eukaryota > Viridiplantae > Streptophyta > Magnoliopsida > Poales > Poaceae > Triticum > Triticum turgidum. The sequence continues at coordinate 547,186,316 of LT934114.1, forward strand.
GATAAAGATGATATGTTTAGTCCCCCAAGCTTTGATGAGAATATTTATTGTGATGAAAGCATGCCTCCTATTTATGATGATTATTGTGATGATACATATGCTATAAAGAATAATTATAACCATGAAATTTGTCATCATGATTTTAGTTTTCAATTGGATTATGCCTAACATGATAGTTATTCTGTTGAGTTTGCTCCCACTATTATTCATGAGAAGAAATTTGCTTATGAGGAGAGTACTAAAAATTCTATGCAAGTAGATCATGAAAAGAATGCTTTAGGTGTTATATTGTTGAATTCATTCATGATTCTACTAAAAATTATTATGAGGGAGGAATATATGCTTTTAGGAGTTGCAATAATATCAAGTTTCCTCTCTATGTGTTGAAAATCTTGAAGATTTGCTTGTGTTTGCCTTCCTATGCTGGTTGATTATTGTTCCCATAAGTTGTTTGCTCACAAAATCCCTATGCATAGGAAGTGAGTTAGACTTAAATGTGCTAGTCATATTCTTCATGATGCTCTGTTTATGTTTCAATTCGTATCTTCTATGTGAGCATCGTTGAAATCATCATGCCTAGCTAGGGTCGTTAAACATTAGCGCTTGTTGGGAGGCAACCCAATTTTATTTTTGTCCTTTTCTTTTGTTCCCTTTTATTAATAAATAATTCATCTAGCCTATGGTGAGATGTGGTTTTATGTTTTAATTAGTGTTTGTGCCAAGTAGAACCTTTGGGAAGACTTGGGTGAAGTCTTTGTGATCTTGTTGTAAAAAACAGAAACTTTAGCGCTCACGAGATTAGCTGCAATTTTTTACTAGAGAGTGATTTTAGGTTGATTATTTTTGAAGATGATTAATATGAAAATTACTCAGGTCCGCCAATTTATTTCAGAATATTTGGAGTTACAGAAGTATTCGAATGATGCAGATTACTACAGACTGTTCTGTTTTTGACAGATTCTGTTTTCAATGTGTTGTTTGCTTATTTTGATGAATCTATGAGTAGTATCGAAGGGTATGAACCATAGAGAAGTTGGAATTTAGTATATATTACACCAATATGAATTAAGAATGAGTTCACAACAGTACCTAAGTGGTGGTTTTATTTTCTTATACTAACCGAGCTCATGAGATTTTCTGTTGAGTTTTGTGTTGTGAAGTTTTCAAGTTTTGGGTAAAGATTCGATGGACTACGGAATAAGGAGTGGAAAGATCCTAAGCTTGGGGATTACCAAGGCACCCCAAGGTAATATTCAAGGACAACCAAGATCCTAAGTTTGGGGATTCCCCGGAAGGCATCCCCTCTTTCGTCTGCGTTCATCGGTAACTTTACTTGGAGCTATATTTTTATTTACCACATGATATGTGTTTTGCTTGGAGCGTCATTTTATTTTGATTAGTATTTGCTTGATGTTATTTAGAATAATGTTTTTCATCTATATTTTCAATAAAAATGTCAAGGATAGCCTTTACCATGCTTATTTTGCAAGTATACATGTTGCTGTTTCAAAACAGAAAGTTTACCGCTGTTGCAAAAATTACCTAGAAAAGTCAGAGAATGATATAATATTGAAACTTTTTGCATATTGAGCTCTGATAAATCTTCTATAGTTTAATAGTTTTCTCATAATTTTTGGAGTTAGGGAAGTATGATGAATCTTGCATTCTTTATAGACTATACTATTTTGGCAGATTGCTGTTACGTTTGCACTATTTGCATATGTTTGTTTGTTTAATGATTCTATTTGAGGATATGAGTATTAAATATGCAGAGAAATTTAGTATGAAATGTTGAATAATAATTTTAGTAATTTTCTACAGTAGAGAATGATAAGGTTATTGCATTGTTTTATACTAACTTATCTCACGAGTTCTTATTGAGTTTGGTGTGGATGAAGCTTTCGAGATTTAGGAAACCGATATATAAAAGGAATTAAGGAGACACAAAAGCTCAACCTTGGGGATGCCAAAGGCACCCCAAGATAATATTTCAAGAAGTCTCAAGCATCCAAGCTTGGGGAAGCCCCGGTAGGCATCCCACCTTTCTTCTTCAACAGTTATCGGTTAGTATCTGTTGAACCTAAGTTTTTGCTTCTTCACATGAGTTGTGCTATCCTTGAAATGTCATTTTGTTTCCTTTTGCTTTATGTTTGAATAAAATACATTAGATCTGAAATACTTAAATGAGTGAGATTCCTCACATAGCTAAATAATTATTTGACTACTCATTGATCTTCACATATATCTTTTTGGAGCAGTTTGTCATTTACTCGTGTGCTTCACTTATATCATATGAGTAAATAGTTGAATGGGTTGAATGTCATAAATCTGAAATTATATATGTTTCATATTCTTATCCCATCGGGAGTGATGACTTCACATATAAGAAGTAGAGGTTGTAAATTTATTGAAGGTTAGCAAACATTGTATTGGTCATTTGAACAATTCATGAAAGAATATTGAAGGAAGAGAGATATAATATTATGGACATCTTTTGTAATTGTGAGCACTCATTGAAATATGACATGCTAAAAGGTTGACATTGGACAACGAAGACAACGTAATGGGTTATTTTTTCATATATCTGAAAAGTTATATTGTCTTGGATCATCCAACATGTTGAGCTTGCCTTTCCCTCTCATGCTAGCCAAATTCTTTGCACCAAGTAGAAATACTACTTGTGCTTCCAAACGTCCTTTAAACCAGTTTTTCCATGAGAGTCCACCATACCTACCCATGGATTGAGTAAGATCCTTCAAGTAAGTTGTCATCGATGCATGCAATAAAAATTTGCTCTGTAAATATGTATGACTTATTAGTGTGAAGAAAATAAGCTTTATACGATCTTGTTATGGAAGCAATAAAAGCGACGGACTGCATAATAAAGTTCCATATCACAAGTGGCAATATAAACTGATGATCTTTTGCATTAATATTTTGTGCATCCAACCATAAGAGTGCATGACAACCTCTGCTTCCCTCTGCGAAGGGCCTATCTTTTACTTTTATCTTCTACCCTTATGCAAGAGTCATGGTGATCAACACCTTCCTTTTTACACTTTTTCCTTTGGCAAGCACTTTGTGTTGGGGTGATCCGGATATATATATCCACTTGGATGTAGGCGTTCATAAATTATTATTGTTGACATTACCCTTGAGGTAAAAGGTTGGGAGGCGAAACTATAAGACCCTATCTTTCTCTGTGTTCGATTAAAACTTTGAACCCATAAATATCACGTGAGTGTTAGTAATTGTGAAAGACTAAATGATAGTTGAGTATGTGGAGTTTGCTAAACCAAAGCTCGGACATAGACCCTTCCTGAAAATAAGATGAATTGCAATTGTTTGATGACTGAGAATGAAGTTTGCTAGTTTTCAAGAAAGTTTATGGTCTATGCCTTAACATGTGAATAGCTTATTACTTGACCATGAAAAGTGTTATGAGATGAGCTACTGTTATGACATATAATGATGCTAGAAAAGGTGATTGAAATTATCATTGAAAAAACTTGTGCACCTGCTAGCATTCACACTTCATAAATTCTTTCTTTTATCATTTACCTACTCGAGGAAGAGCAGGAATTAAGCTTGGGGATGCTGATACGTCTCCAACGTATCTATAATTTATGAAGTATTCATGCTATTATATTATCTGTTTTAGATGTTTAATGGGCTTTATTATATACTTTTATATTATTTTTGGGACTGACCTATTAACCAGAGGCCCAACCCATATTGCTGTATTTTGCCTATTTTAGTGTTTCGCAGAAAAGGAATATCAAACAAAGTCCAAACGGAATGAAACCTTCGAGAGAGTTATTTTTGGAACGGAAGCAATCCAGGAGACTTGGAGTAGACAGCAGGGAAGCTTCAAGGTGGCCACAAGGCAAGGAGGCGCGCCCTACCCCTGGATGCGCCCCCACCCTCGTGGGCCCCTCGTGGCTCCCCTAGCCGACTTATTTCGCCTATATATGTCCATATACCCAAAAAACACTAAGGAGCACAATAGATCAGGAGTTCAGCTGCCGCAAGTCTCTGTAGCCACAAAAAACCAATCGGGACCCTGTTCCGGCACCCTGCCGGAGGGGGGATCCCTCACCGCTGGCCATCTTCATCATCCTGGCGCTCTCCATGACGAGGAGGGAGTAGTTCAGCCGCGGGGCCAAGGGTATGTACCAGTAGCTATGTGTTTGATCTCTCTCTTTCTCTCTCATGTTCTTGATTTGGCATGATCTTGATGTATCGCGAGCTTTGCTATTATCGTCGGATCTTATGATGTTTCGCCCCCTCTACTCTCTTGTAATCGATTGAGTTTTCCCTTTGAAGTTATCTTATCGGATTGAGTCTTTAAGGATTTGAGAACACTTGGTGTATGTCTTGCCATGCTTATCTGTGGTGACAATGGGATATTCAGGTGATCTACTTGATGTATGTTTTGGTGATCAACTTGCGGGTTTGATGAACTTATGCATAGGGGTTGGCACACGTTTTTGTCTTGACTCTCCGGTAGAAACATTGGGGCACTCTTTGAAGTACTTTGTGTTGGTTGAATAGATGAATCTGAGATTGTGTGATGCATATCGTATAATCATGCCCACGGATACTTGAGGTGACAATGGAGTATCTAGGTGACATTAGGGTTTTGGTTGATTTGTGTCTTAAGGTGTTATTCTAGTATGAACTCTATGATAGATCAAACGGAAAGAATAGCTTCATGTTATTTTACTACATACTCTTGAATAGATAGATCAAAAAGGATAACTTTGAAGTGGTTTCGTACCCTACCATAATCTCTTTGTTTGTTCTCCGCTATTAGTGACTTTGGAGTGACTCTTTGTTGCATGTTCAGGGATAGTTATATGTTCCAGTTATGTTGTTATTGTTGAGAGAACTTGCACTAGTGAAAGTATGAATCTTAGGCCTTGTTTCCTACCATTGCAATACCGTTTATGCTCACTTTTATCGCTTGCTACTTTGCTATTTTTATAATTTCAGATTACAAATACCTTTATCTACCATCCATATTGCACTTGTATCACCATCTCTTTGCCGAACTAGTGCACCTATACAATTTACCATTGTATTGGGTGTGTTGGGCACACAAGAGACTCTTTGTTATTTGGTTGCAGGGTTTTTTGAGAGAGACCATCTTCATCCTACGCCTCCCATGGATTGATAAACCTTAGGTCATCCACTTGAGGGAAATTTGCTACTGTCCTACAAACCTCTGCACTTGGAGGCCGAACAACGTCTACAAGAAGAAGGTTGTGTAGTAGAAATCATTCATATCCTACTCATTCTAGTATTCAATGTTACTTGTGCATAATGCATGTTAATGACCGTTTTCGCTCTCTAGCTGGTTGCTTCTCAACCTATTTGCTAGCCTTCGCGTGCACTAAGCGGGAATACCTCTAAAAACTTCTAAAAACTTCTTCTTGATGAGTCAACCATACCTACCTATATGTGGTATTACCCTATCGTCCTAAGTAAATTTGCATGTGCCACCTCTAAAAACATCAAATAAATATCCTTTTTTGTGTGCTTGGATTGTTCATAGAGCGACGGGAGGTAGTCAGTATCTTCCAGGCTAAGTGGGTTATTCTCATGATGAGTGTTTATTCACTCATTCTTGCATGAGAGGGCAGTAATAGGGATTCCTAGTCCCGAAAACAAACTACAAATAATTAAACAAAACTCCCCCGGTATTTAATGTTGGTATGGACGGTACCCGTGGATTCAGATCAGCCGTGGAGTGTGTTTGTTGGTGGAGGGGAAGTAAAACTTTACTTGTATTGCATGGGAACCACCACTAATGTGTTTAGCATGGAAAATATCGAAAACTGATGGTTGCAAAGTAAAAAAGAAGGGTGCATTTCTCAAAATTCCACTTACCTATGTTTAAAAAAATTGAGTTCTGGCACCGCTGCAAATCACTGCTTCCTTCTGCGAAGGGACTATCTATTTACTTTTATGTTGTGTCATCACCTTCTCAAATAAGCACCAGATCCTGAGAGCACTATTGTCATCCTCATGCATTGTGTGTAGCTAATGTTGGGTGCATCATGACTGGATCTTTTCTACCAGGAATTACAGTGCTTAGTCGCTGCTTGAACTTTGGAGGTGCTCTGCATTTATGTTTTGCAGTCTCAAAAAGGGCTAGCGAGATACCACTATTCTCATCTTATTTCATGGTTGTTTTGACAAAGTGTTGTCATTTGAGATATCTTATTATGGCTTGCTAGTTGATTATGTCATTGATACGAGTTAATATAATTTTAAGAGTTATTTTCGTCATGGTTAGTTACAATCTTTGCTGAAAACCTGGGTGCTACTTAAGATTATTTATGTAAACAAGAGCAAAAGAGTTCGTAAAAGTTTTTATTTTTCACTTTCAGTTTATCAACTGAATTGCTTGAGGACAAGAAAAGGTTTAAGCTTGGGGGAGTTGATATGTCTCCGTCGTATCTACTTTTCCTAACGATTTTCCTCTTTTTTTGGACTCTAATTTGCATGATTTGAATGAAACTAACCTGGACTGACGTTGTTTTCAGCAGAACCACTACAACAAGAACCCCCCTTCAGCAACATATCAATGTGTTGTTGAATGTCCATATATGTGTTGCTAACGTCTACACCAACGGATTATTATGCATTGTCGTTGGTGGCGTTGCAAGGGTCTACAACAACATATATGCTTGCGTTGGTATACTGCATGTAGAAGCATTGGTGGAGAGCAACGTATACTGTTAGAGGGCAACAACGCTTCATATGCGTTGGTGGTAACCATGGACATAATAGATCACAACTTCATATGCGTTAGTGGCGACCATGGACAAACGTATTTTCAAATGGATATAACAGATTAGTAACCTAATTCTTTACCTTGCAATGTCGACAGTTGGACGCAAAATATAATAAACAGAAAGTTCTCATATAATAAATTGATCATGTTGCATTACAAAGACATGATCCAAAGATTACAAGAGGTGAAACTATCTATCAGTAGCCCAATCCTTGACCTTGCAATCAACTACAATGTCTGAAACATTGATCCTAAAAATGGCATTTGTAGTAGCGCCATTCTTAACCTTGCAATCAACATCCGAGCCATGCATCATCAAATTATCTTCGTGATCTACAACAACATCAACAACAACAATCATATTAGATGAGTAACTTACATTCTAAAAATCAGGTTAATAGAGAAGTATGATTTATCAAGACTTAGATTTTTATATAGATTAGGGGATAATTCATAATCTGAATACAAAAAAATCAACATGAAATTATTAAATAACATTTCAGATTATACAATCTATAACCGTGTACTAATTATTTTTGCATCTTCCATCAACTCATATGAACTACAGTTATATGTTTTTACTCTTCCAGTCTATTTTCTCTAAAAAAGACCAAAATTCAGATGTCGAAACTGCATATACTGCAATGTCAGTATCATCACTCTGTAAAAAATAACTATAATATGCACTAGCAAAAGGGACATCACCATGCTATGGAGTACAAACACATAGATTTCAAGTCGTCACCCATTCTTTGTAAACTGCATATTCTATTTATCTTAATTGCCTTGCACATATTCTGAATATCCATGGCCCGTTAGAGAAGAAACTTCATATCAATACACCGAGCATCTTTGAACAATCAGATGTGGTTGTTCATTGTGAACAACCATCAGTTAGCTTTGCATCACATTACTCTTGTACTAGTCATGCTTGGGATGATTTATTAGTCATGCGTGTTATGGCGGAGAAACCTCAGTTCCAACAACTTGAAAATCTTTTAATAATCTATGTCACACAAGAGATCATAATTACCTGAGATTCACCAAGTCATAGATTAGAATTTCCTGATCCATTAATAAAATTCTCAGAACCTGCAGAAGCAACAACATGAGAAAAAAAACAATCATCAGACTTCGGACAGGTGGAGTTATCAACTCATGCATAGAAAGAATACATGCATAATGAACTAAGAAACAGAAAGGGGGGAAAGCACAAGAACTATAAACTATCTAATCCACATCTGCTCATCATCACACCAACCCTGAGCCCCTGACTTGACCTTGAAGGATTGCAGGATCTAATTAGTATAGACAAGAGTGTACCCTAATTATATACAAGAAAGGCCATAAAAATAATGATTCATTAGAGGCTGGGAAAGATGAGCCTGCCAGACTGAGCCACCATAGGAAGTCTGGTTTTTACCTGGGTTTTGTCTTAAAATTAACTGGTTGTTTGATGGCTTATAGAGTAGAATTATGTATAATGTCAAACAACTTTCTTGTTCCAAGTTCAGCTGGGGACATCATGACTCACATTCTGAACTAAATTGGAACCCCAAACTGATCACATGGTTAGATGTAAGTGAATTAGAACCATGCATCATGTAGTAACAAGTCAAAATTAGTTACCCCTACTCTAGCTAGGAGATCAATGGATGGAAGACCAATGCTTTTCTGGCTGATCACCACAAATTTATTGTAACTTCCTGAGTGAACCTGCATGTCATAGAAACACACAAGAACATTCTTTTCCAAGATAGATAGAGATAAAGAGAAGGGGACACACAAAGCAAAATGCCTAATTTTTCAATTCAATGATCTTCTTGACATGTTCATCAACTTGACATCTCTCGGCAGAAACCATCTTTTCTCCTTGTTCAATGTTTGAGTAGAAGAATCCTGCATTTAATTCACTGAGAGACTGATATGTCAATTAAACGGCAACCTTCAGTGATGCGCATGAAACGGGAATCTAAGGGCCTGTTTGGCAGCTAAGTTTTTTCTTAGTATTTGGAAAATATTGTGGTTTCTAAAAATACTATAGTTTTAAACTCTTTAGGGTGTTTCTGTGCTGGAGCTACAAACAAATAGCTGGGCAGGCCAAACTGAAGGAAAGTTGTTATGCTCTCATCCTAACAACAATTTCTCACTACATACAATTTCTTTTGAGGCACTGTGGACATAAACTGGAAATTTGATGCAGTCAGATTGTTCTCATATTAAAATGCTTCACTCGATATAGTTTACACTCAGATTGATGGCATGCTAACCAGTGCTAACAAGAATTGTTCACTACAAATTAAGCTGTAGAAATCAGTAATTAGTAGAATAGACGATGTTGTAACTTGTAGGTGAAATTTAGGGATAAGAAAGAATCAAAGGAAATTACCTGTATTGTCTCGCAGGTTCTTTTCCCCTCATGCAACAGTACTTACATCACTACACCTGCAAATCTCCCCTACAAAAAAATGGTACTGATCAGTTGCAAATAATCTCCATTAAAAGGGGCAATTTTATCAAGACATATGAGCACTGGATACAAATCAGCAGCACAACTCACAAATCAAACACTAGCAGGGACCCGAGATTCTGGAGAGGTCGAGAGGAGTTGCTCGTTTCCTTTGGGGTTGAGTCGTTGGCTGGCCGCCGCGAGCTGCATGGGTCGATGGACTGCGACCAGCCGGCTGCTGGGACAAACAAGGATGAGCAAGGACAGGGGGGCGTACTACTGCTGAACTAATGCAGTTGAGGGCGTACTGCTGAACTAATGCAGTCGGGGGGCGTCGGTGCTTGCGTGGTCCCTGGGTGCGCGGAGGAAGACCGGCGGCCTCAGCATCTCAGGTCGCTCGGAGGAGCAGCGGTGGCGGCACAACTCCCCGGACACGAGAGGATGACGATGACGCCGTGTGTGTCCCCGACACGAGGAGGATTGCGAAGATGGAGTGTGCGTCCCCGACGCGCGGAGAAAGTTGCAAGGGATGCGGGCTTGGCGAAGGAACATGGGACGGCAGCAGTGAGGGTAAAGGGGACGGCGGCTCTCCTGTTTAGGATTTATTTTTTTAGGATAAAAGGCCAAAATGAAGGGATAATAGGCTTCGTGGGCGAGCGCCGAGCGGGGCGAGCGCTACCGCTGACCAACAAGACGGAAGTGGTGGAGGTGGGTATGTGAAGGTTAGCTCTAAGTGGGGAATGTCGGAGGTTGAACCAAACAACACATCATGTTGTCTTCGTTGCTACACATGCGTTGCTATATGGGGTTTTTTGTTGTAGTGAACTACCATGGTGTTGTTTTTGTGCAGAAATAAAAGTTCTTGGATTAGAATGAAAATTTGCAAGGATTTTTTATACAATAGAAGAGAATTTCTAGAGCCAAGAGCCACCGGAGGGGGGCACCTGGGTGGGCACAACCCACCAAGGCGTGCCCCCTCCTGGCACGCCCAGGTGGGTTGTCCCCACCTGCTGGCCCCAGATACCTCAACCCTGATACTATAAAATCACATTATCGGAGAAAAAATGAGGGAGAAAGAATTATTGCGTTTCACGAGACAGAGCCGTCGTCGCCACCCGTTCTTCATCGGGAGGCCATATCTGGAATCCTTTTGGGGCTCCAGAGAGGGGAATCTTTGATCTTCTTCATCACCAACCCTTCTCCATTACCAATTCCATGATGCTCCCCACCGGGAGTGAGTAATTACTTCGTAGGCTCGCTGGTCAGTAAGGTGTTGGATGAGATTCTTCATGTAATCGAGTTAGTTTTGTTAGGACTTGATCCCTAGTATCCACTATGTTCGGGGACTGATGTTGCTATGACTTTTCCATGCTTAATGCTTGTCACTTTGGGCCCAGGTGCCATGATTTAAGATCTAAACCATTTATGTTAGCACCATTATATCTATGTTCTAGATCCGATCTTGCAAGTTATGGTCACCTACTATGTTTTATGATCCGCAAACCCCGGAGTGACAGAAGTCGAGATACTTTCCGGTGATAACCGTAGTTTGAGGAGTTCATGTATTCACTATGTGTTAATGCTTTGTTCTGATTCTCTATTAAAAGGAGGCCTTAATATCCCTTAGTTTCCAATTGGACCCTGTTGCCAAGGGAGGGTAGGACAAAATATGTCATGCAAGTTCTTTCCATAAGCACGTGTGACTATTTACGGAATACATGCCTACATTATATTGATGAACTAGAGCTAGTGTTGTATTGCCCTAGGTTATGACTATTATATGATGAATATCATCCAACGAATTCACTGATCCAATGCCTATGAATTTCTCTTATATTGTTCCATCTAAGTTACTACTGCTATTGTTACTGTTACACTTGCTACAAAACTATTGCTATCATTGCTAACGTTACCGTTACTATTTCTATCACTATCAAAACTATCATTACTTTGCTACTGATCATCTTGCTGTGGATAATTAATCTCCAGGTGTGGTTAAATTGACAACCCAGCTGCTAATATTTGCAAATATTATTTGGCTCCCCTTGTGTCGAATCTATAAATTTGGGTTGAATACTCTACCCTCGAAAACTGTTGCGATCCCCTATACTTGTGGGTTATCACCTCGTCATTTTGTTACTAGGATAGGAATATCATAGGAGTGGTAAACATTATGAAGTAAGATAAATGGAGTACTATGCATAAGAAGAAATGTACACGCACTCACTCTGCCTCTGATATACCCGCGAGTACACGATGGAGCGCATTTGTACACAAAGAGGTAGCTTATGTATGTAATAATTTGTCCCTTTAGTTTGTTCACTTAATAATGGAGGGTCGGGGACCACACGTGAGCGATACAAACTGCGGCCTAGAAGCGGGGGCGTGTTATATTGATCGAGTTTTCTTTCTTGGTACGTTAAAAAAGATTTGTCCGCAAGTTTTCTTTTCTTTTTTCGGGAATGCGTGTATTCTATTTAAAACCACTGCTATGGAGAGATTTTTTTACTCCATTGTTGTTGGTGGGAAACAACACCTATGGGATCACAAGAATCCCTACTGTAGTTGCGGGGCGCGGGATCATGAGAAGAGCGGGACTAGTAATCATCACAAGGGTGGTTTACCTAGGTTCGGGCCGCAAGGATGTGTAAAACCCTACAGTCCTGCTTTCGTGGTTGTATTCAGTGTTATTGAGCTCTCGAACTAGCTATGGTGCTGCCTGGTTCCAAAGAGCCGAATCCTTTTCCAGTGCGCCATGGACCTCCTTTTAGAGGCGAAAGGGGCTGCCAAAGTGGCACACAGGAGGTGGAAAGGCCTACAGTGCTGCGATCTTATCGCACGTATTATAGGACAAAACGCATTAAATGCGTGGCTTAGGTGTCCCTTCACTTTATCGGGGGCAGGGGCGAGGCCCATCCCATCCGTCACCGCTCCTCCTTGCTTCGACACGCGCCCTGGCCAGTGATGCATGCGGTGTCATGTAGGAAGGCAAGCAGCTGAGGTGGCGTGGTGGTGGAGCCTCCACGAAGGGTTGCATGTTGCCACGCAGGTGCGTGCCCATCTGGTAGGGTCGGCAGCTGCATGTGGATGGCGGTGCGGACTTGGATGGTGTGGGCCTGTCAGTGGCCCCGCTGGTGTCCTTGGCAAGGGTCTTGCCGGGTGGCCCGGCAAGGGTTTTGCCATGGCGCGCTGTTGTCCCTGGCAAGGACCTTGTCGGGGGTCTCGTGGGCTTCCTCGTCAAGAACCTTGCCGAGGATCGTTTCCTTCCAATTATCATCAGATCTTGAATATTCTTTGTCTTCACAAAGATCTGCATGCCACCATGGAGGTGCCTCCCGAGTCCTGTCCCAACGTAGTTGGTGTTGGAGACTGTGGGCTTCAAGGGTCGCTCGCTCTGTTGGTGTGGGCGAGCTGCCCCAACAAGGGTCTTGCCGGGGCTGCTGAGGCTGCCCCAGCAAGGGTCCTTGTCGGGGAAACCTGCTTTGCCCATTCGATCTCTGTGGCCTTGGTCCTTGACGTTGCTTTGTTTGTCTTGTGCCTTCGGCTTCTTTCCGGCTTCCCTTCTTTGCCCTACTATGCGTGCCCGTGGTGCGTGGCTCTCACTGTTCGTGCACAAGTAAAGGGGTCAAAAGGAGAGCCCCTACTTTTGTACGCCGACAGGAGCCCCCGGGCCTGGGCCATACATAAGCGCAACGCGTTGTTGGGCCAGGCCCAGAACGGTGCACGGGCAGGCGAGCGGATTTTACCGTGGTAACTGTTCCGCCCACTGCGCTTCCCCACGACCTGCGTCGAACGCGTGACGTGGGGTCGTGCGGGCGTGTGTGACGTGGGAGACATGCGTTGGATGGTTCCCGCGTGCATGCATCCTATCACAATTAATGGGAAAGGAGGCAGCCCGCACCTTCCCCATAAAAAGGAATAACCGCGGGCGCGCTGCTCACTTTACCCCTTCCCTACGTCTTCTCCAATCTTGGAACCGCCGCTCCCTTTCTTCCTTCTCGAGCCCCTTGCTCTCGTCCATCGTCGACGCACTTCCGCCATCCCCTGCCCTCCTGCTTCTCACAGCCGCCATGGCGCCCAAATCCACCAAAGGCAAGGGAGTGGCCAAAGACGCTGGGGCGGCGGAGCAGCCAGAGAGCGAGCTGGTGGCGCGACGGGCGCAGTTTGCCTATTTCTCCCCCTCGAAGGTCGACATGCCCGAGCTCCGGGAGTTCTACAAACTTTTGTGGGGGGTGAAGACGGGGGGAGAAACGACAGGGCATCCAGCCACACGCTTCGTCCGTGCCTGCGCTGGGCCTGCCCCAAATCGGTACCCCTTCTTCGTCGACTACTTCTCCTGCGGGCTCTGCCCCCCCCCTTCTCTGATTTTTTCAAGGACATTATGCACACCTTCAGCTTCCGCCTTGTGGATTTCACTCTGAATGCCGTGGTGTGCATGGCTCTTTTCGCGCACCTCTGCGAGGGCTTTGCCGGGGTGCGCCCCAACACAGCGCTCTTCTGCCACTATTTCTCCCCTTAGATCCAAAAGGGGGGCGCCATCTCCGGCTGCGTCGCCTGGATCCCAAGGGCCAATGGGGCATATCCGGAGGGCGCCACGAAGGAGAGGTGGGAAGGGTGACGAGGCCGGTGGTGCTGGACCGAGGAGGAGAACCTGCCAGCGTTCTGCGAGGTTCACCGGGCGGCGCCGGTCCGTGGAAAGGACTAGGGCGACGTCGACGCCGACGACGAGAAGCTCACGATCGCCACCACCAGGATCCTTCGGCTCACCCAGGCCGGGCTCACCCTCGAAATGATCGTGGCGGACTTCATCCGCTGCCGAATCACTCCTTTGCATGACAAGGGGAGGCCAGCCTGGCTCTTCGTGAATGCCGCTGACATCATGAGGCTCCGCCCTGGCCTCGACCAAAATCTGATGGTGCTGAGGCATGCCCATCTCTGCCAATGGATCTTCCAGCTCGAGGTCAATGTAGAAAGTGAGGTCGAGCGGTCCGGCAAGGCTGCAAGGGCTGCCGCGAAGGCCGGCAAGGTGGACAAGGAGCCCGTTTTCAATTTGCCAGCGGGGGTGGTCCCGCTTTGCAACAATTCTCGTCGGTCAGAGATTATTACCATGATGCCGCTCTTCAACGCGCATGGCCTTGACCCGAGCTGGGTCGAGCCGGATGAACTTAAGGTGCAAGAATTCTTCAAACCTTGCACGAGGGGTACGTCACCGCCGAGCCGCGACTTTTCTAGGACACCTCTCAGGAGGAGCTGGACTGCATCGCCGCCAGGGGGAGGGAGGCGAGGCTTGCCGTGGAGGAGGCAAAGCTTGCCAAGGAGGCCGGCAACCTCGGCGGCGTGAAGGACATGGCCGCGGTGGAGGCGTAGGAAGAAGAGCTTGCCCAATGGGCGGCGGCCGCTAGGCCCCCCCCCCTCATCGAGGATGTGGTTGACGAGTCATCGGAGGAGGAGGACGAGGGGGTGAGGACCGCGGCCGCCGACCCTCCAGTTAACGGAGGGGGGCGAGTCCTACGGTGGGCCGCCTCCGGCGAGCCAGTCCGCCCCGGCCGGGCCGCGCAACTGCGACTGGCCCAGGAGACGTCTGCGCGCCAGACAAGGGCTGCAGTGACGAAGAAGGCGATGGAGGCTGTGGCAGCAAAGAAGAAGGCATCCGCTTCCTTGTCGTCCAAGCGTGCCCAGATGCCACCGCCTCCCCCTTCACCGTCAGGTGCTGGCGTAGGGATTGCTTTTGACTTGGGGCCCCTCAGCCCGGAGAGGAAGAGGAAGGCAGCAGAGGAGGAGGAGGAGGAGGAGGATGAAGAGTAAGCTCTGCTTCCCCCCTTTTTCTTTTTTTATTTTGTTTTCTCCATTTCCTCAAATGGTGCGGCTTATTCTGAGTCATCTTCATCCTGCAGGGATGTGGAGACGCTGGCCCAAAGGGTGAAGAGGGCCAGGATCTCGATGAGCGGCAAGCCCCCGGCAGGCACCCCTGGCATGCCACTCGTGGTGTTGAGCAGCCCGGACAGCAGCCCCCGGCCCAGCCCCCAGTGTGAGTTCATCACCCGTCCTTCATCAAATGTGTGCCATGCGCAATGCTTCCGTACTGACCATGCCATGGTTGTAGGAGGGGAGCAGCACCAAGGGGAGCTGCAGAGGGCTTCTCCCATCGTCCCGCCCCCGTTGACCATGCCGCCCGAGGGGCGTCCCCGGCAAGGGCACCGAGCACCGAGGACATGCACACGGAGGAGGAGGAGGAGAACAAAGGCGCAGGTGGATTTGCCTCGACGCCAAACCTTTGCGTGGAAGGGACTCCCGCCTCTCGGCCTGGCACGGGTAAGGCACTCGCCTTTCATTTCCGTTTGCGTTCTTCTCTCTTTTTTCTTTACTGGCTTTGATCTTGGCTCCATCCTGTCCTCTTATTGGCATTCAGACTCCTCCTTGATGGACCCAGAGGATGTTGATACCGTCATCAAGGATGTCACCGAGGATGCCGCGGCACAGCCCGAGAAGATCGCCGCCGACGAGAACACCGAGGGTGCTGCCGAGGGCGCCGCCAAGGGGCCCGCCGAGGAGCCCGGCAAGGGACCTGCCGAGGAGACCGACAAGGGGCCTGCCGAGGAGACCGGCAAGGGGCCTGTCAAAGAGGCCGGCAAGGCCGCTGCTGAGGAGGTGGTGGTCGACGACCAGTCCTCCTCCTCCGCTGCCTCCGGCTCCGGCAGGTACCTGAGGGTGAGCGAGGACCTCTTTGTCCATCGCCCAAGCGCGTCAAGCTCCAGGGCTCCCATCGAGGGGGAGGTGTTCGACGGCGAGGTGCTTGCCGCTACCGGGCTCGAGGTCATCAACAAGCCGAGCGTTGGTGGCGATGGCTCCTAGGAGGAGCGGCTGCTCCAGGCCATGGGCGCCAGCTTCTGGAAGCTCCGGGCTCTCCACCGCGCTCGCTTGGACAAGGCCAAGTCCAGGACGGCGGTGGTGGAGAAAGTGGAGGCGGACTTTGAGGGGCGCATTACCGAGGCGCAAGATTGATTCTGCCAGGCTCAGGACGAGCTGAAGTCCGCCCAGAGCGAGCTAGCCAGGCGCGACGTGGAGCTCACCATGAAGCTGGCCAACATCGAGAAGGCCCTACAAACGGCGAAGAACTTGGCTGCCGAAGCCGAAGTCGCTCGGACCCAGCGCGAGGCTGCACTAAACTCCCTGGAGGAGGATCTTGCCGCGCGCGAGGAGAAGCTTGCCGCCACGCTCCACGGCAAGGATGAAGAGGTGGCAAGCTCATCATGTAGCGGACCCAAGAGCTAGAGCAGAGGCATCAGGAGGCACTCAATGCCTAGGCTCAGGTCTACACCAGCAAAGTGAAGGAGCTAGAGGAGCAAGCTTTGAAGCTGTCCAAGGATAAGGACACGCTTAACGGTGCCCTGGTGGAGGCGCAAGGTGCGGTCGTCAGCAAGGCCAGAGAACTCTACGAAGCCAACGATTCCATCAGAGACCTCAAGCTAAAGACGGGGGATCTTGAGAAGATGTTGTTGGAGGCCAGAGCCCGAGAAGGGATTCTGACCAGGGACCTAGTGACGGAGAAGCAACTGCGGATGAATGAGACCGCCAACCTCAATGACCAAGTGGCGGGCGAGAAGCTTTGGCTCGAACACCTTGCCGCCGTCACGAATTCGGCCGCCATGCAGCTGGGCACCATGGGGATGCTGGACATGAGGTACTCCCCGAAGACGAGCCTGAGCCCCAACGCCAACTTGACCCTGTACTTCGAAAGGGTTGTCCGCGCCCTGGAGCGGCTTCACTCCAATCGGGCGGTCTCCCTGGCCGAGGAGTCCTGGATGCTCTGCCGGGACGTCATGGCCAAGGTGCTTGCCAAGATAGTGCACTGGCACCCCGACCTCGACTTCGAAGCTGCGCTGAAGAGCTTGCCGGAGGATGCTGACATCGCGGTGCTCAGTGAGTGTATTAAGCCCATCGTGAGCCGCATCGACAAAATCAAGAGGTTGGAGGGCTAGCGCAGGGACTAGGAACCCCGTTCCTTATCGCCGCTGCAGGTTCATGACCAAGACAATGATATCTTTAGTTAGAACCGCGGCGGCAATTTATGTAATATAACTCTGCAGTACTCCTGAAATTATGCATATTATTTTCCTGTTTGATTTTCCTTTGTATGTCCACGCCACATTGACTGGGTGGGCTTGCCGGCACGTAAACCCCAGGAAGCGTCTTGAGGACGGATCCCCATCAACCTGCCGGGTGCGCATGCTGTCGGGCGAAGCACCTTACCGCCCTTAGCGCGGCCGCTCGATCTGTCGAGGTTGACTCAAGTCAGAGCTGAGAGCATTGCTGATGGCGAAAGGCTACCCTGCCGCTCTCGACGCAGCCGCTCGAACTGTTGAGCGGACTTGAAACAGAACAAGGGTGTTGCCGATCGCAGGAGGGCCCCTCTGCGTACAGGTTTTCCATACATAGGAAAAACCGTCGAGGATAATAACCTTATATTTAAGGAGAAAAATTTAAAGTTCAGGATGACTTAGCTATCTCGTCACCGCCCTGGCGTCCTTCGCGCTAACGGGCAGCGCCGATCTCTTGTCCGCCTTCTCCGCAGGAGTTGTGGCGATGATGAACTGCTGGGCCAACTACTAGACCAGATTCTCACAATCGCGTCCCCTACCTGGCGCGCCAAAGATGTTCGTGGGAAACGACACCTATGTGATCATAAGAATCCCTACTGCGGTTGCGGGGTGCGGGATCATGAGATGAGCAGGACTAGTAATCAGCACAAGGGTGGTTTACCCAGGTTCGGGCCGCAAGGATGCGTAAAACCCTACCGTCCTGCTTTGGTGGTTGTATTCAGTGTTCTTGAGCTCTCGAACTAGCTATGGTGCTGCCTGGTTCCAAAGGGCCGAATCCTTTTCCAGTGCGCCATAGACCTCCTTTTATAGGCGAAAGGGGCTACCACAGTGGCACACATGAGGTGGAAAGGCCTACAGTGCTGCGATATTATCGCACGTATTACAGGACAAGACACATTAAATGCGTGGCTTAGGTGTCCCTTCACTTTATCGGGGGCTGGGGCGAGGCCCGTCCCGTCCGTCGTCGCTCCTCCTTGCCTCGACACGTGCCCTAGCCAGTGATGCATGCGGTGCCATTTAGGCAGGCAAGCAACTGAGGTGGCGCGGTGGTGGAGCGTCCACGAAGGGTTGCATGTTGCCGCGCAGGTGCCTGCCTAGCTGGTTGGGTCGGCAGCTGCATGTGGATGGCGATGGAGACTTGGCTGGTGTGGGCCTGGATGTGGCCCCGCTGGTGTCCTCGGAAAGGGTCTTGCTGGGTGGCCTGGCAAGGGTCTCGCCGTGGCGCGCTGTTGTCCCCGGCAAAGATCTTGCCGGGAGTCTCGTGGGCTTCCTCGGCAAGAACCTTGCCGAGGATCGTTGCCTTCCAATTCTCATCTGATCTTGAATATTCTTTGTCTTCACAAAGATCTGCATGCCACCATGGAGGTGCCTCCCGAGTCCTGTCCCAACGTAGTTGTTGGTGTTGGAGATTGTTGGCTTCGAGGGTGGCTCGCTCTATTGGTGTTGGCGAGCTGCCCCGGCAAGGGTCTTGCTAGGGCTGCTGAGGCTGCCCCGGCAAGGGTCCTTGTCGGGGAAACCTGCTTCGCCCATTCGATCTCTGTGGCCTTGGTCCTTGACGTTGCTTTGTTTGTCTTGTGCCTTCGGCTTCTTTCCTCCTTCCCTTCTTTGCCCTGCTATGCGTGGCCGTGGCGCGTGGCTCTGACTGCCCGTGCACAAGTAAAGGGGTCAAAAGGAGAGCCCCTACTTTTGTACACCGACAATTGTATATAAGCCTCTTGTTTGATAGGGTTTCTCGCATCTCACTCTCTCACCCTCTCCATATCTAAACAAGATGTCAGTGTCCACTCTATCTCTCTCCTCACCGGTGGTCACAGATCCGGCCGAATCCTGTCCGCTGCGGGAGTTGAGGAAGTCCAGCGTTGACGTTGTCACTGTCGGCGATGGAGGAAGCCCATGGGCACCATGCTCTCTGAGGTGGCACCAGTGCAGACAAAGGTCTTCAGCGCCCTTGTTTGCAGCCGTTGTGTGGGCACATCCCGCCCGCCCGCCCGCCTAAGCCACATATTTCCCAGGTATAACTTCTTTTGGATTTCATGCTTCACTAGCAATGTGCCCATGCATTGCAACGGATCCAAAGTAGAATAGTAGTTGTTCACAAACTTGAAAGAAAACACTCTTGTTTTGATATACATATACCACTAAAAATTTATTTTGATGAGGTGAGGGAGGGATGTTGTTGCTTTCAAGATAATAGGGGTTTTTCTGCAAATTGGAGCAGAGAATTTGGCTATTTTTGCAAAAATGTCAGAACTTACCTCGCAGCCGTTAGATGCAGATCTAATGGTCAAGTTGTGCGTCTACTACCCAAAAGTCCACAATAGTTAAATTAAAAAATGTGTACATCAGTTAGAACTCATAAATACCATAAGTTCGGAGGAAGAAAAAGATCACCGGCACGTTTGGTCCATGCAGGCCGTCAGAGGAAGAAAAATATTTCTTCATTCAGTTCAGGTTGCTCTAGGATTTGTCAATGTTTTGGAAGGAAGTAATTAACTTGGGGTTTGGAGTGGTAGCTACTGTGTCACCAAATATGTGTTGAATAGTTCTATTCATCTGCATACATAAGTTCAAAGATTTCAGATTTTCCCTAGTGGTTGTTGATCGGAGGGATGTGTATTGATGTACCTTCCCTGCTGGATCCTTCTTTTATAGAATAAACATGTGCTAATTTTTATAGGAATACTCATTTGTCGTATGTGATGTGATCTGCAAACTATGTATACAGATTTGGTTCTTTTTGTTTTGCTAACATAGTGCAAAACATTCAATGATCCATTATATCTAGATTTATTTGAAACCTTGATTTAGTTTTAAATGAAAAGCGCATAATTTTTCATATGTACTTGTACATATGCTTATCGGGGTTGTGCGTGTGCTACACAAAATATTTGAAGCAATTCAGCAAAGATTATATTTCCATCAATTCATACTCAAATATACAACAAGTTTAGAGAAAAGAAAAAATAAAGTTTGAAGTTGAGAAACATGGGATGTTTCTCATATTGAACGGCCACACATGTACTATATTATACATGTGTGGTCGTTCAATATGTATTACATGATCGGTTCTTGGAAAAGAAGAACACAATAGTGCAGTCGTAAACAATGATCAGTTCGATACTGCTTTCTCCTGCGTATTTTGGTTGATGTTCACGAATGGACAAAAAATTGTATGGGAAATATTCTATTATTACTAGCATATAAGTACAGAAAAAAGTTGAACACGACATCCCAGATAAGTTTGGAAAAAAGCTCAAACAAAAAAAACCATGGAAATTCAAAATGATAAAAGTTCAAGTGGTAAAATGAGAGAAGTCCAGAATATCATCGCAGAACAATGTTAAATTCAAAAGAAAACACAAAACATTTACGTTTTATTAAAAATAGCAATCAGTTCAACTGTATAAAATATGCAATTTCGGGCATGATGATACCATTGAGAAGTTACGAGAAAAAATATACTGAAAATACAGAGTAAAGTCTAGTATGTGGAAACATGCTCAATACAAAATGATATTGACATCCGTTCAAGTACTCTTTTTTGTAACCACTCAATACTACTGTGAAAAATACCTCAATACAAACACAGAAATATATCAGTATGAGTACTCTATTTTTTGATCAAAGAACAACATGATGGGTCTCACAGTATTCAAAATTACTCTTCAACGATTGTGAATTTGAGAAAATATTCAACATGACTAAGTTTTGCATTTTCAATATCTTTCCAACAATATACTATTTGCCCCATTTCGACAAACTTTTTTAAAAAATCACTTTCGAAATCAAATTTGACCGTATTTGAATTCATTTTTAATCCGTAAGGAATTAGAAAAACATTTCAATACGAAAAAGTTGCGCATTATCTATAGCTTTCCAATGCTGTATCACTTGCATTAATCCGACAAACCGTTTGCAAAAAAACGCGAAAATACGTTTCGCCTAGAATTTCACCGTTTTGAAATTACTTTTAAATTATATAGAATTTGGAAAAACAATAGATATATGGAAGAGGTGGATTTCTACCAGGTTTCCAATGCCATCTTATTTGCTCAATTCCAGCAAACCATTTGAAAATTGAGTCCAAAATACAATTTGCGTTTTCGCTTTTGAAAAAAGTTGTTTTTTAAACTGCTCTTAAACCATAATTTTTTGCAAAAAAAATTATATGATTGTAATGTAGATTTCAAGACCTTTCCAATGATATATTACATGCCCCATTTCGACAAAAAAATTGCAAAAAAATATTGAACTAAAGAAGACGATTTTTAGCACAAAATGAAAGTATCAGTTCAACCACTCGAATTCATTAGTTCAAGTAGGGTAACAGAATATATATACACACGCTGGAGGCTCAACGTTCTTTTGCAAGGCTTTCCTCTATTCAAAATCTCTCACCCTCTTCATCTGATCTAAACAAGACTGCGTTGGCCTCTCTCTCTCCCCCCTCACAGCTGGTTGATGTCCCACAAGTATAGGGATCTATCATAGTACTATAGATTAGTAAGAGTGTCAAACCCAACGAGGAGCCGAAGGAAATGACAAGCGGTTTTCAGTAAGGTATTCTCTGCCAGCACTGAAATTATCAGTAACCCATAGTTTTGTGATAAGGTAATTCATAACGGGTTATCGGCAACACATGGGAATCATTGTCAAGCTAGTTTTCATCATGCTCATATGATTCACATTCGTTACTTTGATAATTTGATATGTGGGGGCACCGGTGGTTGGATGCTGCCCTTCCTTGGAAAAGCCTCCCACTTATGATTAACCCCTCTCGCAAGCATCCGCAACTACGAAGGAAGAATTAAGGTAAACCTAACCATAGCATGAAACATATGGATCCAAATCAGCCCCTTACGAAGCAACACATAAACTAGGGTTTAAGATTCTGTCACTCTAGCAACCATTATCTACTTATTACTTCCCAATGCCTTCCGCTAGGTCCAAATAATGGTGAAGTGTCATGTAGTCGACATTCACATAACACCACTAGAGGAGAGACAACATACATCTCATCAAAATATCAAACAATACCAAATTCACATGATTACTTATAACAAGACTTGTCCCATGTCCTCAGGAACAAACGTAACGACTCACAAAGCATATTAATGTTCATAATTAGATGAGTAGTGAATAGCATTAAGGATCTGAACATATGATGTTCCATCGAATAAACCAACTAGCATCATTTACAAGGAGTAATCAACACTACTAGCAACCCACAGGTACCAATCTGAACTTTTGAGACAAAGATCGGATACAAGAGATGAACTAGGGTTTGAGAGGAGATGGTGTTGGTGAAGATGTTGATGGAGATTTTTCCCCTCTTGATGAGAGGATCAATGGTGATGACGATGGCGGTGATTTCCCCCTCCTGGAGGGATGTTTTCCCCTGCAGAACTGCTCCCCCAGTGCCCTAGACTGGTCCTGCCCCGGATCCGCCTTGAGAAGGCGGCGCTTTGTCCCGAAAGCTTCCTTATGATTTTTTCCAGGGCAAAAGACACCATATAGCAGATGATGGACGTCAGGGGCCTGCCAGGGGGCCCACGAGGCACAGGCGCGCCCTGGGGGGGTAGGGCGCGCCCTCCACCCTCATGACTGACCCGTGGCCCCCCTCTAGTGTTTTCTTCGCCCAATATTTTAAATATATTCCAAAACTGATCTTTGTGAAGTTTCAGGACTTTTGGAGTTGTGAAAAATAGGTCTCTAATATTAGCTCCCTTTTTAGTCTAGAATTCTAGCTGCCGTCTGTAACATCCCAAATTTTCAAATTTGGAATGTTATACATAGATCATCATTGCATATCATATTTTATTGCATTTTGGTTGATCCTAGAAATTCTAAGCAACTCAAGGACCTACGGAGAGAGTTGGGGATTTCATTATTTTCATATTTGAGTTTTCTCAAATTTTGAAAAGAGGATCATTTGGTTTTAATCATTTTACTCTCTGAATATTGGAGGAAAAATATTAAAATCAACTAAGAATTTTTATTTGGAGTTTTATTGCTATTTTATTTGAATTAGGCAAAAAATGCGTTTTTTCAAAATTGCATTAGAGGCCCAAATAAATGTTCACTTTTTCCGCAATATTATTAGAGGACCATGGAAATTGATTTCAGGATTTTTGGAGTCTGTTTAGTACTTCTTTTATTTGTTTTTCCGTGTCAGGATTTATTAAAAAAAAGTTACCGACCTAACTGGGCTGTGTTCTCCCAGGACACTTAGCCCGGCGGCCTTATAAGCCGAGGGGGACGAGCCGCCAGCCAACCCCGCCACCGAAACCCTAGCCCCGTGCTGCCGCCACCGCCACTCGCCAGCGCCGCCGCGCCCAGCGCTGCCGCTGCCGCCCGCCGCCGCCGCCGGAGCCTCAGCTTCGGAGCCGCCTGCCGCCGCCTCGATCCCGCACTACTAGGAAAAGGCATGCTAGTGGCGCACCGAATTTGCCTTCTAATGGCGCACTACTGGTGCGCCACTGGCATCACGCCATTAGAATTAAATTCTAATGGCGCACTACTGGTGCGCCATTAGTATCTGGTGTTCTAATGGAGCACCACGTAGTGCGCCATTAGTATAGCCTGCAGTGCGCCATTAGAATGCCTCCCAGGGGCCATATGTACAAATGTGCTTTGGCATTCTAATGGCGCACCAGCAGCTAATGCGCCATTAGTGTGATGATCACAGTGCGCCATTAGTGTCTTGTGTGGTGCGCCATTAGTATGAATATTAGGTTTTATTTTTTTTGCTTTTCTGATTTTTGCACAGGTTACAAAATATATTATTGCATAGAATATAGACAGCAGCACACAGCAACATCAGATTCATCAAATACAATAGAAGATTAGTCTCCGAATACAATTCATCATATTAGTCTCCGGATTCAAAAGACCGGACAAAGATAAAACATTACAAGTCTCAAGACCGCGAGTATCGAGTTTGCCTTCACATGACAAGTCGATATCGATCATCTAAACTACCATCACATAGAAGAGAGCTGTGGTCATCACGATGAGCATCATCGCGATCAAACTGGTCTTCATCCGGTTCCTCCAACGCTCCCTCCTCTCTCCCGCTAGATAGCGGGCGTATCTAGATTCGGCCTCCGCCCTAGTGGTGTACCCTTTGTAACTGTTACCGTTGAAACGGTGAACCTGTCTCCGACACTCCTCCTAGTCATCGTAGACTCCGGGAACCTTACCCTTGTACACGACATACGACGGCATCTCTATGCACAAGCCAAACAACAGACAATACATAAGCAATGTGTAAGTATGCAACAAAAGGATCGGAAGAGAAAAGCAAGACATTAATAGCACGATTCATGGTCCTACTAATAAATAGCATCGATTACATCTAAGTTGAACAACCGTCCAAACCAAAGAGACATCCGAATTCATTAAAGTTTAATTACAACATGAGCCAATCAATGTTTTAGAACTACACATCACTACTTTCGACTCAACTCATCGGACAGGAGCGTGGGTGAAGCCGTCGTTTGTCGTGATGGTCATGAAATCACGGTCGTTGTCACCCTGCATTTGTAGCGTTTCATCTATCTCACTGTTGGACGGTTGATATCTGAGGAAGAACTGCCCCGCGGTATGAAGGACATCTTGATGGATGATGTCCGCAAACTCCGACTGGATGCGAAAGAATTCTTGTCTGAGGTCCGCGTCCTGGACTGCCGACAAGCTCGCGGCCCAATCTTTGAGATTATCTGGTAGCAGAAGGTGATGATGGTCCCTTACGATCACCCGCATGTGATGGAGGGCGTAGTAGGCATCCTTCTGACCGCCAGGCGGCTGCTTGACGCAGCAAAACTTCGTATTGTGTGAGAAGATGTGCTTGCCGTACTTACGAACTGGCCTGGTGAAGGTGCCTCCAGATTGTGCGTAGCCGGGGAGAACATCATCAAGAACTTTCTTCAAATTTGTGTAGTCTATCATGGAGTTACGGTTCGGGTCGAAATACGTGGCCATGGAATATTTCGGGCATAAGAGGATGAGTGTGGAATGTGTGTCACTGCACAGAACACGGAATGTTAGAAAAAAAAGAACAATCGAAATCTAAGAAATCATATGTTACGGGGCGGTTAAGGGATGACTTACTCGGGAAAGTAAGGCACAAGGAAGTTATCCTTATCTGCGTTTGCCAGAATGACGCCTTCGAGGTGTGAACTCGCAACTTGGCGGTCCCCAGCGCTGCTCAAGTGCTTGGCACGCATGTAGAAGGGGTCGACTATCACGATGTCCGGGGTATTGTCTCTAATGATCCGCATCTGCATGCTCAGCGAAAACAGCCGAACGAAGGTGTAGTGCAATGGATGAAGGTTAAACATAGCAAAGATGTCATCAAACCGCAGGACGATCATACCCCCGATGTCGCCATCCACAAAGCCCTTGCTCTCTGGCACCTTGGCCACGAAAACCGGGTATGCCACATCCTTCTCTCTGAGACGCCGCTTCTCCAAAATCAGAACACTGTCGTGCAGACTCCGCATAGCACCGGTTGCAGCATTCAGCATATTTGGCGGTAGCATCGCCCTACCCGCCACATGCACCCTCCTCGAGATATCCTTAGGTGAAGGTGGCCCGTCCTGAGCACGGATCGAACTCGGTGCCGGCTGGCTCGCACCGGCGCCCTTGTTAGTCTTTCGTTTCCGGCCCTTCTTCTTGATCTCCTGTAATGGGACCGAGTTCTGCTCACAGACCGCCTTCTTCAGCGTGTTGGGGCTGATAATATTTCGCGCCTCAGCTATCTGAGGCTCGATGAAGGCGGGAGCTGGAGGCGTGTCCTGAGAACTGAACGCCAGACGACGCTTGTTGCAATTGGATTTCTCTGCCGTACCAGCTAGATCGCGGTGGTCTTGGTTGGGTTCTTGAGAAAGAGGCCCGCAGAACTCGTCAGCGTACCCATGTTCGGCAAAGTACTTATCAACTTTCGTAAATGTACCGTCGTCGTTGTCATCGCCGTCCGGATCCTGTGCCATAGGGCTGTCCGGATCCTGTGCCATAGGGATGTCCGGCAGGTCCGGTAGCGTTGCGGCGTTCTTGCCATGGCTTGGCGCCGGCATGACTGGCGGTCTTGTCTGTGGGGTGGTGTCCCCCGCCCCCAAACGAATCTGGCTCTTCGGCCATAGCAGGGGCCAGTTTACGCAGGTGCCGAGGGTCATCTCATCTTCTTTGTCGGCCCCAGCGGGTCGAATCGGAGGTAATAGCTCATCGCAGCCTGGCAGCACCCGGACCACTTCAACCCTATACATTGTGGTTGGCGTCGGATTACCGTGGAACATGGGGTTGCCCGGTTGAACGATTCTGCCCTTGGTGACATCGACCAACTTGGCCCCCACGAAGTGCAGAAGAGTGCAAGGAACGTCGGCGGTGCCCTGGAAAAACATGTATAGGGCATCAGGGATGCCCAGTCAAAGGCAAGGAGATGAAGTCATCGGCCGAGAGGCTTAGTTACCGTGATGCCGTCGAGCTCGGCTAATGTCGAGGCACCGCCAACGGCGGGCGTGCAACTGACGGAGGGGGCGCTTGCTGGCGAGGTGCCGGTCGGCGTACACCCGGGTGCATTAAGCTCCAATGCCGGTGCCGGTGCCGGAGACATGAATACCGCCTCCGCCGGAGACACCAATGGCGCCGCCGCCGGAGACACCAATGGCGCTGCCGCCGGAGACACCAATGGCGCCGCCGCCGGAGACACCAATGGTGCCGCCGCCGCGCTGTGCGAGTTGCTGGCCATGAAGCTGGGAACCGGGGGAGGCCCCTTTTGGCCGCCCGCAATCCACGTCGTCAGCCCATGAATCAACGTAGGCACCATGGCGTTGAGCGTCGTTCCAAGTTGTTGTTGCACTTGCTCATGGACAAGCTCCGGAATCCGCGCCACTTGTGCCTTGAGTTCTTCAACCTCGCGCATCTGGCTTTCCGAGCTGGTCTTTTTCTCCTTCCGCACACCAGCGGTATAGTATGACCCCCATTTTGTGGACAAGCCTTTGCCGGCCACACGACCAGCTGACGTCGGCTTATCGAGCTTATCCTTCTTTTTCATTACGTTCAACGCCCTATTTAAAGGGGTGTCGAAAGGGGAGCTCTTAGACGACCCCGCGCTACTGCTTTCATTGTCCTGCGAAAGGAACATGAACCATTTAGAAATATTGGGGATTAATTAGAGTGCAACCATATGGAGCTAATTACGCGGGGGTGTATTCCTTACCAGAACAAGCTCAAGCGCCCTGGTCTTCGGATCCGTGGTAAGCTCCTTTGTTATTGGGTCCTCCTTGTACCGGGCCCTGACATAGTTCCTGGTCTGCTTGTCACCGCTGTATTTCTCGAAGCGGGGCGGTAGGCCTTGCTCGGCACACTCTGCGTCCTCCTTGTCCCATATAGGCTCCGCCACTCTATAACCGCCGGGACTGAGTTTGTGTTCCCCTAAGTTCAACTCCCGCATTTCTTTCCCCCACTGACTTGATTCGGAGGTTGCGGGGCTCTGGCACTTGATCTTGAACTCCTTGTACTCATCTTCGCTCATCAAAGGATATTTCGCCTTGATCTTGTCATAACTATCACCTTTATCAATCATTCTCTTCACCGCGCTTCTCCAAGTAGATAGGGCCGTGCTCATCTTCGTGAGGGCGGCATTGTTCACTTTATTCCCTGAGAGGCGTGTGTTTTCAAATTCGGCGGGGAACTTGTATCGTTCGTGCAGCTTCGTGAAGAGGAGGTTGCGCAAATTCCCTCGGTCCTTATGCCTAAGGTTCTCGGTGTTGATCGAGACGGTGCTCCGGAGAATGCACCCGAGCTGAACCGAGTACCCCTTGACTATATGTTTGGGCTCCCTTGGATTCCCGTCAGAGTCCACTTGAGTGAATTCCTCCTTGACGGTGCGGAGCGCATTCGGGCGCCAGTCCTTCCTTTGCTTCTTCGGTTGGCTGCCATCTGTGTGTGCGCCGCCACCATCTGTGTGTGCGCCACCATCATCAGTGGTGGCATCCTCGGCGGCACCATCAGTGGTGTCATCCCCGACGCCACTAGGGGTTGTGTAATCAGGATCGGTGTCTTCCGCGGCGTCATCATAGCGGTGAGGTTGTTCCTCCATCTCTTGGGACAGCTCCTAGAATTGCTTGCCGCCCGAACCACCGGCCTCATCGTTGTGGGCCATGTTTCTCTCTAAATAGGAAAAAAGTTTGGTCAAAAAGATGGTTATTGTCACGGAACAAGATCATGGTCTCATGGTTTAGGGTTTGTCGACACCGAGGCACCCTAAAAGCCTAAGCTTTCATCATTTAGGTTCTCATCGACACCGAGGCATCCGGGGCAACCAAGTTAAGTTTTCATCATTTAGGGTTTATCGATGTCGAGGCACCCTAGGTTGGGCCTAATCTTGGCTCTATTGCCACCTATGTTGGGTTTATCATCTAGGGTTTATCGATGCTAAGGATAATTCTAAGTTGGGCCTAATCACTTGGCTCTATTGCCACCTATGATTTAATGCAGCAAGAATGGCAGGGCAGTTGATCCTACTTAACTAAGTACTAAGATAGCCCGGCCCATGCATTAGTCGCAAGTACCCCATATGTCCTATTTTTAGCAAAGTCATGCTAAAATTCACGGAAAATTTCAGCATGACCTTTGCTGAAAATAGGACATATGGAGTACCCGAATTTTCCGGAACGGAAGTTAATCGACATTCCGGCAAACTCAAGGGCCTCTCGGGGTACCTGCAAATTCATCACGACACGATGGTCGGAGACTAAACCCAGCCACAGACCATATGGTCCTCTGCTTTCATATGGACAAAAATCAGCTCAACTTATGTGAGCTTCCATTCCAGATATAATATGTCTCCCAACAAAAAATCATCAATAGTTTAGAAAGTCTGTACAAACACAGAAAGAATGACAAATGTATTTTTACAGATCATGGCTCAGAGTCATAAACATCTATGGACCAAATATAGTAATGGATACAGCAGATTAGTCTTATGATTTTACTTGTTCGGTATAAAATAGCTTATGCTTTCCTTACAGTACATGTCCACATTTGATATGTCCTTTTTGTCTGTCCTGCTTTTTGAATCAACCGTATCGAGCAATACTATGGAATTAGTCAAATAATTGTGCATGTTTTGACAATAGGATGAATGCAAAAGAAAATCAAATGGTTGTGGCAATCTGTCCATCATCATGACTGTTAACAGTCGCCACACCCATTGTTGGACTTCGATCTAGCACAAAGGGGGTGTATAAGAGCAGATATGGATGGTGTGGTCCGGCACAGATAGCAGTATAATCATCTTAATCTTGCAGTGTAATTTTTAATTCGTGGCAGCAAATGGGCATTGTGCTAGTCTAATAAGAATACACATTGTTGAACTTCATTGCTGGAATTAATGGTTTACTATCGGGATGTGCCTTAGGAGCATCGCTTATCAAGTGAAAACATAAGACACAAACTTGTAGCTGTATGTGTTTTGCCAAGAAAGGGTGCAACAAGAAATATTTTCCTAGTACTGGTTTATCTCACCTACTAGTAAAGGGACATTTCTCCTCAAATCGAAAGTTAATACATCGTTGTTTCTTACTAGGGGAAGATGGACCTGGATGGTCAAGCACGTGGAAGATGGCTTTGTGGGCGCGCCTTCTTAACAGCGAAAATGCATACAGAATGATCCTAAAGTTAATCACATTGGTTCCACCTGGTGAAAAAGTTGGGTTCGAAGGAGGACTGTACACCAATCTGTGGACAGCACACATAAGAACAGTAGCAGTAGTACTACCAAAAGAAAGGAAAGAACAGTAGCAGTAGTACTACTACTAGCTAGCTAGCTAGCTGGTACTGATCTAGCTTCTGCATGCATTTCTCTGAATTTTGTTATACTTAAACACTACAAGGAATTATACTTTGTCATAGCTATTAGTCTTTGGACTAAGGGGCACTAGCACACTAGTAAGTGATAGGCAACCATCCTACATGGAAATGTGAAGAGTTACATGGATGAGTACCAGCTCTAAGTGAAGGCTCAATGGATTCAAGATCAACCGACTGAAGTTGCCCAAACCTGCAAGGAAAAGAGAGAATAATGATTTCGAACTGCTTCTGATGGCATACATAAGCATAATTTCAGTCCCCCAAATCAAGTACTCCATCAGATTGGGATACTACTCTAGATTAGTGTAGCCACTATCTAACAAAAAATTTCAGAACTGAATTTCAGAGTACTCTAAATGTTGTGTGCCCTAGTATTTCTGTGTTCCCTTGCATTTCTATAACATTTAGTAGCATGACAATTTTATCATGTTGAAAAAAATTCAGTAACAT
Source organism: Triticum turgidum subsp. durum (assembly GCA_900231445.1). Taxonomy (NCBI): domain Eukaryota; kingdom Viridiplantae; phylum Streptophyta; class Magnoliopsida; order Poales; family Poaceae; genus Triticum; species Triticum turgidum. The sequence goes on from LT934114.1 coordinate 547,216,989, forward strand.
GAATTTGGCTAAGCCAAGCATGATCTTGCTTGCATTGCCGCCTTTGCTACATGAAGCAATAGGGTAGGTTCAGTTTCACTGAATTTTTGAAACTATACATCATTTGCTGAATTTTTGCTCTACATCACTTGCTCTTTGTAAATTATTGCATATATCCAGTGACTGAATTTTTGAAACTATAGGTGAACCTCTTCAGGAAACGCAAAACAGTTAACTGAAACTATCTAAAATAGTTAAATCCACTTGATGCTTACCCAATGCAGGCCAACAGAATGAAATGAACTACGAATTTGTTCTCTGAAATACATGTAGGCCAACAGAGAGGATGTTCTTACAAGGGAGCAAGAAGCCTGCCGCCATGGCCCTAGGGTTTGCAGGTGAGGGGGTGGAGGAGAAGGGAGGAATCACCATGCATAGGTTGGGGAGGGAGGAAGGATGGAGAGGGAGGAAGGAGGAAGGAGGAGAGGTACATGGGTAGGCGCGGCCGGTCGCCGGAGGGGTCAGGGTCGGGGTTGGGGTCGGGGTCGGCGGCGGCGGCAGCGTCGAAGGGATGCCTCAGTTGGCCGTGGGAAGGTCGGCGGCCGCGGTCGTCGTCCTGCACCCCGTGCCCGG
>LT934114.1:547217721-547243177 GCA_900231445.1 Triticum turgidum subsp. durum
AGGGAGAGAGGCCAGAGGGGAATAGGTGGAGGGAAGCTTTCTAATGGCGCACCACACGCAGGTGCGCCATAAGTACGACTGTTCTAATGGTGCACCACCCCTCGGTGTGCCATTAGAATTTTGTTTTAACCTAGCCTAGTAGCCATATCTACAGCCCAACCCTATCTACAATAGAACCCACGCACTAGACCGACTGGTCAGCACGTAGCACACACACCAGGAGGTCCTGGGTTCGATTCCCAGGATCCCCAATATTTTTTTATGCATTTTAAATGGTGTTTTTATATTTATTTGTGTTTAAATATGTTCAAACTTGTTTAAATCATAACAGTAATATTTTTTATGCATTTTAAATGCTGTTTTTTATATTTATTTGTGTTTAAATATGTTCAAACTTGTTTAAATTATAACAGTAATATTTTTTATAAAAATAGTAAAAAAATTAAAAAATATGTTGAAAAAGTGCAAGTGCGGGGGGCCGGGTGCTCCGGCGGTGGAGCGGGGGAGGGTTGCGATGGGTGGAGCTAGCGGGGGAGGGTGCGGGTGCGATCGAGATGGAGGGGGATCGAGATCGAGATGGAGGGGGAATCGAGATCAAGTGTCCTCATGAATTCAGAAAGTGCCCATGAAATTTAAAAATATTCATGATATCAAAAGGTGCCCATGAAATACAATCGAGAAATGAAGACTACGATTTAAATACAATCTGTCTTAGCTAGCTATCTGTTCACAATCTTCTTGCCCTTCTTTTTCGCAAACAGAGTTCTTCTGTGGAACGGACGTCCTTTAGGTAGGGTGGTCCTGCTTCTTCTTGTGGTGTGTGCTGCTACTTCATCGTCGTCGTCATGTTCGATCTTCGGGTCGCCGTACTTGTCAAAGTCTTGCTCATTGGCTACTCCATCCATTCCGATGATATTCCTTTTGCCTCTCCTCACGACAACACGACTGGGCTTTGGCGGGTCGGTAATGAAGAAGCATTGGTCCACTTGGGAAGCCAGTACCCATGGCTCATTTTTCGCGGTGACGTTTGCGCCCGCGGTCTTGGATTTGGCTTCGGGTATAACCATGGTGGTGAAATACCGGTCTTCTTTTATGACGTTTTTGGCCCATCTGACACGGAACATCGGGACCTTCTCTCCAGCGTAGCTCAGCTCCCAGATCTCCTCGATCCTTCCGTAGTATCTGTCCTTGTCGTTACCGGTGTAGGATTCCATCGTTACCCCGGAGTTCTGATAACCATCACTCTTCATGTCCTTGTCCTCGGTGTAGAATGTGTAGCCGTTGATATTGTACGCCTCATAGGTCATCAGGTTGTGCTCGGCGCCCTGTGATAAGGCGAATATGAGTTGTTCTTCCGCGGAAGAATCCTCATGTAAAGGGTACAACAGAAGCTTCTGCTTGAACCAACGTGTGAAACATGAGTTGTGCTCTTTGAGTATATCTTCGTCCGTCCTCTGTTGGCCTCGGTCATTGTACGTCTTCTTAATAAAGGTTTTGTGCTCTACCACCCAAGGATCGACCACGTCTATGTGTTGTAGCGCGACTAGGTTTGCTCTTTCAAAGTCGGCGAGTCGACCCTCGAAGTCGACATGCATTTCGTGGCGACCCTCATGGTGACCCCATCCAGCGAGCCTGCCGAGGTGCCTGTTGACGGGCAGACCAACGGGGTTCTCGATGCCTAGATAATTCGTGCAGTAGGAGATGCATTCTTCGGTCAGAAAGCCCCTGGCTATGCTTCCCTCTGGACGTGACATGTTGCGAACGTATCCTTTGATGACACCATTCATCCTTTCGAACGGCATCATGCTGTGCAGGAACGTCGGCCCGAGTTGGATGATATCCTCCACTATATGGACCAGCAGATGCACCATAACGTCGAAGAATGCGGGCGGGAAGTACATCTCAAGCTCGCATAGTATCACCACGATCTCTTCCTGTAGCCTTTTGAGTTGCCTCACGCCAATCGACTTCCGAGAGATGATGTCGAAAAAGTTGCATAGGCCAAATAGCGTTTCACGGACGTGCGCGTCCATGATCCCACGGATTGCAACTGGAAGTATCTGCATCATCAGCACGTGACAGTCGTGAGACTTCATCCCGCTAAACTTCTGCTTCGCTGGGTCTAGGTATCTGATTATCTTCCCCGCGTAACCGTAAGGAAGTTTTACTCCTAGGAGGCAGGTGAAAAACCGCTCGATCTCCTCCTGACTTAGAGTGAAGCACGCGGGAGGGTAGTCATTTCCGGTCTTCTTGGCCTTTTTGCCTTTGCGACGACTTTCCGTGTCCTGCTTCGCCTCATCATCATCATCATCATCATCATCATTAGCGTGAAGCTCCTGCCTGATGCCCATTGATTTCAAGTCTGCCCTTGCTTTCGGCCCATCTTTGGTCCTCTCTGGCATGTTGAGCAGGGTACCAAGCAGACTCTCGCACACATTCTTCGTGATATGCATGACATCAAGGCTGTGAGGCACACGGTGGATCCTCCAGTACGGCAAGTCCGAGAAAACAGACCTCGTTTTCCATACCTTCAGCAGCGGCTCTGGCGCCTTTCGCTTCTTTCCCGGCAGTGGGTAGTCTTTCCAATTTTTCAACAGCTTGTCTATTTCCTCGCCGCTCCTTGTACACGGGCGTTTTCAGGGTTCGGTTTCACCATCGAACAGATCCTTGCGTTTCCTCCACGGGTCATCGTCGCGAAGCCACCTTCGATGTCCCACGAACACGGTTTTCGAAGACCCGGGATCTCTATCTAGCTGGCGATACGTTGTGTCATCCATGCACCTTACGCATCCAGAAAATCCGTGGACTACCTGCCCCGCGAGATATCCGTAACCGAGATAGTCGTGCACCGTCGTGAGCAGTGCGGCTCTCATAGAGAAATATTCTTTCTCTGCGGCGTCCCACGTATTGGCTGGCGTTTTCCACAGCGTGTCAAGCTCCTCTTTCAGCAGCCCCAGATACAGATCGATGTTGTTCCCTGGTTGTTTCGGCCCTTCAATTAGCATACTCATGTGAATGTACTTCCTCTTCATGCACAACCAGGGGGGAAGGTTGTACATCCACACAAACACAGGCCAGGTGCTATGTGTGCTTCTCTGGCTGCCAAACGGATTGACTCCATCGGTGCTCGCGCCCAGCACGATGTTCCTTGGATCGTTCCCAAATTCTGGGTATTCGAAGTTCAACGCTTGCCACTGGCTCGCATCCTTAGGGTGACTCAGCATCTTGTCTTTTTTATCTATCTCCGGATCATTTGCGTCATCTTCTCGCTTCTGCTCCTCCCTATCCGCGTGCCAACGCAGGAGCTTTGCTACCTTAGGGTCCGCGAAATACCGCTGCAGACGAGGAGTGATCGGAAAGTACCACACCGATTTTTGAGGAGCTTTCTTCCTCTTCTTGTATCGAGTGACGCCGCACACCGAACATATGGTAGACTCCGCGTGCTCGTCCCGATAAATGATGCAATTGTTCATGCACACATGGTATTTCACGTGCGGTAAATCCAGAGGACACACGATTTTCTTCGCCTCCTCGAAACTGGTCGGGCACTTGTTCCCCTTGGGAAGACGTTCGTGCCAGAATGACATGTTCTCGTCGAAGCATGCGTCGGTCATTTTGTGTTTTACCTTCATCTCCAGAGCCATGAGCGTTACTTTCAGGCGGGTATCCTCGGGCCTGCATCCTTCATACAATGGAGTAACCGCGTCTATCTCCAGTTGATACAGCTTGGCTTTCTCTTGGGCGGCAGCTCTTGCGTTATCCGTCCGCTTGAGAAGCAGCTCTTGAATATGAGGGTCCTGCACCCAGCCTGCATCGTCGTCTGCTCCGGCATCTTCATCTTCATGATCATTCCCTTCGTCTTGATCTTCCTCATCATCATGTACGACATCTTCTACATGATGACTGTGTACAGCATCACCGTCGTGATCATGTCCTGGAGATTCTTCGTCTTCTCGCCCGCCCTCGCCGCGGTGGTACTTGTCTTGTTTCCCTTCCTCATTTCTTGCCCGGCCCCGGCCATGGATGACTTGATAGTTATCTTCATCACCTTGCCACCGATAGCCATCCATGAAACCACGCAAGAGCAGGTGGTCCCGCACCTGCCCGGAATCCGGGTCCGCAATAAGGCTCTTCAGCTTGCATCTTCGACATGGACATCTTATCTCCGTCTCGTTCTTTTGAAGCATCTTGGCCTTCGCGGAGCTCAAAAACCTATTCACGATGCCTTCAGTCATCGTGCAGACCATGGTCGCCTGCGGGGTAGAGCAAAACGATATGTTAGAACCAAGAAAAAATTTGGCATGACCTTCCCTAAAAATAGGACCAAAAAGAATGCATAGTGCCAAAATTCTCGCCGAAACGGAAATGAATCAAAACATTCCGGCAAAATATTGGCAACTATCACATATTTCAAATACCGGTACCTTCAAACACAAACATATATGCAACACCACAAACATACATAGATCTAGCTAGGCCACAAAAAGTGCATGTGCACGTTGTTGGAGCGAGCTAGGGAGAAAAAAAGTAGATCTATATCATGAAGATAGCTTTCCCTTACTTACCTATCAAAAAAAGGTAATTTCACCACTTAATTTTGTTGAATCTATGGTGGAAATGAGGTGAGGAGGAGGAGATGGCCGAAAGCTTGGAGAAGGAGGTGGATGGAATGAAGTGGGGAAAGTGAGTGGGTAGGTGTGGGCTGTCCAAAATATCTTGTTGGTCCCAGGTTACTAATGGCGCACTGTAGGAAAATGCGCCATTATTAACCCTGGTTACTAATGGCGCATCAGCCTACGGTGCGCCATTAGTAGTTTTGCAAAAAAGTAAAAATAATAAGTATATATACTAATGGAGCATCTCCTCTGAGTGCGCCATTACTAGTTTAAACTAGTAATGGTGCACTGTGCCACGATGCGCCATTAGTAGTTTTGCAAAAAAAAGAATAAAACAAAATTTACAGTAATGGCGCACTGCCTGCTTGGTGCGCCATTAGTAGTTATAGATAGTAATGGCGCATTATGGACCCGATGCGCCATTAGTATGTATGGGAAAATGAAAAAAAATAATTCATACTAGTGGCGCACCCTGTGTACGGTGCGCCATTAGTGTCTTCCACACTACTGGCGTATCACAAACAGGTGCGCCATTAGTATATAGTAGTGGCGCACTGCTTCCACGGTGCGCCATTAGAATCAATCCTATCTATAGCCCTTTTCCAAGTAGTGCCGCCGCCGTTGCCACCGACCTCGCCAGAGGTATAAGATGCTGCCGCCGTTGTTCGTTTTTTTAAAAAATCGATAAATTTTTTTGTAAAACCCTAGATCTGGTTTTTCTGTTAGATCGGTTTGGTTTTTTTTTCGGTTTAGTTAATTTGTGGACGTTTATCCATACGTTCATTTTAATGAACATTGTTTGTCCGTTTAGCGCAGACAGCGAACGTTCGTTCATTAGCCTGTTCGTCTATTTTTTCTTTTTCCAGGGCTTTTCCGTGATTATTTCAATCGCGATTTCTGCCCTAATCTTCGTTTTAGTATATCTTTTTGCTCGTTTGTCGGAATCAGGTGAAACAAGCGCCTAGACTTTCGTCTCGAAGCCCTCTTTCTGTTTAACCAACTTGAACAAGATTTTGTTACTGTAAAAGTTGACTTTAGTCTAGATTGGATATTGTTTTTGTCGTAGTTTGAGTTTTGTTTCTCCGTTTGATTTGTTTCTTTTTGCAAACCAGAGTTCTTCAGTTGAATTTTCTGGTTAGATCTTCTTATTTGAGGTTTACCCGTGCATTTAGTTGAGTGCTTATGTATGTTATTTTTTGTTTGTGATATAATTCCCATAGTGCGAAGCATGCTACTACGGGTCTCTAGGTTTTGCAGATCATAAGGAAGGCAAGTAACACTTTGATCATACCCCTTTATTACCTAGTTTTTATGCATTAGTTTCAACCCTCAAACATTGCATGGTTAGGATCTGAATAACATGTGGGTTTGGGAAGTAGATGATGAGGTAGAACCTATTGCCTTGTTTTATTATCAATCCTTTGGGAGTTACTTCTACGTTATGCTTAGGGTTGCTATGCTATGCTCGTAGATATGGATTGGGTGAGTGTATCCATGACAGATGTGAGTATTGTTAATTAATGGTTAACTTAAGGTGGATGCTTAAATACGCATTTGGGTGGATTGGTTGCGTGCACCTGGTGAATCCAGTGTTGTCCTAGGATATCCCGGAGTACCCATATGATCATCCTACGGTTCGCCACCCAGGCTCAAAGGGATCATAAGATTATTCATGCTAGAAACTTTCGTGTGCAGCCACAAACTAGGCTCTAGCATAGTTGAGTATGTTGTGTGACCTCTTTCAGTGGTAGACTAGCAGATGTAGGGGATGTAGGTGGTACTGTCTACCCAGAGTAAAGAGTTAATGCTTCTGAAAGACTGTGTCTCGGTCACCCATTTCTCAAACACCATGTAGTGCGAGAAATTCAACGGAGGAGATCGAGTCTTGTGGGGAAAAGTGCGCAGACCTCTGTAGAGTGTACAAACTAATCATGGTTAGCCGTGTCCCCGGTTATGGCCATCTTGAGTATCTAGTTCTTTGGATTATCATGTTGATCTCATCACTCTAAATTTAATTTGATTGGGTAATTGATGAAGCTTAATTGGGATTGAGTTGGAGGAACTTTCTGAATGTTTAACAACCACCATGATAGATAAATAAAATTTATTCCTTTGTTGTAGGGAAAATTGGCTTTATGCAAAACTGTAACCATAGAGCTTTCCACCAGCCAAATATATGCATGTAGTGATAGCATTTATACTGTTCATTACTCTATGTGTTACATTGCCAGGATATTAATGTGCTGACCCGTTCCGAGCTACAACATATCATGTTGGAAACTTTTCAGACAACGAGTAAGGTGCCATAGGTCGTTGTCGTTCACTCAGCTATGCCGTTGGAGTTGATGGAGTCACTTTATCCTCCAAGCCTTCCGCTGTTATTGTTTTTAGATGGCCTTAAGCCATATTATTATAATAAGTTCTCTTTTGAGACATTCTATGTAATAAGTGTTAGATTGCAACTCTGTTATAAATCCTCAAGTACTGTGCATGTCAGCATTACCGATCCAGGGATGACACTGATGCACATAGACTGGACTATTTCAGGTCTGGTCGCTACAAGATGGTATCAGAGCACATGCTGACTGTAGGACACGACCACTAAGATAAACCATGGACCACTCTTCTCTACTCATTTCTGACTCCTCTCCCTTTTCTACTCTATAGGATGGCGGACCCAAGGAACAAGTTTACACAACCGGATGAAGATAGACCTTTTGGACGACACTTGAAGGAAGTCACTAGGTACCTGAACATAGGAATACCAAGCTTTAGCGGGACCTACATCGCCACTTTACCAGAAGAGGAGCGTTGGATGATTCAAGTTCAAGTTCCAGGAAGGATGTTCATGCCAGTCACTGAGCCCATAGAGTTTTCCTTCGATGCACCAACCTGGAGTCTAGGAAAGAGCATGGCAGCCCGCATCGCCATGGGACGCATTGGTGAAGTTTATCACAAGGATCTTAAGGACACTATCTACCAGATATGTGGGCACCGAGATGAGCAATGGGAGATGATCAGCACCAGGAGGGATAGGTCCATTGCAACTTTCATCCAGGAGTTAAACCAACATATTCGCCGCCAGGAGAACTAGATGTGTGCAGGCATGATAGATCTGAAGAAGGCAATGACCAAGATTACGGAGCTAGAAGAGGAACTCAAGTCTACACGCGATGGATATGAGGAGGAAATGATGATACTAGTGGAGAAGAATGACGACCTGACAAGGAAGCTAGCACTACAAAAAAAAAGACACATTCGTGACATTTTGGGCCGAACGAAATTATTTTTTGTCATACTTATGACACTTCTATGATGAAAACTGTGACAAAACCCGGTATCATCATAGATGTGATGGGCTCCTACTTCTATGACAAAAAATCATGACAGAAAATGGGCTTTTCATCCTGGGCGGGCCGGAGACGCAGCTGCATGACATTCTTTGGGCCGACCATGACGGAAAAAACCGTGGTAGAAGCGAGGGCGAGGAAAATTATGGGGAGTTCCCAGTTACGGTGGGTGTTCGGGGGCCGAGCGATGCACGTTTCTCTCGTACACGTACGCACGTGTGTGCGAGGCTTTGGCTCTAACTGAACCCGCGCGAGGCGTTGGGCTCTAACTGAACACGAGCGATTGCACTGCAGGCTACGCATTACTGAACCCGAGCGATTGATCGATGGCTGTTAACTGAACCCGATCGAGCGACTCCTTCGCTACTGCTGCTAACTGAAGCCGATCGATGCTACCTTTGGATGAACAGTGAGCGTTGCAGGGGGGCTGGATGAACAGTGAGTGGTGGGGGTGGATGAACAAGACCCCGATCTATCGAGCCGGTTGGGGCTGGATGAACAGGACCCCATGGATGGATGGATGAACAGGACGACCCCATGGAGGGCTGGATGAACTGTAGATAGTGGAGGGGGTGGATGAACAGTAGCCCGTGGAGGGGTGGTTGAACAGGAGCCCGTGGAGAGGGGTGGTTGAACAGGATCCCGTGGATGAACAGTCACAGGTGGAGGTTGGATGAACAGTTGCGCGCGATGGAGGCTGGATGAACAGGAGCCCGTGGATGAACAGTCGCAGGTGGAGGCTGGAGGAGGTTGACAGTGGATGAACAGTAACTCGTGGAGGCTGGAGGAGGTCGACGGTGGAAATGAACAGTATCCCATGGAGTCCTGTTTTGCGGTACGCCACACCCCTCCTAATAAACAAGACCCTCGTTTCGACCGTAGCTCTCCAACACAAGTCAGTTTTGTCTGTTTTGGGTACACCACACCCCTCCCGATTAACAGGACCCCCGTTTCGACCGTAGGAGGTCCGTTTCCTCCATTTTGCGGTACGCCAGACCCCTTCCGATGAACATGATCCTGTTTTGAACGTGGCCGGTCAAACACAAGGCCGTTTCCTCCGTTCTGCGGTACGCCAGGCCTCGTTTCCATTGCCTGTTCCGTCCAAGCCGGTTGGCTCCCACACGTTCTGTTGCCTCCTGATGAACATGACGCATTCCGTTGCCTCCCCATGAACACGATCCATTCCGTTGCCTCCCCATGAACACGATGACGATGCAGTTTCTCCGTTCCGACCCAGCCATGTACACAAGCCCTGGCCGTACATATGCGCGAGTAGGCATTCAAGACCTCGCCCAAATGTACCTGCGTGGCCATATTTTCTTTCTTGCACACTGGCCGCTGTACATACATGTACATGCTACGTGCACGCCTCTACTACGACACGTGCGCGCCTCTACATCCACCAGTATGTACATACACATTCGTGACCGAAATGACATGCTACGTACGCTTCGACCAGGTGGGTCCCGACTGTTAGGCACTTCCTTGCGCGCGAAGATGTAGATGGTGGGTCCTAGCAGTCAGTGGGGCAAATCATTTTTTTTGCCCGGGCGCACTTTGTTGCGTGCGAAGATGTAGCTGGTGGGTCCCAGCAGTTAGGGGGCGAATCATTTTTTCGCGAAATATGGTGGCCCGTCCAGTGGGTCCCCGCTGTCAGGTGGAGGAATAATTATTTTGCATGTAATAAGGAGGCACTTCCTTGCGGCCGCCGTGGACCCAGCTGTCAGCCTCTCCACGTACAGTACTCCGATGGAAGTCGTTCCTTGACCACGTTGACCACGCCGCGCGGAGAGTACCAGGGGGTGGACAACGGCGAGGCCTAGGAAGGGGACGACGCAGAGCCGGGGAATACGCGGCAGTGGAAGCCTGTGCGGAGAGGAGTATGAGTGTTCACTGGTTCAGCTGCGGTGTGAGGCTATCATCGCCGCAGAATAACAGGGGGTGTAGGTGAGTAGAGGGATGGCCTTGCCAGCGGTGGGAGTAGTAGGGGCGGTGAGGCCTCCGCGGCATCACAGCCGGCCACGGGAGGCAGGAGCACGTGGCACGACCGGCGCTGGTTTGGGCGGCTGGAGCAAGAAGACCAGAGGTTGAAGAAGCACTACGGACGTTGGATGAATATGGTAACAGGAGCTAGAATCATTCATATTGACTAAGTTGACAAAGCCCTCCGTCTCTGTCAACTTGGTAGGCCCACAAGTCAGCCTCCCACTATGCTGGGTTCTAGCTGGCAGGGGGAGTATTTATTTTTTTGTGCGTAATAAGTAGGCACTTCCTTGCGTGCGAAGATAGCTGGTGGGTCCGACATAGTCAACGGGGGGCACATTTTTTCACGAAATACAGAGGCCCTTCCAGTGGGTCCCAGATGTCAGGTGGAGGAATCATTATTTTGCGCGTAATAAGGTGGCATTTCCTTGTGTGCGGTCGTGGACCCAGTTATTAGCCTCTCCACGCACAGTCTACTTCCGATGGTGTCGTTCGTTGACCACGCCGCGCCGAGCGCATCCGAGGTGGTGGACGACGGTGAAGCCCCGGACAACAACAAACTGGAGATGGGAAGACGCGGGAGTAGAGTCGCAGACGGAGAGGTGTACGAGGGTTAACTGGTTCTAGTGCAGTGTGGTTCGGCAGTCGGTGGAGAAGAACAGGAGGTCTGGAGGGGTGGAGGGATGGCATGGCCAACGGTGGAGTAGCGCTTCATAGCAAAGCGTGCTAAGCAGAGCTGCTAGCAGCACGAGGCGGGAGGTGGTTCCGGCGGCGCTGGAGGAAGAAGACGAGAGATTGAAGATGGATGCCGGTCGTTGGATGTAAATCCAACGGCTAACCTGCCAGAATCATTTGTTGACTAAATTGACAACGACTTGCGTTGGCTTGGACCTATTGGCTCACATTTCAGCCTCCAAAAATGTGGCACGTATTCAACCCATTTTTTCAGAATTTACAGTCTTTTTTTGCGCGGTAGAATTTACAGTCAATTTGATCTTTTTTTAATTACAGTCCATTAGCTGGGCTGGGTGAACAAATAATGTAGAGTCCATGCGGCCCATTTATTTTATTTCCAAAAAATTACAGGCCATTTGCACTTTCTCAAAATACACGATTTTGCTGGGCTGATTCTAATTATAATGTTGGGTTGGGCCAGCAATATTATCAAAAAATAAAAGGGGCTGAGCATTTTGTTATAAATATATTTAAATAATAAGTGATATTATTACATTCGTCCTTAAATCTTACCAAGCTTTTGTACACAATCACTAGGATTTTCGTGCCAAAACAATCCAGGATTTTATTGTAAAGAAATTATTTTTATAAGTTAATAAGATGTGGGATATTGTTTTCTTACATATGTAAGTATCTGTTAAATATATGATGACAATAATAATAATATATAACATTTAAAATAATTTAAATATATATAATATAGGTTAGAAGGGAAACATAAGTTGGACCTGGCGTTCCTATTCTTATATAGAAAAAAACAGACCTCTGCGTTTTCTTCAAAAAAATACATAAATTGGGCTGCCAATGTTTTAGGAAAAATAAAACCTCGGATGGCAGGTCCATAGGCCAGTCGATACATGACGGCCCTCAAGAAAATACAAACAGGCCTATGGACCTCCCATCCGAGGTCGTGGGCTGCTCATGTTAAAATTGAAAGCCTAGACGGGGCAGCCCAAAACCCAGCTGATACTTGCTCCCCGGCTTCTTTGTGAATTTATCTCCTATAGTAACTACTTTAAAGCACCTAAAAAAATGTAACTATGTTGACAAACCCGTGGGCCCCAATGTCAGTGTAGCATTAGGAGGAAGTATTTTTTCGATGAGGCACTTGCTTGCGTACGGCCATAGACCTGGTGGGTCCCGACTGTCCGCCTCTCCATGTATAGTCCTCTCTAGATTCCTCTCGTTTTTTCAGCATGTTCACAATGGCACACAGTAGCGTCGCGGAAAGCACACAAAGGCGCAGGAGGGGATCCGACCACCTGAGGAAGTGCCTCATTACTAACGAAACTATTGAACTAGCCTAATGGCCAAGTGACACTACCCGACAGCTGTACCACCCGGGTTCGATTCTACTTATGCAAGGAAAATATCTCCAATTTTTTTGCCTCTGCCTTTATTGACATGTGGGTCCCCATTGTCATCTATGCACACCACGTCCAACACTTTCCAAAACTTTGTCCCTCGTTTTCTCTGTATTTCGCACACTCGACATTGTGTGGGAACTTTGACTGTGCATCATATGAAGATGTGCTATGCATGAATGTTGATCAGCATGATGTTAACTGGATGGTAGTTCCATTTTCGACCATGAATAAAACTTCCAACATGATGTTAACCCTTTTTGAAAAGGCTGTGTTTATACAAATGCTCTGCCTCTGAAAGTTGCAGTTTCCTATCTGAAACTAAACTTGCAGTTTCTTATCTGAAACCGAAACTTGCAGTTTCTTCTCTGAGAATCACATTGTCTACACTTTTATACTCCTATGAAACTACATAGGTCTCTAGAATTCACAAAATACTTCATATGCTCAATACTGCAAATATAAAATTCAAAAGACATTCATATCTGAAAGTACTCTCAAAATACACAACACAAAACACAATTCACAACATGCAAATACTGACAACCCTAAGCTCCTCCTGAGAATTCACAACCTGCCCGACTATTGGGCTGGGGGGCAGTCCCCTCCTATTCCTCGACGACAGACAGCCGCCCCGCAAGACGATGTGAACAGCGAGGGAGAGGATGGTGGGTAAGCGTCGTCGGGCCAACTTCTTTTCTCCTCTTGCAGTTGGGTTCGGTCGATGAAGACTCCACCGGCATGCTCTGGCAGGACACCCTCACAAACAGCACCCTGTAGATGCTTGATCCTTCAATCTCTAGTGGATTCTCCATCTGGGATCCATACTCCCACCACCGCTCCCTCACAATTAGATTCGGTGAATCTTTTTGCTCCATGGCCTAGAGGAGCAACTCTATGTACTCCCGCGCGACTCCCTCCGGGAGTATCGCCTCCTTTTTGCTCTATTGCAGATATTTTCCCATGGATGTCGCCGTCGCCGCTAGTTGGTCCTTGTTATCAAACCAAGACTATATCTCCAACATCCTAGCTAGCTTCAAAGGGTCGCCGTCTGCGATCCTCACGTATCAGTTGTACTCCTCCATTGATCTACTTCTCCACAGCACCTTCACTCGCTGCCGGTGGTTTTTGAATGGAAGAGGAGAGGAGCAGCGCTGGTTTTGGATTAGAACGGGAGAGGAGCGACACTGGTTTTGGACTGGAACAGGAGAGGAGGGGCAGTGGTTTTGAAATGGAAGAGGAGAGGAGCGGCCCTGGATTTAGATTGGAATAGGAGAGGAGGGGCGGTGGTTTAAAAGGAGAAGAGTAGAAGAGCGGCGCTGGTCTTGGAAGTATTTTGTTGTTGTTTTGCGTATTTTGGGTCAAAGTTTGACCACGTACTATATTTGACAAGCAAAATGTGAATGCATGTCACCAAAAATTGTATTGTTTGGTTCGTATCTGAATGTACTTTCAAATTATATTATTTTTACAACGTATAACATATATTTTATGTGCGAAAATCATGGTTAATCATAACCCCGAATAAAAGGGAGACTAGTTAATGTGGGGTCGCTTTCTTAATTGAAGCGTAAATTGATTTTGATTTTGATCCAGTCACAGCGCGCCGGCCCTCTCGTCCAATCCTAAATCGCTATCGCACGCTCCTCTCGCTCTTCTCCATTGCAAAACCACCTCCTCTCCTCTCCATCATCTCCATTCTAAAACCACCATCTCGCCTCTCCCTCTTATGATCTTCTCCATTGCAAAACCACCTCCTCTCCTCTCCATCATCTCCATTCGAAAACCACCGTCTCGCCTCTCCCTCTTCTCTATTGCAAGACCACTTTCTCTCCTCCCATCTTCCAAAGCTAGCACCGGACCACTCAGAAGGACATCTATGGAGAGGATGCAACAGCGAATCAGGCAGATCACCGACGGCGACCAGGCAAAGTTAGCCAGGTTGAAGGAGATCCTTACTTGGTTTAACAATGAGTGGGAGATTTTGAGGACGGTGAGGGCGATGTGGCAATGTATGCGAAAGAGCGAGACGGCGGCAATGAGGGCGGTGACGTACACGTACTCCTCGGCGGCAGTCACGCCGCAGTCCTCCGAGTTCATCGAGTATCTCCTCTGGGCGATGGAGCAGACAGATTCGCCCGAGGCGACAGTCAGGCGGAGGTGGTGGGCGTATAGGTCGAAGGTCGAGCACCCATAGGATAAAGAATCGATCGACTATGGTGTGCCGTTCCTGAGGGTGCAGAGCCAGCCGGAGCCACAGGAGTATTCGTTCTCCCACCGCAAGAGGAGGCCGGATGGCGCGACGTTGCTTCCCCGCCATTCTCCACGGTTTCCTCGACGCTCGCCTCGTTTCAACGGCGGCGGTATGGTTTAAGCTAAGCTTCGCACTAACCTAATCTTCCACCTGCTCATGCTTACAATCAGTGTGACAGCTAATGAAAATCATGCTTACAATCAGTCTCCGAGTACTACGCGAATCACCCTAAAATAGCTCTGGACCTTTGGGTCAAAGTTGTGACACAGTGTACAAATAAAGAAAAATAGATTGGTGCTTCTTTCGGAAAAGAGGACTCCCTAGAAAACTGCCAATATAAGCTACTAGTATTTGGTTAGAGGATTTGCTGCCGAGAAAGATCCGTCCATAGAGAGCGCCATACATCCCACTGGTGGTGGTGGATGCCAATGCGTGCATTCAACATGGTTGGTATCGGTAATTTTTACTTGGCACACCTCGCACTCTGCATATATGCCAGTTCCATAAGTACATTTGTCCAGTTCCACCAAAATGCAACTGAATAACCCTGTTTGCACAGATGATGAAAAAGTGTGATTACATTATAGTGGCACTAGTTGATGAAACACACAAAATAAATAGAAAAAAATATTGCGATAGTATCATAGTATGCCATGCTGCGAGGGTGAGATGGGCCCTACGACGCCTCATACCATACGCCTCATACTGGAAATCGTCCCAAGTCTCCCAGATACACCTTCTACCAGTGATGAACATCAATGTACAACGGTAGTACAAGGAGGCGCCTTGGGACATTCAAATCTCTATTTTTGTACAGATCAACTAAAATTAAGCACCCAAGTTTGCAGAAATGCTTAAACATTAACAATGGGACTAGTTGATGAAACATACATTAACAAAGGGAAGCACTTTCTTCATCTACATTGGAAATGAAATGATAGATAGGACACTCACTCTATTTTAACTGTATTATTACTTCATTTCATTAGTGACACTAGGGTCGAGCAGGTGGCAAACGAGGTTTACCCTGCGTCACAAGACTGGAGGCAGGGGGTGCTTAGACTGGGATGTTGAAGCTGGCTCTTTCAGTCACCAACATGGATGATTCAATTCATGGGACCTTTTGGTGCAGTTCACCTAAAATGAAGCAATGTCCCGTGATCTAGCAACTTCTTCTTCATTTTTTAAGAAAAGGGCTCCAGCCCCGGTTCCATTTCCATCAGAAAATAAAACCCAGATAGCTTCTTATTCATTAGTTGCAATAAATTGAGCAACACCAAGGTTGGTTGTGAAGCTCCTAGAATGTTCAACTATAATTTGGATATCATTTGTGCAGTTCAACTAAGATCGAGCGTGAAATGTATATCTTTGTTTGCACAAAAAAAGTGGAAAGGAGGGTGACTAACAAGTGATGAAACATGCATCAAATGAAAAGAAGCATGTTCCTTATCTGAATGGCAATCCTACAAGGACAGTAGCAATTTCTAAAGCAGTGGCATTGCTAGATATTAGTGTGGGAATTAGGATTAACTATGACAACCGTTAAATACGACATTACTTTGGGCACGGGAGAGTAGGCGGACCAACAGTTGCATTTCTAATGAAAAGAACCAACTTATCATAATGGGAAATTTAGTAGGACATGTAAAAAAGTGCCATTGATTCATATTACTGGAGGCATTACATTGAAAAAAACATTGGTTTAACGTGTCCTTACTTTTAACAGTGCGACTGCTACATTTTACCAGTGGCATTACATAAGAGTGGCTCGGGGCAACAAGCATCAGAACAGGATATCTGGATTGGTCCCATTTTTGTTCGGTATAGCCACCTTATACTGTGCGAGGCTAGAAAATCTAGTGATGGACTTACTCTGTTGACTTGTCCCCCAGTCCCCACTTTCTTTCTTTTTTCAACCAATACAACGGGTTTATATTGAGTTTGTACCGCGTTTCCCTTTTTTCCTGTTAGACCTAGAGACCAGTTGGATAGCCAGTCTCTGCTACTTTTCTCCCCCATTATTTCCTCTTTCGACCAAGTCCTAAATTCAGGTAAAAAATCCTCCCCCACCCACCCCCTTTCTTCCTAGTTTAAACCAAGTAGTACTAGATTTGAGTGCATGAACTAGTTTTACCTCTTAAACATAAAATATTAGGTGGTTTTCGAACAGCCGATCGATCCTATCTACGAGGGGGCCTGAGAAATAGTAAAAGATACAAATGCAGCAACGTCAGGAGCTCGAGAAGTAGAGCAAGGCCGGTTTCGAAGGAAGTTATACCTGATGGTCGTTGGGATGTCGCTAGGTGGGCGGCGGGAGGCCGGATCTGCCCACACTACGGGAGCGAGAAAGAAGGGGTCGGAGGCCCTCCCTCGCCAGCGGTGCTTGGGAGAGAATGGCAGGGCATGCTGATTGGGACGCGCCAGCAATGGGTAGGAGCCTTCGCCGAGGACGACCGCGTGAACATTGCACCTTCTCACCTTCCCCGACGGAGAGGATCCGGCTGGATCTGTGACCAACGGTGAGCAGAGAGGGAGAGAGAGAGAGTGGCCACCGCTGTTGTGTTCAGATCCGGAGAGGACGAGACAGTGTGAAGAGAGCAACACTAGCAAGCAAGCGCGGAGGCTCCTGCCTATATAGTGGAGTACTAGTTTTGTTTTGTCTACCAGAGCTGGCTTGACCTCGTTAATGACTGTCGAGAAGTCTTCATGCACGTGGCCCAGAGGCGTAGGTGTCGTCATTTTGATCTGAAGCACCGGATTATAACATATAACACAAAAAAATGCCACATGACAAGAAAACATAACCTCACTGCCCAAAGGAGACTACATGAATCCCGACGGACAAACTAGACGTGGAACAAAGCTCAAATTAAAGATAAACTCGTAGAGAAGGGGTCCGTCGATAGATGTCCTAATTAACATAGCCGGCTTGACCTAGATGGCAGCCAAGTAGTCTTTGTGCATGTGCCCCCAATGACTAGCCCAACTCAGTTGTCGCTATTTAACCCTCGTAGTGATCCGAAGCACATGACACCTAATTTTGCGAGATGACAAGAAACCTTTTTTTAGATTTCTCACCACAACTATAGCCATGTAACACACAACCTGCACGATATGTAGACGATAGGCAATCCAGGCGTGTCTGCTGGAGTCTGGTCACATGCATGGACGAACTGATCTTTTGTGTCTTGCAGGGATCGTCCAGGCACCAATGTAGTACAACACTTCTCTAGTACTATCGCTCGTCTCCCTCTTTTATCAAGTCACCCGACTTGCGGGGCTGGGGAGTGTGCCTATGGTCGGTTCTCAATTGCGGTCCCACATGTGTGTGCAAATGCAATATGACACGCGTTCCATTCGGAGAGCAGCGTGACAGACCGACCGACCGTCTTGGGTGCGATGCGAACGCGACGGGCATGCTGTATACTCCGTACTTGTGTACCACCATTTTCTAGAGGCTTTGCTCCATGGCGCAATCCATGGATATAAAATTAGTATACTATACTATTTAAAAGTCAAGGGCGAGGCTTTTCCTGTGCGGTTGGGGGGGCCGTTCTGCCTAGTCGGTTCGACAGAGACGCGAGAAGATGAGGGAGTAGGCTGCTGCAAACGTAGGGCTGTGTGATTTGACAGCGAGTTACTACTGGACAGGTGGGGCCCCGTGATTTGACTTGCCATTATCATTTTTACTGCGGCGCTACAACCGGCGTGAATCTGCCGATTCCTGACCACCTCCATACAGGTGCCTCTCCCAATGCTCCACCATGTAGTAGAGGCTGGCTCTTGCATGAGAGCCCACTTCTCCACTTTTTCCTTGTCTCTCTTTCCTCCACATATGCAAAAATGCCATGTAAAGCGCAATATTGTAGTTACTTGCTCCTATAGGTACTAAGCTTGCCACATAGGCATAAAGTCTGATGTGGCAAGTTTGGTGACCCAAGGAAGAAACGGTGCTAAGCGCGTGTACCTAGGTGAAAAGACAAATTTGAGTCTATAGCTAATTAAATGAAGCAAACTTAGCAACAAAAAACTACTAATAAGCACCTATGCATTGGGGACTTGATTGCTAAGCCATTTAATGCCCTTAGCACCTTATCTAAGCACCATTTCATTGGAAGAAGAGGTCACTCCTTGGCAAATGCAATAAATACTTCTCCCTCTGTCCCATAATATAAGAACGTTTTTGGCACTACACTAGTGTCAAAAACATTCTTATATTATGGGACGGAGGGAGTACGAAGAAAGAGATAGAGAGAAGTAAAAAAACACTTAAAACCAACCTTATAGCTAACCTTGTTGTAGTATGAGTGACTAAGTGATGACTATGTATGACATGCCAACATCAGATAGCCTAACGCACCGTGTTAAATCTCCAAGGGCGCGTCCGCGCGAGCGATGCAACGGTCATGGTAGGCGCAACCATGATACAGGCTGCTGGCAGCCCTTGGATTTGATATCAAACGGTCGCATGCTAAGTTGCTGAAAATTTGCAGAATAACCCTCCAGGATAGGATATTCACCCATAGGTCTAGAATCACGCCATGCAACCGTTCGATCTCAGATCCAAGGGCTCTCGTAGGCCCGTATCATGGGAGAATGGAAAGCCACTACCCTGCCGTTCGCACGCTGGCAGTTCGCTCCTACTCGTCGCCACACGTCCTTTAATATTACGGCGGTTCACTTCTAGTCGTCCTGTCATTTCACATTACGGCAGTTCCACTAATCCTAACCCTCCTCCCAAATCCATGCCGTCCCAAATCTCCATGATCAGCGGTGAGTAAAAGGTTAGAACCATCACCGATGATGAGTTCGACATCATCTACACCCATTCTTCCGCGATGGTGAAAGGATGCCTTTCTCGCTTCAGATGCATGTTCGAAAACTCACATGATGAGTGGGTCGCCGGGATAGATGTTGAGTACACCACAGTTCTAGGACGAGAGAAGGATCTAAATGACGAAGAGAGGAATAAGCCCGCCATGATCTAGGTTTGCGTGCATGACTTATGCTTGGTCTACCACATATGCCATGCCGACGTTGAATGCCTGGATTTTAAGAACTTCCTCGAGAGCAACCTAGTCAAATTCATTACTATAGACTTTACGAACGACAAAGAAGTCCTGGGTCGGATAGGCCTCGCTGTAGGCAACCCATTCGACCTTCAGAAGAATCGTCTGCTGCCCTCCGGTGGCCAACCTTCAATGCTAACTCTGGCAGGAGCCATTGTTCATCCTTCGTACGGTAAACTGGAGAAACCTCATTACACGTTTCATCGTCATGCATGGCAGCGGAATGTACTAGATATAGACCACATCCACTACGCTGCAATGGATGGCTACCTTTGTTTCAATATCTACAAGGGTTGGATGAAGAGCAAGAGCCAAGTGTGCGGTTGAAGCAAAGAAGTATCGGCCAAGAGGAAGAGGGACAAGGACGAAGTCGAGGACGTGGACGAGGACTCCGAGTAAGGTGGCAGTGTCGTTGCTCATGGTGGTTCCAATGCAGTGTACCGGATTAGTTGCATAGTTTAATTTCATGTGTGCTTAGTTTAATTTGAGGGGTGTGTTGCGCTGAGCCCCCAGCAGAACTATGTTATGTTTCTTCTCGTTACTTTAACTCTTCAGTACATACATACCAGTATTTCTTATATTTCATCTTTTAGTTGGTATAGTACTACCACTCGTTTCTTCACATTATATATGTACAATATATATGGCCAACATCATATAGCCAGCAGTTTAGTTGTCAAAGAATTTCAGGGTGCTTAGTTTTGTCAAGGAATTCCAGGATGTTTAGTTTTATTTGAGGGCTGGGTTGTGCAGGACACCATTATTGTGACTAGCCTTTTTAATAGTACTATATTCATAATTTGGTGACGAGCGCTCTCTATATTTACCACCTTTTTTTCATTTCAAGTTTTGCTCCATGGCGCAATCCATCGATATACTACCTCCATCCTGGTTTATTGGTCCCCATAGTATTTTATGCCAAACTTTGACCATATATTTAACTAAGTAAATAATAATGCATGCTAGAAAAAATTATATCCCTGGATTCGTATTTGAACATAGTTTTGAGAGATATTATTTTTGGTTAAATGCATTAACATTTTTTTAGTTTAGTCTAAGGTCAAAGTTTTGCACAAAATACTAAAGGGACTAATAAACCCGGATGGAGGAGTACTACTGCACAAAAGTATAGTACATTTTTTAAAAGGCTAGAGGGCGGGGCAGTCTAGCTTGGTCGGTTTCACTAGAGGCGAGGGCCTTTGTGATTTGATGGCTCATTACTGGTGGAAGGCGGGGCCTTGTGATTTGACTGCTCGTATAAATGCGCCGACGACCTGAGGAGGAGCAAAGAACCATGCGGTATACTCAAGTTTTCCACTGGAGTAGTACTACGACGGAGGAGCATGAAACACGGTAGCCCAGTGCCATATGGCGATAAAAAATGATCTAATTTGCTAGTCATCTCATTGTTAGCATTGTTCTATTCATTCCCTCAAAAAAAGCATTGTTCTATTCATGCCTCGCAGAGAACGTGACACGTGCGGCGAAACACCCAAAGCAAAAGATGAAACACATGAGCAAAAGAAGATGGAAGATTATCACCCCAAATGATCTAATTCGCCGCGGAGTCGTAACTGCTTCTTCATCGCCTCCACGACCTCCATCTCCTTGCGCGTCTCCTCCGCCATCTT
Organism: Triticum turgidum subsp. durum; assembly: GCA_900231445.1. Classification (NCBI taxonomy): domain Eukaryota; kingdom Viridiplantae; phylum Streptophyta; class Magnoliopsida; order Poales; family Poaceae; genus Triticum; species Triticum turgidum. The sequence continues at coordinate 547,238,724 of LT934114.1, forward strand.
CTTCATTCTGTCCATGACGCGGGATTTCTCGACGCGGGCCTTCATCATCTGTTCCACGGCCGCATTACGTACCTTGACAGCAGTCGGGTGCTCGATGCGGAGCTTTGCCAACTCCTCCTTATGTTCCATGATGAGGGCCTGCATCATCTTCATCGAGGAACTACTATTCTCATGTAGCTTCTTCCGGTCGGCGTTCTTCTCCTTCAACAGGTGGAGCTCGTGGCAGAGCTTCGCCTTGTCCTCCTGAAGTTGCAGGATTTCTCCAGTCACCTTCTTCTCCGAGGCAATGCTCTTCTTCAGCAGCATCACCAAGCCGACGGTCAACTCCCCCTACTTATTGAGCTCAGCGGGCATGTCGTCGAGGCTCTCCTTTAGCAGCTCCACCAAGCCTTCGATGAACTCCTTCTACTTATTGAGGTGCTTATTGAGCTGATCGGGCATACCGTCGAGGGATACTGACTCCATCTCCGCCGGCTCGGCATGCTCGCCTCCGCGGCTAGGGCGCTCCTGCGAGCCATCGCCTGCCCGTGAGAGATCTTTCAAGGTCTCTGCGTGGCGGTGAGCTCTCTCTTTTTTTCCGCAGCCTTGGTTGCCGCTCCCCTGTTACGAGTAGTTCTCGACCTAGAGCTCTGCTCACCGGCCATGGCAAGGACGGACGAAGAAGAAGGACTTATGAGGAGGAAAGGTAGGATAATTTTCGGTTAGGTAGTTCCCCTTTTTATAACCTAAGTACTAGCACTAGCTAGTACTAATACCTGCATAGTGGGAACACGTTCAGGTTTGGTACGTACTAGTAGGTGTGAGCAGGCTTTCAAATGGGATGGGAACAAGGTAAAGATTAATCGATGGTTTTGGTTTCGAGGCCCGAAACGGCGCCCGATGAGTTTAGTGGGACATAAATTTCAAGTAGACTACACTGCTCAAATGCGTAAATATTATGTTACTATCAAAAATTGGCACAAAATATGAAGTATACCAATGGAAGTACTAATAGCAACCCATGATTAAGAGTAGTAATGTCTTTCTTCCGCCCTCACGTCCACTCAATTTGCATGCGCTGTATTAATTGACCATCAATGAAGTGAACGACTTTACATGCATCAAATTATAACATGGGGTGGATCTTCGTATGAAATTGCGTCTGCCCATGTACCCACGTGTGCGGGCAAGGGAATGAGTGCGTGCGTGGCGTGCATGCACATCTTCGCTTCATGCATGTACCGATAGTATGGCTCAGGGAGGACGAGTACATTCTTCTGGAACCAGCAGCACGTCACTGTGATCAATCCACACAAGGAAGTCGCAACATCGCCTCCACATGTGCCACGTGGATTCATGAATGTAGCGTGCCACTAGAATTCTAATTGACGTGTTTTGCTCATACTAGAAGTACTAGTAAGGCACACATGCATTGCACGCATCAGATTTTGCAACCAAATTATGAATAAATACCACACTATAGCATGTAAGCCCTGAGTCATATATGCCTGATGTAGACCTTCGTTTAATTCTTATAGTTTATCTCATTCAAAATCAATTAGTTTTTATAAAAAGCTAGGGCCTCTTGGATTCGTAGGATTTCCAAAAGGCGGGAATAGGAAAAACATGGGATTATAGTGGAATGTCGTCTTGAATCCTACAGGATTGTATGAGTGTTTGAGTGTGCATAGAAAAAACGCAGAATTCTTTCAAAGATGTTTGAGTGGATGGGATGTTTCCTATGAAATCTAGTGCAAATGAATCATATGGAAAAATTCCTATGGTTTACAATCCTACAAATCAAACAACCAAGATAGGAAAAATTCCTAAGGATTAGAATCCTCCAAAATTCCTTTGAGAATCATTTGAATCAAACAAGCCCTTAATCTATTTAATGATTCATGGAATTGTGCGTTGTAAAGCATGAAGTGAAAAAATGGCAATTCAACTAGAAAAAAAAGTTTGGGCAGTTATGATATGGAAGATTCTCGAACAAAAGAGAACCACTATTGTTTTGAGGTTTGTGCATTATGCTTAAGTTCAACCATGGAGTCTGCTAGATTGTACATGTGGAAAAATCCGGTGGGGGGCTAGAAGATGGTGCGAGGGGCCGAGTGGAGGGAGACTATGAGGAGTGCACAAGTGCGAGATCGATATTTAGAGAGAGGGGGCGAGAACGTGCGCTGTTGCGCGCAGTGGTGGAGCCATGAAAAATAAATGAGCTAGGGGGCCAAGCATTGCTAATCCTTTACGAGGAGGGTCAATTCATGAACTTAAACCATTTTTAGCAGCAATTGTCTAATGATCACATTCATATTAGCCTCGATATATAGTGATGTTAGGGGGGGCAGGGCCCTTGCTGCCCCTGTCTTCGCCATTGTGCGCGCGTCTGAGAGTCGAAGCGAAAGGCATGGATGATGAGAGGGGGACGTTGGATATATAATTAATGTGGGTGTATTAGCTATATATGTTAATCCTATATAGAGAGGTATAGATTGATCGATGTGGACGTGGGAAAGAGGGTGAGACCTCACTGGATATGTCGATTGATCGGTTTGTGTGGAAAACTATGAAAGACCTAGCTATATACACACATACATAGAGGAACATCGATCATTTCGCATGCACGCGTGAGAGATAAAGAACGCCCGATATGATGGAGAGGGGGATGTGCGTGGGTGTGTGCTTTCATGGGAGACCGACCTGAAGAAAAAGATTGCATGTGTGCAATGGATAATGCCGACTGGTAGTGTGTGTGCGATGGGAGGCTTTCACATCACATATCTATATCTATACCCCTATATATATTATATATATATATATTATATTTTTTATATTGTGTGCGGTTAACTTTAACTTTGAAAGATGGTCGTTGGATGAGGCGAATCCGATGGTCCAAAGATGGCAAATTTGAGCACTACTGGTCGTTGGATATCATCTAGATTCCACCAGATTTTGCCACATGTATAATCTAGAAGACTCCATGGTTGAACTTAAGCATAATGCACAAACATCAAAACACAAGCACTTCTTCTTTGTTCTAGAATCTTCTGTATCAGAATTGCCCAAATGTTTTTCTACATGATTTGCCATTATTTGCTTTTACTTTATGTCTTACAACGCACAATTCCATGAATCTTAAAATAGATTAGCTTTCTTAGAAAAGCTAGATGATTTTGAATGAAATGAACTATAAGAATTAGATGAACATCTACATCATGCATATATGACTCAAAGCTTACATGCTATAATGTGGTCTTTATTCATAATTTGGTTGCCAAATCTTATGTGTGCAATGCACGTGTACCTTACTCTAGTCTAAATGGTGTTTGTGTGTGTGTTGTGCATGTTGAGGTGCAAATTGTCTTTTTTTGGTACACGTTAAGCTTGTTCTCCCCAAATTTCAAGCTGCGCCTTGTTATGCCGAAAATTCAAGCTAGCTCTCTGTCTATCGTGCTGCGAAACTCCCGCCTCTTCAACCCATGCCTTGTTAGTCCAAAATATTTAAGATATATCTTTGTCTCGTTGTGCTCCGACAACTCCCTCCATCTCAACCCGTGCCTTGCTATTCCGAAATTACAACGCGCGCAAAAACTCCCACCTCCTGTGAAATCCCGACACACGAAATGCCCGTGGTACCCCTACCGAAAGTACCGCCTCAAATCGGTGGGGGTACTTTCGTAACTTACCCCACATTTCGGACAAGTGCATCTTCCCACTCCCATCCCATCCGCCCACCCATTCGTACACCGAGGCCACGAAAATCCGTGACGAAGCCCCACACCCTCCTTCGTCTGCCACCCAGTCGGAGCCTCTTCCCCGACGATGTCGTCCATAGCAACACCTCGACGTACCTCATCCACCGTACCGGATGAGGATCCGTCGTCGATCTCGTCGTCCCTCATCCATCGTACCGGATGAGGATCCATCGTCGATCTCATCGTCCCGCCGGTTCAGCCACCACGTCCTCCACCTCCAAGGAGCTGCCCCGACGTTCCCCTCGTCTTTCGCGCCACCTCCATTCCCACACCGTCGTCTTCACCTACACCACCAGAAGAGCATCATCATCGCCGTTTCCTCAGATGAAGCTACAGCCTAATCGGTGCCACCAAAGAGGTTGTACACTAATCGCCGCATTTTCTTCTTGATTCAATCTCACGGTGCTGCCGGCGCTCGGTCCCGAGCCGACACGGCGCGGCTCCATCCACGGCGGCATCGCTGGCCACTTCCTCCAGGGTGTCGCTCCCTCGGCGGCTACGTCCACATCAGTAGGAGCTGCTGCTGCTTTAGCTCTCGCTCACGCTGATGATCTCCTCTTGCTCTCGGTCCCTTGCATGGTCTACTCTTGCTATTGCTCTTGCTTGCGCTGCTGCTCTTGCTCTTGCTCTTGCTTGCGATACTGCTCCGATTTAGCTACACTTCAGTCGACTGAATCGACTTTTCGGTCAGTCGATTTTCAGGGGGGGGGCTCGTTG
>LT934114.1:547243302-547302037 GCA_900231445.1 Triticum turgidum subsp. durum
GGAGTGTTTTCGAGGCGGGCGGGGTGGCGCACCGCTGGCCGCGGGCGGCAGGGGGCTGCTGTTTGGCCAGTGGTGGCTGGCGGCTCAGGGGGGTGGAGGTTGAAGATGACCTTCAGGCCCTTGATTTTTTATCCAACGGCTACAAAATCGACTGACCAGAGATGAAAAAGTCAGTCAACTGACGTGTAGCCTAACCTTGCTAGTGCATTCAGTTTTGACAGTAAAATTCAATTTTGACAGCAAAATTTAGTTTCGACAGTTAAGTTTAGTTTCGACAGTTAAATTCAGTTTCGACAGTTAAGTTCAGAGATGAGCGGCTGATGTATTTTACATCTAGCACTTTGTGGTTATGTATTTTACGTCATGTATTGGAGATGCTATTAGAATTCCACTCAGGTTAACGTTGTCTCTCTTGTCCTGCTTCAGCCTCGGCGTCGTACAACTCACCGGAGCTGCTCCAACGACGAAACCCTCCATCAAAGTGGAGCAGTACCTTGGGCTCCATCTCCAGACGCCTAAGATCTTCTTCCCCTCCTCCGATAGCCAAGTCAGCCGGAGCATCCTCACCGACCAACCCAATCACGGTGAGATCGACATGGCTTCGCCAAAGAGGTTGTACACTTGTTGCATCTCTTTTTTACTCTACATGTTATATATATTGTCCACTGAGCACATGTAGTAACGAGAAATACGATTATTTTATCCTACTATATGACAAGCAGTGAGGTACCAGGCAACTTAGCTATCCGTGATGGACTCTCTTGAACATCATCATTATTTATCTCTGCGCGTTTGAGCTATGCATTTGTCCATGGCCCTGGGAGTTGAGCTAGTAGGGCAGTGGCCTGGGTCCAAAGTAATAGAAGTAGCACAAAAACATTTTTTTAGTGTAGGCTTTTCCTTGCTCATGCCTGCCTACTAGAATCGCCAGTGCTTGAAAGGAAAAGTGAATGAAAAACATAGGAATTGGAAAGTTTCCTATGGTACTACTATTCATGAATTTGGTTCAAAGGAATGGAGCAAAGGAAAACTGTAGGATTTGTTCCTTTAGTGTCTCCTAGAAAGAAAAAACGTAGGAATTTTAATTTTCACGTGTCCTTCTTTTCAAATTCCTATTCATCAAGTACAAGACTAAGAGATAGTAGCATGATAGCATTATAACCATACATTTTCTTGTGGTTTGATTAATCTCGCCATACCTTTTCCATCCTGTGATCTTCCAATAGTTGTGAATCAAACACCCAGATTGGTAGAAATCCTGTGTTTTTAAATTCTGTGTTTTGCACATGCATTCCTACCCTATTCCTATATATTTCCTATCCCTGCATTGTTAGAATCCTCAAATTCAAACAAGCCCTTACTCAATTACTTCTGTTACAGATATGTGTCAAAAAAAACCTTGTTTGGTTTGTCCTGCTCCTGCAGCACTATGTTCCACCCTAGCTCAGCTACTCCAATGACGGAAGGGTTCACCACATCACGGATCCGCTCTCCAGACTGTCTTTCACTGCCTCAGATCTTCTTCCCCGCCGTTGGCAGCCACGACAACTGCATTACCATCATTAACTAAGTAGATGACCTTGAGCACTACACGGGTCCGCAAGAGAGGTCGCACTCTTTCGTGTCTGCTTACGTTATTCATCGCTTAATATGATGACATGCTACATTATCATCGTGTTCACCTATTAGACTCCGAGTCAAGTCCAAACTAATGGTGAAACTTGAGTTTTTAAATGGTTATGGGGTACATATTGGGGCAGCAATCAGTACTATCTGTCTACTATCTGGTTAATCTCAGGTATCTACTATGAGTTTCATGTTGGGCGCAAAAAAACATTAAAGGAGCCATTATCTGTATTTTTTAACTAAAGCTATTATCTGCCTACTATCATTCGTTTTGGGTCTATCCATAGTTTGCTACCATCACTCCTTACATAATCTCACTATGTTTTATTCCTATGCATGCCAGTTATTGTACACAATGGAACTGATCATGTAGAGCAAAAGAGACGAGCCTTGCGTGGCAATAAAATTTCATGCAGACGTCGCTCCATGGTGGGCAGAAAGGCAGCCCCCCTCCACCCATTTCGGATCGTAATCAAGAGGAATATAACTATTCTAAGTGGTATTCAGAAGGAGAAGACCCCTCCTTTTACCCCATGAGGTCTTTTCTCTAACTTGGCATGATGATGTTGGTAATATCATGCATATGGTGCCTTGCATTGCTTACTGTATACATTAAAGATGTCATCTGCTTAGTTTAGACATGCTTTGTGTCAATGCCATCTGTTTAGTTTCTTTATCGTATATGTGAATCATGCAATGCCATCTTGTTTAGCCAGGCATCATATATGTGAATTTTGCAATGCCACCCTGGTTAGCCAGTCATCTTATATGTGAATTATATCATGCCATTATTTTTTATTACGTGTTAAATTTGTCAACAATTTTAGTACATTCAATTACTCTTCCTGTGCATCAGCCATTTGACATGGTCATGAAAAATCTGGAGTGGAAACAAGGTCTCCAGAGCATGAAAAATTTGACGAAGCACATGTCTTGCTGGTTATCGATAGCTCCTCAGAGGAGGATTCAGAGACAGATGACCAGTCATATTCCCCCCTCCCCTGAGGTGCATGCTCTAACTTGGCAGGGTTATGTTGCTCATATCGTGTGTACGGTATCTTGCATTGCTATGTCATTTGCTTAGCTTACACATGCTTTGTGTGAATGGCACCTGTTTAGTGTCTAATTACCATATATGTGAATTATGCAATGCCATCTTGTTGGAAGACATTATATATGTGAATTATGCAATGTTATCTTGTTGCAAGGCATTATGTATGTGAATTATGCAATGCCATGTTGTTTAGGCAAGCGTCATATATGTGAATTATATCATGCCGTCCTTTTTTTTGTAATTCTCATTGCTTTTGTCTACAATGTTTGTATATTCAACTGCTCTTCCTATGCATCAGCCATTTGAATTGGTGATCGAGAAATCTGGAGTGAAAGCAAGGTCTTTAGAGCAGACAATGCTACCTACTGAAGGAGATATCTTGCTGGTGATAGATACCTCTTCAGAGGAAGATTCATAGGCAGATGACCAGTCCTATTATCCCCCTGAGGTGTATGCTCAAACTTGGCAGGGTTATATTACTCATATCATGCATACTTTGTATTGCAATGCCTAGTTTTTACATCATATACACAATATTGAATGCCATCTCCTTAGTTGACACATCATATATGCGATTGCACTCAGCTCACTTCCTTAGTAATTAAATCATATATTTGAATTATGTCATGCCATGATGTTTACATAGATAGCATGTATCTGAATTATGGCATGCCAACCCATTTTCTAAAGACAGAATATAGTTATATCATCTCAACCTGTTTACATAGTCATCATATTTTAAATTATGTCATTCTATCCGTGAATTATATCATGCCATCATGTTTTCATCGACGGCATGTTTGTGATTTATGGCATGCCAACCACTTTAATAGACACATCGTATTGTTATATCATGTCATCCTGTTTACATAGTCATCATATTTTGAAGTATGTCATTCTATCCTGTTTAGTTAGCCATCATACATGTGAAATTGTGTCATGCTATCCTGTTTAATTAGCCATGTGAAATTATGTCCTACTATTCTGTTTGGTTAGACAACATAAATGTGAATTATTTCATGCCCTGTTTTCTTCCCTACTATCCATTGCACCTGTCTATCTCACAATGTCTATACATTCAATTACTTTTCTTTTTTATCAGCCATTTCAATAGGAGGGAGTGATGGCAGTATTTGTGGGAGTAAAAACACGGTCTTCAGAAAAGATTGTGGTACGTGCCGATGCAGATAGAACCATAGTTGTACTTGCCCAAGAACCAGCCCCACCACACATAATCCAGACTCATGCAGATTGTACCCCTACCCAGTTGGACAGAGAACCAGCTACACCCCTTCTAACCCCAACCCCAGCAGATAGTAACCCAGTTCCCGTTGACACATCATTGTCTCCACCATAGAGCACCCAAACACGAGCAGTTAGTAAGGCAACTGCGGTGCCCAAAGCACGAGGACCATCACTAGGAACCCCAAGTCAATGCTTAAAGCAGAAGAAGAATTGTTCTCAAGTCAGGTTCCGTAGCTATGGTTCATACTACTTTGCTCTTGCATCACTGTATTTACTCGTACCAACTAATTTCAAATTTGAAGGATGCAATTGAAACTCCAATGGCACAATAGGTATGTTTTAAACATGTTTCTTTAATGTGTTTGGCTGTTTGCTGTTGTAACTTGCTCTATGTTGATTTCAGTTTCAATTGAATAAACAGTTATGTTCTCATGCCATGCACATTACAAGTGTTGTTATTGCTGTGTAGTTTCCCACACTTATATTCTGTCTATGCTGCTTTGTCTTAAATAGATATGATTCAAACTATATCTATCTTGATTTGGCAACATAAACTAGAATGATATAAACCATACAGTGACCATACTACATAGATATATGTTTGTTTCATGCTGTTATCCTATCCACCTTACTACTGAACTGGTTTACCAAAATGATTTTCATATACTACATTGTAAACCTGTGATGTGTTTGTTTGTTTCTCTTTTAGAACGCGGATAAAATATTGGAGAAGAGTTCCCTGTAGGACCTTTAAGTATGGCTAGAGGGGGGGTGATTAGACTACTTGGACAATTAAAAACTTAACCTTTTCCCAATTTTAGTCTTTGGTAGATTTTAGCTATCTTAGCACAAGTCAAGCAATCTTCACACAATTCAAGCAAGAATGCAAAGAGTATATGAGCAACGGAAATTAATGCATGCAACTTGCAAGAATGTAAAGGGAAGGGTTTGGAGATTTCAAACACAATTTGGAGACACGGTGATTTTTGAGCCGTGGTTCCGATAGGTGGTGCTATCATACATCCACGTTGATGGAGACTTCAACCCACGAAGAGTAATGGTTGCGCGAGTCCACGGAGGGCTCCACCCAAGAAGGGTCCACGAAGAAGCAACCTTGTCTATCCCACCATGGCCGTCGCCCATGAAGGACTTGCCTCACTAGCGGTAGATCGTCACGAAGTAAGCGTCCTCCTTGCCCTTACAAACTCCTTGGTTCAACTCCACAATCTTGTCGGAGGCTCCCAAGTGACACCTAGCCAATCTAGGAGACACCACTCTCCAAGAAGTAACAAATGGTGTGTTGATGATGAACTCCTTGCTCTTGTGCTTCAAATGATAGTCTCCCCAACACTCAACTCTCTCTCATAGGATTTGGATCTGGTGGAAAGAAGATTTGAGTGGAAAGCAACTTGGGGAAGGCTAGAGATCAAGATTCATATGGTAGGAATGGAATATCTTGGCCTCAACACATGAGTGGGTAGTTCTCTCTCAGAAATGGTAACTTGTAAGTGTAGGTTTGTTCTGATGGCTCTCTTCACGAATGAAGAGGAGGTGGAGGGGTATATATAGCCTCCACACAAAATCTAACCGTTACACACAATTTACCAATCTCGATGGGACCGAATCAACAAACTCGGTCGGACCGATTCAGTAAACCTAGTGACCGTTAGTGATTTCGATGGGACCGACATGCAACTTGGTAGGACCGATATGGTTAGGGTTAGGGCATAGCGTAATCTCGGTGAGACCGATTACACAAACTCGGTGAGACGATTTTGGTAATTAGCTAACTAGAGAGTTGGTCAGGTAAACTCGGTGGGACCGATTCGCTCTTTTCGGTGAGACCGAAATGTTACGAAAGGGAAATAGAGAGTTTACATTGCAATCTCGGTGGGACCGATCGCTCACTTCGATTAGACCAAAATGTTACAAAGGGAAACAGAGAGATTATAATTCCATCTCGGTGAGACGGAGATCCCTATCGGTGAGACCGATTTGCCTAGGGTTTGTGGCAGTGGATATGACATCTGAACTCGGTGGCGCCGGATAGAAAGAATCGGTGGGGCCAAGTTTGACTTTAGGTTCAGGTCATATGTGGATATGAGAAAGTAGTTGAGGGTTTTTGGAGCATATCACTAAGCACTTGAAGCCTGAAACTCATCAAGCAACACCTCATCCCTCCTTGATAGTATTGGCTTTTCCTATAGACTCAATGTGATCTTGGATCACTAAAATATAAAATGTAGAGTCTTGAGCTTTTGAGCTTGAGCCAATCCTTTTGTCCTTAATATTTTGAGGGATCCACTCTCATCATCCATGCCATGCCATTCATTGAGCTTTCCTAAAATATTTGTCTTGGAATAGTATTAGCTCAATGAGCTATATGTTGTTATGAATTACCAAAACCACCTAGGGATAATTGCACTTTAAATCTCCCCCATTTTGGTAATTGATGACAACATATAGATCAAAGCTTTGACAAATGATAATAAGATTGAAAAAACATCGTCGCTTTGAGAAGTATGTGATAAGCAAGAGCTCCCCCTAAATTTGTGCATAGTTGAAGATTTGCTTTGGACTGCAAATGCACAAAGAATTAGGCTCATGGGTTACTCTTCCATGTCACATACACCTTGGTGGAGCGCTCAAAATAATAAAGATTGAATACATGCACTCATCACCAAGCAAAGTGAATGATCATATAAAGATAAATAGGATAATATCATCTGACAAGCATAAGTGTAGCTTATGATCAAACACATGATCATCAATATCTCACAGATAATAGCATAGTATCTCAAGAAAGCAAAAGGAAATAAAGTTCAACCACGAAGACAAGAGAGAACAAAAGCAAACTCTATCTCTCGAAGCCTATGATCTATACATTTTTCTCCCCCTTTGGCAACAAGTTACCAACAAGTTCCTAGAAAATGCATAGTACTATTACGTCAGTTGATGGTGCAGAGATGGCTCCTTGGACGAAGACTTCAGTTGATGTGGATGGAGTTGAAGGAGTTGGTGCTGGAGCTGGTTGCACTGGAGCTATAGCTAGTGCAGATGAAGTGGCTCTGATGTCTGTCACAGGCTCTGCAGCTGATCTCTGAGCTCAAGGCACTCTGGAAAATGCATCAGTAGTTGTCCTGCCCTTCCTCTCCTGCATGTCATCCTGTAGCTGATCCACAACTGACTAAATCTCAGTTACTTTGACATCTAAATCATAGAATTTTTGTTCCATGATTCTTTCCAGGCTCTCCTGGTTTTGAGTTAGGGTGGCCAACCCCTTCTCAATCCTCAGAGTTGATGCTATCAAGTAACCAAGCTGGTCCTGCTTGCTCTTCAAAAAGTATTCAGATACCTCCTCTAGAGTTGGCATCTTGGCAGCCTTCTCCTTCTTTGCTTTCTCCTTCTTCTCTTGAGCTTGCACTGAGGATGGTTCATTCTCATTCATGACAACTTGATTGTCCTCAAAACCTGGATAGAGAACAAAGTGTTCCTTATCCAACAGATATTTGCCTGTCCCATCTTTGAGTTGATCACCTCCTAGATTTGTGGGGCATATCCACAACGTCTCTTTTGGTCTGTTGTTGTCCTCTTGATAGTCTCAACTATGAGGCTCATGACCTTGAATTTCTGTGGCACATCAAAAATGTGTAGCATATTAATTGCATGCCCTCTGATCATGTTGTGGTCACCTGACTTGGGCAATAGAGTGTGCCTTAGGATCCAGTTGATCATTGGCAGCCCTGACAGAAGAAAATGGACAGACCCAAACTTGAACGTCTCAAGTGCCTTGTCTGGGATCTCCTTGTACATGTGTGACATTGAATTGTGATCCTTTTTCTTCTTGGAGTAGACATCCAAGTCATCTTCTTTCTCCTCTGAGGCATTGATCAAATTGGCCCATTCCTCAATAGTTGATTGGTACCTTGTACCTTCAGACATCTAGACTATTCTGCCATCGGGATAAAAGTGAGCTGTGGAGTAGAACTACATAACTAGCTCATCGTTCCAGTTTGTGAACTTTTGTCCAACAAACTCATCAACTCCACAAGCCTTAAAGATGTCAAATACTCCTAGGTAGTGATCCTCATTTTCCTTCATGTATTTCCAGTCCAGCCACCTCATGTCACAGACTATGGGCTTCTTATCCAACAGCACAGTCTCATAAAAGTCCTGCTATTCCTTAGTGTGGAACCTGCATCCTTCCTCAGCTTCATATTCTCAACCACTGGATGAGCATCGTTGTGGTCTGGAATCTTGGGTTTGAGCTTCCTCAGAACTTGTCCTTCATCATCATCCTCAGCAGCAACTTCAGGCACTGGGGCCTTGTTCTTCTCAGCAGCTGGTATGCTCCTGGTATTCCTCTTAGGTGCAGACTTGGCCTTGGAGGCAAATTTGGGTGCTTCCTTGCGCTTTGATGATGCAGCCCCTGACCTTATAGCATCACCCATCAGCTTTTGTTCCTTGGATGCTGGTGCAGCAACCTCTTCTTCCTCCTCCTCTTCCATCATGGAAGGTTGTCCAACAACTCTGGCCATGGTCTTTCTGACCCTTTCCTTCCTCTTCTTTCCTTCTGCAGTTGGCTCTTTGGGATCTGGTTTCTCTGGTTCTTGTGTTGATCCTCTGACCTTCAGCATAGGTGTCCTCTTGGCAGGGACCTTCCTATTCAGTCCAGGCTTTGTGGTCTTTGCTGAGCCATACTCCTTCTTGAGCACTACCTTCTTGGAAGTACCCTCATCTTCAGCTGCCACATAGTCCTCATCCTCAGAGTCTGAGGTTCTCTTCCTTCTGGCTCTTGTGGCTGCTTTGGGCAAATTGCTAGGAGTGCTTCTGCTGCCTTCATCTGAGGAACTAGAGGGACTAGTGCCCTCACTCATGTGAATCTGCTCTTCTTCCCTGTTCTGGCTGTCACTTTGGTCTGACATGCTGAAAACACTGACTACTGACCCTGTGAATAGTTATAGATGAGATAGAATGGATGAGCATCACAAAAAGCAGAGATTTTTGCAAAAGAATGATTCAAAAACTTAGTTTTAGTTTCCACATAAAGCATTTCGGATCAACCGATTTGCAAACTCGGTGATACCGAAGCAGCTTTTGGAACCTAAACTAGTGATCTCGGTCAGACCGAGTCACAGTTCGGTGGCACCGAGACTGCTAGGGTTTCATAGAGTTCTAAAATCGGTCACACCGATTTGCCATTCTTGGTCAGACCGAGAATCACTTGTGCAATGGCGTTAGCCGAATCGGTGGAACTGAGTTTTTCAACTCGGTGGGTCCGAGATGGTTTCGGCAGAACCCTAACCCTAAATTTTCAAATCTCATCTATTCTAAGGATTGTTTTGACTGGATAGATGTGTTTCAATCGTGGCAAGAATCATAATGAACACGATGTGCTAGGAATCGTACGGGGATAGCACTATGATTGAGTCCATACCCTAGTTTGGTGATGAACTCGCTACAGCGGGGATGAATTCCGTTGACGGCGGCGAAGACCAGCGACTTGAGGCGGCTAGCGACGAAGTCGATGATCTGGAGAACTAGGAGTTAGAGCGAGCTATGCGCGGGCGAAGGGGTTTGGAGAACTTTTCCAAATTTTTGCCCGTGTGTATATACAGCCCGACCCTGTCGGTGTGACCGAGTGGAACAACTCGGTGGCACCGAGATGCATAACTGTTGACAGTTACAGCAACTCGGTGAGACCGAAAAGTTCAAATCGGTTGCACTGAGATTGAAAACCTAGATCGACTTAGTGATCTCGGTATGACCGAAATGGAAGAATCGGTCAGACTGAAACACACAAAGAAGTTTTGGAAGTTTAAGTCCATGACGAATCGGGGACTCCGAGTGTTCCTCACACAGAGTGGTTCGAATCTTACTTGATCAAATTTTTGTGATGTAGCATGAATAGAGTTTGAGACAAGAAAAGAATAGATAGCTAGAGAAGGTTCTTAGGCATTCTCGTTCATCCACTTGGCAAAAGAAAAAGAAGCCAATCAATCAAAGCAACAAGTGGATGTCCTCCAATGAGTTAAATATGCAACCAACATGCTCACACAATAAAATGGCAAATAAAATATGTGGCAAAACATGCACAACCAATTCTAGCATCTATCAAATAATTGGCGACGACTAGGTCATCTATATATGAGTATATTGACTTAGGAGTCAAATGAGAACATTTGATCATAGGTCATACTCATCATTTAAGCTCAAGTGGGGTTACCACTTTTACATAATGCATTGATGTGTTCACACCATTAAAGTTGCTTTGACTCAAATTCCTAGAGTTAAGCTCCCCCTAGATGTGAGATCCCCCCTTAGAGGGATGAACTAACCTTGGGTTTTGTCGATGATGACTTCATGTAGGTGTTGAACATGTGGATGCTCAATGTTGATGAAGATCATTTGGAGGAATCCTTTGGAGTGAGTTGCACTTTCAATACCTACGCGGGTTAGTCCCACAAGGAACAAACAAGTATATCCATAGACATAGAGTGATGCATACACAAGATGATGTCCATGAAAGCATTAGGTTACCTTGTTCCTTGCCTTACCAACATGAGGGTTTGTGACTCCTTGAACTAGTGCAAGATGTGGAAGTTGATTGCACTTGTCCTTGCCATAATGATATGAGTGAAGAATGTTGGCGGAGTCACCCTCAAGAACTCTCTAGTTCTTCTTCTTCGGGATCCACATCATCTTGATGGGAATCCTTGGAGTTGTAGTCGTGCTTGATGAAGTAGAACTTGACGTAGTCTTGGGAACCCACTTGACCAAGGCCTTAGGAGCTTCTTCAAATGCATCAATCTCCTCTTGAAGCTTGTACTTGCCTTTGTGCTTGTGGTCTTGTGGTGGAAGATCATCTTGAGTTTGTGTTCCTTTGAAGGAAGTAGGATCATACTTCTATTGTTGAGGAACAAACTTCGTCTTGGGGTATTGATCTTCTTCCCACTCAACTCTATTGGCATTGAACTTTCGTTCAAAACCAACACCTTGATTCTTCCGGTGCCTTCCTTGCTTGCGTACAATTTCCTCGAATTGCTTACTCCCGGCAAGGCTTTTGTAAACACGTTTCTCTATAATTCCCTTCAATAAGCTATTTTCTTGCTCAAGTGTAACTTGGCTAAGAGAATCATTAGTGGAATAAAGAGAACTACTAGAAGCAACAATATTGGATTTAGCATGATTATTGTTACTACTAGAGGAAGAATCCTTCTTGTTCTTGTTACTAGACTTGACTTGAGGCATGTAAGTAGATAAGAGTAAACGCTTGGCAATGTAAGAAGAACTTTTCTTGCGAAGATCATCATTGATTGCTTTTAAGAACTCATGCTCTTGCTCAAGATTGAGCTTTTCAAAGCGTAACTTCTCATGAGTCCTCAAAAGTTCTCGATGATCCCCTAAGATAGTTTCATGATCCAACTTAAGAGTGTTTAGTTCTTTAGTTAGAAGCTCAATCTTCTCCTTATCATTGTCATTCGTTTTATCTTGTTTAGCATGATTAATTGACGTTTCATCATAGTATTCATCACTAGAGTTGTCAATAAGTAAATCATCACCACCTAACAAGTCATCTTCATCACTATTGAAATCAACATACTCGGGGTGAGTTACCTTAGGGCCTTTAGCCATGAAGCATCTTCCAATTCCTTCATTTGGTGAATCAAATATGTCGTAGGAGTTGGTCGACACAAGTGCTAGGTCGGCAACACCTTCATCTTGAGAATGTTCAGAGTCGGAGTGATAGCTTCTCTCGGAGTGATGTTCAGAGTCGGAACCGGATACCCATTCACCAACATGAGCTTGATGTCTTCGTTTTGTGTAGCTCTTTGATGACTTGTCCTTCCTTTCCGAATTCTTGCTTCTCCGGGATGTTCTTCGTTCATAACGATCGTCTCTACTCCTTCTCTCTCTTGGAGGTGATTCTTCTCTTCTACTTCTTCTCCTGGGAGAATCTTCTTTTCTTTTGTAGGGTACCGTACACTCATTGGAATAGTGTCTTGGTCTCCCACAATTGTAGCAACTGCGCTCTCGACTGGAAGATCTATTGTCATGGTAAGACCTTGACTTGGAGCTTCTTTCTTTGCTTCTACTCTTGTAGAATTTGTTGAAGTTCTTCACCATTAAGCTCAATTCTTAATTGAAGGTTTTTTTCTCACTTGATGATGTAGGGGCTTCACATGAGGGTTTGTAAGCACCACTTGACTTGTTGTGAAGTTCCTCTTTATCCTTGAGTGACATCTCATGAGCCACAATTCTTCCAATGACCTTAGTTGGCTTGAGATTCTTGTAATTGGGCATCATTTGGATCAATGTGCACACGGTATCATATTTTCCATCCAATGCTCTTAGGATCTTCTTGATGATGAATCTGTCGGTCATCTCTTTACTTGCTAAGCCCGGAATGTCATTTGTGATAAGAGCAAGCCTAGAGTACATTTCAGCGACACCTTGACCATCCTTCATTTTGAACTTGTCAAGCTGACTATGGAGCACATCCAACTTGGATTCCTTGACGGAGTCGGTACCTTCATGCATATCAGTCAAAGTATCCCAAATTTCCTTTGCATTCTCAAGACGGCTGATTTTGTTGAATTCTTCGGGGCACAATCCGTTGAAGAGGATATCACAAGCTTGAGCATTGTATTGCAGCATCTTCAATTCATCCGCACTAGCTTCACGGTTTCGTTCCTTCCCATCAAATAATTCACCTTGCAAGCCAATACACACAATAGCCCAAACGGCGAGGTTATCTCCAAGAATATGCATTTTCATCTTATGCTTCCAACTAGCAAAATTAGTACCATCAAAGTAAGGACCTCTACGGTGATAATTTCCCTCGCTAGACGCCATACTCTCCTAGGTTGTGAAACCAAGGCTATGACCACCAAAAGCTATGGAAATCAAAGCAAATGGAGACCAAAGCTCTGATGCCACTTGTAGGACCTTGAAGTATGTCTAGAGGGGGGGTGATTAGACTACTTGACCAATTAAAAACTTAACCTTTTCCCAGTTTTAGTCTTTGGCAGATTTTAGCTATCTTAGCTCAAGTCAAGCAATCTTCACACAATTCAAGCAAGCATGCAAAGAGTATATGAGCAACGGAAATTAAAGCATGCAACTTACAAGAATGTAAAGGGAAGGGTTTGGATATTTCAAATGCAATTTGGAGACACGGTGATTTTTGAGCCGTGGTTCCGATAGGTGGTGCTATCGTACATCCACGTTGATGGAGACTTCAACCCACGAAGGAATGGTTGCGCGAATCCACTGAGGGCTCCACCCAAGAAGGGTCCACGAAGAAGCAACCTTGTCTATCCCACCATGGCCGTCGCCCGTGAAGGACTTGCCTCACTAGTGGTAGATCTTCACGAAGTAGGCGATCTCCTTGCCATTACAAACTCCTTTGTTCAACTCACAATCTTCTCGGAGGCTCACAAGTGACACCTAGCCAATCTAGGAGACACCACTCTCCAACAAGTAACAAATGGTGTGTTGATGATGAACTCCTTGCTCTTGTGCTTCAAATGATAGTCTCCCCAACACTCAACTCTCTCTCATAGGATTTGGATCTGGTGGAAAGAAGATTTGAGTGGAAAGCAACTTGGGGAAGGCTAGAGATCAAGATTCATATGGTAGGAATGGAATATCTTGGCCTCTGTCGGTGTCAAAACCGGCGGATCTCGGGTAGGTGGTTCCGAACTGTGCGTCTAGGCGGATGGTAACAGGAAACAAGGGACACGATGTTTTACCCAGGTTCGGGCCCTCTTGATGGAGGTAAAACCCTACATCCTGATTGATTAATATTGATGATGTTTGTTACAAGAGTAGATCTACCATGAGATCAAGGAGGCTAAACCCTAGAAGCTAGCCTATGGTATGTTGTTGTTCGTCCTACAGACTAAAGCCATCCGGTTTATATAAGCACCATAGAGGGCTAGGGTTAGTGGTTACAATGGTAGGAGATCTACATATCCGTATCGCCAAGCTTGCTTTCCACGCCAAGGAAAGTCCCATCCAGACACGGGACGAAGTCTTCAATCTTGTATCTTCATAGTCTTGGAGCCCGGCCGATGATGATAGTTCGGCTATCCGGACACCCCCTAGTCCGGGACTCCCTCAGTAGCCCCTGAACCAGGCTTCAATGATGACGAGTCCGGCGCGCATATTGTCTTCGGCATTGCAAGGCGGGTTCTTCCTCCGAATAATCTATAGAAGATTGTGAACACCAGGATAGTGTCCGGCTCTGCAAAAATAAATTCCACGTACCACCGTAGAGAGAATAATATTACACAAGTTCAATCTGCTGACGTATTTTGTGGCGTGATGTCACACCACTACCAAGCCTTTACTCGAATTGTTTTTATTGTACCACCTCAGCGCGTTTAGCGAAGCAGTTTCCTTGGCACGTCTTGTCGAAGCACAGATCGTGTTCCCCTTATTCCGGGATTACCATCAATACGGACGTGGGTAACCCAACCGCGCCGTTGATTGTGGCGCTTGGGGGATAAGCGAGTTTTATCAGGCCGGTGGGGACGCATGTTTCCGTCCGCCCGTATAAGGGGATAAAGATCCAACCCTTTTACCTGCGCCTTCTTCCTCCTTGGCTTATCCATATCCGTGAACTCGAGCTCCAACGCCCAAGTCCGCACATCTCACCTCAACCTCCTCCAACTATGTCCGGAGCGGGAGGCAAGTGGAAGGCCTCCTTCGTCACGGAGGGGCACATCCAGAAGCTGCGCAGCGCCGGATATTTATCGAGCAACATCGCGCATCGGCTCCCCGACGAGGGAGAGCTCATCCCCACCCCCAGGCCCCATGAGAGGGTAGTATTTCTTACCCATTTCCTCCGCGGACTGGGCTTCCCACTCCATCCCTTTGTCCGGGGGCTCATGTTCTACTACGGCCTGGATTTCCATGATCTGGCCCCAAATTTCATTCTCAACATCTCGGCGTTCATCGTCGTGTGTGAGGCCTTCCTCTGCATCCAGCCCCACTTCGGCTTGTGGCTCAAGACCTTCAGTGTCAAGCCGAAGGTTGTGAAGGGCAGCCAAGCAGAGTGCGGAGGCGCCATGGTGGGAGGATGTCCCACGTTACTTGGCTTGAGGGTACTTTCGTGGAAACCATTAAGGGGTGGCAATCGGGGTGGTTCTATATCACCGAGCCGCGTGACCCTGAATGGGCAGCGGCCCCCAAATTCAGATCTGGCATCCCCACATGGCTCACCTCCTGGAAAGCGAGCGGCCGGACTTGGGGTGATTCGGAGGAGCTGACCGGGCTCCAAGCCTGTATCCAAAAGCTAGTGGACAAGAAGCTCAGGCTTGTCAACGTAGTCCAGGTCATGCTCATTCGCCAGATTCTCCCGTGCCAACGACGGGGCTTCAACATGTGGGAGTTCGATCCAGCGCAACACCAGACTTTGAGCGAGCTCTTCGACACTATGTACGAAGATGTCTGGAAGGTGCTGTTCAAGGGCGCCGAGGCTCCCGCATCCGCTACCGAAGATCGCGGATTTAGCTTGCAGCGTCTGGCTGACGAGGTAACTGATTTTGTCCTTAACGGGACGTTTGTTTTCCATAGTTTGACTCTATGCGGGATCTAAACTCCCTTTCCTTTGACAGGGCTGGCTGAAGAAGGCCGAACAGACTATCTGTCCGGCCCCATTACTAGAGGACCCAGCGGACGCCCGCCTAATGGGGCTGCTGGCTCTGGCACCCCACGTGGTGCCAGAGAAGAAGGCCAAGAAGAAGGCCACGGGCAATCAGAAGAGTTCCCGTTTTCAAGTGCTATCGGATGATGACTCCGAGGCAGACTCCTCTCACAAAGGTGAGGAGGAGAAGAAGAAAGCCTCTCCCCCAGCAGGGGGAGGGAGGAAAAGGAAGTCCTCCCCAACGAGGCAGGCCGAAGGGTCCAAGAAGGGAAAAACTCTTTCCTCGGACTGCTCTGCCAATGCCAGTGATGACGACGAGGACTGGCCTCCAAGGGCCAAGCCCCTGGCGAGATCGTAAGTATCCGGACTACCGAATAACTTCATGGTTTTTCTTTTCGCCACGTAATGTCTTTCTAATGCCGCATACAACCCTGCAGTCCACTCAAGGATGATCTTACCGCTTCGTCGAGCAGGTCCTTAGGGGCATCGGATATGGATTCTCTTCCGACCGCCTCCACCCCCCATGATGCGGACGATGCCGAGGTGGGATCCCGAGATGGGACCCACCAGGAGGAGGAGGCCCCGGAGGTGTCGCAGGACAACCTCCCGGACTTTGCACGGGACTCGGCCCCGGAACCCATAGTGGGTCCGGAGTCCGGCGGGCGGCCCCTTCGTAAGAAGGGCAAGACCGTGACGCCGGCAGCCTCCGTCCAACCGGAGGCGCCGGATAGCTTGCTGGAGGCGCTCAATGGCGCCTCCATCGAAGAGGAACACCGCACTGTTATGAGTGCGGTGATTCAAAAGGTTCAGCTCGCCAAGAGCGGGCTGACCGAGGCCTGCAGCAGCCTTCTAACAGGCTTTGAGGTAAGAATTTTGATATATGTAAAATAGTACCGCATAGACAGTAGCCCCTAATGCTCGGTTCGGTGTTCGGAAAGAAAAGCCGGACTGATGATCTTAAAAGATATACGCAGGAGTCATAAAAAATATGTCAATATGGGATTGCAGGCTGCGCTGCTGACCTCTGCCGCACTGACTGTGGAGGTCAATACTTTGAAGCAAAACCTCGAGCGGTCCGAGAACGAGCTCGGTCGTGCCAAGAAGCAGCTCAAGGACAAGGAAGGTGAGTAACACCTTTTTAAGATTGTACCTTGCAGAAAAGGATTTTGGTTGCAAGAAGAATGATAAGGATAACGTGGGAATTGCAGGGGCCACTAACGAGGTGGCGACCCTGAAGGAGGCGGTGGCCGCGGCCGAACGTAATGCGGCCGTGGAGCGCACCGAGCGAGAGAAGCAGGAGGCGCGGGTGGCGGAGGTACAGCAAGAGCTCCAGGATCTCGTGGAAAAACATGACAGCCCGGAGCGTGACTCGAAGACTCGAGGGTCTGAGCTTGCATCGGCTCTTGAGAGTGCCAAAGCCGCTAAGGCCGAAGCCTACAAAGCCCTCCAAGAAATCGAGGCGTTGAAGAAAGTAGCAGCAGGTAAGGCATTTTTCATGCAAGGTAAGCATGTGAGTGTTAATTACCTGTTACTTACCCGAATTCGGAGCTCCCCAGGAACGTTCGCAGATCTTCCTCGCAGCGTGTCCGATGCTGCCGCGTTCTACCGGGCCGAGGAGGGGAGCTCGATGGAGAAGGTCTTCTGGTCTCAGTATGCTGAGGCCGTACATCCGGTGCCCCTTAGCGACCAGCTGAAGCAGCTGGTCGAGCTCCACAAGGCGGCCAAACAGGCCATAAAGGGCCTCATTGTTCGGCTGTGGCCGAAGGAGGCCATGCCTGGGAGCTACTTCGGCCTGGTGCGGCAACTGGTGGATGCGTGTCCATGGGTTGAAATCATCAAGCACTCCGCCTGTATTGAAGGTGCCCGTCGGGCCCTTGCCCGCGCAAAGGTGCACTGGGGCAAGATGGATGCCCAGAAGCTTGTGACGGACCCGCCACCGTAGGGCAAGGAGCATCGCACGCCCGAGATGTATTATAAGAGTGTCCTCAAGGGTGCCCGCACTATTGCGGGTGAGTGCTCCAAGAGTCGCATTTTGTTATCCTGTGCGCTGAAAACTTAGTTCATATGCGCTAAGCAATGCTTGTTAATTTAAAATATTACCTTCTGTGCGGCTGTTTATCAAATCTGAGAGATGGCAAGTCGTCGGTTTCATCCCCCATGCCACGAGTGCTGGGGTGTTCGGGATAAACTTGAGCACTCTTGTTCCCATTTTTGGGTCCATCTAGGTAGGCGCTCAACACAATGAACAAGGCAACCAGACTTACAATGCTTGAACACTCTCACTTAGCCATAGAATTCTATAATTTTAAATTTCGGCGAAGCCCCTAGTCTTCGGAAGGCCGAATTTGGGGCGCTATCCATGCCTGGGCCGGACAAAGCTGGCTCCTCGCTCTAAGCGGCATAAGTCTTTAGGGACTCGCAAAAAACCTCTCGAACAGCGACCGGCTCTCACCTCATCATGATGGTCAGTTTTAGCTTTCTCCACTGAGGTGCTCGCCCAGCTCAACTGGGGCGCAATCGCAGTGGTTCTCCTAGTGCTACCTTAGCCGATACAACGGAACGTAAGGTACCAAAACATGGGAGCCGGGCAAACCCAACTATTGACCCAAGACATGATAAGGAGTCGATGCATATAATGCTATAAGTTCGGGGTGCCGCACTTGTGAAAGTGTTCGGACTTATCACACCATGATGCGGGAAACATAAGCCCCTGGTGTATTTAGTCGTACCAAAATTTACGGATGCAACATGTCATAAATGAACATATGTATAAGAAAGAAATGCAATTGGAAGCAAAAAGGTGCAGTATTACTTATTCAAGAAAAACTGCTGTAAATGCAGAACGATACAAATGGTGCGATAAGCAAGGGATGGGACTACTAAACATGTCCCCCTCCAGGGGTAGGCTACGGAATGGTGCATAAAACAGATTTAATGCTCGTAATGGAGATCACCTGGATATTCGTTGTAGCCTTTCTCCTTCCCTGGCTGTTGCATCGTGAGTTCGGCAGGTCTGCTGCCGGACAGGGCCTCAGACGAACGGAGTCCCGTGGGTAAAAATAAAAAGAGCAAAAAAAGAAAAAAAAGAACGACACACTTGAGAGCCCCTGGTGTGGTTGATCCGCATTCTGGGCCTATCGTGGTCGTGCCCCTCTCCCCATGCCCATGGTGTCTTCAGAGCGTATTGATGTACGCGAAGGAACTGTCTTGATGTTTTGCAGGGGCTGGGGTTGGGGCCGCACTGCTACGCGTGCTCGGAACGTGCCAGGTGGTCTTGTTGTAGGTTACTCCGGGCGCGTTCAGCCGTGTCCGGCCGCTTAACGGCCGGACTCGAGAATTGCCTTAAGAGGCTGCATTGTACTTCTGCCGCGAGAGCAGCTGTATGTTCCTCCGTTCGGAGAGAACGTTCAGTGTTTCTGTTGACCGTCATGACTCCTCGAGGGCCTGGCATCTTGAGCTTGAGGTATGCGTAGTGCGGCACCATGTTGAATTTTGCAAACGCGGTTTGTCCGAGCAGGGCATGATAGCCGATGCGGAACGGAACTATGTGAAGATTAACTCCTCGCTTCGGAAGTTATCCGGGGATCCGAAGACCACTTCCAGTGTAACTGAGCCTGTACAATTGGCTTCTACACCTGGTATGACGCCTTTAAAGGTCGTCTTGGTAGGTTTAATCCTTGAGGGGTCTATGCCCATTTTGCGCACGGTATCCTGATAAAGCAGGTTCAGGATGCTGCCGCCGTCCATCAGGACTCTGGTGAGGTGAAATCCATCGACAATTGGGTCTAAAACCAATGCGGCAAATCCGCCGTGGCGGATGCTGGTGGGGTGGTCCCTTCGGTCAAAAGTGATCGGGCAGGAGGACCATGGATTCAACTTCGGGGCAACTGGCTCCATCGCGTATACATCCGTGAGTGCACGCTTCCGCTCCCTTTTGGGTATGTGCGTTGCGTATATCATGTTCACCGTCCGCACCTATGGGGGGAAACCCTTCTGTCCTCTATTGTTCGGCGGTCGGGTCTCTTCCTCGTCATCGCTATGCAGCCCCTTGTCATTGTTTTCGGCAATTAACTTGCCTACCTGCTTGAATACCTAACAGTACCTGTTGGTGTGGTTGGCTAGCCTTTCGGGGGTGCCGTGTATCTGGCACGAGCGGTCGAGTATTTGGTCCAAATTGGATGGACCCGGAGTATTTCTTTTGAATGGCTTTTTCTGCTGACCGGGTTTAGAGCATCTGAATCCGGCATTGACTGTCGTATCTTCACTATTGTCGCTGTTAATGCGGTGTTTGTTTTTGTTGCGACGCGACCTGCCATTACGGTCCTTGATATCCAGACTGCCAGAATTTTAACTGAGGTTGTTGCTGCGTGCTAGCCAGCTGTCCTCACCCGCGCAAAAGCGGGTCATGAGTGATGTGAGGGCTGCCATGGATTTCGGCTTTTCCTGTCCCAGGTGCCGGGCAAGCCACTCGTCGCAGATGTTATGCTTGAAGGCCGCGAGGGCCTCCGCATCCGGAGAGTCGATGATTTGGTTTTTCTTGGTTAAGAACCGTGTCCAGAATTGTCTGGCCGATTCGTCTGGCTGCTGAATTATGTGGCTTTGGTCATCGGCGTCTGGTGGTCGCACATACGTACCTTGGAAATTATCGAGGAATGCGGCTTCCAGGTCTTCCCAACTCCCGATTGAGTCTGCTGGCAAGCTGTTAAGCCAATGCCGGGCTGGTCCTTTAAGTTTGAGTGGGAGATATTTGATGGCGTGAAGATAGTCACTGCGGGCCATGTGGATGTGGAGGAGATAGTCTTCGATCCAGACCGCGGGGTCTGTTGTGCCATCGTAAGATTCAATATTCACGGGTTTAAACCCTTCGGGGATTTGATGATCCATTACTTCATCTGTGAAGCATAGTGGGTGTGCGGCGCCTCTGTACTGGGCGATATCACGACGGAGCTCAAAAGAGCTTTGTCTATTTTGTTCGGCCCGGCCGGACTTACTGTGTCCGGCGCGACGGTTGTCGTCACGTATCATGGGGCGCCCACGCGATCCATAGATCGATCTTGATTGTCTTGCCTTATCCTCCAATATATCTCGCAAGTCCGGAGCGTTCTCCTGTGGCTTTGTGCTTTTCGAGCGATGCCGGGGTACGGTTCTAGTGAAGGGCCTAGGGGCCTCTCTGTCGCGACCACGGGGTGGTCGGTCAGCCGTATTGTCTGCTGGTGATGCAGGTTCATACGCCTCCTCCTCTAATCGGGGGAGCAGCTTGCGTTTCGGGTAGCTTTTGGAGGGGCGTTCGAGCTCATGCTCTTTGGCCGCAAGGACTTCAGTCCATCTGTCGGCTAGCAGATCTTGATCAGCTCTAAGCTGTTGCTGCTTTTTCTTGAGGCTGTTTGCCGTGGCCATAAGCCTGCGTTTAAAATGCTCTTGTTCGACGGGATCCTTAGGCACGACGAATTCGTCATCGTCGAGGCTTGCCTCGTCTCCGGAGGGAGGCATATAATCCTCTACCTCTTCTTCTGCCGCTCTCTCATGAGGGCTGGCGTCTCCGTCCTCCTGCAATGAATCTTGCTGGAGTGGGTTGTCTTCGGCACTGTCCGGTGCGTTATTATCTCCGGTGCTGGAATCTTCATTCTTGCTGTGGCGGGATTTAGAGCGGCGCCGCTGACGCCAGCGCTTGGGCTGTTTCTTTGTGGGGTCATCCTCCGTTGTTGCTTCGCCATTCCCATCCTTTGGGATATCCACCATGTATATGTCATATGATGAGGTGGCTTTCCAGTGCCCGATAGGCGCTGGTTCTTGGTCGTCTCCGGCATTGTCGTCCATACCGTCGATGTCTTCGGAGTCGTAGTCTAGCATGTCGGTTAGATCGTCGACAGTGGCTACTAAGTGAGTGGTGGGTGGGCTTTGAATTTCTTCGTCGTCCGCATCCCAACCGTCCTGACTGCAGTCCGGCCAGGGCTCTCCTGATAATGAGAGATACTTTAGCAAACTCAAGATGTCGCCAAAATGTGAGTATTGAGAGATGTCCGCAGCGGTGAACTCCATGATCGGCGCCCGACCGGGTTCGGTTGGAGGGGGCGCGGGAGGTTCGGTGTCCGGCAAGGAGTCCGTAGAGGTTCGGTGTCACGAGCTTCATGAGGGACAAGGTCAGTGTTCGGCTCTATCGCCGTAGAGGTTGCAGCCCCCGAGGCGGTGTCTAGCCATCCATCCTCGATCTGCGCAGCCGGCTCCGAATTGAAGATTGGAGCGGGCTCGAGTGCGGCCTCCAGGGTACTGTCCGACTGCAGAGCTAAATCATGCCTGTCGTGACAGTGCGGCGCGCTTGGCTGTGGCTCGAATCCATCGAAGTTCAAGTCCCCGCGGATGTCAGCCGTGAAGTTCAAACTTCCAAATCTAACCTGACGGCCAGGGGCGTAGCTTTCGATCTGCTCCAGATGGCCAAGAGAATTGGCCCGCAGTGCAAAGCCGCCGAATATGAAGATCTGTCCGGGAAGGAAGGTCTCACCCTGGACTACGTCGTTGATGATGATCGAAGAAGCCATCGAGCCTATCGGTGACGACACAGAGGAACTCTCAATGAAAGCACCAATGTTGGTGTCAAAACCGGCGGATCTTGGGTAGGGGGTCCCGAACTGTGTGTCTAGGCGGATGGTAACAGGAAACAAGGGACACGATGTTTTACCCAGGTTCGGGCCCTCTTGATGGAGGTAAAACCCTACGTCCTGCTTGATTAATATTGATGATGTGTGTTACAAGAGTAGATCTACCACGAGATCAAGGAGGCTAAACCCTAGAAGCTAGCCTATGGTATGATTGTTGTTTGTCCTACGGACTAAAGCCATCCGGTTTATATAAGCACCGGAGAGGGCTAGGGTTACACAGAGTCAGATACAATGGTAGGAGATCTACATATCCGTATCGCCAAGCTTGCCTTCCACGCGAAGGAAAGTCCCATCCGGACACGGGACGAAGTCTTCAATCTTGTATCTTCATAGTCTTGGAGTCCGGCCGATGATGATAGTTCGGCTATCCGGACACCCCCTAGTCCGGGACTCCCTCAGCCTCAACACATGAGTGGGTAGTTCTCTCTCAGAAATGGTAAGTTAGAAGTGTAGGTTTGTTCTGATGGCTCTCTGCACGAATGAAGAGGAGGTGGAGGGGTATATAGAGCCTCCACACAAAATCTAACTGTTACACACAATTTACCAATCTCGGTGGGATCGAATCAACAAACTCGGTCGGACCGATTCAATAAACCTAGTGACCGTTAGTGATTTCGGTGGGACCGACATGCAACTCGGTAGGACCGAGATGGTTAGGGTTAAGGCATAACGTAATCTCGGTGAGACCTATTACACAAACTCGGTGAGACCGATTTTTGTAATTAGCTAACCAGAGAGTTGGTCAGGTAAACTTGGTGGGACCGATTTGCTCTTTTCGGTGAGACCGAAATGTTACGAAAGGGAAACAGATAGTTTACATTGCAATCTCGGTGGGACCGATCACTCACTTCGGTTAGACCTAAACGTTACGAAGGGAAACAAAGAGATTACAATCCCATCTCGATGAGACCGATATCCCTATCGGTGAGACCGATTTGCCTAGGGTTTGTGGCAGTGGCTATGACATGTGAACTCGGTGGCGCAGGATAGAAAGAATCGGTGGGGCCGAGTTTGACTTTAGGTTTAGGTCACATGTGGATATGAGGAAGGAGTTTAGGGTTTTTGGAGCATATCACTAAGCACTTGAAGCAAGAAACTCATCAAGCAACACCTCATCCCTCCTTGATAGTATTGGCTTTTCCTATAGACTCAATATGATCTTGGATCACTAAAATATAAAATGTAGAGTCTTGAGCTTTTGAGCTTGAGCCAATCCTTTTGTCCATAATATTTTGACGGATCCACTCTCATCATCCATGCCATGCCATTCATTGAGCTTTCCTGAAATATTTGTCTTGGAATAGTATTAGCTCAATGAGCTATATGTTGTTATGAATTACCAAAACCACCTAGGGATAGTTGCACTTTCAACCCCGTTATGCAATGGTAAAGGAAGTAATGTAGATAAGGTTAAAGATAGTGAGACATCCCTGTTGGTCTCCAAGAAAGCTGATAAAAACTATATTGAAGACACTAAGACAACCCCAAAGTCCTGTATTGATGTAGTGTTCGAGTTACTGGCTACTACTGCTGGCACCAGCTCTTCGAACTTGTTGCCTGAATCAGTTCGGCTTCTTGAGTCTCAACTTCAAGTTGAAAGACATCAATCAGATGTTATGCGACAAGAAGCCAAAGGACTAAGGAAGTCCCTGCAGAATTCAGATGCATACTTTCTGGTGCAACAACAAGTGCTGGAGGACTTAAGCGCCAAACAAGAGAAATTTAATAAGCTTGCTAAGAATCTTGCCAGCATTATGGGTACCCAGGATATTGTTTCTTGAGCTCTTTTGAAGTGGTTTCAGTTCTGGACTTGTTTTGCTGCGGCGTTTATATGCTTCTGTGTTCCCTATATTTGCACTGGTGGCGAACTTTGATGCCTAGTGGATGTAATATGTGTAATAGCCGTGATATCCTAGCATAAGTTGCTTGCTTATTTATTTCCTTATTGTCTTGTTTATTTGTTTGCTTGTAGTCAGTGCAGTTCTTTTTCCGCGGTTTGCTAGTGGCAGCAATAAACTATTTTCTAAGACTAGGCCACAATAACCATGGGCTACATATTTACTGTAGTTACCATTTCCCTCCTACGGGCCGTAGCAACAATGGGCCTTCTACATGTTATAGAAACAATGGGCCTTATACGGGTCATAGACATAGTGGGCCTTCTACGGGCCGTATCATCAATGGGCCTTGTATGGGCCGTATGATCGGCTGGCCAAACATGGGCCAATAACAGACCGCATTATGGCCGTAAATGGGCTAGAGTTGGAATCGTTTGTTCATGGGCCAACCATAACGGGCCATCGTTAATTGGCCGTATTTGATGATGCTATGAAAAAGGACAAACATATTAACGGGCCACAAACGGGCCGACTGTAACCTCGGGCTGAATTTAGCCCACAAGCAGAAAATGACAGTAACGGGCCGTAAGTAAACGAATGCTGGAAATGAGCTCAAGAATAAATGGGCTCTGAGAAGGTCGAAAGATAACATGGACTGGAAACGGCCCAACGGAATAACGGGCCGTTAATGGGTATAAAGTGATACACTGTTCATTACGGGCCAATTTCACCATGAGCCGTTAATGGGTATAAAGTGATACACTATTCATTGCGGGCCAGTTTCACCATGGGTCTTAATGGGCCAAGAGTTACAAAGGGCCTCATATGGGCCGAAAGACGTCATAGGTCATACACGGGCCAGAAGTGAAAACGGACTGGAATCATATTGGATGGCCCAGATGACGCTACTGGGCCTAATTCGGATAGGGCGTAACGGGTCTTGGGTTAGCGGGATGTAAATGGGCTATATGGAAACATGCCGTTAACAGGCTTTCCATGGGCCGGCCTGCCACCTTTTGACCAAGTCAAACGGGCCGGCCTTTTCACAGGAATGGGCCTCTGTTGGGCCGTGCTACGTGTCGACGTATCATAGGTGCCTTTTGTCCAATGAGTGGATGACATATATCCCAACGATGAGCCGACACGTGTTTCCTCCAGCTAATGATGATTTTACACGTGGAAAATCCCCATTGGTCCGGGCTGTTAACGGGTTATCGGATCCAAAACCAGACCCGATAGCTTAACGGTGTTCCGTTACGGTGGATGTCACGTGTCGGTCACCCTTGACGAAAGCACTTCTGTGACGCGTGATTTATCGTCATGGAAATGGACACTTCCGTGATGATAATCTTACATTCTTAAGAAGTTGGTCCCAATTCTCTTAACATGCAAAGTGTCCACCTCAATGTCCACTAAGCTTGACATGCAGCCATTCCCTGCCAGTTTAGATGACATGTCACTAGTTCAGTTTCAAGCCATGTCATCACATAATCGTGCCGCTACAGTCCGCACGCTTTTCCGCTACGTCCGCGCGGTTCACTCACAGCCCAACATGGTTTCCCTGCTACACACGCACGACCGAGTCACCAAAAAAACGGTTCTCGTTGTGTTCTACGCGCTGGCTTCCCAGCCGAATAACCGGCACGCACCTTTATTACCTCCCAATTAACTCACCCACTAACTGACTTTCCAACAATCTCTGTATCTTCTACACCGGTGCCTTTTCATCTTCTGCGCCGAATAAATTGAGATGTAAAAGATGGAGTTGTTCTCCCCACAACTAACGCTTCTACCTGGGAGGATTTGTCCCTTATTTAGGTTTAGTTCTTCAAGATTAGCTAGAGACTACTGATTTTGAAGCCCCGGATGTTCAACACCGTGACAGGTCTTGAAGAGGATGGAGACGCTGACGATAGGAGACACTTCATCTGCCACATAGCCACCGCCTCAGGCATCGCCCTCTGTCACTACCCGGGTGTGTTTGGCAACTCCCCGTTCATTGTCTTTTTTCTTGCGTTCAACAATACCCAGTCCATCAAGATCTTTCCCACACGGTACGCCTCTTCTCGTACCTCACTTGCCCTACCTCGGAAGAATCTGCCGCCAGATGTATCTGAGCTCTCTCTTCTAGGCGCGCGTAGGTACAAAACTGAACCGGTAGGACACGTAGCATATGGTGGGGTTCGCGGAGATGCTGGCATCGTTTTTGGCCACCTTGACCGTGCTCGCCGACCCCCATTGGCCTACAAGAATGGTTCAACGGTCTACCTCTTCGCCACAATTGCAATCTTCGACTGTGTGGCTAGCGCTGGTTCTCTCTTTGATTGTTCTAGCTATTGGAATATTTTCATATTTAATATTAGATTCTTGATCTGACGAGTAGTACCCTTTTTGATTGATAATTTTATAAACACACATTATTCAGTTCATATCTTTGAATACTTCAGTAGTTAATTTTAAGTCAAGATTGAAGTTTTACTAGAGACATAAATATGACACATCTTTGTTCAGTTATTGATCAAAAGTATATATTGTACATCTATGAAGAAACTGCAAGCGCCTAAAACATGCTAAAACGTCGGATTACATAGAACATAATGGGCGTGGAAGCGTGGTTGGGGCCATGGTGTAGCTAAGGTGGTGAGATTGTTTGACTAAAGATTTACTGGTCTGGTAAGTGATTCAGGTTACCATCAAACTCCTATCTTTCCACCGATGGCGTGGAGGACCATGCAGGTAACTACTTTATATCAATCTTTGATTATATCTCTCAAGTTAAGCTTGTAGTGTTATTTGTTTGCTCCGCTCAATATATATTTCTCTCATACGGACCTTGCAGTGTTATTTGTTTGCTCCCTTCAATATATGTTCCTGTCATACAGGTTACTAGACCATGATGGCACGCGTTGCCGTGCCCGTCCATTTTTTCAATTGAATAGTCAGCATTTCACAAATATATTGATACACAAACACATTGCATTGGATACATGTTACATGGTAGTATCAGTATCCAGAAATCTACAAGCTTACTGTATTAACCCATGATGATACGAATATAACTTATCCGTTTATAGACCAATAATAATGGCATAGAAGCTCTATTAATGTGTTAATAACAAATGTAATTCAGTAGACACTGTTTTCCAACGGACCTAGAACTGATGTTTTTATTGTAACCTCCCTCATTTGCTTGAAATGTAATCTTTTCATTTCTTGAATATTTGTGAAAGCAGATATAACCTATCCACACATAGTAGAAGAACTAAACCAAGTGATACGAGGCTTTGTCAGTACACCAAGCATTCATTCAGTACGTCCTTCATGAGCTGCTTAAGATAGATATGATTAATTGTTATGCTTTAGAACTGGAATAAATGCCAATGGGAGTCAGACAGATTTTGTTGCATAAGTACCTACGAACATAAAAGATTAACTCCAGTCGTCATTGAAAATATACCATATGTTCATTGAGCAGCAACCAAGTTTTTATGCTTTTGAAATACCATTGAAAAAGTTTGAGCAATAGCAGGCTGGCCTAATTGGCTCATTCTCTTCTTTTCTTCATTGTTTTCATATGGCGTGGAGCTATCCCAACTCCCAAGTATAAACTATCGCTACCCATGCAGTGACAACCAAAATAATGTCCTAATTTTAAACCCACCTACTCTTTGGATTTTTATCACAATCTAGGAATTACATACCAAGGGTTGACAATCTAAAGAAACGTTAACTATTTGTAGGTTAAACAATGTCGACAAGCACCAAAATGAAAATGTGAGATTCTGTCACAATAAGCTAGCATATTGAAACTTGTTATTACAGCCCTAAGATTGGACCCCACATGATTTGACCTTCGAAATCACATAGGAATAATGCTTGGTATTGCAATTATCAAATTATCTCAAAACCATATTAAATGGTCATACAGAAGGCTACCTTGTTATTTTTAGCGATGGGTCCCTCTTCTTTCCCAACCATCTATGTATCAAAATATCCATTCCTCTCCAAGTTTCACTTTGCTCTTGTATTCTCTCAATTTGATTTGCGACCGAAAAAAGGAGCTAGGTGTTATGGATTCTTGGCAATATGCAGTGTCGAACAGGTACTGGACTATTGGTGGACATCTTAGTACATGCCGCCTTTTATGTAGGCAGATGTGTTCTCTTACCCTACATCCCCCATGATGTTATTAGTTGTCTTGATTTCTCTATAGCTGGCTACCTTTTGCCCAGAAAAACTATAACATATGAGCTTACAACTTTTTTCGCCATGGAAAGAGGGACGTTGCATTTTACCATGGAAAATTCAAGATGTATAAAAATAAACTTTGGACGTTGACATATATTGAAGCAGAATTCAAGATGCTCATAGACTATAGCATACTGGACTTGATAATTTGTCAACTCCAGCATACATAGAGCAATTGTTTTGCTTTCAGGCACTTAATTAGGTAATCTGTAGAAGAGAGAAAGAAAAGTGTACGAAAAGAGTATACGATATAATTATCGAGGGTAGCGACTCTAGAATCGTATACCTACTGGAACTATGTTGGTGATCCGTTGCAATCATTTATAGCAAAGTTCAAGTCTGCTTCTGATAAATTAAAACTCAGAGTGGTCAACTTCTTGTACGCAGCACCAAAACATGATCACTAAAAAAATGTTCCTAATTTTTTGTTGTTGGTCCTTCCACATAGCAAAATTTAAAAGAACATAACTAAAAAGATGCAAAACACAACTATTTGTATGATAGCATCATGCTTCTGAAACTGAGCATAGAATCATTATATTTTCTACACCAATTACCTATCAACAAAATCATGCCATTTCAAAATGGTGAAAATGAGTTACTATTCCTAAACATCAATTCCCTCCATAAATACAACCTTTGGCCTATGACCAACGTTTGACCTGCAAGTGGATACAGAAGAAAACTCACGGATCCATGAAATAATGTAGTGGGTTGAGTGAAACATGGGGAGAAACAAAGTTGTATTTATGAAGGTGATTTGGCTGATTACCTAGGATGATGGGATTTAACATCAATGTTCATAGGAGAAGAGGACAACATTAGTCGTCGCGACCTGCAGATCAGGGCCCAAACCAAATTCCTTGCACTGCGTGTGGTGCTGTGTTTGTGTTGGTTGTACACCTCCAGCCACAAGTCTGGTGGCGGGTGTTCCCAATGCCTGGGGTGGTAGCGGCGGTGACATTCCACCTAGATGATTGGCTCCAAGCACTCGGTATAGATCGTTACCACGCCATGGTGTTAGGCCATTAGACATGGCCGAATCCGCCTCCTTTTCTTGCTCATCACCATCAAACCCTAAGCTTGAGAACCGCCTGCTGATTGGAAATAGGAGATGCAAGATTGAGGGTCACTTCTAGATCCAATCAAATATTTGTGCATATCATAGGGTATGGTGTTGTCAGGCCGTCGCAAAAGGAAGAGTAGAAGAGATGGGAGATTGTGGCGCTATGGCGTGGGAAGAGGATTTGGCCTGGGGAGAGGATTGGTCACGAGGAGAGGAATTGCATTCGGTGGAGTCCTGGAAACAAGGATTGAAGACACAATGGGCTACATGGGCCTTGTCCAGTCTACACTCTACGGGGCCCATCAATCAGGTTGCTCGAAAATTATTACGGGAGCAGCGTCCCCATCTGACACTGGACCCAAGCACAGAAGTGCGGAATCGGACGGCCATACACATTCAAATCACGGAAACGAACGGTTCCAATGGTTGATTGCCTAAGAGGGCTGGAAGAGTGCTCGATTATAATATATCTAAATAGTGCTCCCAGAAATTTAGATATCCCCTTGGTACCCCTGATTGCTCCCTTTGACCCCCATGGCATCCGAGCTCTGAGAAATTTTGATTTCCCTTTGGGCCATTGCTGATACCTTCATGGCTCTATTTGTAATCCTCATATTCTATCTTTCTAACCACTATGAGGTTATCCTATATGATTTGCTGGGTTTTTTTTCTCATGCCCTCTCTAATTATGTTCATAGATAAATGAATGTATTATTTGCCATCCCAACAATGCATGATCATTGTTTGTTCTTCCCGATTGTTGTTGAATTGTACTATCTAATTTTGTACAGAGCTAGATTTCCATAATTTATGTTTTCGTGCACAACATTGAAACTAGAAAATAATTATTTTAGACTGTTGAGCAACTATAGAGCACTACAGATTGTTTTCGATGCTATATGCTACATTGTACAACATGTTTAAATTTTCCCTTCCAGTGGTCCAAGCAATAGTGCCTTGCTTTACCAGGAGATCTTTCAGCTCTACTCATCCCAATTTTAATGGTGTGGTTATGAATCGAAAAATTCAGAGTAAATATGAATGTTCAATTCTCCCAAGTGTTTTCAGTTATTTTTCCTAATTTTGTTCTTCATTTCAGTTTCTTGCAAGAATCAAGAATGCCAAGGACAATTCATCTTCTAATTGTTGCTTGCTAGAAATAGAAACGATTTTAACATCTGAGTAGGATATTCTTTAGATAAAGTATTATGTACAACTTTAAGCCTTCAAAAAATAATTTTTTGCGGGTTCAAGAAATAGTTATCATGCCATTAAAAATAGAGCAGTGATACACACACGATACTATGGACAAGAATTTTGGATGACAAACCAATCAAGTTATCCATGCAAGACAACAGACGGCCACTCAAGATAGGACCATCGTGCAACAATTGTGCAAACTATTTTCCGTGTGCACAATAGTTTTGTTAAAATGTTTTATTTGTTTTGTTCTGTTTGTGCAAAGCACAACTTCCTTACCAATTTTAGGAGCTATATGGCTGTATGTTATTCATGATACCTTTTTATGTTTGAGCATTTAGAATGTAAATATATTTTCCCAATATTTCTAGTCATCTTTCTTCCTTATTCATCCACAATATATGTTTTTCGTCTATCTTCTCATGAATGAAAGAAAGTCCTGCAGCAACGCGCGGGGTATCATCTAGTTTTGGTAAATGTCATGGAACACTTATACGACAGCACAGTTATGACTATCTTGATTCTGTCATAAAATCATCATGGATGTACATGCATGACAAAAAACGTGACCTACTGTGACAAACACGTATCATCACGGAAGTGTATTTTTTTGTAGTGTAGGAGTGTTCATGGGAGACCCCGCGCCAGGAGGAGATGACGACGAATCCAAGGAATACATCATCATCGACGACACTGACTTAGACCCCGACGTTAGCGATGATGACTATGTTGATGAAGCTAGAGCAGATATCGTGGAGTCTTCCACCGATCAAACTTTCTAGTCGACCACCATATCAGTAGTAGTATTTCCCCATGTATATAGTATAGTCCAATCACTTTTGTAACGATAGTTAGACTGATTGTATGCCCTTGTTTCAATTGATTGAAGTGATATTGATTGTGTTTGTCTCATGTGCATATGGATAGTGTTTTCCCCCTATATCTCATTCTATTCTATGTTCTCACCTTTTCTAAACCCATCTGATGCCTCCGAGACGTGACAATGGATTTGCTTTCCCATCGAAGCTCACCCAGTTCTTCCAACAGCAGAATACCTTGATGCAGCTTTTAGTTCAGAATCAGAACCAAGGCAACAACAACAACCCACCACCACCACCACCACCTGGTTATTACTTAGCCCGTTTCCTAAGGCTGAATTCGCCGGTGTTCTCCAGTAGCACCGAGCCGATTGTTGCAGATGATTGGTTCCGCAAGATTGGAAGGGAGCTGACCACTACAGGATGTACAAAGGCAGAGAGAGTGCGTTTTTCCGCACATTATCTTGATGGACCCGCAACATCAGGGTGGGAGAATTTCACAGCAACTTACCCCATTGACACTGTTACATGGGATCAATTTCAGCAGGCTTTCCGCACTGCCCATGTTTCAGCAGGAGCTATGGCCATGAAGAAACGCGAGTTTCACAACTTGCGCCAAGGAGGACGCACAGTGGGCCAGTATGTGGATGATTTTAGTAAGTTAGCACGTTATGCCCCGGACAATGTTTCTACAGATGCTGCTAAGCAGGAGAAGTTTCTGGAAGGACTGAATGATGAGCTGAGCATGCAGTTGATGGTGGCAACCTTATACAACTACAAGGAGTTGGTAGATAGATCTCTTATGATGGAAGGGAAGCAGCAGCAGATAGACAGCCGCAAGAGGAAGTATGGACAAGGGAAGTACAATTCTGGAGCTCAGCAGAGACCCCGTTTTACCCCGAACTCGGGAAGACACATTCACCATAACCATGGAGGCCATAATTCCAATGGAGGGATTCCGCATAACCGTAGTGGCCGCAAGAATGGGAATGGGAATGGAGCAAGCAACAGTCAGAATCGTTCCAACCCAGCAACGCCCGCCAAGAAGGATCTAAGCCACATTACTTGTTTCAAGTGCGGGAAGAATGGACATTACGCCACCGAGTGTTCTGAAGCAAAGAATGGAAATAACAATGGAAGCTCTGGGAAGAAACCCAACCCTTTCAACATGGGACAAGTGAGCCACGTTAGCGTGAAGGAGGTTGAAGCGCAGCCAGATGCAGTTATAGGTAAGTTTTTGGTTAAGTCATTTATTGTAATCATTCTTTTTGATACTGGTGCATCGCATTCATACATATCAAGGGGATTTGTGGATAAGTATAAGTTGTCAACCCAAGCCCTTAGGTCACCCATGTTAGTAACCTCGCCAGGAGCAGAGTATATGGCTAGCCTATGGTGTGATCGGTTACCATTAAGGATTGGTAACTACGTGTTCCCCTCAGACATAATAATATTGTAGTCACAAGGCTTGGATGTAGTATTAGGCATGGATTGGTTATCAAAGTATGGAGGGAACATTAACTGCACCAGTAAGTCGATTATGCTCACCATCCCCGAAGGAAGAAAAATTAATTATGTATCCCAGCATGTGCCGAAGAGGACTCAAGTGAATTCCTTATCAGGAGTTGTACAGGAGGAAGTACCAGTGGTGAAGGATTACCCAAATGTATTTCAAAAGGATTTGCCAGGCATGCCACCGGATAGAGACATTGAGTTTTTGATTGAGCTTTTGCTAGGCACCGGGCCGATATCAAAGAGACCATATCGGATGCCCGCGCATGATTTGGAGGAGATTAAGAAGCAGATTAAGGAGTTACTGGATAAAGGTTTCATTCGACCAAGTTCAACACCTTGGGGATGTCAAGTACTTTTAGTGGAGAAGAAGAATGGATCGTTGAGGATGGTTGTTGATTATCGTGCGTTGAATGAAGTGATGATCAAGAACAAGTACCCGCTGCCGATGATCAATGATTTGTTTGACCAGTTGCAAGGAGCTAAAGTGTTTGCCAAGATTGATTTACGATCAGGATACCATTAGCTGAAGATTCGAGAGGAGGATATACCTAAGGCAGCTTTTACCACACGGTACGGGCTATATGAGTATACCGTTATGTCATTTGGTCTAACTAACGCGCCTGCCTATTTCATGAACATGATGAACAAAGTGTTTATGGAGTTTTTGGATAAGTTCATCGTGGTGTTCATTGATGATATATTGGTCTACTCAAATAATGAACAGGAACATAAGGAGCATTTGTGTTTGGTTCTTGAGAAGCTCAGGGAACATCAATTGTATGCCAAGTTCAGCAAGTGTGAAATTTGGTTGAAGGAAGTTGGATTTCTCGGACATGTTATATCTGGAGAAGGAATAGCAGTAGACCCCACCGAAGTCATTTCTGTGACCAAATGGGTAGCACCCACATCAGTTGGAGAGACCAGGAGTTTTCTTGGACTCGCATGATATTACCGGAGGTTCATAAAGAATTTTTCCAAGATTGCAAAGCCCATGACAGAGTTATTGAAGAAGGACACCAAGTTCAATTGGACTGAAGAGTGTGAAGCCATTTTTCAGGAGTTGAAGAAGCGTTTGGTTACAGCCCCAGTGCTGATTCTTCCAGACCAACGAAAGGATTATCAACCGTATTGCGACGCTTCACACCGAGGACTTGGAACAGTGCTTATGCAGGAGGGAAGAGTTGTTTCATATGCCTCACGACAGCTTAAACCTCATGAGCTAAATTATGCCATGCATGACTTGGAGTTAGCAACAGTAGTGCATGCATTGAAGACATGGAGACATTTTCTCATCGGAAACCACTGTGAGGTATACACGGATCACAAGAGTTTGAAGTACATCTTCACGTAGAAGGAGTTGAATCTCAGGCAAAGGAGATGGTTGGAGCTCATTAAGGATTATGATATGAAGTTGCATTATCATCCCGGAAAGGCTAATGTAGTAGCTGATGCGTTGAGTCGCAAGAGTTATGTCAATACGCTCATAATCAGAGATTTACCCAAGGAGTTAGCAAAGGATCTTCGTGAGCTATGTTTGGAAATAGTTCCGAGAGGTTATGTAGCAGCGTTGGAAATTCATTCCACTTTGATGGATAAGATCAGAAGACTGACAAAGAGATTGCTTAAATAAAGGAAAGGATGAGCAAAGGAAAGGCCAAAGGATTTCATGAGGATGAGCACGATAGTTTATGGTTTGAGGATCGCGTATATGTGCCTAATGACCCTGAGATCAGGAAGTTGATTCTGCAGGAGGCTGATGATTCACCATATTCGATTCACGCCGGAAACACTAAGATGTATTTGCATTTGAAGGAAAATTTCTGGTGGACAGGAATGAAGAAGGATATTGTGGAGTATGTAGCCGTATGTGATGTATGTCAGAGAGTGAAGGTAGAGCATCAGAAGCCAGCAGGTTTGTTACAGCCATTGCCGATACCCGAATGGAAGTGGGACAAGCTAGGCATGGATTTTATCACAGGATTGCGCAGGACTCGTTCAGGCTATGACTCAATATGGGTTGTAGTCGATCGATTGACGAAGGTAGCTCATTTCATCCCAGTGAAGACCACTTTATGAGTGCGAAGTTGGCAAAAATATACATGACCAGGATTGTATGTCTACATGGAGTTCCGAGGACCATTGTGTCAGATAGAGGAACCCAGTTTACCTCAAAGTTCTAGAATTAGTTGCATGAGACTTTGGGTACCATGCTAGAGTTCAGTACATCCTTTCATCCACGGACAGATGGACAGACCGAGAGAGTCAACCAGATTCTGGAGGACATGTTGAGAGCTTGTGCGCTAGATTATGGATCTAGTTGGGATGACAATTTGCCATATGTGGAGTTTTCTTACAACAATAGTTACCAAGCCAGTTTGAAGATGGCCCCTTTCGAAGCCTTGTACGGTGCAGGACATCGTTATTGTGGGATGAAGTTGGAGACCGTCAGTTGTTTGGACCATATTTGATTAAGGAGTCTGAAGAGAATGTTAAAGTGATTCGCGATAGACTCAAGGTAGCCCAGTCCAGGCAGAAGAGCTATGCGGATTCTAAACGCATGGAGACAGTTTACGAAGTCCGAGAAAGAGTATATCTTCGTGTGTCCCCACTTCGAGGAGTTAACCATTTTGGAGTTAAGGGAAAGTTAGCTCCATGTTTTGTGGGACCATACAAGGTTTTGGAGTGTATGGGAGAAGTTGCTTACAAGCTGGAATTGCCTGAAGGATTGTCAGGAGTTCACGACGTGTTTCACATTTCCCAGTTAAAGAAGTGCCACGCAGAGATGGCCGATATTCCTCTGAGAGATACAGTGCCACTGGAAGCTATTCAGTTGGATAGTGAGTTGACCAACGAGACGAAACTAGTGAAGATTCTCGAGTTTATCAGCCGAGTCACATGCAGCTAAGATATCAAGTTTTTCAAAGTTCAGTGGAGCCACCATACTGAGGAGGAAGCCACCTGGGAACGAGAGGAAGACCTACGGAAGGACCACCCACACTTATTCTCTAGCCAACCCGAATCTCGAGGGCGAGATTCATCTTAAGGGGGGTAGGTTTGTAACATCCCAAATTTTCAAATTTGAAATGTTATACATAGGTCACCATTGCATATCATATTTTATTGCATTTTGGTTGATCCTAGAAATTCT
This sequence comes from Triticum turgidum subsp. durum, assembly GCA_900231445.1. Taxonomy (NCBI): domain Eukaryota; kingdom Viridiplantae; phylum Streptophyta; class Magnoliopsida; order Poales; family Poaceae; genus Triticum; species Triticum turgidum. Next base: position 547,279,370 of record LT934114.1, read on the forward strand.
AAGCAACTCAAGGACCCACGGAGAGAGTTGGCGATTTCGTTATTTTCATATTACAGTTTTCTCCAATTTCGAAAAGAGGATCATTTGGTTTTAATCATTTTACTCTCCGAATATTTCTAATAAAGAAATATTGGAGGAAAATATTAAAATCAAATAAGAATTTTTATTTGGAGTTTTATTGCTATTTTATTTGAATTAGAAAAATGCGTATTCCAAAATTGCATTAGAGGCCCAAATAAATGTTCACTTTGTCCGCAATATTATTAGAGGACCGTGAAAATTTATTTCAGAATTTTTTGAAGTCTGTTTAGTATTCCTATTATTAGTTTTTCTGCGTCAGGATTTATTTAAAAAAAGTTACCGACCTAACTGGGCCGTGTCCACCCACGACACTTAGCCTGGCCGGCTTTATAAGCTGAGGGGCCCGAGCCACCAGCCCACCCCGCCGCCAAAACCCTAGCCCCACGCCGCCGCCGCCGTCACTCGCCGCCGCCGCCCCTCGCCGTCGCTGCCGCCCGCCGCCGCCACCACGCCGGAGCAGCCCGCCGCCGCCGGAGCCTCACCGCAACGCCGGAGCAGCCTGCCGCCATCGGAGCCTCGCCGCCGGAGCCGCTAGCCGTCGCCTCGATCCTGCCGCTGCCGCCAGCGACCTCGCCGGAGGTATAAGTCGCCGCCGTCATCGTTCGTTTTTTTAGAACCGATTGTTTTTTTGGAAAACCCTAGATCTGGTTTTTCTGTTAGAGCGGTTCGGTTTTTTCCGTCTAGTTAATTTGCGGACGTTCGTCCGTACGTTCGTTTTAATGAACGCTGTTCGTCCATTTAGCGCAGACAGCGAACGTTCGTTCTTTAGCCTCTTTGTCTAGTTTTTCTTTTTCCAGGGTTTTTCCGCAATTATTTTCAATAGCAATTTCTGCCCTAATCTTTGTTTTAGTTTATCTTTTCGCTCGTTTATCGGAATCAGGTGAAACAATAGCCTAGATTTTCGTCTTGAAGCCCTCTTTCTGTTTAACGAACTTGAACAAGAATTTGGTACTGTAAAAATTAACTTTAGACCAGATTAGTAATCAGATCTTGTTTCTGTCGTAGTTTGAGTTTCGTTTCTTCGTTTGATTTCTTTCTTTTTGCAAACTGGGGTTCTTCAGTTGAACTTTCTGGTTAGATCTTATTTGAGTTTTACCCGTGCATTTAGTTGAGTGCTTATGTATGTTATTGTTTGTTTGCGATAGAATTTCCGGAGTGTGAAGCGTGCTACTACGAGTCTCTAGGTTTTGCAGATCATCAGCAAGGCAAGTAACACTTTGATCATACTCCTTTATTACCCAGTTTTTATGCATTAGTTCCAACCCTCAAACATTGCATGGTTAGGATCTAAATAACATGTGGGTTTGGGAAGTAGATGATGAGGTAGAACCTATTTCCCTATTTTATTATCAAACCTTTGGGAGTTACTTCTATGTTATGCTTATGATTGCTATGCTATGCTCGTAGACGTGGATTGGGTGAGTGTATCCATGACTTGTCACACCCTGATTTTCACGGCAGAACACTTAAGATGATAAATAATGATAAAATGTGGTTTGACAAAAACTTTTGAGTGATTTGGACTTTGCACTGATTGGATTTTGTCTGTTGTTTGCAAGTGCTCTAAAAATCAAATAAATCCTCCAACTCCCATACTTCATGTCCTTGCTCCAAACTCTTGAACCAATGATCATGCCATGTGTATAGTATAGTATAGAATTTTATTACAAAAATAATTAGGCCAAAAAGTATTTTCTAAATTTAGTTTTCCAAAAACCCCTGAATTGAGGTTTGCACTACAAGTACTTGATTTGGGGTGTGAAAAATATTTCAAAAGGTATATTTGAATCCTATTAGATATAGGACTCCCATAAACCACAAAAATATAATTTTAAAATTTATTTGCTATTTTATTTAAGGACTTTTCCTTGAGGCCAGAAATGGTCTTTAATAGGTTAAAATTATTTTTATGCCTTAACAATATTTGTGAAAATTTAGGGAAACTCAATGGACATATATTTTCCATATATAAGAGTTTCAACACATGGTCATGTTCAAAATATTAGTCAAATCCCTCAAAAACCCTTCCTGGATATTTCAATCTTTTGAAATATTTACAAAGGAAATATTCTCTAGAAATTCCAATAAAATTTCTAGCATGTCACATATGACATATTCCTAATGTCATGGAGAATAGTATAACCCCCTGAAACCCTCTCAAAACCATTTATGCCCTTTTCCAAGTTTGAACAACTTTGCATTAGCAAACTTGCCCAAATACTCTCAAGCCTGGTCCACATGCTAAAATGGTCTAATAAATCATCTAGACCAAGTAGCACAAGTTGGAGAACAAGTTAACTTGATCAAAGTGCCCCATAACCCTTCCGCTCCAAAAACAAATTTGAACAACTCTACATTGTAAACTTTCTCCTTTTGATATCAACTTTTGTGGACATATTCAGAACCTCAAATGATGACACTACACCAAGTGGTGCATCAAGGAGAATATATTTGCATCACTAAATATTGGGAAGTCCATTTCTACTGATTTCTAGGGTTTACAAAAGTTGCATTGGCCACTTTACCCAAATGAACTCAATCTTGGTGGAACCTCTTATTTTCTCATACAATTTGACCCTATCAAGCCTCATGACAAGAGGAGTTCATTTTCCTGCCCAAACCAACAACAAACACCTTCTGCCATTTTTCTAAAAACACCACTTTGACCCCTCCCATTAATCTCCATGAGTTCTCCTTTTTACCAAAACCCCTCCTAGTCCCCCTCTACCCCTGGTATGCTTCCCTGCCCGAGAGGCAATGCTGAAGGGGGGCAGGGGTCCACTTTTCTTCTCTGGACAGCCATGGCATCTCTCTCCATCATCTCTGTTCTCTCACCAGAGCCTCTCCAGAGCATCCAAGGCTCTCTCCCCTTTCTTTACTCCCACCTGCAGCCACTAGACACAAGTGGACGCGCGAGTGCGCGCGGAAAAGCCGCGGGTGCCGGCCATTTGCACGCTCTGGAGCGCCTGGCAGAGCACCCGGCCGTTGACGCTGCACTCACGACCACCTCGTGCCTCCCCCTTGCGCCAGCCAAGGTGCCTCGATGTCCGCAACACGCCACCTCGCTGGCCCCCTCCTTCCCCTCTCTGTCCTGCCCGTGCCACGCGTGCCTAGAGCCTCCCAAGCCGTCCAATGCGTGCGCGAGCCCGTGGCTCCACCGGGAACTCGCCCCTCTCTCTCTCTCTCCCTTCCCTACACCCAACACCACCCCCACGAGTGCCGCAGACAGCCCCGAGCCTCCTCCTGTTGCCACCCTAGCCATTTTCGCGGGCACCCGTAGGTCGCGTCCACGGTGAGTCATGGCCTTGCCATATAAGGCCGCCCCTGACCTCCCTCTGGATCACCTTTGCTCTCTCTCTCCCGTGCATCCCTCGGTCCAATCCGCATCTCCTCCCGTACCCTCCAACCTCGTCCATGGCCGGAGCCGAGCCACCAGCCATCGCCTAAATTTTTGTCGTCCGAGCCCCCTCCTCTCCACCTATGGGGGTCATTGCATCACCGCAATCACCACTGAGCTCTACCGCTCTCCATTTACACTCCCCGGAGGCCGTGGCGTCAAGTTCATCCTCGACGACACCCCGGTCCGCCGCACCTGAAGCTCCTTCTCTTCCCGGGCTCCCCCGCAGGCGTGGAGAACCTGGATGGGCGCGCCTGGTCGTGCTTTACCCACCGGTATGTCGTACGCCGCCGGAGCTGGCCCGTGCCGCCCGGGAGAGCACTGGCGCTCGCTCGGCCTCGCCTCCCCTACCTCTGCTATGTTCAAGCGGGAGGTAGGAGAGGGCCTGTGCACCGGGCCCCGCTCGTCAGCGACCCGGCGGGCGGGCCCCGCCCGTTTAAGTGGAGATGGCTTCGGCCCGATCCGCTTTCCTCGCGCATTGGCGCACTTCACGAACCCGCCTCCGCTGTCGCCTCCTCTGCCCATCCAGCCGAGCCACTGGGCTGGCCCATTGTTAAACTGCGCTCAGTGTGCTGGATAAGGGTAAAACCCTTTCCCTTTTATTTTTCTTTTTCTCTAAACTTGTAAAATCCACAAATGAATCAAATGAACTCCAAATTTGATGATTCAAAATTCCAGAGACTCCATAAATCAAGATCTATTTAATGAGGCATAGTGAACATTTTTACTGTGCTTGGTTTTCACTGGACCCTTTAAAAAGGTCATTTATCCACATAAGTCCACTTCAAAAATTCATATTATATTCATTTCAACTCCAAATCTAGTGAAAAAAATTTATAAATGTTTCTAAAATCATGCCTGATTTAATGGGTACTTTTACTCATTTTTATAAAAAAGGCATTCTATAGACAACTTGCAGATCCATTAAATCCCTTGTTTCCAACATATTGAAATGTTCAGAAATAACCACTCATCCAATTCCAATGAAACCACTCTAGTTATTTTTCATATAATGAGAGAAGTCCTAGAAAAGTCAACTTCATATTTTTAGAGCACTTTTATTTTCTGCCTTGTTGTGTTGCTTATTGTGATTGCTTCCGGCGTTAGTTAACGAAGTAGACGGAGTATTTGGAGAAGGACCAGAAGATTTCAAGACTCTGATGAACCAGGCAAGCAGCCCTTTGACCATGATGAACCCTTTTTTATCACAGTAGCATCTTTCTCCGTGATTGTTGAATGCATGATATCTTGTATGGCAACCTTGCTAGGTTTGCCATCGTTGCACACCCCATTGATACTTGCATTGTTCATAACTCTATCCTTGTTTAGAGTTGTGTTGTTGGATTGTAGAAATATGCTATAGTTGTTGGCTGAGCAAAATGGGTCGGAGTTATGCATGGTAAGGAACAAGTGTGGTTTTACATACTTGCAAATAGCCCCAGTGGGTGCCAGTAATGCCCCTGGGAGATGATGATGAGCTAGGTCACTACTTGGTGGAGAGGTAGTGTACCGAGGCTTGATGAATGTGTTGTTTACAGAGACGGGTTAGATTTAAGATTTGTCGACTGACCCAACCTTACATGCGCAACCACACTACCCCTTATGGGACGGGGCATTATTGATTACCTAGTTCGTGCTAGCATGGATGCCCGCATTACTAGTGACGGGGGTGACGTGGTCACTCTCGGGACGGGGTCGTGCTTGGATAGGCGTCCATGACTGTTTTCACAGGGCACCGGACACACCGTTGGTACCCCCGTGCATGTGAGATGTGATGAGTATGGGAGCGTGGCTCCACCAGATTAAATTGTGAAAATAATTGGCATGGGGGATGTTACCAATCGAGTGGACTCTATGTTGGTCACGACTAGGGAAAGGTAGTGATCGGGTGCTTACCCCGGGTACTTAAGGTACCGCGGGTCGTGGATGACATGGAAGTTCCCCGGATCTTGTGGGTAAAGTGCGCAACCTCTACAGAGTGTCAAACTATTCGAATAGCCGTGTCCGCGGTCAAGGACAGTTGGATGGTGCTTCTTAGACTATGTCCATATGTTTCTAAAAAACAACACGGTTTGGTGATTTCTTGATGTGATTCATGAGGAAGTCTTGATGAGCTTGAGCATGAGTTGTTCATAACTCTTTCTCGAGGCTGATGTCTGTAACCTCCTGATACTTGTTGCAGACACATTCATGCCCTCGGTAAATGTTGATCATACTTGCATGAGAAAAACTAGCTTTCCGCAACAATGCCAATTAAGAAGTAGAACTTTGCATAATATTTTGTTATCACTCTTGGGTTGCTTGCGAGTACATTCAAAGTACTCATTGGCTTGCCACTGGTTATTTTATTGGCCAGGCATGAAAGAACATGATGTGATGAAGAACACTTCGGTGACGATCATGCGAGCTAGGACGCTTTCCCAGTCAGAATGCCTGTAGGGTTAAGGTAGATGGCATGGGTTCAAGTTGACGAAGATTTCCGCTGCAATGATATATTCAAGACTTGACCATAATGGTCACAATTTGTGAAAAACGGTATGTATGGATGTAAGACTCTTGTTATCCATCTTATGTGTGTTCCGTGAGCATTGATCTCTGGGATCACTGTACACGTGCATTCGGTGATCACGACTTATGAGTCGGGGTCCCCACATGACTAATGTGAGTATTAATAATTAATGGTTAACTTAAGGTGGCTACTTAAATACACATCTGGGTGGATTGGTTGCGGGCACCTGGAGAATCCAGTGTTGTTCTAGGATATCCCGGAGTACCCGTGTGATCATCCTATGGTTCGCCACCCAGGCTCAAAGGGATCATAAGATTATTCATGCTAGAAACTTCTGTGTGCAGCCACAAGCTATTATGGGCTCTAGCATAGTTGAGTATGTTGTGTGTCCTCTTTCAATTGTAGACTAGCAGATGTAGGGGATGTAGGTGGTACTGTCTACCCAGAGTGAAGAGTTAATGCTTCTAAAAGACTGTGTCTCGGTCATCCATTTCTCAAACACCATGTAGTGCGAGAAATTCAACAGAGGAGATCGAGTCTTGTGGGGAAAAGTGTGCAAACCTCTGCAGAGTGTACAAACTAATCATGGTTAGCCGTGTCCCCGATTATGGACATCTTCAGTATCTGGTTCTTTGGATTATCATGTTGATCTCATCACTCTAAATTTAATTTGATTGGGTAATTGATGAATCTTAATTGGGATTCAGTTGGAGGAACCTTCTCAATGTTTAACAACCACCATGATAGTTAAATAAAATTTATTCCTTTGTTGTAGGGAAAAATTGGCTTTATGCAAAACAATAACCATAGAGCTTTCCACAAGCCAAATATATGCATGTAGTGATAGCATTTATACTGTTCATTACTCTATGTGTTACATTGCCAGCATATTCCACGTGTTGACCCGTTTCGGGCTCCAACATATCATGTTGCAGACTTTTCAGACGACGAGTAACGTGCCATAGGTCGTTGTCATTCACTCAGCTATGCCGTTGGAGTTGACAGACTCACTTTATCTTCCAAGCCTTCCGCTGTTATCGTTTTTAGATGGCCTTAAGCCATATTATTGTAATAAGTTCTCTTTTGAGACATTCGATGTAATAAGTGTGTGATTGCAATTCTGTTATAAATCCTCAAGTACTATGTGTGTCAGCATTACAGATCCAGGGATGACACTGATGCATAGAGACTGAACTGTTTGAGGTCTGGTCGCTACACCGGCATTCTCCCTCTTCATGTAAACCTTATAAAATAAGAGAGAAAATGCATAAGTATTGTGATATAATGTGTAGTAACAACCCATAATGCAATAAATATTGATATAAAAGCATTATGCAAAATGGACGTATCAACTCCCCCAAGCTTAGACCTCGCCTGTCCTCAAGCGAAAGCCGATATCAAAAAAATATGTCCAGATGTTTAGAGATAGAGGTGTCGATAAAATAAAATACAGACATTAGGGAATCATGATCATCTTTAGAACAGCAACATATATTGTCATATGATTTCTTATGCTTAAATAATAATCTATTCACATGGTAAAGTATGAATCAAAAACTTCATTGAAAACTAACAAACTATGATCTTAGTCATTGAAGCAATTGCAGTTTATCATAACATCGGCAATAGTTAATATAAGAGCTTTTCAGCAAGTACACATACTCAACTATCATTTACTCTTTCACAATGGTAACACTCACATGATACTTACGGGTACAAAGTTTCAATCGGACACAGAGAAAGATAGGGGCTTATAGTTTCGCCTCCCAACCTTTTACCTCAAGGGTAATGTCAACAATAATACTTTATGCAAACCTATATCCAAGTGGATATATATATTAGGATCTTTCCAACACATAGTGCTTGCCAAAGGATAAAGTGTAAAAAGGAAAGGTGAAGATCACCATGACTCTTGTATGAGGGTAGAAGGTAAAAATAAAAGATAGGCCCTTCGTAGAGGGAAGCAGAGGTTGTCATGCACTTTTATTGTTGGATGCACAAAATCTTAATCCAAAAGAACGTCACTTTATATTACCACTTGTGATAGGGACCTTCATTATGCAGTCCGTTGCTTTTATTTCTTCCATATCACAACCTTTTATAAAGCTTATTTTCTTCACACTAATATATCATACATACTTAGAGAGAAAACATAACCCATTATGTTGTCTTCCTTGTCCAACATCAACCTTTTAGCATGTCATATTTTAATGAGTACTCACAATCGAAAAAGATGTCCAAGATAGTATATTTATATCTGAAAACCTCTCTTTCTTTATTACTTCCTATTAATTGTAACAATGACCAAAACTATGTTTGTCAACTCTCAACAAATTTTATTCATCACACTATTTATATGAGAAGTCATAACTCTCCATAAGATCAGTATGATCTTTTTATTTCTTTTTGTTCTTTCTTTATTTCCCTCAAGATCACAGCAAGATAACAAAAGCCCTCAAATTAAAACTACTCTTTATTATATATAACTCATGGACTCGATTACATAGATAGAGATCAAAACGAAACACAAAGAAAAATTATACTAAAACTTTATTCTATCAGATCAAGATATAAAAAAAGGATCGAACTAAGTAAAACGATAAAGATAGAAGTGTGATGGTGATACGATACTGGGGCACCTCCCCCAAGCTTGGCAGTTGCCAAGGGGAGTGCCCATACCCATGTATTTATGTCTCTTTCTTCCGGGGTGGTAGGGCGCGCCCTCCACCCTCATGGATGCCTCGTGTATCTTTCAGACTACTTTTAATTTTCCTATTTTTTTAAATATTCGAAAACGGAGAAAATTTTCTATTTAAACAGTTTTGGAGTTGGTTTACTTACCGTACCACATACCTATTCCTTTTCGGAGTCTGAGACGTTCTGGAAAGTGTCCCTTATGTACTCCTCCAGGGTTACGGTGTTAGTTTCAACATTTATGGGATTACCTAAGATATAATGTTTGATTCTTTGACCATTTACCACCTTCAGATTTGTTCCTTCGGTGTTGTCGATTCTAATGGCGCCGGAATGATAGACCTCCTCGATAATGTAAGGACCTTCCCATCTAGAGAGAAGTTTTCCTGCAAAAAATCTTAAACGAGAGTTGTATATAAAAACATAATCACCTACATTAAACTCGCGCTTTTGTATCCTTTTGTCATGCCATCTTTTAACTTCTTCTTTAAACAACTTGTGTTGGGGATATGACTATTAGGCATGACCCGCCAAGGATGGGCAGGGTCATACCTATGGCGATTCATTTTTATGACGCTCACAAAGGTACTTGAAGATGGCGTTTCAACTAAGGGCCCAAGGCCCAAAGGTGACTTAAGGCCCATAGAGATAAACCGCCATGTATGTATGACTTATATTGTAAGGCAAGAATAGATAGTCACTAAGCAGGACACTGTTTAGGAGCCGACTAGGACTCTGTGAGCCACTGGGCGTCGACCTATGTATATAAAGGGACGACTCGACGGTGGTTCAGGGCAAGAAAATAACAGATCAAAAGCTAGGTCAAGCAGATTCGCTCCCTGGTAATTGAAACAAAAGCAATATCACCCAAAACTGGAAGGGGCCGAACCAGTATAAACCCCATGTCCTTTGTCCCGCTTAACCCCTTTAAGCTTCCTAGTTATGATGGCTCCACAACTAAGACCTTTTGCTAGGACATCTGCCGTGACCTTTCCGCGACAGTTGGCGCCCACTATGGGGACAGCGTATGGTGGATTTGAGTTCTTAAAGGGCAGCTTCAAAGGGCTCAAAGGATACGTTGTGGGCCAGATGACCAAGAGTCGTCGCAGAAAGCTCTACATCGATGAAGCAGGCTGGGGCCCTGACGCCGGCTCAATAGAGTATGGGTATCGGGTCCCCTTCGGCGGAATCCACCTCTTCATCGGCAAGATCGGCGAGCCAGGCCTTGAGCCGGACATCTGCACTGACATCATCGAGACGGCTCAGCGTGCGAGACCCGCCCGAGCTCAGCCCACCGTGAAGCGTGCCTTCGTGGGATGCATCCATCGAGGGGAATTTTTTGAAGGATCTGTGTCTCGCGGTGAGACGGCCATTTACTCTGATGGTGAGTCGTCCACGGGTGAGATGGATTCGTTGTATCAATTGGAAGATGGCGGGCTTGGGGGCTGTTCCAATGGCAGTAGTATTCCGGACCCCTTTAAGTCGCCGAGCAGAGTCGGGATCCTCATGGCTGGTACCCAGCCTGGGATAAATTCTTCAACTGCGGCAACAATGACTTTCGGGTCAGCATCAGTGACAGCAGCTGGGGCAGGAGGCCCTGTGCACCCGCCAGCTCAAGTTTTGATGTCTCTGATGGATAAATTGATGGCTCTGCTAATAGCCGTGGTTAACCCGGTGAATCAAGCTCAGCATGATGCAGAGGTAGCGCAGCTACGTGAGGAGATAACACAAGCTAAAGAAGACCTGGCGGCAGTGGACGTCAGGATGACCGCGGAACGGGAGGCTTTGGATGCTCAGGCTCAGCAGATTCAGGCATAGGCTTTTCAGCTTACCATGGATCAGAACATGTCTAATGAGGTCATGAGGAGAAAGCACCAGTCCCGTCTGCCTACGGTGTATGGGCCTAGAAACCTTTTTCACTCACCTGGTGCAGGGCTCAGTAACCCACCGGAGGTAAACCGGACTGCGGCACCTGGGGCAGGAACGCCAGTTCAACCACGTGTGATGGAACCCCCACGTCCGAATACGGCTTCGCCTCAGCATGTATAAACGACGTTGGGTCATTATTCTAATCCGCTGGAGAACATGATTGCTGCGGTAGCACGATTAGCGTCTCTCCCAGTCGATGGCGACTCTCCGACGGCGGTTGAAACACGAAGGGTCAGAGAACTTCTTCAGACGGCCTTAGCACAGCAGGAGGCATATTCTTACAGTAGAGACATGATTCATTCAACTCCACGTCCAAGCCGAAGCCGGAGTTATAGTAGGCACATGGACTCACCGGCCGTTTCAAGCAATGCCCAGCGCCATGATCAGCCGCGCGGGCACAACCAGACACGTGATGGAGCTCTTAACTTGTGTGATCAGGACAACGTGCGTCAACAAATTGAGCAGGCAGCTCAGCAGGCGGAGATGGCCGCTCAGCAGGCGGCTTATCAGCCACTTCCAGATTTTCCGACGACTTCAATTGAGGAAGGCGTGACCGCTAGGACAGAGGGCGTACCTTGTTTGGTATCGGCTCTCCGTAACGAGCGTTTGCCCAAGGATTTCAAGGACCTCGAAAGGTGCCTAATTACACGGCCGACTTACAACTTGGGCATGGATCGAAAGGTACGAGATGGCCATGGAACTACTGGAAGTCAATGACGCTTTGATGGCCAAGTACTTCACAATGATGCTAGATGGAACGGCCCATACTTGGTTGAAGGGGCTTCCACCTAATTCCATCGGTTCATGGGCAGAGTTAATGGACCGGTTTGTTCAGAACTTTAAAGACACATGCAAGCAGCCCATGTCAATTGTGGACTTGACTAATTTCAAGCAAGAGGAGGGTGAATCCACAACCCATTGGGTGCGCCGGGTCAAGGCCATAATACACTCATGTGATAAGATGGACGCCGCTCTGCAGTCTTAATGTTGGAGAAAAATTGCCGTTTTGAGCCTCTGAAAAAGAAGCTGGGGCGGCTCAAGCGCGATTGTAATGACATGGGCCAGGTGATGGCGGCTCTAGTCAAGTATGCTGACTCTAATAGTACCAAGGATCCCGAGTCCGACGATGAGAAGACATGGAAGGGAAAGAAGAACGGCAACACGAAGGGCCGCAGCATAACCCGTCGAGTCATGGGGGCAATAACAAACACAAGGCTGATGGTAGCTCAGAGTTTGTGGCTAATGCCAATGTGCAGGGAAACAATCAACGACGAAAGGGGAGGCCACCTCCTCGGTCTGGCAGGTCAGGTCCCACTCTTGAGCACTTGCTAAATGAGCCATGTCCAAGGCATGGCACTCGAGAGAAGCCGACCACTCACCTGTGGAACGATTATACGATTATGAAGGCTTTAAAGAATTCTAACATGTTTGACAACACTCATGGGTCGGGCGGCGGCTCAGGCGGCGGTGATTTTCATGGTCTGGGTTATGGAGGTGGTGGCTCTATTTCCGGCTTTCAGGGCCACCAAAATAATCAAGGGGATTATAACCAGCAACCCGGCCAAGGGGGTCAGTAGCAGCAGCAATCTGGATATCAGAGTCATCCAAAAAAGTTGAACAGTGGGCAGTATCGCATTTTCACAACAAGTTTGTGCAAGCGGTACCAGAAGCTTCACAAGATGGAAGTGAACGCCGTTGAGCCGACATTTCCCTAGTACTTGCGATGGTCTGAGCAACCCATTATGTGGAGTCGGGCGGATCACCCGCCCCAGGTTGATAACCTGGGTCACTTGGCTTTGGTGGTGGCACCTCAAGTTGGGGGATACAAGTTTACTAAAGTGCTCATGGATGGAGGTAGCAGCATTAAAATCCTTTATTATGAAACCTTCCGTCGCATGGGGTTAACTGATAAGAATCTTAAGCAGTCCAATACTGTTTTCCACGGTGTGGTTCCTGGTAAGTCGGCATACCCAGTTGGCAAGATTGAACTAGAAGTAGCCTTTGGAGATGAGCATGATTCCCGGGCTGAGAAATAAACTTTTGAAGTGGTCAAAATCAGAAGCCCGTACCACGCTCTGTTTGAATGGTCGGCTTACGCCAAGTTCATTGTATGGCCGTGTTATGTTTATCTGCAGCTCAAGATGCCGGGTTACAAGGGGACTATCACAATGCATGGGAGTCGGAAGATAGCCTTGGAGTGCGAAGAAGGGGACGCTGCTTATGCTGAGTCTGTCTGTGCTGTAGAAGAGTTGAAATTTTATAAGGATGGAGGTAGCAACATTAATATCCTTTATTATGAAACCTTCCGTCGCATGGGGTTAACTGATAAGAATCTTAAGCACTCCAATACTGTTTTCCATGGTGTGGTTCCTGGTAAGTCGGCATACCCAGTTGGCAAGATTGAACTGGAGGTAGCCTTTGGAGATGAGCACGATTCCAGGGCTGAGAAGTTAACTTTTAAAGTGGTCAAAATCAGGAGCCCGTGTCATGCTCTGTTTGGATGGCCGACTTATGCCAAGTTCATGGCATGGCCTTGTTACGTTTATCTGCATCTCAAGATGCCAGGTTACAAGGGGACCATCACGGTTCATGGTAGTCGGAAGGTAGCCTTCGAATGTGAAGAAGGTGACGCGACTTATGCTGAGTCAGTCTGTGCAACAGAAGAGTTGAAGTTTTACAAGGATAATGTTGATCCAATTGATATCACATCTTTGAAAAAGCCAACTATGGAGCATGACCTGGTAATGAATTTTAAATCAGCCGATGACACCAAGCTTGTTGATTTCGCTCCTGGCGACTCATCCAAGCAGTTCAGTATCAGTGCTAATTTGGATCCGAAATAGGAAGGCGCACTCATCGAGTTCATCCATGAGAACCGGGACATCTTTGCATGGAAACCTTCTGACATGTTGGGTGTACCGAGGGAACTCGTTGAGCACACTCTTAATATTGATCCGAAATTTAAGTCGGTCAAGCAATTCCTTTGTCGCTTCAATGAGGAGAGGCGTAAAGCCATTGGTGAGGATTGGCCCGGCTCTTGGCAGCTGGGTTCATTATTGAAGTGTTTCATCCTGAGTGGTTGGCTAATCTGGTGCTAGTGCTCATGAAGAATGGCACTTGGCGTATCTGTGTGGATTACACGGACTTGAACTAGGCTTATCCGGCTGATCCCTTTGCTCTCCCACGTATTGATCAAATCATTGATGCTACGGCGGGTTGTGAGCGTTTGAGTTTTTGGGATGCTTACTCTGGTTATCATTAGATCAAAATGGCAGTTAAGAACCAGGAGAAGACAACTTTTATTACTCCCTTTGGAGCCTTCTACTATGTTTCTATGCCTTTTGGGCTCAAGAGTGCCCAGGCAACTTATCAGCGCTGTGTGCAGAATTGTCTTCATACTTAGTTTGGGCGTATTGTTCATGCTTATGTGGATGATATTGTGGTGAAATCCAGAGAGAAGGAAACCTTGATAGATGACTTAAGGGAGGTCTTTGATAATCTCCGGGTCTACAATATGATGCTTAACCCGGCCAAGTGTGTCTTTGATGTGCCGGCAGGCAAGCTTTTGGGATTTCTAGTTTGTAACAGAGGCATTAAGGCTAATCCAGAGAAAATTAAGGCTATTACCTCTCTGGCGAAACCCAGGTGTATCAATGATTTCCAGCATCTGGCGGGTCGTATTGCAGCTTTAAGCCGGTTCATAAGCTTGTTAGGTGAGAAGGCCATACCGCTGTACCAGTTGATGAAGAGAAAAGACGACTTTGTCTAGAGTGATGCTGCTAACGATGCATTTGAAGATTTGAAGAGGCAGCTAGCTGAGCCGCCAGTCCTTGCTGCTCCCATTGATAAGGAGCCATTATTGTTATATGTGGCTGCTAACACACGTGTTGTCAGCGTGGCCATTGTGGTGGAGCGCAAGGAGGATGGCAAAGAGTATCCAGTTCAACGGCTGGTTTACTACATCAGTGAGGTGCTTATTGAGTCCAAGCAGAGATATCCACATTGGCAGAAGCTTGTTTATGGGGTGTTCATGGCCAGTCGGAAGCTTAAACAATACATTCTGGGTCATCCCATCACTGTGGTCAATTCTGCTCCTTTAGGAGATATCATTCAAAAAAGAGAAGCCACATGACGAGTCGCCAAGTGGGCCATTGAGCTTGGGCCTCATGGTTTAAAGTATGTGCCACGCACTGCTACCAAGTCTCAAGCACTGGTGGATTTCATCAACGATTGGACAGAGCTGCAGATGCCTGAAGAGAAGTCGGACAACACATATTGGACTATTCACTTTGATGGGTCTAGGCAATTGGAGAGCTTGGTGGCTGGAGTTGTTTTAGCTTCCCCTCGAGGTGACCAATTTTGTTATGTGCTAAGGTTGATGTTTCCTTGTACTAACAATGCAGCTGAGTATGAGACCTTGCTCCATGGTCTTCGGATAGCTAAAGAGATGATCTTAAGCCGGGTAAGGTGCTTTGGCGACTCATATTTAGTAGCTCCACAAGTCTCAGGCAAATGGGATTCCGAGGATCCCCTCATGGCGGCTTATTGCCGTGAAGTTGATGCTATTGCTAGACACTTCAAGGGTTATCAAGTGGAGCACATTGATCATAGAAAGAATGTGGCGACTGATGCTTTAAGCTGGCTGGGATCTCTGCGTAATCCGGTACTACTGAACAATTTCTTGGATATTCTGTATAATCCTTCTGTTAAGTTACCTACAGAGGAAGACTTGGTTGTTCCTGACCTAGAAGCACAGTTGGTGGTGGCTCTTCACGTAATCCCAGATTGGACAGTGCCATACTTGGCTTATATGACCCGGGGCGAGTTGCCTGAGGATGAAACCATGGCTAGGCAGATAACCCGGCGATCTAAGTCAATGATAATTGCCAATGCCGAGTTGCATCATCCCAGTGTCATTGGGGCGTTTCAGCGTTGTGTCTCTCCTGAGGAAGGTCAAGAGATTCTTCGTGAGATTCATGAAGAAGATTGTGGCCATCATGCCAGTTCAAAGTCCCTTGTGGCCAAAGTTTTTCGTCATGGTTTTTTTTTGGCTGATGGCTCACGCTGATGTAGAGGATCTGGTCAGTAAATGTAATGGCTGTCAGAAATTCTCACGGCGAGCTCACGTACCGGCTCAGGAATTGAGGATGATTCCAATTACTTGGCCGTTTGCAGTGTGGGGGCTTGACATGGTTGGGCCTTTTAAAAGGTCCGAGGATAAAAAGACCCACCTCTTGGTGGTGGTTGACAAAATCACAAAGTGGGTTGAAGCAGAGCCGGTCAGTAAGTGTGGCGCGGCAATGCTGGTTCAATTCATGAAAAAGGTGATTTTCCGTTTTGGCTTTCCCCACAGTATCATAACTGATAATGGCACTAACTTGTCCAAGGATGCCATGGAGGAGTTCTGTCAACGTGAGCATATCCGGCTTAACGTTTCATTAGTAGCTCACCCCCAATCCAATGGTCAAGCCAAAAGAGCCAATTAGGAGATTTTGAAAGGTATCAAACCCCGGCTTCTCGGTCCTTTGCAATGGACGCCGGGTTGTTGGGTGGAGGAGCTACCATCAGTGTTATGGAGTATCAATACTACCCCCAACAGATCTACGGGGTACAGCCCTTTCTTCATGGTTTATGGAGCAGAGGCGGTTCTTCCTAGTGACATCCATCATGACTCGACCCGCGTGGCGGCTTACGATGAAGCTGATAATGAACAAGCATGTCAGGATGCACTTGACCTGTTATATGAAAAGCGTGACTTGGCAGCAGCCCACTTGGCGATTTACCAACAGGACCTGCATTGTTATCACAGCCGCCGGTTTAAGTCCCGAACCTTTCAAGAAGGTGATTTGGTGCTCCGGCTCATAAAGGATCAAACTAATGCACACAAGTTATCCCCACCTTGGGAAGGGCCCTTTGTGGTCAGCAAGAACTTGAACAACGGGTCATGCTACCTTATCGATGTTCGAGAGCATAAAGACTCACGGAGACCCGCCGGCCATGGAATATTGCTCATCTTCGACCTTACTACACTTGAGCTACCGACTCTTATGATGTACATATTTTTGACGATGTATATATTATGATAAGTAATAAAGCAGGACCTATGTCCTTTTCATCCTCAAATGATTATATGTCTTCATCATCATATTTCCAAAGACCAATTGGGGGCTACTGATTGTATTCGAATCATAGCTTAAACCCTTTTTTGGTCCGAGTTTGATCGTATTCAAATCATAGTCATTAAAAGTCTCAAGGTCATTTGGGGGCTTCCTGTTCAAACATAGGTCGTATTCGAACCAAAGAGAAGATAGCTATCGGTACCCTCTTGATTGGCGCAATGCCAAACTCACTACGGGGCTTCTTGATAGTATTCGAATCATAGATTAACCACTTTCTGGGTCCGACTTTGATAGTATTCGGATCAAAGTCATTAAAAAACTCTCAAGGTCACTAGGGGGCTTCCTGTTCAAAATAGGTTGTATTCTAACCAAAGAGAACATAGTTGTCGGTACTCTCTTGATCGGGCAATGCCAAACCCACTAGGGGGCTTCATTGATCGTATTCAAATCATAGCTTAACCCCTTTTGGTCCGGCTTACTGGTTGTATTTGAATTAGAAGCCTTGCTTTTTTCTCTCTGTTTGACTTATGTTTTTGAAAATACAATCTTTTGGGTTTGTCTTGAGACCTTTTTGTTCATGTCTGAGGCACATATATGAGGTTTCTATTTAACTCGGCTTGACTTTGAACGATAAGTTGCAAGCATGTGACAAACATCAAACAGTTGGAAGTCCCGGCTTCTAAAGATTGGGTTATCACCCTTACTGCATAGGTCACGTAAAGCGGCAGTGACAATTCAATATCACAGGTATGATATTATTCTCATAGTTATGTTTCAAAGATATGATTCATAAACAAAGGCTTATCTGTGACTCATTTTTTCACATCAGTGGTTATATGTGGGATATTATGACCCGCCCTACAATAAACCGCCAAGGGTTCTTGTGATCTATTTCTTTGTGCAGGATATTTGAAGGACTTTCTTTTGCACATGGAACATACATGATAAGTATAACAAGGGTGAACATAAAGGAGGCGGCTTAACAGTGTTTAGCACCAAAAAAGTGCACGATGGCACGACAGACCAAAGTCATTTCTACCCTATTACATGACTCCCTGAGTCCAAATGATTGAATTTTTTTTCAGAAGGCTGCTAATATGAGCCGCCCGACGGATTAATTCTCTTGTTGGCCTGATGCTTCCGGGTCAACCCTCTCCGCATCTTTGTCCTGTCCGGCGTCCTGGAAGCTTGATGATGACTAGTCAATGCCATTCAAAGCTTCAACTTCAGCTTCATCATCAATTAGCTCGGCCGGGTCAACTTTAGGGGCAAAGGTGTCGGCGTTCTGGGAACGGGGGTCCCTAGACTTGCCTGCCTGCGGCCTGCGGCATGGCTCAAAGGGGGCCCAGCACGGCCCATCTACATCAACACAAGATCAAGACCCTCGCGAGGGGCCAAGCCTCGCGGGGCGGACGACAAGGAGCTTCCTCAGGCATGGCCTTGTCAGGCTGGCTCACGAGGAGGCGGAGAGTTCAAGGCGGGGTACCTCGCGAGATGCCCATGATGCAAGCCAAGACGACCGAGGGCGCCAGCCGGGCGCCAGCCCACATAGTGTCCTTCTTTCCTCTTTGGTGCAAGGGGAGCAAGCGCAGGTGAGAGCATCAAGCAAAGGCATCCATTTCGGTGCAACAAGACCAAGACCACTCCAACGGCAGGATGGAGGTCACCATGTTGCCCAAGTCGGCGTCACCACCAGAGCCTTTGACAGGCGAGGACCAACTTTAGTCAGGATAAGTGTACTAGATGTTCCCCTTCAAAATGGCCAATTGTTGGCGCCCTTCCCGCTCAATATTTGGGAAGAGGCCCAGGGCCTTCGCCTATAAATAGGACTAGCCACCCACAGGGTAGAGGAGAATCTGGATAGGAATCTGGAGATAAGATAGGCATCTAGAATCAACCCCTCCAAAGGGATAACACCACCACAAGAACAGACCCTCGCAAGGCTATTCTTCCTTGTATTGTTCATCATCAGCCCAAGAGGCAATCCACCACGCCACACACTGGAGTAGGGTATTACACCACAATGGTGGCCTGAACCAGTATAAACCCTGTGTCTCTTGTGTTGTTCTTCTCGTAGTTTAGATCCTAGCGATTCGGCGAGGAACAGGTAGGTAGAAGGCGAAACCTCTGCGCGCACCCCAGTGTTCGATCCTCAAGTGTCTACCAGAACCCTAAATCCGACATTTTGCGCGCCAGGTAGGGGTGCTCCGGAATTCGTCTTTCGTCGCCCTGTTCTTCTCCGACCGTCGCGACCATGTCTGACGCACGCCGGGTTCGCGCCGAGCGCCGAGCCGCCCTCGCTTCCCGCGTCACCCAGACGGCTCCCTTCGGTGGGCGCCCTCGTCGTTCCCCGTCACCTGCCGTCAACGCCACCATCGGCCTAGCAGGGAACGAGCAGCAAGCATCGTCCCAATACCCGTCCATGAGGCGAGACGGCCGCACCGCTACGCCCTCGCTTACCCCCGCTGGTTCTTCATCCCGCGTGCCCCGCACAGCCATGGAGGTTCGAGCTGCTCTCATCGCGGCAAACGAGCTCCTGCGCTACCGCCGAGTCGACGACGTCACGAAGAATGGCTCGACCGAGTCGCCGAACTCGTCCGTGCCGCTGGGGGCTCCCCCGCGCCATCTTTCTCGCTGCACCGCGCCCCGCCATGCGCAGGCAATGAAGAACCTGGGGCGCCTCAGCCGCCTCCCGCTCAAGAAGGCGCCTTGGTTTCGAGGCGCGCGGCCCCTGGGCGGAACCCGCCCCGTCAGGAACCAGCACGGCAGGAGCAGAGCTGCCAAGAGGTCCCTCGCCCTTGAGAAGCTGCCGGAGCGCTCCCTGCTCTGGCTCGTCCCGACCATTCTCCTGCTCCAGCATATCAAGACCCCGTGCTGCACCCAGCTGCGGTGCACGGGGACCCGCAGGACCGAGCCCTTCGTCCTCCAAGGCCTCCTGTGGCCACAGCGGGCTGCCGCGCCTTCACCACCGAGCTACGCACCGTCGCGTGGCCCGGCAAGTTCAAGCCAGACCTGCCTCCTCGCTATGACGGCACGGCTGACCTTGCAGAGTTCCTCCAGCTCTACGAGCTGGGCATCGAGGCTACCAACGAAGACGAGAAGGTCATGGCGAACTGGTTTCCCATGGCTCTCAAGGACGGGGCCTGCACCTGGCTTCTGAACCTGGCCCCAGGCATGATCTCCTCCTGGGACGAGATGCGCACCCGCTTCATCGCCATCTTTCAGGGTACCCGTGACCGGCCACCCGCCGTGAGCGACATGCGCCGCATCAAGTAGTAACCAGGGGAAACCCTGCAGAAGTACATCCAGCGCTTCAACAATGCGCGCCTCAAGATTCCCAAGGTGACTGAGGAGGCTATCATCTCAGCCTTCTCTGACGGCGTGCGTGACATCAAAATGAAGGAGGAGCTCACAGTGCATGAAGATCTGTGCACTTCCTTGGAGCTGTTCAACCTGGCGACCAAGTGCGCCAGGGCTGAGGAAGGGCGTCTCTCCCTCCTCGAGTTGCCTGCCGCAAACCCTGAAGAGAAGAAGCCCAAGGCCAAGGACGTGAAGCGCAAGCAGGCTGCCGTGCTCGCGGCAGAACCAGACACCAAGCGGGGCAGAGATCAGCCCGAATCCTCCAAGGGCATAACACCAATGAATGCCAAGAGCTCAAGGCCGTGCGTGAAGGATGGACCGGCCGGCGTCCCGACCGCAGCGACCGGGGCTATGGCCGAGGGGGAGGAAGGAACGCAGGATGCTGGGAAGACCGCGGCCCACGTCAAGGGTGGCGCGACCAACCTCGCAAGGATCGCTGGCAGGACCCGCCTCGCGAGGGAGGCTGGAGGGATCAGCCTCGTGAGGATCGCCCGCAAGGTAATGCAGGCCTCCCTCCGCTACCGCCGCAGCCAAGGAGAAATGAGGACCGTCATCAGGACGAAGGGGCTGGGGGCTTCCAGGAACCACGTGCGATCGCCTGCATCCTAGGCGGAGCTCAAGCCCCAGCCTCTCAGCGCATCTTCAAGCAGTTCGCCCGTGAAGTGAATGCAGTCCTCCCCAAGCTCGAGGCCACGCGCCCTCTCTGGTGGTCGGCGTGTGCCATCACGTTCAGCTCAGCGGATCAGCTCAAGTGCGCGGCCACAGCCGGAGTCCTCCTGATGCTTTGTTACCCAATCATCAGCAACGTGCTAGTCACCAGGACCCTCATTGATGGCGGGGCAGGGCTCAACGTCCTGTCCGTGGAAACATTCAACAATCTCCGAGTACCCTACAGTCAGCTTCAGCCAACCAAGCCTTTCTCCGGAGTCACTGACGGCTCCACGGTCCCGATTGGGCAGGTCCGCCTCCCTGTCACCTTCGGGGCACGCGACAACTACCGCACCGAGCTCATCGACTTCGACGTCACCCACATTCGACTGCCGTACAATGCCATCCTCGGGTACTCAGCGCTGGCCAAGTTCATGGCCGTAACCCACCACGGCTACAACGTCCTCAAGATGCCAGGAAGTGGCGGAGTCATCACGGTGCCCTGCGAAGAGAGAGACGTAGTTTGCTCCCTGGAGAGAGCCTTTCAGGCTGCATCACTAGAAGACCCGGATCGCGGAAGCAGGAGGCTTCCCGAGGCCTCCCCCAAGAAGAAGAATACATCGACCGGCCCGGCCCCTCAGGAGGCAGGTCCCTCAGGGCCCGTGCCTGCTCAGGGGGAACCTCCTTCCATCGCGTAGGGAAGCGCTCCCGGTGCCCTCCTCAGGCAGGGCTCGGGGGCTCTCCCCTGGAGGGCCGTCGACCTCGCCAAGGTCACGAGGGAGGTGCTTGGGCACCACGTGGAGGCGTGTTTCGAAGCACATTTCCATGAAGAAGGAGCAAGGCAAGGAGGGCCAAACCCTCAGGAGTTCGTCAGCAAGGCCATTCAGGAGCTACAGGAGTCAAGGGTCATGAGAGGCAGCCGCCGCTTACCC
This sequence comes from Triticum turgidum subsp. durum, assembly GCA_900231445.1. Classification (NCBI taxonomy): domain Eukaryota; kingdom Viridiplantae; phylum Streptophyta; class Magnoliopsida; order Poales; family Poaceae; genus Triticum; species Triticum turgidum. Next base: position 547,301,039 of record LT934114.1, read on the forward strand.
GCTGTGGCCCCCCATCCAGGCGAGGATGGTGGGCAGCGCGTCTGCATCGACATACCAGGGCTCAACCAAGCCGCGTCTCAGGAGCGCCTCTGGCCTTCGCGAGTGGGACGCTGCGAGGGCCCGCCCCACAGCTACGTTCGCATGCCTTACAGCTCACCGAACGCGGCTGCTGCGTACCTGCACATCATGAGGGCCATCCTGGAGGCTCAAGAGTTCAGGCGTTCCGCAGCCCTGGTGGAGATGGAGACGGTCCGCGAGGAGCCACCAGCGCCTCCGGAGCCTCCCAACGCCCCAAGGCCTGGGGGCTCGTGAGGATCTGCTCCCGGAGCCAACCGAGTCTGCTGCATCAACACCCCTTCGTCTTCAGCATCATCAGGTGACATCTTTCTAGTTTCATTTCCAGCTGGGAGCGCCCTCAGGGCTGCATTATTCCCAGGCCGCGTGGGTCCGTCCCTATGGCGTGTATCTCTTTTATTTCATGTTCTTAGCTCACTCTGCTGGGGGCGCCCCTCGGGCTGCATTATCCCCAAGCCGCTCGGGTCAGACCCAGTGGCATGTACCCCTCTTGCATTTATCTTAGGGCCATGTTTTCGACCCGTCATGCTTGTTGTTTGGTGCCTGTTCATGGTATTTTTTTCTTCCTGGATGTGGCAAGCTTGCGCGTTAAAGGGGAGGTGCCTGAGCATCCTCACCCTCTGGTCTGCCCACGGCATCACGCCCCGGCATACCGACGACGGCTGAGACCAGCCCGAGAGCCGGGACCCGAGGACATAGAGTTTCGACATCTAACCCAGCTTGCGCGTTAAAGGGGGGGTGCCTGAGCATCGCGACTCAGGGCTCCTACCGGCTCTCCGGCCCTCACCCTCTGGTCTGCCCACGGCATCATGCCCCGGCATACCACCGACGGCTGAGACCAGCCCGAGAGCCGGGACCCGAGGACGTAGAGTTTCGACATCTAACCCAGCTTGCGCGTTAAAGGGGGGGTGCCTGAGCATCGCG
>LT934114.1:547302474-547348499 GCA_900231445.1 Triticum turgidum subsp. durum
ACCAGCGACGGCTGAGACCAGCCCGAGAGCCGGGACCTGAGGACGTAGAGTTTCGACATCTAACCCAGCTTGCGCGTTAAAGGGGGGGTGACTGAGCATCGCGACTCAGGGCTTCTACCGGCTCTCTGGCCCTCACCCTCTGGTCTGCCCACGGCATCACGCCCCGGCATACCAGCGACCACTGAGACCAGCCCGAGAGCCGGGACCCGAGGACATAGAGTTTCGACATCTAACCCAGCTTGCGCATTAAAGGGGGGGTGCCTGAGCATCGCGACTCAGGGCTCCTACCGGCTCTCTGGCCCTCACCCTTTGGTCTGCCCACGGCATCGTGCCCCGGCATACCACGACGGCTGAGACCATCCTGAAAGCCGGGACGCGAAGACATAGAGCATCGGCATCTACCCAAATTCACAGGAACACACTCCAAGATAAGGCCCAGCGCCGGGCGCAACCTGCCTTGGGTTGGGGCCCCGTGAGTCCCGAGCTGGATCACGGGTGAACCAGTACACCTCGCCAGGCCTTTCGTGCCTCGCCGCCTCTCCAAGGCAACTAATGGCTAACTGTCGTTTGTCGCGCCGAACTCTCCTTTCTTCTGTGATGAGCCTGTAGGGTTCCCCCAGGAGCATCGGCATGCGAGCCCTCACAGTGTCTTCTTCACCCTCGTCCACGCAAACCGCTTGCACATTAAAGGGGGGGGTACCTGAGCATCGTGACTCAGGGCTCCTACTGGTTCTCCATCCCTCACCCTCTGGCCATGTCCATGGCATCGCGACCTGGCATACCAGCGACGGCTGAGACTCGCTCGAGGGCCGGGACCCGAGGACGTAGAGCAGAAAGGGGAGAGAGGGCGAGAGGAGAGAAGCACGTGATGACCTCGCCAAGCAACCCTCCGACGGCCAAGGCACGGACCTAGCGCCGCACCAGGAAGCGTTCCTGACCCTCAAGATAAGTCACTCTCCGGGAACACTAGCTTTCGCAGCACCGTCCCCGCACTTAATGCAATTCCGCCTTAGCAACGTCGCCCTGCTTTCACACCGAATGATGGCTGCTTGAGCACCAAGGGGGACCTCCTGAGCATCGCGACTCAGGGGCTCTTACTGGGCCTCGGGCCGCTCACCTCCTGGCCTTGACCACGGCATCACGACATGGCATACCAGCGACGGCTGAAGCCGCCTTGGGACTGGGGCATGTCGGCGCAGAGCATCAAGCCCTCATGAGGTCTGACAGGAAGAAACTAAGCTAAGATAGAATAACCATTTCGCACTGCTTCATAATGAGGATCATACAAGCCCCCACGGGGTGTGTTCTTGGCTCCTCGCAGGGACAAAAGACGCGTATCCAAGGAGTCCTAACTAAAGGAACCACGGCGGCAGGCGCCATCAACAACAGTGGGCCGCGTGAGGCTCGGCGCCAGCCTCATCCAGATCAGAGACGGCGGCGGCCTAACGGGCCCGTCCTGCTCCAAGATCTGCGCAGGCTCGGGGGCTCGTAGCTGTCATCGCTTGTCTCCGGAGTTGTGAAGAGCTCGGCGGAGTGGCCGGATCCTCCGGCACCCCCGCCGCTTGAGGAGCTGCTGGAAGAGCGTGTGGCGGCAGGCCTGGTCCCAGCCGCTCCAGAGATTCTGCTGCTGCCTCTGGGACAACACTCTAGCCGGCACCCTTCTTCATCGAAGGCCTTGAAGAGCATCACGGAGGCGCCATCAAACTCCAAGTGGATCACGAGGGCGCCCCTCGCCCTGAAAACCCGGGCGATCTCGCCCCAGCCCCGGGTCATGAAGACCTTACCTGGAGCGATGGCCTCAACATCCGCATCGGTCGCAGGAGTCTGGCAATCGGCATGCTGCAGCCAAAGCCTGAAAGGCCCCCTCGGAGGAATCTCGAAGGCGAAGGAAGGAGGAAGGAGAATCCAAGATAGAGGAGGCATGGTGGCGTGGAGCACAAACTCTCGGGAGGAGCCCTCGGCGTGGACTCCAGGAGGGACAACGCGCACCGCCGTGACTCGCCGGCGCCGACGGCGGCGTCGTCCATGGCGCTCGACACCAGCTCCTCCAGGGCCCCCATGGAAGGCGTACAAAGGCAGCGGGAAGCCTGGCGGCGGTCGCTCGCACCAAGGCCTCGACACCTCCTGCCACACGCCCTCATCTCGGCCGCAGAGGACCAACCGCTTCTTCGGCGGAAGCGGGTCAGGACCCTCTCGGGGGGCCTTTCCCTTCTCTCTTGTGGAGAAATGGCGGATGGGCGCCATCAGCGTGAGACGGAGTGATGGCGAAGATGAAGAAGAGGAGGAATAGCAGAGGAAGATTGACTGGAATGGCTCACGCTGTTCCATACTTATAGCCAAGGGAGGCCAACCGTCGGCCTCCACGACCGAAGGTAATCATGACTCGTTTCACATGCAGGGACTTGTCGAATCCGTGCAGTTGCCGAGGCGTCGTGGGGAAGTGGAGGTGCCCACGTCCAATCAATCGCCATGCGGCGCCCAAGGCCACAGGCTGTTAGGGCCCGCAACGCTTCGCACTTGCCCTTTCGCCTCTCTGCTCGGCCAAGTCCGGGCGCACCTTGGGCCCGGGGGCTACTGTCGGTGTTCTGGGAACGGGGGTCCCCAGACTTGCCTGCCTGCGGCCTGCGGCGTGGCTCAAAGGGGCCCCAGTACGGCCCATCTACATCAACACAAGATCAAGACCCTCGTGAGGGGCCAAGCCTCGCGGGGCGGACGACAAGGAGCTTCCTCAGGCACGACCTCGTCAGGCTGGCTCACGAGGAGGCGGAGAGTTCAAGGCGGGGTACCTCGCGAGATGCCCATGACGCAAGCCATGACGACCAAGGGCACCACCCGGGCGCCAGCCCGCGTAGTGTCCTTCTTTCCTCTTTGGTGCAAGGGGAGCAAGCGCAGGCGAGAGCATCAAGCAAAGGCATCCATTTCGGTGCAACAAGACCAACACCAGTCCAACGGCAGGATGGAGGTCATCGTGGAGCCCAAGTCGGCGTCACCACCAGAGCCTTTGACAGGCGAGGACCAACTTTAGTCAAGATAAGTGTACTAGATGTTCCCCTTCAAAATGGACCATTGTTGGCGCCCTTCCCGCTCAATATTTGGGAAGAGGCCCAGGGCCTTCGCCTATAAATAGGACTAGCCACCCACAGGGTAGAGGGGAATCTGGATAGGAATCTGGAGATAAGATAGGCATCTAGAATCATCCCCTCCAAAGGGACAACACCACCACAAGAACAGACCCTCGCGAGGCTGTTCTTCCTTGTATTGTTCATCATCAGCCCAAGAGGCAATCCACCACGCCACACACTGGAGTAGGGTATTACAACACAATGGTGGCTTGAACCAGTATAAACCCCGTTTCTCTTGTGTTGTTCTTCTCGTAGTTTAGATCCTAGCAATTCGGCGAGGAAGAGGTAGGTAGAAGGCAAAACCTCCGCACGCACCCCAGTGTTCGAATCTCAAGGGTCTGCCGGAACCCTAAATCCGACAAAAGGTGTGCTTACGGATTTGAGGGATCAGGCTTGTCACTTTATAAGTCGGGGTTGGCTGCCTCTGATTTACTGCGTTGTAAGCCGGATGATACTTGGTGAGGTCTGTTTCATTGGCAATCATGCTGGCCATGGGACATATCTCCTTCACGCAAGCAGCAAAGTCCATCTGTTCAAACAGAGTGCCATGCTCCTTAAGGCTGGGGTCCCGAATGGCGATGTCGGCCAGGTCTAATTCTGACAACCATGCTTTGGCCCGGCTTAAGGTAGATACGACTCCGGCTCTCGCAGATGACCGATTTAAGTCATTGAACTGCTGGGGCAGCACAGAGAGCTTCTTCAGCACATCAACCAGGAGTGTGGGGGCTTCATTTGACAGGGCAACTATGGCTAAGGCATGCTGAGCTCCAATGTAAAGTTGTTCCACGAGCGTGTAAACCGCCTTCAGCTTCACCAGCATGTCCTGGTTCAGGTTGGTGCTCCTGGGGCCTGCATAGCAATAACAGGTGAGTTAAATTCATATGATCACAAGAAATATTCAATACTTGACACTTGTAGGGCGGCTTACCAAAGATTGCTAAGACCATCTAAGACACATGGCGTTTTAAGCCGGACAATTCAGTGGTCACCTCTTCGAGAGCCACCTCTGCTTTCTCAGCTCGATGGGTTAAGGAAATCTTTTCCTCAGCCCAGGCCTTTTTCTCAACTTCAAACTCGGCGCTCAATTTTTCTTGTTCAGGCACAATGAATTCAAATTTGGAGTTTGCTCCTTGAGTCTCCGTCTCTTGCAGCTCCAAGCGGTTCTTCAATTCAGACAACTTTGATTCAAGTTGAGCAGTGGTGGTCTGTACATGTACCGGGTTAAAATCATAAACATTAGTATGCAATATTAAGTCCCAAGCCTTTTGCAAGCAACAACACTTGGCACTTGGGGGCTAATTTCTACCGAAAGATTTGTCTAAGTGGCGGCTTATGAGAGTAAAGTTCCAAGAACTTTGCAAGCAAGAGTACTTGACACTTGGGGACTAATGCATATTTGTGTTCAAAGTTACACAAGTACTATCTTCTACACATGCATGTGAAGGAACATCTCATTAATACTAGCTAAACCGGCCCTTGGGGACTACGAATTAAGCCGGATTTTAAGGTTTTATCAAAGGATATTACTAATGCTCATAAATTTGTTCTAAGTCTACATCATATTCATCATAAGCAGTAGACTTGGGGGCTGGCATAGTAAGTTTAATTCAATGAAGGGAAGAATTTATACCTCAAATTTCTGGTGCATTTGTTTTACCATGTCAACTTCACGATCACGACTGCTATGCACCTGGTTAAGATAACCAGAGAAAACTTCGCCAATGCTCAAGTGAGTATAGTCAGCAACGTCAAATCTGGCTTTACGGCATTCAATGTGCTCCTCCTTAGCAGAACACTTGGCTAGCACAGTAGGTCTCCCCGGCTCAGTATAGCCGGTCTTGGTAATTTCCACATCAGCATCTTGTGGGTCGGCTGTCTTAGCCGGGCTTGAAGCTTCAGGGTTTACAGAGCCGTCGACGATTTGATCGACATGCGGATCAGCAGTCATTGTTGGCATGTCATGAACTGGCTCAAGTGGCAGCTCAGGAACAGAGGCCTCTGGCGCTGCGGGTTGAAGCTCTGGCTCATTAACGGTCGGTTCTTTGGCCGGTTTGTTTTTCTTCGTCCTCTTACTGGGCTTTGCTTTTCCACTCCATAAAATCAAAGAGGTTAGTACAGATATAAAGGTTCAATGAGTACATGATAAGTAAAACGCCATTACCCTGGAGTGGTCTTAAAAGCCAACATGTTGGACTGAATTGAGTCGCCGAAAGAATGTGAAGTTTCCTGATAATTTTAATCAGAAGAGTTGAGCGGTTGACGAGTGAGACCCGCCAAAGGATAAAAAGAATTTAAGTAAGAGGAGACCTCATTCCGATGCTTCCTTGGCATATTTGGTAAGTCGGAGGAGAGTTCCGCATCCTTGCTGGTCCGGGTCTGCCTCCCGCTCTCATGAATCTGTCGCTTCAAAAGAAAGTGAGGGTCCTGGTAAGCTAAGGGGTGTGAAAATCTTACTTTCCGGGTTACTCTTCGGATTTTTGCCTTGGCAAAGGTTCTGAGTCGGAGGAAATAATAGTTACCTCTTCATCCACTCCCTAACTCGTTCCCGTGTCATCCTGATGATAATTAGTATCAATAAGATGGTTAAAAACTTAGCCAAGGGAGTCAAGGGCTACCTCTGAATCAGAGGAGTCATCCAGTTGAAGCAGATCAGAAGCGCTGGGCTTCTTTCCTCTTTTCTTGACGGCGGCTTTCCTGGCGGTTTTCTTGGCCTTCCTGGCTCTCTTTGCAGCCTCATGGTCATATTTTTTCTTCCAAAACTTATCATCAGCCTGTGAAAATCAGCAAGGGTTTGAGTTAAGAAAAAACATCAAAGAGAAAGGTGAAATAACTAAGCTTGGCGGCTTACCCCTGGAGCCGGGTTAGCTTTGCAGAAAGGGCTTAGGCCCACCTTGCCACAGTCGGCTAGGCTTTCATTGAAAAGTGACTTTGTCATTTCATCGACAACATCATCAGGTAAATTGTCAGGGTTGTGGCACAGAGGATCCTTTTTGTATCCTATATAAGTACATATTTACCAGAAGCGACGACTCAGCGGGATGACCCGCCATGCGACCAAGCACCGGACCAAATCAATGCCATTTAAGTCGTTCCCTAGAAGAGCTTTGATCTTTGCAAGGGTAGGGGCGAGCTTCTGGCAATCAACAGTTGACAACTTGTATGGAAGAGGATGATTGGACTCAAGGCGTAGGGCACGGAAGCCGGGAAAAGGGTTCTCATCAGCCGGAGAAGTATCTTGACAGTAGAACCAAGTATGGTTCCAGTCTTTGGGGTGACTCGGTGATTGTGCATAAGGAAAGATGACGTCTCTCCGTCGTTGGATTGAGACCCCGACCAGTTCCAAACTCGGTCCGTTGGAATATTCATTCTGGCGATTCAAATAAAACAATTCCCTGAAAAGTACCAAGCTGGGTTCTTCTTCAAGGTACACCTCACAGAACACTTGAAAGTTGCAGATGTTAGACACGGAATTGGGTCCGATGTCTTGAGGACGAAGATCAAAAAAGTGCAGAACATCTCTGAAGAACTTTGAGCCGGGGGGCGAAAGCCCCGGTTCATGTGATCCGTGAAGACAATGACTTCCCCTTCTTTAGGCTGAGGTTTTTCTTCTGTTGGATCAGGAGCCCAGTACGACATGACATCTTTCTTTGGCAGATAGCCGGTTTTCACAAAATAATCGAGTGTGCCCTCTGTAACGATGGATTTGACCCAGTTGCATGAAGTGATTGTTTTTGGTGGCATTATGAAGAAGGAAGCCTAATAAAGAGTAAATTTGCCGGTTCAAATTTAAGCCGAAGGAAAAGTATTGCAGCATATATTTAGAATGACGGCTTACACAGGGGGCCTAATGATATATGACTAATTACGTCAGGTTATTTAAACCGTCATGAGCAGTCTAGTTATTTAAGCCGCCATGAGTAGTTGATGTTATCTATTGAGCATTGCAATTTAAGCCAGTGGTTTGAGCCGCCATGGCTAGGTGGATCTATCAAAACGCAGATTTTTTGGCTAAGTATCACACAAACAAGTTTTGCAGATTGCAATCATTATTTTGGATCACTGGCTGTTCAAAATAAGGAAAAATAACTCGAACTAAAAAAAACCAGTACAGATGAGTTCATAAGCTCTAAAAGGGAACTTTTCTTACAGGAAAGGGGATCTGCTAGTATGAAAGATAAAAGTAAAACAACTCCCGCATATGTTTTGTACCGTTTTTAGATCAAAAGGTGCTGCGGTGGACAGGCTAAGAATAACACTACAAAGAACAAGACGAAGAAGTCGAAACCCTAATGCAGATCTGAGATATAGGGAAGCAAGTACTTACAGATGCAGATTGACTGCGGAGGGGCGCCGATGTTTCTCTGGTTCGGCCAGGGTGATGCAGCGGCCAAGATTTGGTCGACGGTGCGCTTCACGGTGGCGGCGGAGCTCCAGAGGCAGAAGGTTGCGATAGGAAGAAGATCATGGAAAGGGGGAGAATGAGAAGAAGACCGGTCGCGAGTATTTATAAGGGAAGACTCATAAGTGGGTGCAAAAAACGAGGAGGCCAAAAACATGGTTATCAAGCTACCTAGACGCCTCTTTTTTGGGATGGTTATTAAGATAAGGATCCGTTGAGATATGTTAGACAAAGTGTGAATTAATGGAAGGTGACGTCATGGCGGGTTATCACAAATCCAGAAGATGACGTCATGGCGGGTTACAAATCCTCGCACAAGGAGAGAAGATTTTTCTAAGTATTGAAGACTAACATGAACCAATTCAAATCAATCTGGGGCCTAATGTTGGGGATATGACTATTAGGCATGACCCGCCCAGGAGGGGCTAGGTCTTACCTATGGAGATTCATTATTATGAAGCACACGAAGATACTTGAAGATGTCGGTTCAACTAAGGGCCCAAGGCCCAAAGGCGACTAAAGGCCCGTAGAGATAAACCGACATGTATGTATGACTTATATTGTAAGGCAAGAATAGATAGTCACCGAGCCGGACACTGTTTATGAGCCAGCCGGGACCCTGTGAGCCGCTGGGTTATGTCTAATACACAACCTTCTTCTTGTAGACGTTGTTGGGCCTCCAAGTGTAGAGGTTTGTAGGACAGTAGCAAATTTCCCTCAAGTGGATGACCTATGGTTTATCAATCCGTGGGAGGTGTAGGATGAAGATGGTCTCTCTCAAACAACCCTGCAACCAAATAACAAAGAGTCTGTTGTGTCCCCAACACACCCAATACAATGGTAAATTGTACAGGTGCACTAGTTCGGCGAAGAGATGGTGACACAAGTGCAATATGGATGGTAGATATAGGTTTTTGTAATCTGAAATTATTAAAACAGCAAGGTAACTAATGATAAATGTGAGCACAAACAGTATTGCAATGCTAGGAGACAAGGCCTAAGGTTCATACTTTCACTAGTGCAAGTTCTCTCAACAATAATAACATAACGGGATCATATAACTATCCCTCAACATGCACCAAAGAGTCACTCCAAAGTCACTAATAGCGGAGAACAAATGAAGAGATTATCGTAGGGTACGAAACCACCTCCAAGTTATCCTTTCTGATCGATCTACTCAAGAGGCTATAGTAAAATAACACAAAGCTATTCTTTCCATTCGATCTATCAAAGAGTTCATACTAGAATAACACCTTAAGACACAAATCAACCAAAACCCTAATGTCACCTAGATACTCCAATGTCACCTCAAGTATCCGTGGGTATGATTATACAATATGCATCACACAATCTCAGATTCCACTACTCAACCAACATAAAGAACTTCAAAGAGTGCCCCAAAGTTTCTACCGGAGAGTCAAGACAAAAACGTGTGCCAAACCCTATGCATAAGTTCACAAGGTCACCGAACCCGCAAGTTGATCACCAAAACGTACATCAAGTAGATCATGTGAATGTCCCATTGTCACCATAGATAAGCACATGCAAGACATACATCAAGTGTTCTAAAATCCTCAAAGACTCAATCCGATAAGATAACTTCAAAAGGAAAACTCAATCCATTACAAGAGAATAGATGGGGAGAAACATCTTAAGATCCAGCTATAATAGCAAAGCTCGCAGTACATCAAGATCGTGCCATATCAAGAACACGAGAGAGAGAGAGAGAGAGATCAAACACATAGCTACTGGTACATACCCTCAGCCCCGAGGGTGAACTACTCCCTCCTCGTCATGGAGAGCGCCAGGATGATGAAGATGGCCACCGGTGAGGGATTCCCCCTCCGGCAGGGTGCCGAAACGGCGGAACTCCCTATCTATTTGCTCCTCGATGTTTTCAGGGTATATGGACATATATAGGTGAAAGAAGTCGGTCAGGGGAGCCACGAGGGGCCCACAAGGGTGGGGGCGCGCCCAGGGGGTAGGGCGCGCCCTAGACCCTCGTGGATTCCTCGAAGATTCCCTGACGTATACTCCAAGTCTCCGGGATTGCTTCCGTTCCAAAAATTAACTCTCCCCAAGGTTTCATTCCGTTTGGACTCCGTTTGATATTCCTTTTCTATGAAACCATGAAATAGGCAAAAAACAGCAATATGGGCTGGGCCTCCGGTTAATAGGTTAGTCCCAAAAATAATATAAAAGTGTATAATAAATCCCATTAAACATCCAAAATAGGTAATATAATAGCATGAATACTTCATAAATTATTGATATGTTGGAAATGTATCAGCATCCCCGAGTTTAATTCCTGCTCGTCCTCGAGTAGGTAAATGATAAAAGAAAGAATTTATGAAGTGTGAATGCTAGCAGGTGCACAAGTTTGATCACTGATAATTTCAGTCACCTTTTCTAGCATCATGATATGTCATAACAGTAGATCATCTCATAAAAAAATTCATCATCAAGTAACAAGCTATTCACATGTTAAAGTATAGATCATAAACTTTCTTGAAAACTAGCAAACAGATTCTGAGTCATCAAACAATTGCAATTCATCTTATCTTTAGGAAGGTTCTATGTCAGAGCTTTAATTTAGCAAACTCCACAGACTCAACTATCATTTAATCTTTCACAATTGCTAACACTCATGTGATATTTGTGGGTTCAAAGTTTTAATCGAACACAGAGAAAGATAGGGGCTTATAGTTTTGCCTCCCAACCTTCTACCTCAAGGGTAATGGCAACAATAATAATTTATGAACGCCTACATCCAAGTGGATATATATATATCCGGATCACCCCAACACAAAGTGCTTCCCAAAGGAAAAAGTTAAAAAAGGAAAGGTGGTGATGACCATGACTCTTCCATAAGGGTAGAAGATAATAGTAAAAGATAGGACCTTCATAGAGGGAATCAGAGGTTGTCATGCGCTTTGATGGTTGGATGCTGATACGTCTCCAACGTATCTATAATTTTTGATTGTTCCATTCTATTATATCACCTGTTTTGGATGTTTATGGGCTTTACTTTACACTTTTATATCATTTTTGGGACTAACCTACTAACCGGAGGCCCAGCCCGTATTGTTGTTTTTTTGCCTATTTCAGTATATCAAAGAAAAGGAATATCAAACGGAGTCCAAATGGAATGAAACCTTAGGAAACGTGATTTTTGGAACAAACGTGATCCAGAGGACTTGGAGTGCAAGTCAAGAAGCTCCTGAGGCGGCCACGAGGGTGGAGGCCCCCCCTATAGGGCGCGCCCCCTGTCTCGTGGGCCCCTCGGGCGTCCACCGACGTACTTCTTCCTCCTATATATACCCATGTACCCTGAAACCATCAGGGGAGCCACTGAAGAAATATTTCCGCCACCGTAACCTTCTGTATCCGCGAGATCCCATCTTGGAGCCGTCGTCGGCACTCTGCCGGAGGGGGAATCCACCACGCAGGGCTTCTACATCAACACCATAGCCCTTCCGATGAGTTGTGAGTAGTTTACCATAGACCTTCGGGTCCATAGTTATTAGCTAGATGGCTTCTTCTCTCTTTTTGGATCTCAATACCATGTTCTCCCCCTCTCTTGTGGAGATCTATTCGATGTAACTCTTTTTGCGGTGTGTTTGTCGAGATTTGATGCATTGTGGGTTCATGATCAAGTTTACCTATGAGAAATATTTGAATATATTCTGAATTCTTTTATGTACGATTGAGTTATCTTTGCAAGTCTCTTCGAATTATTGGTTTGGTTTGGCCTACTAGATTGATCTTTCTTGCCATGGGAGAAGTGCTTAGCTTTGGGTTCAATCTTGCGTTGTCCTTTCCCAGTGACAACAGGGGCAGCAAGGCACGTGTTGTATTGTTGCCATCGAGGATAAAAAGATGGGGTTTAATCATATTGCATGAGTTTATCCCTCTACATCATGTCATCTTTCTTAAAGCGTTACTCTGTTCTTATGAACTTAACACTCTAGATGCATGCTGGATAGCAGTCGATGTGTGGAGTAATAGTAGTGGATGGAGGCAGGAGTCGGTCTACTTGTCACGGACATGATGCCTATATACATGATCATGCCTAGATAATCTCATAATTATTCGCTTTTCTATCAATTGCTCGATAGTAATTTGTTCACCCACCGTAATACTTATGCTATCTTGAGAGAAGCCTGTAGTGAAACCTATGGCCCCCGGGTCTATCTTTTATCATATATGCTTTCAATCTACTTTTATTTGCATCTTTACTTTTCCAATCTATATCATAAAATACCAAAAATATATTTATCTTATCATATTATCTCTACCAGATCTCACTTTCGCAATTGGCCATGAAGGGATTGACAACCCCTTTATTGTGTTGGTTGCGAGTTCTTTTGTTTGTTTGTGTAGGTTCGTGGGACTTGTGAGGAGCCTCCTACTGGATTGATACCTTGGTTCTCAAAAACTGAGGGAAATACTTATGCTACTATGCTGCATCACCCTTTCCTCTTCAAGGAAAACCAACGCAAGCTCAAGACGTAGCAAGAAGGATTTCAGGTGCCATTGCCGGGGAGGTCTTCGCTCAAGTCAAGACATACCAAGTACCCATCACAAACGCATCTCCCTCGCATTTACATTATTTTCCATTTGCCTCTCGTCTTCCTCTCCCCCACTTCACACTTGCCGTTTTATTCGCCCTCTCTTTCCCAACCTCCTCTCTTTTTCGCTTGCCTTTTTTGTTTGCTTGTGTGTTGGATTACTTGCTGCCATGGCGCAAGATAATACCAAATTGTGTGATTTCTTTAATACCAATAATAATGATTTCCTTAGTACTCTGATTGCTCCTCTTAATGATGTTGAGTCTTGTGAAATCAATGATGCTTTGCTGAATCTTGTTATGAAAGATCAATTCTCCGGCCTTCCTAGTGAAGATGCTGCTACCCATCTAAACAACTTTGTTGATTTGTGTGAGATGAAAAAGAAAAAAGATACAAATAATGATATTGTTAAATTGAAGTTATTTCCGTTTTCACTTAGAGATCGTGCTAAAGTTTTGTTTTCGTCTTTGCCTAAAAATAGTATTGATTCTTGGAACAAGTGCAAAGATGCTTTTATCTCTAAGTATTTTCCTCCCGCTAAGATCATCTCGCTTAAGAATGATATTATGAATTTTAAATAACTTGATCATGAGCATGTTGCCCAATCTTGGGAAAGAATGAAATTGATGATTCGCAATTTCCCTACTCATGGTTTGAATTTATGGATGATCATACAAATTTTTTATGCCGAATTGAATTTTGCTTCTAGAAATCTTTTAGATTTGGCCGCGGGAGGCACGTTTATTGAAATCACCTTGGGAGAAGCTACAAAACTCCTTGATAATATCATGGCTAATTATTCTCAATGGCACACCGAACGATCTACTAATAAAAAAGTGCATGCTATAGAAGAAATTAATGTTTTGAGTGGAAAGATGGACAAACTTATGAGATTGTTTGCCACTAAGAGTGCTTCTATTGATCCCAATGATATGCCTTTATCTACCTTGATTGAGAATAATAATGAATCTATAGATGTGAACTTTGTTGGTAGGAATAATTTTGGCAACAATGCTTATAGAGGAAACTTTAATTCTAGACCGTTCCCTAGTAATCCCTCTAATAATTATGGCAATTCCTACAATAATTCTTATGGTAATTTTAATAAGATGCCCTCTGATTTTGAAAATAGTGTGAAAGAATTTTTGATTTCTCAAAAGAATTTTAATGCCTTGCTTGAAGAAAAATTGCTTAAAGTTGATAATTTGGCTAGGAACGTTGATACACTCTCTCTTGAAGTTTATTCTTTGAAACTTATATCTACTCCTCCTAAGCATGATATCAATGAGTCTCTCAAAGCTATGAGAAGTTACATTGACGAGTGCAAAGAAAGAACTGCTAGATTGTGTGCTAAGAAAGATTGTTGTGTTAAAGCGTGTTCTTCTAGTTTCCATGAAAATAATGATGAAGATCTTAAAGTTATTGATGTGTCCCCTATTAGATCTTTGTTTTGCAATATGAATCTTAATAATGATGGGACTGGAGATGAGTCAACTTTAGTTAAAAGGCGTCCCAATAATTCGGAGTTTTTAGATCTTGATGCTAAATTTGGTAAAAGTGGGATTGGAGAGGTCAAGACTTTAAATAGCATTGAACCCACTATCTTGGATTTCAAGGAATTTAATTATGATAATTGTTCTTTAGAAAGTTGTATTTCCTTGTTGCATTCCGTTGTTAATTCTCCTCATGCTTATAGTTAAAATAAAGCCTTTACCAAACATATTGTTGATGCCTCGATGCAATCTTTTGATGAAAAACTTAACTTGGGAGTTTCTATACCTAGAAAACTTAATGATGAGTGGGAACCTACTATAAAGATTAAAATTAAAGATTATGAGTGTTTTGCTTTATATGATTTGGGTGCTAGTGTTTCCACGATTCCGAAAACTTTATCTGATATTCTAGGCTTCCATGACCTTGATGATTGCTCTTTAAATTTGCACCTTGCGGATTCCACCATTAAAAAGCCAATGGGAAGGATCAATGATGTTTTCATTGTTGCAAATAGAAATTTGGTGCCCGTAGATTTTATCGTTCTTGATATAGATTGCAATCTTTCTTGTCCTATTATTCTTGGTAGACCCTTAGAACGATTGGCGCGATTATTGATATGAAGGAAGGGAGTATTAGATTCCAATTTCCACTAAGGAAAGGCATGGAGCACTTTCCAAGAAATAAAATCAAATTACCTTAGGAATCTATCATGCGAGCTACTTATGAATCAAGTGCTAAAGATGGCACTAGTTAGATCTATCCTTGCTTTAATGCCTAGCTTGGGACATTAAACAATAGCGCTAGTTGGGAGGCAACCCAATTTTATTTGTGTTCTTTGTTTTTGTTCCTGTTTAGTAATAAATTTTGCATCTACTTTCTGTTTAGATGTGTTTTCTTGTTTTATTTAGTGTTTGTGCCAAGTAGAACCTATAGGATAACCTATGATATGAGTTAATTTGATTCTGCTGAAAAATAGAAACTTTGCGCTAACCAGAAAAAAAATCAATAAATCACAGAAACGTGCTTTTCTGCTGATTCTTTTTGCTGTAGATCAATAGACAAATTGTTTAGGACTTCCTATTTATGTAGGATTTTTGGAGTTCCAGAAGTAACCGAAAGTTACAAATTACTACAGATTATTCTGTTTCTGACAGATTCTGCCTTTCGTGTGTTGTTTGCTTATTTTGATGCATCTATGGCTAGTATGTAAGGGTATGATCCATAGAGAACTTGGAATACAGTAGGTTTAACACCAATATAAATAAAGAATGAGTTCATTACAGTACCTTATGTGGTGGTTTTTCTTTCTTTCACTAACGGAGCTTATGAGATTTCATGTTGAGTTTTGTGTTGTGAAGTTTTCAAGTTTTGGGTAAAGATTTGATGGACTATGGAATAAGGAGTGGCAAGAGACTAAGCTTGGGGATGCCCAAGGCACCCCAAGATATTCAAGAATATCCAAAAGCCTAAGCTTGGGGATGCCCCTGGAAGGCATCACCTCTTTCGTCTTTGTTCATTGGTAACTTTACTTGGAGCTATATTTTTATTCGCTACATGATATGTGTTTTGCTTGGAGCATCGTGTATTATATGAGTCTTTGCTTGTTAGTTTACCAAAATCATCCTTGATTTAAACACCTTTTGGGAGAAACCTACTTGATTGGAATTTATTAGAATACTCTATGTGCTTCACTTATACCTTTGAGCTACATAACTTTTGCTCTAGTGCTTCACTTATATCTTTTAGAGAACGGCGGTGACTTAATTTTGAAGAAATTGTTGATCTCTCATGCTTCACTTATATTATTTTGAGAGCCTTTTAGAACAGCATGGTATTTGCTATGGTTATAAAATTGGTCCTAGAATGATGAGCATCCAAGTTGGGTATAATAAAAACTATCATACAAAGTGAATTGGATGCTATTATCAATTTGATACTTGATAATTGTTTTGAGATATGGAGGTAATGATATTAGAGTCATGCTAGTTGGGTCATTATGAATTTAAAGAATGCTTGTGTTGAAGTTAGCAAGTCCCGAAGCATGCACGTATGGTTAAAGTTGTGTAACAAATTTGAAACATGAGGTGTTATTAGATTGTGCATCCTTATGAGTGGTGGTCGCGGACAAGAGATGGTCTTTTCCTACCAATCTATCGCTCTAGGAGCATGCGCATAGTGCTTGGTTTTGATGACTTGTAGATTTTTGCAATAAGTATATGAGTTCTTTATGACTAATGTTGAGTCCATGGATTATACGCACTTTTATCTTTCCATCATTGCTAGCCTCTTTGGTACCGTGCATTGCCCTTTCTCACCTTGAGAGTTGGTGCAAACTTTGCCGATGCATCCAAACCCTGTGATACGATATGCTCTATCACACATAAACCTCCTTATATCTTCCTCAAAACAGCCACCGTACCTACCTATGATGGCATTTCCATAGCCATTCCGAGATATATTGCCATGCAACATTCCACTGTTCCGTTTATCATCATGACATACATTACTATTGCCATATTGCCTTGCATGATCATGTAGTTAACATCGTATTTGTGGCAAAGCCACCATGCATAATCTTTTCATACATGTCACTCTTGATTCATTGCCCATCCCAGTACACCGCCGGAGGCATTCATATAGAAGTCATATCTTGTTCTAGTTTCGAGTTGTAAATATATAAGTGTGATGATCATCATTATTAGAGCATTGTCCCTAAAGAAAAAAAAGAAAGGCCAAAAATAAAAAAAAGAAAGGCCAAAGAAAAAAAAGAAAAAGCAAAAAAGGGAGGCCATAGAAAAATAGGAAAGGCCAAAGAAAAAAAGCAAAAGAAGAAAGAAAAAGAAAAAGGGGGAATGTTACTATCTTTTTCCACTCTTGTGCTTCAAAGTAGCACCATGTTCTTCATATAGCGAGTCTCATATGTTGACACTTTCATATACTAGTGGGAATTTTTCATTATAGAACTTGTCTTGTATATTCCTACGATGGCTTCCTCAAATGCCCTAGGTCTTTGTGAGAAAGCAAGTTGGATGCATACCCACTAGTTTCTTTTGTTGAGCTTTCATACATTTATAGCTCTAGTGCATCCGTTGCATGGCAATCCCTATTCCTCATGTTAACATCAATTGATGGGCATCTCCATAGCCCGTTGATTATCCTCGTCAATGTGAGACTTTCTCCTTTTTGTCTTCTCCACACAATCCCCATCATTATATTCTATTCCACCCATAGTGCTATATCCATGGCTCACGTTCATGTATTGCGTGAAAGTTGAAAACCTTTGAGATTATTTAAGTAGGAAACAATTTTTTGGCTTGTCATCGGGGGTGTATGAGATGGGAGCATTTTTGTGTGACGAAAATGAAGCATAGCCTAACTATATGATTTTGTAGGGATAAACTTTCTTTAGCCATGTTATTTTGAGAAGACATGATTGCTTTGATTAGTATGCTTGAAGTATTATAATTTCTTATGTCAATATGAACTTTTATTTTGAATCATTTGGATCTGAACATTCATGCCACAAAAAAGAGAAATACATTGAGAATTATGCTAGGTAGCATTCCACATCAAAAAATTTGTATTTATCATTTACCTACTCGAGGACGAGTAGGAATTAAGCTTGGGGATGCTTGATACGTCTCCAACGTATCTATAATTTTTGATTGTTCCATGCTATTATATTACCTGTTTTGGATGTTTATGGGCTTTACTTTACACTTTTATATCAGTTTTGGGACTAACCTACTAACCGGAGGCCCAGCCCGTATTGCTGTTTTTTTGCCTATTTCAGTATATCGAAGAAAAGGAATATCAAACGGAGTCCAAATGGAATGAAACCTTCCGAGGGCTTGGAGTGCAAGTCAAGAAGCTCCCGAGGCAGACACGAGGGTGGAGGGCGCCCCTGCCCCCTATAGGGCACGCCACCTGTCTCATGGGCCCCTTGGGCGTCCACCGACGTACTTCTTCCTCCTATATATACCCATGTACCCCGGAACCATTAGGGGAGCCACCAAAGAAATATTTCCGCCACCGTAACCTTCTGTATCCACGAGATCCCATCTTGGAGCCATCGTCGGCACTCTGCCGGAGGGGGAATCCACCATGGAGGGCTTCTACATCAACACCATAGCCCTTCCAATCAGTTGTGAGTAATTTACCACAGACCTTCGGGTCCATAGTTATTAGCTAGATGGCTTCTTCTCTATTTTTGGATCTCAATACCATGTTCTCCCCCTCTCTTGTGGAGATCTATTCGATGTAACTCTTTTTGCAGTGTGTTTGTCGAGATCCAATGAAATGTGCGTTTATGTTCAAGTTTATCTATGAGAAATATTTGAATCTATTCTGAATTCTTTTATGTATGATTGAGTTATCTTTGCAAGTCTCTTTGAATTATCGGTTTGGTTTGGCCTACTAGATTGATCTTTCTTGCCGTGGGAGAAGTGCTTAGCTTTGGGTTCAATCTTGCGGTGTCCTTTCCCAGTGACAGCAGGGGCAGCAAGGCACGTATTGTATTGTTACCATCGAGGATAAAATGATGGGGTTTATATCATATTGCATGAGTTTATCCCTCTACATCATGTCATCTTTCTTAAAGTGTTACTCTTTTCTTATGAACTTAATACTCTAGATGCATGCTGGATAGCGGTCGATGTGTGGAGTTATAGTGGTGGATGCAGGCAGGAGTCGGTCTACTTGTCACGGACATGATGCCTATATACATGATCATGCCTAGATAATCTCATAATTATTCGCTTTTCTATCAATTGCTCGACAGTAATTTGTTCACCCATTACTTATGCTATCTTGAGAGAAGCCTCTAGTGAAACCTATTGCCCTTAGGTCTATCTTTTATCATATGCGCTTTTAATCTACTTTTATTTGCATCTTTACTTTTCCAATCTATATCATAGAATACCAAAAATATATTTATCTTATCATATTATCTCTATCAGATCTCACTTTTGCAAGTGGCCGTGAAGGGATTGACAACCCCTTTATCGCGTTGGTTGCAAGTTCTTTGTTTGTTTGTGTAGGTGAGTGGGACTTGTGAGGAGCCTCCTACTGGATTGATACCTTGGTTCTCAAAAACTGAGGGAAATACTTACGCTACTGTGATGCATCACCCTTTCCTCTTCAAGGAAAACCAACGCAAGCTCAATACGTAGCAGATACAAAAGAACGTCAGTTTATATTGCCTCTTGTGATAAAAACCTTTATTATGCAGTCCGTCACTTTTATTTCTTCCCTATCACAAGTTCGTATAAAGCTTATTTTCTTCGCACTAATAGATCATACATATTTAGAGAGCAATTTTTATTGCATGCACCGATGACAACTTACTTGAAGGATCTTATTCAATCCTTAGGTAGGTATGGTGGACTCTCATGGCAAAACTGGTTTAAGGGATGTTTGGAAGCACAAGTAGCATTTCTACTTGGTGCAAAGAATTTGGCTAGAATGAGAGGGAAACGCAAGCTCAACATGTTGGATGATCCAAGACAATATAACATTTCAAATATAGGAAAACATAACCCATTATGTTGTCTTCCTTGTCCAACATCAATGTTTTAGCATGTCATTTTTTAATGAGTGCTCACAATTACAAAAGATGTCCAAGATAGTATATTTATATGTGATATCTCACTTCCTTCAATATTCTTTCATGAATTGTTCAAGTGATCAATACAATGTTTGCTAACCTTCAATAAATTTACC
The DNA here is from genome assembly GCA_900231445.1 of Triticum turgidum subsp. durum. NCBI lineage: Eukaryota > Viridiplantae > Streptophyta > Magnoliopsida > Poales > Poaceae > Triticum > Triticum turgidum. Next base: position 547,321,782 of record LT934114.1, read on the forward strand.
ACCTCTACTTCTTATATGTGAAGTCATTACTCCCCAGAGGATAAGAATATGAAACATATATAATTTCAGATTTATGATATTCAAATCATTCAACCATTTACTCATAACATATAAGTGAAGCACACGAGTAAATGATAAACTACTTCCAAAAAGATATAAGTGAAGATCAATGAGTAGTTAAATAATTATGTAACTATGTGAAGACTCTCTCTCATTTAAGAATTTCAGATCTTGGGATATTATTCAAACAGCAAGCAAAACAAAAAAAACTACATTTCAAGGATAGCACAGCTCATGTGAAGAAGCAAAAACTTAGGATCAACCGATACTAACCGATAATTGTTGAATAAGAAAGGTGGGACGCCTACCGGGGCATACCCAAGCTTGGATGCTTGAGACTTCTTAAAATATTATCTTGGGGTACCTTGAGCATCCCCAAGCTTGAGCTTTTGTGTCTCCTTGATTCCTCTCATATGACGGTTTTCCTAAATCTCAAAAACTTCATCGACACAAAACTCAACAAGAACTCGTGAGATAAGTTAGTATAAACCAATGCAAAAACCTTATCATTTTCTAGTATAACAAATCAATAAAATTATTATTCAACATTTCATACTAAATTTCTATGCATATTTAATATTCATATCCTCAAATATAATCATTAAACAAGCAAACATATGCAAACAATGCAAACATAACAGCAATCTGCCAAAACAGTACAGTCTATAAAGAATGCAAGATTCATCATACTTACATAACTCCAAAAATTATGAGAAAAATACTACACTATAGAATATTTATCAGATCTTAATATTCAACAAGTTTCAATTTTATATCATTCCGTAACTTTTCTAGGGAATTTTTGCAACAGCGGTAAACTTTCTGTTTTGTAACAGCAACATGTATACTTGCAAAATAAGCATGGTAATGTATATCCTTGACATTTTTTGTTGAAAATATAGATTCAAAACATTATTATAAATAACATCAAGAAAATACTAACAAAATAAAATTACTCTCCAAGCAAAACACATATCATGTGGTGAATAAAAATATAGCTCCAAGTAAAGTTACCGATGAACGAAGACGAAAGAGGGGATGCCATCCGGGGCATCCCCAAGCTTAGGCTCTTGGTTGTCCTTGAATATTACCTTGGGGTGCCTTGGGAATCCCCAAGATTAGGATATTGCCACTCCTTATTCCATAGTCCATCGAATCTTTACCCAAAACTTGAAAACTGCACAACACAAAATTCAACAGAAAACCTCATAAGCTTCGTTAGTATAAGAAAATAAAACCACCACTTAGGTGCTGTCGTGAACTCATTCTAAATTCATATTGTTGTAATATCTACTGTATTTCAACCTCTCTATAGTTCATAGCCTCCGATACAACTCATAGATTCATCAAAATAAGCAAACAACACATAGAAAACAGAATCTGTCAAAAACAGAACAGTTTGTAGTAATCTGTATCAAACGTATACTTATGGAACTCCAAAAATTCTGAAATAAATTGTTGGTACTGAGGAATTTGTCGATTAATCATCTGCAAAAAGGATCAACCTAAAATCACTCTCCAGTAAAAAAATGACAGCTATTCTCATGAGCGCTAAAGTTTCTGTTTTTTACAGCAAGATCGCATAGACTTCACCCATGTCTTCCCAAAGGTTCTACTTGGCACAAACACTAATTAAAACATAAACCACATCTAACCATAGGCTAGATGAATTATTTATTAATAAACAGGAACAAAAAGCAAAGAAACAGAAATCAAAATGGGTTGTCTCCCAACAAGCGCTAATGTTTGACGCCCCTAGCTAGGCATGATGATTTCAATGATGCTCACATAAAAGATAAGAATTGAAACATAAAGATAGCATCATGAAGAATATGACTAGCACATTTAAGTCTAACCCACTTACTATGCATAGGGGTTTTGGAGTGCAAGTCAAGAAGCTCCCGAGGCAGACACGAGGGTGGAGGGCGCCCCTGCCCCCTATAGGGCACGCCACCTGTCTCGTGGGCCCCTCGGGCGTCCACCGACGTACTTCTTCCTCCTATATATACCCATGTACCCCGGAACCATTAGGGAAGCCACCGAAGAAATATTTCCGCCACCATAACCTTCTGTATCCACGAGATCCCATCTTCGAGCCATCGTCGGCACTCTGCCGGAGGGGGAATCCACCACGGAGGGCTTCTACATCAACACCATAGCCCTTCCAATCAGTTGTGAGTAGTTTACCACAGACCTTCGGGTCCATAGTTATTAGCTAGATGGCTTCTTCTCTATTTTTGGATCTCAATACCATGTTCTCCCCCTCTCTTGTGGAGATCTATTCGATGTAACTCTTTTTGCAGTGTGTTTGTCGAGATCCAATGAATTGTGCGTTTATGATCAAGTTTATCTATGAGAAATATTTGAATCTATTCTGAATTCTTTTATGTATGATTGAGTTATCTTTGCAAGTCTCTTCGAATTATCGGTTTGGTTTGGCCTACTGGATTGATCTTTCTTGCCGTGGGAGAAGTGCTTAGTTTTGGGTTCAATCTTGCGGTATCCTTTCCCAGTGACAGCATGGGCAGCAAGGCACGTATTGTATTGTTACCATCGAGGATAAAATGATGGGGTTTATATCATATTGCATGAGTTTATCCCTCTACATCATGTCATCTTTCTTAAAGCGTTACTCTTTTCTTATGAACTTAATACTCTAGATGCATGCTGGATAGCGGTCGATGTGTGGAGTTATAGTAGTGGATGCAAGCAGGAGTCGGTCTACTTGTCACGGACATGATGCCTATATACATGATCATGCCTAGATAATCTCATAATTATTCGCTTTTCTATCAATTGCTCAACAGTAATTTGTTCACCCACCATAATACTTATGCTATCTTGAGATAAGCCTCTAGTGAAACCTATTGCCCTCAGGTCTATCTTTTATCATATACGCTTTCAATCTACTTTTATTTGCATCTTTACTTTTCCAATCTATATCATAGAATACCAAAAATATATTTATCTTATCATATTATCTCTATCAAATCTCACTTTTGCAAGTGGCCGTGAAGGGATTGACAACCCCTTTATCGCGTTGGTTGCAAGTTCTTTGTTTGTTTGTGTAGGTGCGTGGGACTTGTGAGGAGCCTCCTACTGGATTGATACCTTGGTTCTCAAAAACTAAGGGAAATACTTACGCTACTGTGATGCATCACCCTTTCCTCTTCAAGGAAAACCAACGCAAGCTCAATACGTAGCAGATACAAAAGAACGTCAGTTTATATTGCCTCTTGTGATAAAAACCTTTATTATGCAGTCCGTCGCTTTTATTTCTTCCCTATCACAAGTTCGTATAAAGCTTATTTTCTTCGCACTAATAGATCATACATATTTAGAGAGCAATTTTTATTGCATGCACCGATGACAACTTACTTGAAGGATCTTATTCAATCCTTAGGTAGGTATGGTGGACTCTCATGGCAAAACTGGTTTAAGGGATGTTTGGAAGCACAAGTAGCATTTCTACTTGGTGCAAAGAATTTGGCTAGAATGAGAGGGAAACGCAAGCTCAACATGTTGGATGATCCAAGACAATATAACATTTCAAATATAGGAAAACATAACCCATTATGTTGTCTTCCTTGTCCAACATCAATGTTTTAGCATGTCATATTTTAATGAGTGCTCACAATTGTAAAAGATGTCCAAGATAGTATATTTATATGTGATATCTCACTTCCTTCAATATTCTTTCATGAATTGTTCAAGTGATCAATACAATGTTTGCTAACCTTCAATAAATTTACCACCTCTACTTCTTATATGTGAAGTCATTACTCCCCAAAGGATAATAAATTTACCACCTCTACTTGCATAGAAATTTTACTACTCTCCACATAAGCAAATTTCTTCTCATGAATAGTAGTGGGAGCAAACTCAACAAAATAATTAGGGTTATTTAAATCTATGCCCCTCGTCTCTTAGTTGTGCTCACTTTTCCCCATTCGTTAACTTTTTACTCACTTTTCCCCGTCACTCAAAATTTTTGCCTTCACATTTTCCTCACTTTTGCCCCTAAAAAAGTGCTCAAAACCAAGGCAAAATGAGCGAGTGGGGAAAACTGAGCAGAACTAAGGAATTGGGGGCACAGATGGAATAAGCCCAAATAATTATCATGTGAAGCATAATCCAATTGAAAATTAAAATCACGATGACAAGTTTCATGGTTATATTTATTCTTAATAGCATACAAGTCATCACAATAATCATCATAGATAGAAACTTTGTTCTCATAATCAATTGGAACCTCTTCCAAAATAGTGGATTCATCACTAAATAAAGTCATGACCTCTCCAAATCCACTTTCATAATTACCACAATAATATTCAACATCCTCCAAAATAGTGGGATCATTACTTCCTAAAGTTGACACTCTTCCAAACCCACTTTCATCAGTATAATCATCATAAATAGGAGGCATGCTTTCATCATAATAAATATTCTCATCAAAACTTGGGGGACAAAAAATATCATATTCATCAAACATACCATACCCAAGCTTGTGGCTTTGCATATCATTAGCATCATGGGTATTCAAAGAATTCATACTAATAACATTGCAATCATGCTCCTCATTCAAAGATTTAGTGCCAAACATTTTATAGACTTCTTCTTCCAGCACTTGAGCACAATTTTCCTTACCATCATTGTCACGAAAGATATTAAAAAGATGAAGCGTATGAGGCAAAATCAATTCCATTTGTTTGTAGTTTTCTTTTATAACTAAACTAGTGATAAAACAATAAACTAAAAGATTCTATTGCAAGATCTAAAGATATACCTTCAAGCACTCACCTCCCCGGCAACAGCGCCAGAAAAGAGCTTGATCTCTACTACACAACCTTCTTCTTGTAGACGTTGTTGGGCCTGCAAGTGCACATGTTTGTAGGACAGTAGCAAATTTCCCTCAAGTGGATGACCGAAGGTTTGTCAATCTGTGGGAGGCGTAGGGTGAATATGGTCTCTCTCAAACTCTCAAGCAACCAAATAATAAAGAGTCTCTTGTGTCCCCAACACACCCAATACAATGGTAAATTTTATAGGTGCAATAGTTCAGCGAAGAGATGGTGATACAAGTGCAATATGGATGGTAGATATAGGTTTTTGTAATCTGAAATTAGAAAAACAGCAAGGTAACTAATGATAAATGTGATCACAAACGGTATTGCAATGGTAGGAAACAGGGCCTAAGGTTCATACTTTCACTAGTGCAAGTTCTGTCAACAATAATAACATAACTGGATCATATAACTACCCCTCAACATGCAACAAAGAGTCACTCCAAAGTCACTAATAGCGGAGAACAAATGAAGATATTATTGTAGGGTACAAAACCACCTCCAAGTTATCCTTTCTGATCGATCTACTCAAGAGTCCATAGTAAAATAACACGAAGCTATTCTTTTCGTTCGATCTATCATAGAGTTCATACTAGAATAACACCTTAAGGCACAAATCAACCAAAAACCTAATGTCACCTAGATACTCCAATGTCACCTCAAGTATCCGTGGGTATTATTATATGATATGCATCACACAATCTCAGATTCATCTATTCAACCAACATAAAGAACTTGAAAGAGTGCCCCAGAGTTTCTACCGGAGAGTCAAGAAAAAAACGTGCGCCAACCCCTATGCATAAGTTCACAAGGTCACTGAACATGCAAGTTGATCACCAAAAAGTACATCAAGTAGATCACGTGAATATACCATTGTCACCACAGATAAGCACATGCAAGACATACATCAAGTGTTCTCAAATCCTTAAAGACTCAATCCGATAAGATAACTTCAAAGGGAAAACTCAATCCATTACAAGAGAGTAGAGGGGGAAAAACTTCACAAGATCTAGCTGTAATAGCAAAGCTCACGGTACATCAAGATCGTACCATATCAAGAACAAGAGAGAGAGAGAGAGAGAGAGATCAAACACATAGCTACTGGTACATACCCTCAGCCCTGAGGGTGAACTACTCCCTCCTCATCATGGAGAGCGCCGGGATGATGAAGATGGCCACCGGTGAGGTATCCCCCCTCCGGAAGGGTGCCGGAATGGGCTCCAGAGAGGTTTTTGGTGGCTACAGAGGCTTGCGGCGGCGGAACTCCCGATCTATATACTCCTCGATGTTTTCAGGGTATATGAAAATATATAGGCGAACGAAGTCGGTCAGGGGAGCCACGAGGGGCCAACGAGGGTGGGCGGCGTGCCCAGGGGGTAGGGTGTGCCCTGGACCCTCGTGGCTTCCTTGAAGCTTCCCTCACGTCTACTCCAAGTCTCCTAGATTGCTTCCGTTCCAAAAATAACTCTCCCAAAGGTTTCATTCCATTTTGCCTCTGTTTGATATTCCTTTTCGGCAAAACACTGAAATAGGCAAAAAACAACAATACTGGTTGGGCCTCCGGTTAATAGGTTAGTCCCAAAAATAATATAAAAGTGTATAACAAAGCCCATTAAACATCCAAAACAGGTAATATAATAGCATGAATACTTCATAAATTATAGATACATTGGAGACGTATCAACATCCCCAAGCTTAATTCCTGCTCGTCCTTGAGTAGGTAAATGATAAAAGATAGAATTATTAAGTGTGAATGCTAGCAGGTGCGCAAGTTTGATCAAAGATAATTTGAGTCACCTTTTCTAGCATCATTATATGTCATAACAGTAGCTCATCTCATAAAACTTTTCATGATCAAGTAACAAGCTATTCACATGTTAAAGTATAGATTATAAACTTTCTTGAAAACTAGCAAGCCAGATTCTCAGTCATCAAACAATTGCAATTCATCTTATCTTCAGGAAGGGTCTATGTCAGAGCTTTGATTTAGCAAACTCCACACACTCAACTATCATTTAATCTTTCACAATTGCTAACACTCACATGATATTTAGGGGTTCAAAGTTTTAATCGAACATAGAGAAAGATAGGGGCTTATAGTTTCGCCTCCCAACCTTTTACCTCAAGGGTAATGTAAACAATAATAATTTATGAACGCCTACATCCAAGTGGATATATATATATATATATATCCGGATCACCACAACACAAAGTTCTTGCCAAAGGAAAAAATTAAAAAGGAAGGTGGTGATCACCATGACTCTTGCATAAGGGCAGAAGATAATAGTAAAAGATAGGCCCTTCGTAGAGGGAGGCAGAGGTTGTCATGCGCTTTTATGAGAAAGCCGATCATAAAAGTTTTGAATAATAATTTCTCTTGAGATCTCATGGTTGGGTGATAAGTCCATTTTGCATCATGCTTTTATATCGATATTTATTGCATTATGGGCTGTTACTACACATTATGTCACAGTACTTATGCCTTTTATCTCTTATTTTACAAGGTTAACATGAAGAGGGAGAATGCCGGCAGCTGGAATTCTGGGCTGGAAAAGGAGCAAATATTAGAGACCTATTCTGCACAACTCCAAAAGTCCTAAAACTCCACAAAAGTCAGTTTTGGGATATATTAGAAATATTGGGCGAAGAAAGCACCAGAGGTGAGCCACCCACTGTCCACGAGGGTGGAGAGCGCGCCATACCCCCTTGGGCGTGCCCCCTGCCTCGTGGGCCACCCGGCAGCCCCCCGATGCCCATCTTCTGCTATATGGTGTCTTTTGCCCTGGAAAAAATCATAAGGAAGCTTTTGGGATGAAGCGCCGCCATCTCGAGGCGGAACCTTGGCGGAAGCAATCTAGGGCGCCGGCGGAGCTATTCTCCCGGGAAACATCCCTCCAAGAGGGGGAAATCATTAGCATCGATCCTCTCATCAAGAGAGGGTCAATCTCCGTCAACATCTTCACCAGCACCATCTCCTCTCAAACCCTAGTCCATCTCTTGTATCTGATCTTTGTCTCAAAACCTCAGATTGGTACCTATGGGTTGCTAGTAGTGTTGATTACTCCTTGTAGTTGATGCTAGTTGGTTTATTCGGTGGAAGATCATATGTTCAGATCATTTATGCATATTAATACCCCTTTGATTATGAACATGAATATGATTTGTGAGTAGATACGTTTGTTCCTGAGGACATGGAAGAAGTCTTGTTATAAGTAGTCATGTGAATTCGGTATTCGTTCGATATTTTGATGACATGTATGTTGTCTCTCCTCTAGTGGTGTTATGTGAACGTCGACTACATGACACTTCACCATTGTTTGGGCCTAGGGAAAGGTATTGGGAAGTAATAAGTAGATGATGGGTTGCTAGAGAGGCAGAAGCTTAAACCCTAGTTTATGCGTTGCTTTGTAAGGGGCTGATTTGGATCCATATGTTTCATGCTATGGTTAGGTTTACCTTAATTCTTCTTTTGTAGTTGGGGATGCTTACGAGAGTGGTTAATCATGAGTGGGATGCTTGTCCAAGGAAGGGCAGTACCCAAGCACCGGTCCACCCACATATCAAATTATCAAAGTAACGAACACGAATCATACGAGCATTATGAAAACTAGCTTGACGATAATTCCCATGTGTCCTCAAGAGCACTTTGCTTTATATAAGAGTTTGTCCAGGCTTGTCCTTTGCTGCAAAAAGGATTGGACCACCTTGCTGCATCTTGTTTACTTTTGTTACTTGTTACACGTTATGAATTATCTTATCACAAAGCTATCTGTTATCGGTAATTTCAGTTCTTGTAGAGAATACCTTACTGAAAATCGCTTGTCATTTCCTTTTGCTCCTCGTTGGGTTCGACACTCTTACTTATCGAAAGGAATACGATAGATCCTGTATACTTGTGGGTCATCAAGACTCTTTTCTGGCGCCGTTGCCGAGGAGTGAAGTGCCTTTGGTAGGTGGAATTTGGTAAGGAAAAATTTATATAGTGTGCTAAAATTTACTATCACTTGTTACTATGGAGAATAATCCTTTGAGGGGCTTGTTCGGGGTATCTTCACCCCGAACAGAAGAGAAAAGAGTTGCTCCTCAACCTACTGAACCTACTAAAAATGCTCACTTTGAAATTCCTTCGGGTATGATAGAGAAACTGCTAGCTAATCCTATTACAGGAGATGGAACATTACATCCCGATATGCACCTAATCTATGTGGATGAAGTTTGTGGATTATTTAAGCTTGTAGGTATGCCCGAGGATGTTATCAAGAAGAAGGTCTTCCCTTTATATTTGAAGGGAAATGCATTGACATGGTTTAGGCTATGTGATGATATTGGATCATGGAACTACAACCGATTGAAATTGGAATTTCATTAGAAGTTTTATCCTATGCATTTGGTTGATCGTGATTGTTATTATATATATAATTTTTGGCTTCATGAAGGAGAAATTATCGCCCAAGCCCAGGGGAGGCTTAAGTCAATGTTATATTCATGCCCCAATCACGAGCTCTCAAGAGAAATTATTATTCAAAAAATTTATGCTCGGCTTTCTCTCAATAATCGCTCCATCCTCGATACTTCTTGTACTAGTTCTTTTATGATGAAGACTATTGAATTCAGATGGGATTTATTAGAAAGACTTAAACGCAAATCTGAAGATTGGGAACTCGACTAAGGTAAGGAGTCAGGTATAACACCTAAGTTTGATTGTGTTAAATCTTTTCTGGATACCGATGCTTTTCGTGAATCTAGCACTAAATATGGACTTGACTCTGAGATATTAGCTTCTTTCTGTGAATCATTTGCTACTCACGTTGATCTCCCTAAGGAGAAGTGGTTTAAATATCATCCTCCCATTGAATTAAAAGTAGTAGAACTTATTAAAGTTGAAGAAAATACTATTACCTATAATGTTGATCCTATTGTTCCTACCGCTTATATTGAGAAACCACCTTTCCTGTTAGAATAAATGATCATGCTAAAGCTTCAACTGTGGTTCATAAGAGTAATGCTAGAACACCTACACCCCCCTGAGCAAATTAAAGTTGAACCTAGTATTGATATGGTTAAAGATCTCTTGGTCGATAATATTGATGGGCATGTTATTTACTTCTGTGATGAAGCTGCTAGAATTGCTAGACCCGATACTAAAAATAAACATAGACCGGTTGTTGGCATTCCTGTTGTCTCTGTTAAAATAGGAGATCATTGTTATCATGGCTTATGTGATACGGGTGCTAGTGTGAGTGCAATAACTCATTCCTTATACAAAGAAATTATGCATGATATTGCACCTGCTGAGCTAGAAGATATTGATGTTACTATCAAGATTGCCAATAGAGACACTATTTCACCAATTGGGATTGTTAGAGATGTTGAAGTATTGTGCGGGAAAATTAAATATCCTACTGATTTTAAGGGCATTAGTCCCACTCTATTCTAGCACAAAATAAAACTGGAGAAAGATGCTAAACCAATTGTTGATCACCAATGATGGTTAAATCCTAAGATGAAAGAAGTGGTAAGAAATGAGATACTAAAGCTTCTGGAGGTAGGTATAATTTATCCTGTTGCTGATAGTCAGTGGGTAAGTCCTGTCCATTGTGTCCCTAAGAAAGGAGGTATCACTGTTGTTCCTAATGATAAGGATGAATTGATCCCACAAAGAATTGTTACATGTTATAGAATGGTAATTGATTTACGCAAATTAAATAAAGCTACTAGAAAAGATCGTTGCCCTCTTCCTTTTATTGATCAAATGCTAGAAAGATTGTCCAAACATACACATTTTTGCTTTCTAGATGGTTATTCTGGTTTCTCTCAAATACCTGTGTCAAAAGCAGATCGGGATAAGACCACTTTTACTTGCCCTTTCGGTACCTTTGCTTATAGACATATGCCTTTTGGTCTATGTAGTGCACCTGCTACCTTTCAAAGATGTATGACTGCTATATTCTCTGACTTTTGTGAAAAGATTTTTGAGGTTTTCATGGATGATTACTCCGTGTATGGAACTTCTTTTGATGATTGCTTAAGCAACCTTGATCGAGTCTTGCAGAGATGTGAAGAAACTAATCTTGTCCTAAATTGGGAGAAATGTCACTTTATGGTTAATGAAGGTATGTCTTGGGGCATAAAATTTCTGAAAGAGGTATTGAAGTTGATAAAGCTAAAGTTGACACTGATGAAAAGATGTCGTCTCCCAAGAAATCAAAGGTATAAGAAGTTTCCTTGGTCATGCCGGTTTTTATAGGAGGTTCATTAAAGACTTCTCAAAAATTTCTAGGCCTCTGACTAATCTCTTACAAAAAGATGTTACTTTTGTCTTTGATGATGATTGTGTAGAAGCATTTGAAATACTTAAGAAAGCCTTGATTTCTGCACCTATTGTTGAGCCACCTAATTGGAATTTACCCTTTGAAATTATGTGTGAGGCTAGTGATTATGCTATAGGTGCTGTTCTAGGACAAAGAGTTGATAAGAAATTAAATGTTATCCAATATGCTAGTAAAACACTAGACAGTGCCCAGAGAAATTATGCTACCACTGAAAAAGAATTTTTAGCAGTTGTGTTTTCTTGTGATAAGTTCAGACCTTATATTGTTGATTCCAAAGTAACTGTTCACACTGACCATGCTGCTATTAAATATCTTATGGGAAAGAAAGATGCTAAACCTAGACTTATTAGATGGGTTCTCTTGCTACAAGATTTTGACTAGCATATTATTGATAGAAAGGGAGCTTAGAACCCCATTACAGACAACTTGTCTAGACTAGAGAATATTCTTGATGACCCACTACCTATTGATGATAGCTTTCCTGATGAACAATTAGCTGTCATAAATGCTTCTCATACTGCTCCATGGTATGCTCATTACGCTAATTACATTGTTGCTAAATTTATACCACCTAGTTTCACATACCAGCAAAAGAAAAAGGTTTTCTATGATTTAAGACATTACTTTTGGGATGAACCACACCTTTATAAAGAAGGAATAGATAATGTTATTAGACCTTGTGTACTTGAGAATGAACAGGAATAGATACTACGCAAGTGTCACTCTGAGGCTTATGGAGGACACCACGCTAGAGATAGAACTGCACATAAGGATTGCAATCCGGTTTTTATTGGCCCACTCTCTTCAAAGATGCCCGTAAGTTTGTCTTGTCTTGCGATGAATGTCAAAGAATTGGTAATATTAGTAGATGTCAAGAAATGCCTATGAACTATTCTCTTGTTATTGAACCATTTGATGTTTGGGGCTTTGATTATATGGGACCTTTTCCTTCTAATGGGTATACACATATTTTAGTTGTTGTTGATTACATTACTAAGTGGGTAGAATCTATTCCAACTAGTAGTGTTGATCATAACACTTCTATTAAGATGCTTAAAGAAGTTATTTTTCTGAGGTTTGGAGTCCCTAGATACTTAATGACTGATGGTGGTTCACATTTTAATCATGGTGCTTTTCATAAAATGCTTGCAAAGTATGATGTTAATCGTAGAATTGCATCTCCATACCATCCATAGTCTAGTGGTGAGGTAGAATTGAGTAATAGAGAGATTAGATTAATTTTGCAAAAGACTGTTAATAGATCTAGAAAGAATTGGTCCAAGAAACTTGATGATGCATTATGGGTCTATAGAACTGCATATAAAAATCCTATGCGTATGTCTCCGTATAAAATGGTTTATGGAAAAGATGTCACTTGCCTCTCGAACTAGAACATAAGGCATATTAGGCCATTAAAGAGCTCAATTATGATTTCAAACTTGTCGGTGAGAAAAGGCTATTTGACATTAGCTTACTTGATGAATGGGGAACCCAGGCCTATGAGAACGCCAAACTATTTAAAGAAAAAGTTAAAAGATGGCATGACAAAAGGATAGAAAAGCGTGAGTTTAATGTAGGTGATTATGTTTTGCTATACAACTCTCGTTTAATATTTTTTGCTGGAAAACTTCTCTCTAAATGGGAAGGTCCTTACATTATCGAGGAGGTCTATCATTCTGGTGCCATAAAAATCAACAATGTCGAAGGCACAAATCCGAAGGTGGTGAATGGTCAAAGAATCAAACATTATATCTCAAGTAATCCCATAAATGTTGAAACCAATGTTATTGACACCGTAACCCTGGAGGAGTACATAAGGGACACTTTCCAGAACGTTTCAGACTTTGAAAAGCAATAGCTATATGGTACGGTAAGTAAACCGACTCCAAAACAGTTCCAATAGCAAGTTTTCTTTGTTTTGGAATATTTAAAAAAAATAAGAAAATAAGTAGTCTGAAAGGGACACGAGGCATCCATGAGGGTGGAGAGCGCGCCCTACCCCCCGGGCGCCCCCTGCCTCGTGGGCACCTTGTGTGCCCTCTGGACTCTGTTTTCTTGCATGATACTTCTTTTGGTTAGTAAAAATTTATTATATAATCTCCCGAAGGTTTTGACCACTGTACCACGATTAAATCCTTTGTTTTTGTTTTGAGCTATTTCTGCAGTAGATCTAGAGCAATATGTCTTCTCAAGGGTCAGTCGGGGAGAGTCGGGTATCTCATCTGACACTGGGGCCAAGAGCAAACATCGATGCTGACCACTTTGGGCCATCAACAGAGGAAGAGATGGAGGCCAACTTGAAAAGGATAGATGCCATGGGGGAGGATCAAGAAGTTACCTCTCGTCTCCAAGCCAGATTCATGATGGAGGAACTTCAGAGCTCAGCAATTCCAAATTCGGTCATCCCTCCCAATGCTATATTTCATTCTTATGAAAAATATGAAATAGAGTGTTACTTGTTCTCCCGCAACTATGCAACATCCATGGGTGAAAGGAGATTTAACCGTCACGGGTAAACTCTGTAAGGAAATAATGGATCTTAAGCAGCAAGTCAATAGGCTCGGGGAAGAGAACTGTATCCTAAGGGGCATCATCGCCAAGAATATCACATCACCACCTCCGAAGAAAGAGACATAAACACATGGGTATGGGCACTCCCCTTGGCAACTTCCAAGCTTGGGGGAGGTGCCCCGGTATCGTATCGCCATCAGACTTCTATCCTTACTGTTTGTCTTAGTTCGATCCTTTTGGTTATATCTTGATCTTGTAGAATAAATTTTAGTATGATTTAGCTTTGAGTTTTTGTGTTGATCCATATCTATGTAATCGAGTCCGTGAGCTATATATAATAAAGATTAGTTTTGAGTCAAGGGCTTTGCTATCTTGATATGATCTTTAGGGAATAAAATAAAGAATAAAAAGGAAATAAAAAGATCATATTGATCTTATGCAGAGTAATGACTTCAAATATAAAGAGTATGATCAATAAAAGTTGTTGAGAGTTGACAAACATAGTTTTGGTCATCGTTGCAATTAATAGGAAATAATAAAGAAAGAGAGGTTTTCACATATAAATATACTATGTTGGACATCTTTTAGGATTGTGAGCACTCATTAAAATATGACATGCTAAAAAGTTGATGTTGGACAAGGAAGACAACGTAACGGGTTATGATTTCTTATATCTGAAACAAATTATATTGTCAGGGATCATCCAACATGTTGGGCTTGCCTTTCCCCCTCATGCTTGCCAAATTCTTTGCACCAAGTAGAGATACTACTTGTGCTTCCAAACATCCCTAAACCCAGTTTTGCCATGAGAGTCCACCATACCTACCTATGGATTGAGTAAGATCCTTCAAGTAAGTTTTCATTGTTGCAAGCAATAAAAATTGCTCTCTAAATATGTATGATCTATTAGTCTAGAGAAAATAAGCTCTATACGAGCTTGTGATATGGAAGAAATAAAAGCGACGGACTGCATAATAAAGGTCCCTATCACAAGTGGCAATATAAAGTGACGTTCTTTCGCATTCAGATTTTGTGCATCCAACCATAAAAGCCCATGACAACCTCTGCTTCCCTCTGCGAAGTGCCTATCTTTATTTTTGTCTTCTACCTTATACAAGAGTCAGTGATCTTCACCTTTCCTTTTTACATTTTATCCTTTGGCAAGCACTATGTGTTGGAAAGATCCTGATATATATATCCAATTGGATGTGGGTTTTCATAAAGCATTATTGTTGACATTACCCTTGAGGTAAGAGGTTGGGAGGCAAAACTATAAGCCCCTATCTTTCTGTGTCCGATTGAAACTTCATACCCATAAGAATTGCGTGAGTGTTAGCAATTGTGAAAGATTAAATTATTGTTGAGTATGTGGACTTGCTGAAAAGCTCTTATATTGACTCTTTCCGATGTTATGATAAATTGTAATTGCTTCAATGACTGAGATTATAGTTTGCTAGTTTTCAGTGAAGTTTCTGGTTCATACTTTACATTGTTAATAGATTGTTACTTTAGCATAAGAAATCATATGACAATGTATATATTGCTATTCTAAGAATGATCATGATGCCCTCATGTCCGTATTTTATTTTATCGACACCTCTATCTCTAAACATGTGGACATATTTTTCGATATCGGCTTCCGCTTGAGGCCAAGCGAGGTCTAAGCTTGGGGGAGTTGATACATCCATTTTGCATCATGCTTTTATATCGATATTTATTGCATTATGGGCTGTTACTACACATTATGTCACAATACTTATGCCTTTTCTCTCTTATTTTACAAGGTTTACATGAAGAGGGAGAATGCTGGAAGCTGGAATTTTGGGCTGGAAAATGAGCAAATATTACAGACCTATTTTGAACAACTCCAAAAGTCCTGAAACTCCACGAAAGTCAGTTTTGGAATATATTAAAAATATTGGGCGAAGAAAGCACCATAGGGGGGCCACCCACTATCCACGAGGGTGGAGGGCGCGCCCCCTTCCTCGTGGACCACCTGGCAGCCCCTCGATGCCCATCTTCTGCTATATGGTGTCTTTTGCCCTAGAAAAAATCATAAGGAAGCTTTAGGGATGAAGCGTCGCCGTCTCGAGGCGGAACCAATCTAGGGCTCCGACGGAGCTATTCTGCTAGGGCAGCATCCCTCTGGGAGGGGGAAATCATCACCATCGTCGTCACTATCGATCCTCTCATTGATAGGGGCTCAATCTCCATCAACGTCTTCACCAGCACCATCTCCTCTCAAACCCTAGTCCATCTCTTGTATCCGATCTTTGTCTCAAAACCTTAGACTGGTACCTGTGGGTTGCTAGTAGTGTTGATTACTCCTTGTAGTTGATACTGGTTGATTATTCGATGGAAGATCATATGTTAAGATCCTTTATGCATATTAATACCCCTCTGATTATGAACATGAATATGATTTGTGAGTAGTTACGTTTATTCCTGAGGACATGGGAGAAGTCTTGTTATAAGTAGTCATGTGAATTTGGTACTCGTTCGATATTTTGATGAGATGTATGTTGTCTCTCCTCTAGTGGTGTTATGTGAACGTCGAATACATGACACTTCACCATTGTTTGGGTCTAGGGGAAGGCATTGGGAAGTAATAAGTAGATGATGGGTTGCTAGAGTGACAGAAGCTTAAACCCTAGTTTATGTGTTGCTTCATAAGGGGCTGATTTAGATCCATATGTTTCATGCTATGGTTAGGTTTACCTTAATTCTTCTCTCATAGTTGCGGATGCTTGAGAGAGGGGTTAATCATAAGTGTGATGCTTGTCCAAGGAAGGGCAGTACCCAAGCACGGGTCCACCCACATATCAAATTATCAAAGTAACGAACGCGAATTATATGAGCATGATGAAAACTAGCTTGATGATAATTCCCATGTGTCCTCAGGAGCACTTTACTTTATATAAGAGTTTGTCCAGGCTTGTCCTTTGCTACAAAAATGATTGGTCCACCTTGCTGCACCTTGTTTACTTTTGTTACTTGTTACCCGTTACTAATTAGCTTATCACAAAACTATCTGTTATCGATAATTTCAGTGCTTGTAGAGAATACCTTACTGAAAACCGCTTGTCATTTCCTTCAGCTCCTTGTTGGGTTGGACACTTTTACTGATCGAAAGGACTATGATAGATCCCCTATACTTGTGGGTCATCAAGATTGTTTTCTGGCGGTATGATAAGAGCTAAAAATTAGATGGGCACTTACCAACACTTTTCTTATGAATGCAAGTGACATTTCCATACAGGTAATGTTTTTCCGAACATTTTGGTATTGTATTTGTATTTATCTGATTTCGGATGAATTAATTATGAAGTTTTCAAAGTGATGGTCAAACGGTCAAAGGGCAAAAGCACAAGACGCCAAAGTGGGTTGGGCAGGGCCACGTGTTTTTAGAAACTAGGGGCAATCCTGACAAGGGGGACACAACTATGGGCATAAAACCAATTATCCCTGATGATTAACCCCTCCCGCAAACATCCGCAACTGCGAAAGAAGAATTAAGGTAAACCTAACCATAGCATGAAACATATGGATCCAAATCAGCCCCTTACGAAGCAACCCATAAACTAGGGTTTAAGCTTCTGTCACTCTAGCAACCCATCATCTACTTATTACTTCCCAATGCCTTCCCCTAGGCCCAAATCATGGTGAAGTGTCATGTACTAGAGGAGAGAAAACAAACATCTCATCAAAATATCGAACGAATACGAAATTCACATGATTAATTATAATAAGACTTCTCCCATGTCCTCAGGAACAAACGTAACTACTCACAAAGCATATTCATGTTTATAATTAGAGGAGTATTGAATAGCATTAAGCATCTGAACATATGATCTTCCACCGAGTAAACCAACTAGCATCAACTACAAGGAGTAATCAACACTACTAGCAACCCACAGGTACCAATCTGAGGTTTTGAGACAAAGATCGGATACAAGAGATGCACTAGGGTTTGAGAGGAGATGGTGCTGGTGAGGATGTTTATGGAGATTGACCCCCTCTTGATGAGAGGATCGATGGTGATGACGATGGCGGTGATTTCCCCCTCCCAGAGGGATGTTTCCCCGGCAGAACAGCTCCGCCGGAGCCCTAGATTGGTCCTGCCCAGGTTACGCCTCGAGACAGCGACGCTTCCTCCCGAAAGCTTCCCTACGATTTTTTCAAGGGCAAAATACACCATATAGCAGAAGAAGACGTCAGTAGCCTGGTAGGAGGCCCATGAGGCAGGGGGCATGCCCAGGGGGGTAGGGCACGCCCTCCACCCTCATTGCTGACTGGTGGCCCCCTCTGGTGCTTTCTTTGCCCAATATTTTTAATCTATTCCAAAACTGATCTCTGTGAAGTTTCAGGACTTTTGGAGTTGTGCAGAATAGGTCTCTAATATTTACTCCTTTTCCAGTCCAGAATTCCAGCTGCCGGCATTCTCCCTCTTCATGTAAACCTTATAAATAAGAGAGTAAATGCATAAGTATTGTGATATAATGTGTAGTAACATCCCATAATGAAATAAATATCAATATAAAAGCATGATGCAAATTGGACGTATCACTCGTGAAGGAGCCGTCCGGAACCAAACGCCCCAGGAAGGGGAGGAGGTGCACCATTCAGTTTGTCGCCTTCAGCGAGGGAGGCAATCCACTACCAGCTGCGCGGTTCTCTTTCACCCAATGCCTGTGCGGTAGGGCCTCCGACCCCTTCTTCCTCGTTGTCGTACGTACTGTGGGCAGATCTGGCATCCCACCGCATGCCTAGCCACATCCCAACGACCCTAAGGTATACCTTTCTTTGAAACCGTCATTGCTCTAGCTCTATGCGTATCTTTTTTGATTTTGTAGTCGAATCTAGGTCTTGGTTCAAAGAGGAAAGAAGGGGGGTCGGGTGGAGCATGAATCTAGGACATGGTTCAATGAGGAAAGAAGGGAGGGAAAGTAGTATAGACTAGCTATCGAGCCGCTCTGTTGGTCGAAGAGGGAAAAAGTGGTAACCGAGTACACACATATGTAAGGAACCGATCTCTTTGTTGAACTAGGACTAGATTTGCTACCCTCGCATAGGGAAAAGGTTCAAAGAGAACAAATATGGGACCAACATAGATATGCTGCTTGGCAACAGACTCAGCATCACCCATTTATACGTGTGGACTCACATGGTGCTGGCATGTCCCATGTCCCATACAACTATTCTGTTGTTGTTAATCTAAGAATGCCGCTGGAAAATTGAAGCAATGCCACTATTAAAAGTAAATTGCATTTTTAACATATCTTTTTAAGAGAATGTCACTGTAAATATGAATCAATGTAACCGTTTTAGAAATGCTACTGTCCTACTTTGTTTTCCATCAAGATAAGGTATATGCTTCTTTTTCTCACCGTATGTTTCATCCTCCTTTATTGGCCAATAATTGTTTCGTTTTTCGCCTCTGTTACAACAGGGATATCTATTCAACTTGTTGCTATTGCAATCTTTTGCTTCTCTACACAAAACACTTCCGTTTTAAGAGTGTTTTGTGAAGTTCAACTTAAATGTCATACCGGCGACTTTGCTTGATTTAGTTGAACTACACAATACGAGATTGGATTTCCTATTTATCTTGGCAGATTCGTATTTGATGTTGATCGTGTCATGAAAGGTCAGTACCGGCCTTCATCCACATGATCGTGCAGTGTGCTTTGAGATGATGTGCTACTTGTATTGGTGATGTTTTAAATAAATGTTGAATTGAAGCTATTGAATTGATATCTTTTACCATTAAGTGAATAAAAATGGGAACAACCCAGACATGACGCATGTTTCTTTGTTACAACAAAACCCTGCATCTCGCACTTTATAAGTCGATGGAAGCACATGGTTATGTTATGCCCACTCTCCCCTGCAACTGTTTATGTTTTTTTCTAAATCTAGTGCCACTGGTCAACTTAAGCAATGCCACTCTTAAAATTAACTACTGAATCTTAGTTCAAAACTGCAACACTTGTTTTCCATCAA
Source organism: Triticum turgidum subsp. durum (assembly GCA_900231445.1). Taxonomy (NCBI): domain Eukaryota; kingdom Viridiplantae; phylum Streptophyta; class Magnoliopsida; order Poales; family Poaceae; genus Triticum; species Triticum turgidum. The sequence continues at coordinate 547,341,532 of LT934114.1, forward strand.
GATAAGGTAGAAATGGTACTATCCTGCTTTGTAGTTCTTTCTACAACTTTAACCAAGGTATTGTTAAGGTAATGTCTCTTTTAATATGAATCAGTTACACTGTTTTAACAATGGTACTTTCCTGCTTTGTCGTTCTTTATACATGTTGAACCAAGGTATTGTTAAGATAATGTCTTAGTTAATATGAATGAAACACATTGTTTGAGAACTACTACTCTCCTGCTTTGTTTCCCATTAAGATAAGGTAGATGTTTTTCATCTGGGAGTATAAGTCATCAACCGTTATTTCTCAATAATTGTTTGCTTTATACCTATTTGTGCATACAGGGATATCAAAACTTCTGCTCGGTTCTATTTCGACTTTGATTTTAGTTGAACTGCACAAAAGGAGACAATGGGTTTAAGGCAAACTATTGCATTAGTGGGTCCAGTTGGTCTTTTCACTTTGCAGAAAGAAGCAGTCACTATTTGCACTACATTATAGAAGGAATTATCGAGAAGCTTTAGAGTATTAGTAGACGCTGGTGACATGACTAGTCTGTAGAGACTAAGGAAAACTCAACAGCACGTCGAGTGCAAAATTCACTCGACAAGGAAAAGGTATGACCAAGTCAGTGCCTGATGCAACTATAACAAACGAGGTCAGTATCGACCTTGATCCAGATGGTCGTGCTTTGTTGTGTTGTGCAAATTATATTGTTGTATTGTTATGAATAAATGTTTAACTGAAGCTATTATATTGTTATCTGTTCCTGTTAAGATAATGAAGATTATATTTGTGAGCATATGTTTAATCAACTAGTACCACTATTATATTCATCACACTTTTTCTATATTTATGCAGACAGGGATGCTCAGCTTGATTTCACTGGAACTTCACAAAATGTTTAGATGGTTCGTGTCCTCCATAATACTTCATAATGTCCAATACATTGAATAATGGTTCTCTAATCATTCATCGTCACCTTGAGCCACCTGACTATCTACTTGAATGAAACTGCCAATGTCTTCAAGGGCTTGCAACATATAATACGAAATCCACCATTGTTTGATTTCAGTGGAACTGCACAAAAAGATAAGTTTGTTAATCCAAGCTCCATGTTCCATTATAATGTGCAAACTGATGAAAACCCCGCCTGTTCCACAATCATAGGCATTACATATTTTGAATGGGAAAAGCTCGTCAAAGTTTAATCATTGATGTTAGCAAGAAGCCATTCGTTTGATATTTTCGAATTGGAAAACTTTATCAATTCTTTCTCATTGATGTTAGCCAGAAGACATGCATTTGATACTTTGGAACGGGATGCCCTTTTCCATGAGCAGCATCGATCATTTTTTCCTATTCATGTGTTTAGTTCAGAAGTAAATATTAGCTCTCATGAGATACATAATGATGAATGTTGACTTGCGTATGGTATTTTAAGAGTTTGTTTTGAATGTTGTCTATGAAATGCCAGGCCTTGTAAGTTTGATTGCTAAGTTGAGCTAGAAATGCTGTGGCATGCGGCGTCATGAGGTGTTCACCGTGTCTCCTGAGAATAATGCTTCATATTGTTTTGCATGTTGATCTAATGCCAGTGATTTGCATGTTAAGAAGAGCATCCTCTTCTGTTGTTTCTGTTCTTAAGAAGTTCATCGTCTCATGTTTCATTTATAGCCTATATGACAGCTAGTTCGGGTAGGCTAGCTAGAGGTGAAACCATATGATCTTCTGAACAACTCCTCATGTTACCGTTTCATGACGGCTCAGTCTCTCGAAGGTGTTCATATATAGGGGTGGGTGTTCGTGTGTGCGTTCATAGGGATGAGTGTATGTGCGTATGTATGAGCGTTTGCGTCTATACTGTGTTCAAAAAATCTTACCATTTCATGCATAACCTATGTTATAAAATATAAATGTATGGAATAACTTAAATTCTCTGCCCTTGTAGTGGTAAGAGCATCTACCGCCTCCTTTTCTTTTTAGAAACAAGAACATCATCCAGACGCCCGTAACCCGCCTCAAACAATAGGGCGACTGCCCGGTCATGAAATTCGACATAGACGGGCTCCTCAAATGGGTGTCAAACGCCCGGGCTGACCGGCACCCCTCATATACACCCCAAAGACGCCATGGAAGAGAATATAACCACCCACAATGTCGTCGCGGACATGCTGGTCGATGATCCTAGCTTCCTGGATGAGCAGTGGGTGCTGTATCAGACCATCTGTATGGCCTATGAGGCCCTCTCTATCATCGTTCGAGTTGTTGCGCTCATCGTGGCGCCGCTGTCTCGCGTTGTCAACATGGTCAACAAACATGAGGAATCAGGGGATGACTTTATGTGGAGAGGATGACAGTACAGACCCACCAAGGCCATAGTCGTACGTACGTAAGTGTCTCCTTAATTACAACTAGAAAAAATTTGCTTCCTCCTGGTTTCCCGACATCACGGTCCTACAGAATTGTCAACCTATATATTCAATAAACGAGAGAATTGCACAAGGACCGGCCGAAAGCTGGGACCTAGCAGCTTGGGCAGTATTTGTTTTTTGACGTGTGAGCAGAGTTTTTCTTGAGTGATGTTTTTGTTGTTCAGAGGAGCAGGGTTTCAACCGGGCGGGCTCTGGCTCGTCTAGTCCAAGCTATTATTTTATGTCGACCAAATATGCAGCCCAGATATTAATTTTTCAAGGTGAAAATGGCTTGCCCAGTCCCAGCTATACTTGTTTTGAGGAATACCCCACCCAGGCCAACTTGTTATTCTTCGGCCCGCTAGGCTGGAAACCTTTCTTACGAGGGATGCATTAGGCTTGCCAAGAAAATAGGTTTAAAAAAATAATAAACGAGTTGTAATTATAAATAGTGTCATAAGTTTCAATGTTATATTTTTGTGGATTTTTTTTGACGGAACCTCGTCAGAGGGCGGGGAGCTCCCGCATTGCATTTTTTGGATTTTTAAAATTTTAATTTCATTAATTGTTGCATGCAAAATTTCGTTGAATTTTTAGCTAATATAAATTTAATTTAAAATTAGATTTAATATGGCTCAAAATTTTGGGACAAATAATATATAGGATCCCATCAAAATGTGGGAAATTTGGTTGAAATTATAAACCGTTGTCCTGGCTAGAAAAATGGTATGTAATGTTAACAAACAGTAAATGGGTTGCAGTAAATTCCATTAGAATTAAGTTCACGCGTACGCAGCCGTAAAAAAACAAAGTTGACGTGTACGCAAGGCTTTTTCACCTTATTGTCAACACACAATTCTAGCAGCATTGGCCGATGGATGTTCATCCAACGGCTATCGTGCTTCATCAATCTTGTATATTCTTGCTTTAGCCGCACAAACTACCGCCGATGGTACCACCTGCTACTGCCTCCCGTGGCCGGCTTTTCTGCCACGCAGGCCTCACAGCCCACCCTACCCTCATCGGCGTCCAGGCCATTCCTCTACTCACCAACACCACCTACTATTCTCCGGCGATGGAAGCCTCACCCCGTAGCCGTATCAATGAACCACGTACTCCCATCCGCATGGGCATCCACTATTGTGTCTTTGCCGGCTGTGGGTCTTTCCCTTCCTAGGCCTCATCATCGTCCACCGCGTTGGTTTTCTCTGGGCGGCGTGGTCAACTTTGTCAACAAACGACAACCATTGGAAGAGGGATGTACGTGGAGTTGCTGACAGTAGGGACCCACATGGTCCATGGCCGGATGCAAACCATTATGCGAAAACAAATGATTTCTCCCCCTGACAAGTTTGATCCACCAGCTATATTTTCGCATGCAAGCAAGCGACTCCTTATTACGCGAAAAAAGTTTCCACTCGCTGATAGCTAGGACCCACTAGCTACATCTTCACACGCAAGGAAATGCCACCTTATTATGGGTAAAAAAAGATTCCCGCTGCTAGCTAGGACCCACCAGATTTGGAGGCTGACTTCTGGACCTACTAAGTTGACGCGCATGTAGGGCTTTGTTAACTTAGTGATCATACGATTCTAGGTGCAATGACCGTTGGATATTAATCCAACCGCCGTCGTGCTTCTTCAACCTCTGGTCTTCTCGCTCCAGCCGCCCAAACTAGCGCCGGTCGTGCCGCCTGCTCCTGTCTCTCGTGGCTGGCTGTGCTCCTATGCAGGCCTCATCGCCCCACCCTACTCTCAATCGCTGGCCTGGCCATCCCTGCACTCACCCAGATCTCATGTTATTCTCCGGTGACGGCAGCCTCACATCGGACCAGTAAACACTCGTACTCCCCTCCCCATCGGAAACAACTGTCGAGTCTTCCTGGCTCTGGGTTCCTATGCCACACCATCGTCCACCGTCTTGTGCTCTTGGCGCGGCATGGTCAATGTGGTCAAGTAACAACTTCCATCGGAAGAGGATTGTATGTGGAAACGCTAACCGCTGGGTCCGCGGCCGCATGCAAGGAAGTGCCTCCTTATTACGTGCAAAACAAGTGATTCCTCCCCCTGCTTGCTGGGACCCACCTTATTCGAGGCTGACTTGTGGGCCTACTAAGTTGATGCGGACGCAGGGCTGTGTCAACTAAGTCAACAATAACAATTCTAGATGTAGTGACCGTAGGATGTTAATCCAACGACCAAGCTGCTACTTCAACCTCTATTCTTCTTGCTCTAGCCGCCCAAACCAATGTCGGCCGTACCGCCTGCTCCTGCCCGTGGCCGGCTGTGCTATCGCGCAGGTCTCACCTCCCCTCCCTAGTACTATCGCTGGCCTGGCCATTACTCTACTAACCCACACCTCCTATTATTATCCGACGACGACAGATGAACCATTAAACCCTCGTACTTCCATCCATGTGGGAAACAACTGTGTAGTCTTCCTCGGCTCCGTGTCGTTCCCTTCCTATGCCTCACCATCATCTATCGCCTTGGTGCGCTTGGCGTGGCGTGGTCAACACGGTCAACAAACAAGAGTCATCGGAAGAGGACTTTGGAGAGGCTAACAGTGGGCACGCACCAGGTCTATGGACGCACGCATGCAACCGCGTCATTATTACGCGAAAATAAAATTATTCCTCCCCCTGAAAGCTGGGACCCACCACGTATATCTTTGCAAGGAAGGAAGTGCCTCCTTATTCTTGGCCATGACAGTTGGGACCCACCAACAACATCTTTGCACGCAAGGAAGTGCCTCCTTACAGAAAATGATTCCACCCCTGACAGTTGGGACCCGCCAGCTATATCTTCGCACGCAAGGAAGTGCCAAGTTGATGACCCCTGATAGATGGGACCCACCAACTGGAAGCATATGTAGCATTATCTGTCTGGTCGCAAACATGTACGTACATAGCGATCGATCGATCTCTCTGCAGCGATGAGTCATGGCCAAGTAAGGAGAGGCACGTGTCGTACATACATCCACGCTAAATGGAGTACATGTACGCACATCCACACTAAATGGAGTACACATACGAGGTCGTGCAAACGCACATCCATGCAGTCCCGTGCATATGGAAATGGTAGCAACGGCATCGTGTTCATCGGCAGCCAACCGGCAGGGTTGCAACGGGGAAACAACATCGTTTTCATCGGGAGCCAACCGGCTTGGACGGAACTGCCAAAACAGGTTGTGGCGTACCAAAAAACGGAGGGAAATGGCGCTCTGCTCGAGCGCGTACGGTCGACACGGGGTCATGTTCATCAGGAAGGGTTTGGCATACCACAAAATAGAGGAAACGTCCTTTTGCTCGACCGGCTACAGTCGAAACGGGGGTCCTGTTCATCGGGAGGGGTGTGGCATACCGTAAAACGAGACTCCACTAGCTACTGTTCACCCACCATCGACTTGCTTCAGCCTCCACCTGCATTGTTCATCCACCGCGTCTTCCTCCTGCCCACAACAGCTACTGCTCATCCACAGGCTATGATAACCCACAAGTATAGGGGCTCGCAATAGTTTTTGAGGGTATAATATTCAACCCAAATTTATAGATTCGACACAAGGGGAGCCAAAGAATATTTGAAGGTATTAGTAGCCGATTTGTCAATTCAACCACACCTAGAGATTAATTATCTAGAGCAAAGTGATTAGTAGCACAGTAGTATGATAGTTTTGATGATAGTAGCAGTTGTAACGGTAACAGTAACAGTGATAGCGGTAATATTGTAGCAGTAACGATAGCATTAGCAAAAGTAGTAACTTACCAAGAACAATATAAGATAAATTCATAGGCATTGGATCAGTGACTCGTTGGATGATTTTCATCATGAGACAGTTATAACCTAGGGCAATACGGTAGTAGCTCCAGTTCATAAACATAATGTAGGCATGTATTCCGTAAATAGTCATACGTGCTTATGCAAAGAACTTGCATGACATCTTTTCTACTACCCTCCCGTGGCAGCGGGGTCCTATTGGAAACTAAGGTATATTATGGCCTCCTTTTAATAGAAAACCGGAACAGAGCATTAGCACACGGTGAATACATGAACTCCTCAAACTACGGTCATCACCGGGAGTAATCCCGACTATTGTCATTCCGGGATTACCAGATAATAAGAACGTAGTAGGTGACTATAACTTGCAAGATCGGATCTAGAACATGGATATAATGGTGATAACATAAACGGTTCAGATATGAAATAATGGCACCCAGGCCCAAAGTGACAAGCATTAAGCATGGCAAAGTCATAGCAACATCAATATCAGAACATAGTGGATACTAGGGATCAATCCCTAACAAAACTAACTCGATTACTTGATGAATCTCATCCAACTCCTCACCGACCAGCGAGCCATCCAAGGAATTACTCACTCCTAGTGGGGAGCATCATGGAATTGGCGATGGAGATGTGTTGGTGATGACGAAGATCGAAGATCCCGCTCTTCGTGCCCCAAACGGACTCTAGACCCGCCCTCTAGAGGAAGAACAAGGCTTGGCGGTGGTTCCATCTCGTGAAACATGATAATTCTTTCTCCTCCATTTTTTCTAGAAATATGGGATTTTATA
>LT934114.1:547348765-547520827 GCA_900231445.1 Triticum turgidum subsp. durum
TGCCCACCCAGGTGCCCCCTCAGGTTCCTTCTAGCTCAAGAAATTCTCTTATTTGATATAAAAAATCCTCGCAAAGTTTCGTTCCATTCCGAGAACTTTTATTTCTGCACAAAAATAACACCATGGTACTTCTACTGAAAACAACGTCAGTCCAGGGTTAGTTTCATTCAGATCATGCAAATTAGAGTTGAAAACAAGAGGAAAAGCGTTAGGAAAAGTAGATATGTTGGAGACGTATCAACTCCCCCAAGCTTAAACCTTTTCTTGTCGTCAAGCAATTCAGTTGATAAACTGAAAGTGAAAAAGAAAAACTTTTATGAACTCTTTTGCTCTTGTTTCATAAGCACCCAGGTTTTCAGCAAAGATTATAATTAACCTGTGGCACCCAGATCCGCATGGAGGAGGCGGCCTTCGCACGTTAGCCCAGGATAACACCTGACGCATGACAGGTCCATGATACAGCATTCCAGGTACAAGAATATCGATTAAATACTTGTGTATATGATTACATCATTGATGAATACAATTATCTGGCATAGCCCTACGGCTATTTGAATGGCAGCAGAAGTCTTAGTTTGGTAGCATATCACTCTGGCTGAGCTCCACAACTCACAGGACTGGCAAGATTACGGCCTAGCATGACGGAACAAGCGAACAATTCAGGCACAAGCTACAAAACTAGCATGACACGCCAGGTCTGAATGTACTTGCAAGACAACCAAATACATAGCATCCAAACGAACAGATGACAAAGCAAGAACCAAGCATATGCAACAATCTACTTCAACACAATTTCTACACATGGCATGATATTAACTAGAGTCATAATTCAAACTAAGCATGAACAACATCATGGCATCTACTAGCATGGCATATCAAACTTACTTCTAACATGGCAACAACATAACATGGCAAATCATAACATGGCATCATCTAGCAATTCAATCGAAACATGGCAATGGCAAAACATAGCATCACATCTCAACCGTAACATGGCATATCGGAACATGGCATACATTCAATCAAAACACAGCATGGCATCATGAAACTATGCTGAAAATAAACTACCATTCATATCCAATGCAGACATAACATGTTAAATTTATGCAACCATCTCCTGTTCTACCATGGTTCTTTAAATGCTAATAACAACTTACTACTCGTGCAATGCAATCAACTTGTGCACTGGGTCTCTCGGACTCTCTTACTAACTGGTTGCCTCGCAACCAAGCAGTGATCATTCATGGATCACAAACGGAACCACTCTTTGTTCAACTCTCACTGAGACCTCATCTCGTGATCATATCAACATATCACCGTGATTTCTTACGACAATCTCATAGTTCAAGTCGCCACATTATTTATTATACTTTACTCATAACTTACTAATTTCAGGTTTATCCTCCATTTCGACCAAGACCTGATAGTGTGACCTACTACGAACTTGTGCCCATGACCGAGAACGCGGCTATCGATAGACTAAACATACACTCTGTAGAGGTAGCACACTGTACCCAACACCACAGAACCCATGGCCTCACACTCCCATTCGGGTGGACTAATGACGTTCTGACAAAACCAATCTACTGCCATGACACCCTCCCGGCCACTCTGACCAACACCCCTTTTTGGGTTCATTCCTGGGTGACTGAGCCTACCAAAGGCAAAACAAGCACCGTCGTGGCAAATAAACGGTCCCAAACGGGGACAAGGTACCATAACAACAACAGGTCCAGAAGGTTTATGTCCGCCTACCTGATCAGGGTAGCACGCGCCCATAACCTTCCCTAGTTTGGAGGCACCGGGGAGAGGCATGACAATATACCAGCTAGGGCCTTCCCATACCAAGGCAAATGTGGTTGCATTGGAAAAAGCTCGACTTGGTGGCACTATGACATCCCAGTGATGGAGGAGGAGGTTTTTTATTAAGCCATATTATTAACTTCTCCATCATCAATCATCATGAAAGCATTATTAACATGAATGCAACAACTAGCATGCAACATAAAGATGCAGTAACAAAGCACCAAACTTTTCAAGTGAACAGTGATAGCATACGAAACATGGCAATATGAAGTACTAACAATCTCATTAGTGCAGCAGAATCATCGCAACATCAATACTACTGGCATGAAACTAGACTAGGCAGAGGCATGACATTATCAGCAACAACATTTAACTAGTGTGTCAACATATGTCATGAAAGCACAAGCATGCATGGCAGATAACAAAAACATATAGCACGGCTGAAATAATAGTAGACAGAAAAGGCAAGAAACTACTGCAACTAAACACACACACGAGGTGCAAGAAAAGTCAACATGCAAGTTCGGGGCTCATGATAAGAGTTTGTCTTGCCTGGGGGTCGAGGAATACTCCGGGGAGGGATATGATCAATTCTAGGAAAAAATTGCCAAAGAAAGGTCTCTCTGAGAGGGCTGAATTAGAGAAAAGAAAAAATGGGCATTTTCAGAATGTCAAAACATGGTGAAAATTATTCTATCAGAACGGGCTCGATGAAACAAAGACGTGGGCTTTGGAATCACCTGATTTGGAGCTACGGTTGAAAAGTTGTGATAGTTTTTCTGCCAGGGACCCATTTGTAAGAATATATCCACAAACAAGCCCTTAATAGGAAAAACAGAATGTGCCTTTCAGGGAATATGCTCCCCTGCAGAGAAAGCGTATTCTCGGGCGAAGAAGAAGCAGAACATGCTTTCGTTAAGCGAAGGCGTACTCTCTGGGGTACGCGTCCACTTAACCATGTCAGCGGGCCGGTCCGATCAGCGCGGAGGGGCCGACAGGCGGGCCCCGCCTGGCCAGGTCAACGCCTCCTTCTTCCTACCACTCGGGCACGCGATGGGCCGAGGGCGACGGCCGCCTTGACAACGCTCGTCGGCGTGTCCGGCCACCGCTCGGGGCGTGTGACCTACTAAAATGTTTAGGGGGAAGAGGCGCATCTGGTGGTGGTAGTCACGGCAGCCAAGGAGCACTGTAATAGCCGTTGTTGAGCTCATAGCGGGGAGGGCTTCGGTCTCCGGAGAACAGGGAGCTATGGTGGAGGAAATGGGCGGGCGAGGCAACGGGGAGGCTCATAGGGCACTAGGAAAGTCAGCGGTGGTGGACGAAAAACAAGGAAGGCACAGCATTGCCGGAATCGGGCGATACCCGAGGCGGCAGCCATGGTGATGGTGGGGACTGGAGGAGCTCCGGGGTGAGGGGGAGAGAGCTGCAGGAGCTTGGGAGACTGCGAGAGAGCTCGGGGCTTGCTTAAATAGCCACGGGAGGGGGGGCTCGAGAAGGAGAGGGGCGAGGTGGCACGCGCACGGCTACGTGTTGGCGCTCCGGCGACGAGCACGCGCGGCCAAGACTCACGGGAACCTGCGGGAAGGCGACAAGGGGGACACGACGAGCACCAGGGGGTCACAGTCTTGAAAAACGCTCGTGGATGAGAGGAAGAAGAGGACAGGGGGAGAGGAAGACGATGGCGCTCACGGACACGCACTATTTGGTCGCTGGCATGGCTCGTCAGAGAAACAAACGGAGGTGGAGAGGGGTCCAGGTGAACGGCGACGACGTTGCCGAGCTGGTAGACACTCTGGGACAAACCGAATCCGGTCGGAGCTGTTGCCGACGCCAACAGTGGCTAGACCACTATTTTGGCAAGCAAGCACTCGTGATCACCATGGACATTGCACGCTCTGGCCATCTACTTAGTGCCAAACCATGTCAACAATGGAGTCCTTCCAAGGCTCGTTAAAGAAGAGGTGAGGTCACGGGCAGAGGTGAAGGGAGCAGAGGGAAACAAGCTCCACAAGTTTGCTATTGCAAACTTGGCCACATCCTAGGGATTAACCAGAGAGGTTAAGAAGCAAACTTGATGTCTGGAAGGCTTCGGGTAGCAAGGACTACAATCCTGGGGGTTATAAGGCCATTAGGACAAATATTTAACATAGTTGCTTTGCGACTGCTCAAGTATTTCCAGAAACTAAATGAGGAAGCACTCACTAGGAGTGTTGGATTGGGCTGCCACTTGGCATATCTTCATGATTTTTTCATATGTAGATGCTGCAAAAATATCATACCAAATGGACTTGCCAAATTGGTACTTATTTCACAAGCATCACTTCTGACCAGAAACTTGGGAAAATTATAGGAAAATATTGGCTAAATAAAAATAGCCACAATCTTGTGGAGGTGGGTCACATGGATAGTAGAAGTCTTGGAAATATTTTCAGCCATAATGGAGCAAGATAAAATACACTTGCTTCACAACCTAAAGATTTGGACAGAAAACAAGAATTGCTCCTGTGGTCACATATTTCCATGAAATGAGCTGAATTTAGGTGGAGGCTAGTGATTTGGGATAATTGAGAGGATGGCAAAGTTTCATCCCATTTGGAAAGTCTATGAATGTACTTCCTTCACAAAGTTGCATTCTGGTCAGAAACTTTGAAAAATTGCACAGGGAGCTAGGATGAAGGGATTGAGCTCATCTTTGGTATCCATGGGTTACTTATCAAGGTTAATCACCCTGCCAAATTCCAGCTCAATGGCAATTAGGAATAGAGCACTTCCTTTGCAGAATTTCAGAGAAGGTAGAAACTTGCATTGGATCATGTGCCCAATTTTTTATCTGTGGAACATGAGATTAGGATGGAACTAGTGCTTATATAGCAAGGACAAGCTCCACAATTTATGTGGGAATTTTCTTTGCTACAAATATAATAGTTCCTATAGAAAATGGCAAAAATGCAATATTGACATAAAATAAGAAAAAGCAATTTTCCCTTTTTAATTATGGCCAATATCTTTACCAAAGCTTGGATTAGACATAAATATCATCTCCACCAATTCACATGAATTTAGGAGATGGCTAGCTATGCCTTTGGATTTTATTCCTCAGAAAGACAAGAAAAGGAATAAATAATAATTCAAAAATATTGGATGGGACTTGGCAATATTTTTGCATATCCAAGGTTTAGAAAGGTAGAAGGGTCTATAGGAATAGATGGGGGATCAAAAGATCAAAGAAAATGATAGCTCCTTTGTAATCACAAAGGCCACATTCAAATTCCAAAAATTTAGAATTAGGGTTTGAGAGGGTTTGAGATGATGGAAATGAGGTCTTGCCCACTAACAAAGACATGAGCAAGGTTTTGAAAGGTTGCAAATGAAAAGAATTCTCAGATTCATCAAACAAATTCAGGAGAAAGATTTGCAAATGATTGTCAGGAAGGAATAACAGCACAAAAATTGATAACCCAATTTTGGGGCTGTTACATAACCATGTCGAAAATAACTCTTAAAAATTATATTAACTCATATCAAATGACATAAACAACTAGAAAGCAATAATAAGATATCTCAAATAGCAACACATTGTCAAAACAACAATGATATAATATGACAATAGTGGTGTTTCGCTTGCCCTTTCTGAGACTGCAAAACATAAATGTAGAGCACCCCCAAAGTTCAAGCAGCGACTAAACATTGCAATTCATGGTAGAAAAGATCCAGTCATGATGCACCCAACATTATCTATACACAATGCATCAACATGACAATAGTGCTCTCAGGTTCTGACGCTTATTTGAGAAGGTGATGACATGACATAAAAGTAAATAGATAGTCCCTTCACAGAGGGAAGCAGTGATTTGCAGAGGTGCCAGAGCTCAAGTTTTTAAAACAGAGGTAAATGATATTTTGAGACATGCACCCTTCTCATTTACTTCACGACCATCAGTTATCAATATCTTCCTTGCTAAGCACGCTAGTGGCGGTCCCCAAGCAGAAATGTAAAGGTTTACTCCCCCTCCACAACAATCACACTCCATGGCTTGTCCAAAACAATGGGTGCCGTCCATACCAACAATAGTCCCGGGGGAGTTTTGTTTAATTATTTGCATTTATGAGTTCAGGACTGGGCATCCCTATTACCGCCCTTTTCTCGTGCGATGCCGAATGAATAAACACTCAACCTGAGAATAACCCGCTTAGCATGGAAGATACCGACCACCACCTGTCGTTCCATGAACGGTCCAGGCACACAAAAAGGATATTTATTTGTAGCTTTTGGACGTGGCACATGCAAATTTACTTAGGACGGTAGGGTAATACCGCATATAGGTAGGTATGGTGGACTCATCTGTAATAACTTGGGTTTCAGGTTTTTGATGTACAAACAGAGTTCCCACTTAGTACAGGCGAAGGCTAGCAAATAGGTTGAGAAGCGGCCAGCTAGAGAGCAACAATAGTCATGAACATGCATTATGAATAAGTAACATTGGATACTAGCATGAGTAGGATATGAACACCATGAACACAAATATCATAGAGGCTATGTTGGTTTTGATTCAACTACATGCATGAATATGTGCCAAGTCAAGCCACTCGAACATTCGAAGGAGGATACCATATCATCATACTACATAATAATCATTTTAACGCAATGTTAATATCCAAGATAAATCATTATTCACTCCTGGCTACTTATGCATGGCATGAGAAACTATAATCTCTAACTTTCATTGCAAACATGTTTGATCATAATAGGCTGAAGCATGGATACTAGGTTCAACATATTTACAAAAATAGAACAAGTCGAGTTCATACCCGTTTCACTCTGCCACGGCGAGTTCATCTAATGTCATCATTATTGCCTTTTTCACTTGCATGACCGAACAATTTGAAATAATAATACTGCAAGAGTGCCGTGGACTAAACTGGAATCTGCAAACATTTTATTCAAGAGGAGAAGACAAGGTAATATGGGCTCTTTTTAGATCAACATAATGGAAATGAGATCCACTCAACAATTTCATCGTGGTCTTCTCCTCGATATGACTCAATAAAAGAAAAAGAAACTCGGAGAAACACACTGAAATATTTTTGTAGTTTTTGGTTTTTCGAAAGCAAGCAAATGGAAAAGGGAAAAGCAAAAAGGAGAAAAACTATTTACATGGGAAAGCTCCCAACAAGTAAAAGATGAACAAGGAAATCTTTTTGGGTTTTCTTTTTAGTGCTACAACAATTTAAACTAGGAAGAAAAAACAAAAAGAAGCAAGAAACATATTTTTGGATTTTCTCAAAGTTTTTCAAACACACAAGAAGAAAGCGAGAAAAATAATAATTTAAGCATGGATGATACAATGCAAAAGTGTGAACACGGACAACTAGAATGAAATGTGTGAACATGAATGTAATGTCGCTGGGAATACGTACTCCCCCGAGCTTAGGCTTTTGGCCTGGGTTGGTAATCAATAGCCTGGATGGTAGTTGGCGTGGTAGCTTATGGAGGCCCTCGGTGCTGACGCCTTAGCCTTCTGTGCCGCCTCCACTGCCGCGTTGTGAGCTCGAGCCTCGCTCTCAAGAAGAAAATATCTTCCTTTGTTGTGATAGTCAAAAAGAGCAGGCATGGGCAAATATGTGTGCATAACAGAGGTTTGGTTAAACAACAAATTATAAGTGAAGTTATGCATTTTTTCCTTGAGGATCTTATGGCCTTTTAAAGCATCAAAATCTAATCACTGCGTGGGTAGGATAGGGTGAAAGGGCAAAGGTGAAACACCCAGTTCTCGTGCTAAACATGTAGCATAAATTCTGCCATAGTAATAGCCACTGTTAGCGTTATGTTGTAGTCTGCGTGCAACAATCGCTGCAAGATTATAACTCCTTTCACCGGTGAGGGCGGCGCATATGAGGCTCAATTCTAGAGCCCAAAGTGTACTAAAGTCTTTCTTGCCTACTATTTATTTTCCATTAAATAATGTGAAGTATTGAATTGAAGGAAAATGTATGCTCTTTATTCTACCTTGTGCCACTCCCATAGTTTCACCAAAGCAAAGGCTAGTTAAGACTGACTCAAACTCAGACCTAGGGGGCTCGTCGAGTAAACCCCAGAATGGGATTTTGCATAGGTGAGCGAACCATTCTAGAGAGATGGTAAATGGATTATCATAAAGTATAAAAGACACCCTAGACTCACGAGGAAAGAATTTAAATTCTTCGACAAATGATTCGGTGAGGATGAGGCATTGGTCACACTTATCTGAAATGTAGGGACCGATTTCGACATTGTGAACTAATTGCTCAAATTCCTCCTTAATGCCAACTCTCGCCATGTAATCATCGCATGGCCATAAGCATGTTTTGGTTGTGGCACTTCATATGGACTTTTCACTTTGTTCAGCATAGGACCGGTGAACGAAGCTGCTACTATAGGATGCCTCCGAGGATCCCCTCCTCAAAGAACTCCTTCCAAAGAAGTTCATAATGTTCGCGTACAATTTTCTGAAAATTTTTGGTCATGAAAAATTTTAGTAACAAAACTTCACAAAATTGATAGCAACTACTCATAGGGATGTATAGAGGCCATGGCAAGCATTCAAACTACTTAGAACTCTAAGAATTCAACATGCAAGCTCATCTACAGCAAAAACAAGAGTAGATAATTATTCTAAATATAAACCACTAAAACAAAAACTAATTGGACACATGGAGGAGTCACATACCAAGCAAGAAATCCCCGAAACAGTTTCGGAAATGGAGCTTAGAGCAAAGAGATTGAAATCCGCGGTTTTGGAGGCAAGAACACGAGAGAGAGTGAGATGGTAATTTTTTTAGGTGAATGGAGTGGTGTGCGAGGAAGAAGTAAGTGAGGGGGCCCACAAGGTGGGCAGCACCCACCAGGGCATGCCTGGGGGTGCTGGCGCGCCCATGTGGGTTGTGCCCACCTGGTGCACCTCCTTCAGGTATTATTTGCACCAGAAATTCATAAATATTCAGAAATAACCCTATCAGATTTTCAGAGCATTCTGAGAACTTTTATTTTTGGGTCATTTTTTTATTGCATGAAAAACTCAGAAAATAGACAAAGCTTTATTTTATTTAACTAACAAAAACAGAAAACAAAAGGTAGGGACAGCATGTAGTGCTTACTAAATTCATCAAGTTCATACCTCCTAAAATGATCCATAAATAAGGTTGATCGAGTCTTATTAACACCCACTTTCGATTAGCATGAAACCGAAGAACTTTCATAAATCACTAAGTTACCTCAATGGGGATATGAATGTCCCCAAAAATAAGTATTTCATATTTCTTTTTGACAGTAGGTAGAGGTAGTTGAAAACTTCCAATAGTGATTGTCAGAGATTTTTCAATAACATTAATACCATTCAATTGGAATTGTTTCTTCGGAAAGTGCACCGTATGCTCATTGCCATTGATATGAAAAGTGACCTTGCTTTTATTGCAATCAATAACAGACCCTGCGGTATTCAAGAAGTGTCTACAAGGGATAATCGACATGTTTTCATCCTCAGGCATCTCAAGTATAACAAAGTCAGTCAAAATAGTAACATTAGCAACAACAACGGGCACATCCTCACAAATACCGATAGGTGTGGCACTTGATTTATCAGCCATTTGCAATGATATTTAAGTAGGTGTGAGTTTATTCGAATCAAGTCTTTTATATAAAGAGAAAGGCATAACACTAACACCGGCTCCCAAATCATATAAAGCAGTTTTCACATAATTTCTTTTAATGGAGCAAGGTATAGTTGGTATTCCCGGATCTCCATGTTTTTTAGGTACTCCATCTTTGAAAGTATAATTAGCAAGCATAGTGGAGATTTCAGCTTCTCGTATTTTTCTCTTATTAGTGATGATGTCTTTCATATACTTTGCATAAGGAGGCATTTTCAAGATATCAGTCAAGCGAGTGCGCAAAAAGAATGGCCTAATGATTTCAGCAAAGAGTTCAAATTATTCATCATCTTTCTTTTTAGTTGACTTAGGTGGCAAGGGCATAGGCTTTTGAACCCATGGTCTCTTTCATTTCCATGTTTTCTAGCAACAAAGTCTCTTTTATCATATCTTTTATTCTTAGGTTATGGGTTGTCAAGGTTAACCACTGGTTCTATCTCAACATCATTATCTGGTTCTTTATCATTAGGTTGAGTGTTTTCATGAACCTCATCATTATCTTTTTCATTATCAGAAGGTGAGTGTTCATTACCAGATTGAGTTTCAGCATCAGAGATAGAAACTTCATTATCATTATCAGGAGGTTTTTCTATTTCAAGTTCACTAGAGGCAGGCAAAGTCTTATCATTTTTCTTCTTCTTTTTCTTTTTAGAAGAACTAGGTGTAGTGGTGTTGTTCCTTTGAGAATCTTGTTCAATTCTCTTTTGTTGTCCCTCAGGATAAAGTGGTTCCTGAGTCATTTTACCTCCTCTAGTTGCTACTCTAACAACAAATCACTTATATTATTGTTCATTTCATCAAGTAACTCTCTTTGAGTTAGCAACTTGTTCTAATTGGGTTTGAACCATAGAGGCATGTTTTCCTATACCTCTAACATCATTTGAGATTCTAAATAAGAAGTCACTTAAGCGAGCAATCATTTCAGAGTTGTATTTCAGTTGTTTCATAACATTTGCATTGAAGTGATCTTGCTTTCTAATGTAATTATCAAACTCATAAAGGCATTGACTAGGATGTTTATTATGAGGATCATCACTATCATTGAATTTTGTCGGTGGAAAACAACACCTATGGGATCACGGGAATCCCTACTACGGTCGGTGGGTGCGGGGTTGCGGAAAGAGCGGGATCAGGAGTCAGCAAGCACAAGGATCGTTTACCCAGGTTCAGGCCGCGAGGATGTGTAATACCCTAGTCCGGCTTTGGTGTCTATTTGATTGTTCTTGAACTAGATACGGTGTGTCACTTGCTCAAAAGAGCTGAATCCCCCTCCAGTATGCCTCGGGCCTCCTTTTATAGTCAAGGGGATTGCTACAGTGGCACACAGGAGGTGGAAAGGTATACAGTGGCTGAGTTTATCGCTCGCCATTACGGGATAGAACGCATTCAATGCGCTCCTTAGGTGTCCCTTTGCTTTATCAGGGGACGGTAACAAGGCCCGTCCCGTCCGTCGCCGTCTCGTCTTGCCCCGACACGCGTCCAGGCCAGCGAGGCTTGCAGTGCCATGTAGGCTGGCTGGCTGCTGAGTTGGCATGGTGGTAGGGTCTTCATGAAGATCTGCATGCCACCACGCAGGTGCTTGCTGAGTTGGCCGAGAGGCCTCGCGTTGCCATGCAGGTGCCCGCCTAGTTGATGGGCTGGCAGCTGCATAGGAACGGCGGGGGAATCTTGACGGGTGTGGGCCTGGCTGTGGCCTCGCGGATATCCTCGGCAACGGTTTTGCCGGGTCCCCGGCAAGGGTCTTGCCAGGGCATCACGGTTGTCCCTGGCAAGGATCTTGCTGGGGGTCCCATGGTTTCCTCGGCAAGGATCTTGCCGAGGATCGTCGTCTTCTGGTTCTCATCTGATCTTATGTGCTTCTTGTCTTCACAAAGATTTGCATGCCACCATGGAGGTGCCTCCCGAGCCTTGGTTCCAATGTGATTGATGACATCAGAACCCTTGGGCTCAAGGGTGGTATGCTCCGCTGGCACTGGGCAACTTGCCTTGGCAAGGTTCTCGCCGGGGCCGCGGAGGCTGCCCCGGCAAGGGTCTTGCCGGGGAAGTCCACCTTGCCCTCTTTCTTCTTGTATCTCTTGGTCTTGGCGATGCTTTGTCTGCCTTGCGCCTTCGGCTTCCCTGCTAGGTGTGGCCGCAGGCGCGGCTCTGACTTCCCGTGCACAAGTAAAAAGGGGTACAAAGGAGTGCCCCTTCTTTAGTACACCGACAGGAGCCCCTGGTGAGGAGTCCTGGATAAGGGGGTATCCGGACAGCCGGACTATATGCTTTGGCCGGACCGTTGGACTATGAAGATACAAGATTGAAGACTTTGTCCCGTGTCCGGATGGGACTCTCCTTGGCGTGGAAGGCAAGCTTGTCGATTCGGATGTAGATCTCCTTCTCTCTAACCAACTCTGTGTAACCCTAGCCCCCTCCGGTGTCTATATAAACCGGAGGGTTTAGTCCATAGGACGCAACAACAATCATACCATAGGCTAGCTTCTAGGGTTTAGCCTCTCTGATCTCATGGTAGATCAACTCTTGTAATACTCATATCATCAAGATCAATCAAGCAGGAAGTAGGGTATTACCTCAATCGAGAGGGCCCGAACCTGGGTAAACATCGTGTCCCCAGTCTCCTGTCACCATTAGCCTTAGACGCACAGTTCGGGACGCCCTACCCGAGATCCGCCGGTTTTGACACCGACACCTGGGCCTGGGCCACACATAAGCGCGACGAGTTGTTGGGCTAGGCCCAGAATGGTGCGCGGGCAGGTGAGGCGGATTTTTACCCTGGTAACTTTTTCGTCCGCTGCGCTTCCCCACGACCCGCATTGAATATGCGACGTGGGGGTCGTGTGTGACGTGGAGGTCATGTGCGGGTCGATCCTCGCACGCATGCGTTATGTCGCTGGTAAATGGTAAAGAGGCAGCCCGCGCCTTCCCCATAAAAAGGAATAACCGCAGGCGCGCTTCTTATTTACCCTCTGCGCTCTCCCCGGTCTCGGAACCACTGTCCCTTCCTTCTTCCTCCTCAAGCTCTCACTTTCGCTCATCGCTGTTATGCCTTCCATTCTTCTTGATCCCCCGCCCCTTCCAGCTGCCATGGCACCCAAACCCAACAAGGGCAAGGGATCGGCCAAGGATGCCAGGGAGAAGGAGGTGCCGGAGAGCGAGGTGGCGGTGCGGTGGGAGCAGTTCGCCTACTTCCGTCGACGGTCGATGCGATCGACCTCAAGAACTTCTTCCAACCCCAATGGGGGAGGGATACGATGGGGCACCCTGCCACCTGCGTCGTCCCTACTAATTTCGCCGAGGCCGGCCCAGATCGGTACCCCTTTTTCATCGATTTCTTCTCCTGCGGGCTCTGCCCCCTTTCTCTGACTTTTTCAACGATGTCATGCGCACCTACGGCTTCTGTATTTTGGATCTCACGCCAAACGCCGTGTCATGCATGGCTCTCTTTGCCCACCTTAGTGAGGGCTTTGCTGAGGTGCTCCTGAAAGCACAAGTGCTCCCTAGGTGGTTTTGGTAATTAATGTCAACGTATCTCTTGTTGGACTAACACTTTTATCTAGTATGTTTCAGATAAGTTCAACAATGGAGTGGCATGGACTAAAGGATGTGGGAACTCCTTCAAGATGCTAAGGACAAAGGATTGGCTCAAGCTTCAAGCTCAAGACTCTTCATTTTACATTTCAGTGATCCAAGATCACATTGAGTCTATAGGAAAAGCCAATACTATCAAGGAGGGATGAGGTGTTGCTTAATGAGCCTCTTGCTTCATGTGCTTCGTGATATGCTCCAAAAACCCTCAACCACTTTCTCACATACACATATGTCCTAAACCTAAAGTCAAACTTGGCTCCACTGATTCTTTCTATCCGGCGCCACCGAGTTTTGATATCTTAGCCACTGCCACAAACCCTAGGCAAATCTGTCTCACCGGTAGGGATCTCGGTCTCACCGAGATGGGATTGTAATCTCTCTGTGTATGCCCATTATCAAACTCGGTCTTACCGAGTTTGGGAAATCGGTACTACCGAGATTACAATGCAAACTTTCTGGTTGACTCGTTATCAAAATCGGTCCCGCCGAGTTTGATAATCGGTCCAACCGAGTTTGCCTGACCAACTCTCTGGTTAGCTAATTACCAAAATCGGTCTCATCGAGTTTGTGTAATCGGTCTTACCGAGATTACATTATGCCCTAACCCTAACCGAATCGGTCCCACCGAGTTGCATTTCGGTCCCACCGAAAACCCTAACGGTCACATTATTTGCTAAATCGGTGTGACCGAGTTTAATGATTCGGCTCACCGAGTTTGGTAGATTGTGTGTAACGGTTAGATTTTGTGTGGAGGCTATATATACCCCTCCACCTCCTCTTCATTTGTGGAGAGTGCCATCAGACTGAACCTACACTTCTAGCATCCTATTTCTGAGAGAGAACTACCTACTCATGTGTTGAGCCCAAGATATTCCATTCCTACCATATGAATCTTGATCTCTAGCCTTCCCCAAGTTGCTTTCCACTCAAATCTTCTTTCCACCAGATCCAAATCCTATGAGAGAGAGTTGAGTGTTGGGGAGACTATCATTTGAAGCAGAAGAGCAAGGAGTTCATCATCAACGCACCATTTGTTACTTCTTGGAGAGTGGTGTCTCCTAGATTGGCTAGGTGTCACTTGGGAGCCTCCGACAAGATTGTGGAGTTGAACCAAGGAGTTTGTAAGGGCAAGGAGATCGCCTACTTCGTGAAGATCTACCGCTAGTGAGGCAAGTCCTTCATGGGCGACGGCCATGGTGGGATAGACAAGGTTGCTTCTTCGTGGACCCTTCTTGGGTGGAGCCCTCCGTGGACTCGCGCAACCGTTACCCTTTGTGGGTTGAAGTCTCCATCAACGTGGATGTACGATAGCACCACCTATCGGAACCACGCCAAAAACATCCGTGTCTCCAATAGCGTCAGAATCCTCCAATCCCTTCCCTTGACATTCCTGCAAGTTGCATGCTTTACTTTCCGCTGCTCATATACTCTTTGCATGCTAGCTTGCTATGTGTTGTGAATGTTAAATTTGTGCCTAAACTCCACTCAAATATTAAAAGGGCTAAAAACTGCAACTTTGGCTCTCAGTTTCTAATCACCCCCCCTCTAGACACCTCTTCTCAAGGTCCTACAGCTCCCCAGCACGGCGCTCTTCCGCCACTACTTATCCCTCCACATCCAACCAGGGGGCGCCCTCTCTGGGAGCATCTCTTGGATCCTGAGGGCCCAGGAGAAAGGCACGTACCCGGAGGGTGCCCAGAAGGAGAGGTGGGAGGAGTGGCAGAGCCGGCGGTGCTAGATCGAGGAGAAGAACCCGTCGGAGTTCTGCCGGGTTCGTCGGAGCCCGCTGACCCATGGCGTGGATTGGAGCGACCTCGACGCCGATGACAAGAAGCTATCGATCGCCACCATCAGGATTCGTCGCCTCACCACGGCCGGGCTCACCCTCGAGATGATCGAGGTAGACTTCGTCCGTCATGGAATCGCCCCGCTGTAGAACAAGGGGAGGCCTGACTGGGACTTCAGGAACGCGGCCGACATCATGAGGCTCCGCCCTGGCCTGACGCATAACTTCACGGTGATGGGGCATGCCCACTTCTGTCAAAGGCTTTTTCAGCTTGATGTGTTCAGCGACGGCAGGATGGAGAGGACCGGCAGGGCCGGGAAGTCCGGCAAGGCCATCAAGGGGACCCTGTTCAGGTTGCTGGCGGGATTGGTCCCGCTGAGCAACAACTCTCGCCGGTCCGACATCCTTGCCATGATGCCGGTCTTCAACGCGCACGGCCTCAACCCGGCCTGGGTCGAGCCCCGGCACGTGAAGTGCAGGAGTTATACGACACTTTGTAGGAGGCTCTTGACCATGACGAGCCTCTACTCATCCAGGACACCACCAAGGAGGAGCTGGACTACATCACCGCCAGGGTGGCAGAGACGGAGCTTGCCATGGCGGTCGGCGGTGTTGGCGGTGTGGAGGACGAGGCCGACGCGGCCACGGAGGAGAAGGAGCTCGCCCAATGGGCGAAGTCTGTCGGGGCGGCCAGTGGCGCCAAGAACGAGGGGGCCCCTATTGACGATGTGGCCGAGGAGTCGGCCGAGGAAGAGGCCAAGGCTGACGACCCTCGAGCCATGGAGAAAAAGCGTGTCCTGCGACGGGCCAGCTCTGGCGAGTCGGTTCGGTCCGGCAGGGCCGAGCAGCGGCAAGAGGTCCAGGGGGAGTCTCCGCGCCTGATGAGGGCCGCGATAGCGAAGAAGGCGGCAAAGGCGGCGGTGGCGAAGAAGAAGGAACTACCTCTTCATCGTCCAAGCGTTGCCGGACTCCATCCCCTTCCCCTCCTCCCGCAGACGTCGCCATGGAGGTCATCTTTGACTATGGGTCCCTTAGCCCAAGGAGGAAGAGGAAGGCAACGGAAGAGGAGGTGGAGGACGAGTAACTATCTTGCTCCTTGTCATCTTCGTCCTTCCAGACCACGCCACTTCTCTTGACTTGCTTTTATCTTTGCAGGGATGCGGAGACGCTGGCCGCGAAGAGAGCCAGGGCCTCGCCAGGTGGCCAGCCCCCGACGGGCACCTTGAATGCGCCGCTGGTGGTGGAGAGCAGCCCGGATAGCAGCCCCCGGTGCAGCCCTTGGCTCAGCCCCCAGCGTGCGTTCTCCACTCACTCCTCACCAACGTGTGCTGGGGTACGATTCTTTGGCGTTGACCTTGCCATGGTTGTAGAAGGAGGAGGCAGCAGGAGGAGCCACTAAGGGCCACCCCCAACACACCGCCCCATCAACCACGCCGCCCCAAGGGGCGTCCCCGGCAAGGGCGCCAAGCACCGAGCCCATGCACACGAAGGAGGAGGAGGCAAACTTGGGCGCTGGTGGCCCCATCCCAGCACCGAATGTTGGTGGGAAGGGATCCACTTCTTCCCAGCCCGGCACGGTGAGTTATTTGCCTTCTGTCCCTGCTTGTTTCTTGTTCTTCTTTTTGATCCTTGGTTCAGCTCTGCCTCATCCTCCTTCTTGGCATCAAGGCGCTCCCCCAGCTAGCCAGGAGAACATTGACATCGTCATTGAGGAGGTCGCCAAGGATGCTGAGGCCAAGGCCAACAAGATTGCCGCCAAGGAAGCCACCAAGGATGATGCTGAGGATGCCGCCAAGGAGCCGGCCGGGGAGACCGGCAAGGCTGCTGCCGACAAGGCCGGCAAGGGGCCTACCGGGGTGGCCGACAAGGCTACTGCCGAGGAGGGGGCGGTTGACGATCAACCCTCCTCCTCCACCGCCTCTGGCTCGGGCAGGTACTTGAAGGTGGGCGGCGACCTGTTCGTCCACCCCCTAGGGACAGCAAGCACTGGAGCACCCACCGAGGGGGAGGTGTTTGATAACGAGGTGCTCGCCGCCACCGGGCTTGAGGTTGTTGATGAGCCGAGCGCCAGTGGCGGCGGTTCCCAAGAAGAGTGGCACCTCCAGGCCATGAGAGCCAGCTTCAACAAGCTTCAGGTGCTCCATCGCGCCCGTCTGGACAAGACAAAGTCCAGGGTGGCGGTGGCAAACAAGGCGGAGGTGGACCTTGAGGAACGCGTCGCTGAGGCGTAGGCCTGGTTCCGCCAAGCCCATGAAGAGCTGAGGGTTTCCCAGGATCAGCTGGCCGAGCACAAGCAAGAGCTTATCTTCAAGCAGGCCGACATTGAGAAGGCCCAGGAGGCGGTGAGGGCACAGGACGCCAAGGATGAGGCCATCCAGCACCATCACGAGGCCGTGCTAAACTCCCAGGAGAAGGACCTTGCCGCTCGTGAGGAGAAGCTTGCCGCAACACTCCACGGCAAGGATGAGGAGGTGGAGAATCTCGTCGTGAAGCGGACCTAGGAGCTGGAGCAGAGGCACGAGAAGGCACTCAATGCTCAGGCCTAGGTCCATGTCGGTAAGATGAAGCAGCTGGAGGCGGCGCAGGACAGGCTGAAAGAACAGGCCCTGAAACTACTGAAGGAGAAGGACACGCTCAACGGTGCTCTGGTCGAGGCGCAAGTCGGGGTCCTCAGCAAGCCTGAGTAGCTCTCCAAGGTGAACGACTGCATCAGAGACCTGAAGCTGAAGCTAGAGGGTCTTGAGGGGACGCTTTCGGAAGTCAGGGCTCGGGAGGGAATCCTGACCAAGAATCTTGTGGAGGAGAGGCAGCTGCGGAGGAACAACGCCGCCAATCACGAGGATTTCGTGAAGGGTGAAAACCTCTGGATTAGCTGCCTCGCCGATGTCGCTGGCAGGATCACCAAGAAGCTGGCTAACATGGGGATGCCGAACATGCGGTACACCCCGGTGCCGAACGCGAGTCCCAACGCCAAGCTGACCCTGTTCTTCGAGGGCGTTCTTGGAGCCCTGGAGCAGTTTCGTGCTAACAGGGCAAGCTCCTTGGCCAATGAGGCCCGGCTGCTTTGCCGGGGTGCCATGACCAAGGTCCTCACCAAGCTGGCGTATTGGAACCCCAACCTTGACTTTGACGCCGCGCTGGAGAGCTTGCCGGAGGATGTGGACCTCACGGTGCTCAAGGGGCGTATCGAGCCCATCATTAGTCGCGTCGACGGAATCCAGAGGGTAGAGGGCCAGCGCCGGGATTAGGTACCCCGTTTCTCATCGCCGCTCCAGGTTCATGACCAAGACAATTTTTATCTTTAGTTAGAACTGTAGCAACAACTGATGTAATATAACTCTGCAGTGCTTTGAAACGATGCATGTTATTTTCCTGTTTGATCTTTCTTTGTATGTTCACCCTATGTTAACTGGGTAGCCTTGCAGGCGGGTAAACCCTAGCCGCAGCGCTTTGAAGGACGAATCCTTTAGCGGTCGTTTGGGTGTGCTTGCTGCCAGGCGAACCACCTTACCGTTATTAGCGCGGCCGCTCGAATTGTCGAGCAGACTCAAGACAGAATGAGAGTGTTGCCAATAGCGGAAGGCCACCCTGCCGTTCTCGGCGCAACCACACGATCATTTGAGAGGACTCGAAATAGAGCAAGGGTGTTGCCAATAATGGAAGGGCCCCATCGCGTGCATGTTTCTCATATAGAGGGAAAGATCTCCGAGGAGAATAATATTATATAAAAAGAAATTTCTCAAAGTTTTGCGTGACTTAGCTTTTCTATCGCTGCGCGAGCGTTCGCTGCATCTGCCAATGATGTTGCTCAGTTAGTCGCCCTCTTCCTTGTATGCCATGGCGACGAAAGACTGCTAAACTGACTGCAGAACCGGATTCCCACAACTGTGCACCCCTACCTGGCGCGCCAGAGAAGTCGGTGGAAAACGACACCTATGGGATCACAGGAATCCCTACTACGATCGGCGGGCGCGGGGTTGCGGAAAGAGCGGGATCAGGAGTCAGCAAGCACAAGAATCGTTTACCCAAGTTCGATCCGCGAGGATGCGTAATACCCTAGTCCGGGTGTCTATTTGATTGTTCTTGAACTAGCTACGGTGTGTCACTTGCTCAAAAGAGCCGAATCCCCCTCCAGTATGCCTCGGGCCTCCATTTATAGTCAAGGGGATCGCCACAGTGGCACACCGGAGGTGGAAAGGTATACAGTGGCTGAGCTTATCGCTCGCCATTCAGGGACAGAACGCATTTAATGCGCTCCTTAGGTGTCCCTTTGCTTTATCAGGGGATGGTAACGAGGCCCGTCCCGTCTGTCGCCGCCTCGTCTTGCCCCGACATGCGTCCAGCCAACGAAGCGTGCAGTGCCATGTAGGCTGACAGGCTGCTAAGTTGGTGTGGTGGTATGGTCTTCATGAAGATCGGCATGCCACCACGCAGGTGCTTGCTGAGTTGGCCGAGAGGCCTCGTGTCGCCATGTAGGTGCCCGCTTGGTTGATGGGCTGGCAGCTGCATAGGAACGATGATGGAATCTTGGCGGATGTGGGCCTGGCTGTGGCCCCGCGGATATCCTCTTCAAGGGTCTTGCCGGGCCCCGATAAGGGTCATGCCATGGCATCGCGGTTTTCTCCAGCAAGGATCTTGCCGGGGGGTCTCGTGGGTTTCCTCGACAAATATCTTGCCGAGGATCGTTGTCTTCTGGTTCTCATCTGATCTTATGTGCTTCTTGTTTTCACAAAGATCTGCATGCCACCATGGAGGTGCCTCCCGAGCCTTGGTTCCAATGTGATTGATGACATCGGAACCCTTGGGCTCAAGGGTGGTACACTCCGCTGGCACTAGGCAAGTTGCACCAGCAAGGTTCTCGCCGGGGCCACGGAGGCTGCCCCGGCAAGGGTCTTGCTGGGGGAGTCCACCTCGCCCTCTTGCTTCTTGTATCTCTTGGTCTTGGCAATGCTTTGTCTGCCTTGCAGCTTCGCTTCCCTCCTTTGCCCTGCTAGGTGTGGCTGCGGGTGTGGCTCTGACTGCCCGTGCACAAGTAAAAAAGGGGTACAAAGGAGTGCCCCTTCTTTATTACACCGACAAATTTCATTAAAGATTTTACCTCTACCACCTTGGGTGGTGGTGGTGCTTCAAGTCCATGTATTTCTCCGATAGGTGGTAATTTTTTAACATCCTCGGCCTTAATACCTTTCTCCTTCATCGATTTTTTGCGTCTTGCGTATCTTCAGGACTGAGATATAACAACCCCCGTTCTTCAGAGTAGGTTTAATAGGTGTTTCAGGAGGAATCCAATTATCCTAATTTTCAATATGTTATTCAATAATTTCTTAGCTTTCGCAATAGTTCGTTCCCTGAAAACACAACCAGCACAACTATCTAGGAAGTCCCTAGAAGCATCGGTTAGTCCATTATAGAAGATATCAAGTATTTTAGTTTTCTTAAGAGGATGATCAGGCAAAGCATTAAGCAATTGGAGAAGCCTCCGCCAAGCTTGTGGGAGACTCTCTTCTTCAATTTGCACAAAGTTAAATATTTTCTGCAAGGCAGCTTGTTTCTTATGAGCAGGGAAATATTTTTCAGAGAAGTAATAGATCATATCCTGGGGACTACGCACACAACCAGGACCAAGCTTTAGCGTCACCCTTTAATGAGAACGAAAATAACTTTGGAATATATTAATAGTGAATCTTCTCATCATGCGAAAAAATGGTAGCTATATCATTCAAATTAGTAAGATGTGCCACAATAGTTTCAGTTTCATAACCATGGAAAGGATCAGATTCAACCAAAGTGATTAACTCTGGGTCAACAGAGAATTCATAATCCTTATCAGCAATAACAATAGGTGAAGTACCAAACTCAGGATCACATTTCATTTTAGCATTCAGAGATCTTTCTTTATACGTGCACAGTAATTTCTCTAGATCATCCCTATCCTTACAAGCAAGAATATCTCTACTTGCCTCCTCACTCATAGTATAACCCTCCGGTACCTTTGAGAATTCATATCTAGGAGGACTAATCCTAGTAGGTGTTTCAATATTTTTCAGTTTCAAGTTCATCATAAAATTCAACAATATCATGTTGTCTTACTCTAGCAATTTGTTCATCAAGAAATTCACCTAGTGGCACATCATCATCAAGCAAGGTACTAGCATCATCATGAGTTGCATTCATAGTAGAAGTAGCATCATCAATAACTTGTGACATATCATAATTAATAGCATGTTCTGGAGTTGCAAGTTTACTTATAATAGAAGGTGAATCTAAACCAGAACTGGATGGCAGTTCCTTACCTCCCCTCGTCTTTGAGGGAAAAATCATAGTCTTAGCATCCTTCAGATTCTTCATAGTGATAATATGATAATAATCCCAAGTGACTCAACAAATATAGCTCTGCTCCCCAGCAACGACGCCAGAAAAAGGTCTTGATAATCCACAAGTATAGGGGATCGCAACAATTTTCGAGGGTAGAGTATTCAGCCCAAATTTATAGATTCGACATAAGGGGAGCCAAAGAATATTTGAAGGTATTAGCAGCTGAGTTGTCAATTCAACCACACCTGGAGATTAATTATCTACAGCAAAGTGATTAGTAGCACAGCAGTATGATAGTTTTGATGATAGCAACAGTAGTAATGGTAACAGTAACAGTGGTAGCAGTAACGATAGTAGTAGCAATAGTAGTAACTTAGCAAGAACAATATAAGATAAATTCATAGGCATTGGATCAGTGACTCGTTGGATGATATTCATCATTAGACGGTTATAACCTAGGGCGATATGGCACTAGCTCCAGTTCATAAATATAGTGTAGGCATGTATTCCATAAATAGTCATACGTTCTTAGGGAAAGAACTTGCATGACATCTTTTGTCCTACCCTCCCATGGCAGCGGGGTCCTATTGGAAACTAAGGGATATTAAGGCCTCCTTTTAATAGAGAACCAGAACAAAGCATTAACACATGGTGAATACATGAACTCCTCAAACTACGGTCATCACCGGGAGTGGTCCCAACTATTGTCACTCCGGGGTTACCGCATCATAACACGTATTAGGTGACTATAACTTGCAAGATCAGACTAGAACATGGATATAATGGTGATAACATAAACGGTTCAGATCTAAAATCATGGCACCCGGGCCGAAAGTGACAAGCATTAAGCATGGCAAAGTCATAGCAACATCAATCTCAGAACATAGTGGTTACTAGGGATCAAGCCCTAACAAAACTAACACGATTACATGATGAATCTCATCCAACTCCTCACCGACCAGGGAGCCTACTGTAACGCCCCGAGACCGACGAGCTCCAGTCGCCTTCCATATTTTTTGTTGCTGTCGTGTGTTTTACTTTTGTTTGTTGTTTTTCTTCATGTCATCATTTGCATTGCATTGACACTCCATTGTCGTCATGTTTTAAAACTTGCATCCGTTTGTAGTTGCCGTGTCCCCCTTGTCTTCGTTGTCTGTTTCGAGACCAACCGGGTTCTCGTTTCCCTCTGGTTTGACCACCTTATCTCTTGGCACAACCATGGACTCTCTTTCGCAACCTCGCGCACGTCTGAATGCTTCCCGAACCCGACCCGCACAGTCATGACCGTTGAGTCCGGATCATCCCCAAACATCTATAAAATATCTCCATTTTCTAATTTGGACTCCCATAGCATTTTTTTCTTGACCGTCCGATTTTGATCAGATGTTCCAAAATCCCTCTTTTCCTTATATATAGAGCAGCCCCTAACCTAATCCAGTCCAACCCTAAACTTTAGGTAGGCTGTCCCATCCATCTCGTCGCCGCCTCCACTCCACCAAATCCCCTCGGGATCCCTTCTCCTCATTTTCCTCCAGCCAACTACCTTCTCCCTCAGATCCAAGCCAGCCGACCAGCCTCCACGTCTCCCGCAACCGCTAGCAGCCAGTCCCCTCCCTCCTAATTCTTCAGCACCAGCCAATCCCCACCGAAATCGAATCAACCTGCAGCACTCGATCTCCCTCATCGCCGAGCCTCGCTCGATCCACCACCTCCCTGTCCTCTCCATCGTCTCCTCCCCGCGTCTAGCCGCTGTGCCCTTCCAGATGCCGCCGCTGCTCCTATCCGTGAGCCACTGGGGCACCGCCAAGCTTCTGCCTCCTCGTTCGAGCGCAGCTGGAGTCGCTCCATCCGTCAAGCCTCGCGTGCATGGGGAGTGCCCCGGTGAGCTGCGCATGCCCGTTCCCCTTTTCTCTTCTCTCTCTCCCGACTTCTCTCTCTCACGCGTCTCTCTTTCTCTCTGTACCGCTACAACAGGGAGCCGCCATGGCCATGGATGCCGTCTGCCGCCTCCAGCTTGAAGCTCGGGTGCACCCAAGCCTCGGAGGCAACCGGGTCCGGCCCGGATCGACCTTCCCAAGCCCCCAACACCGGTCTCCCCTGCTTCTGCGAACAGGGGCGAAGACAACCAATGCCAACTCTCCTGCTCACCCTCTGCTTCCTGCGTTGGACGACCCCAGCGCTAAGTCCCTCTTCGCCGCTAGCTGGTCCTCGCTCGATCTAGTCGAGTCATCGACCCGGACGCAACCGCGCAGGCCTAACTCCCTTCGCTCATGACCTCGGCCTCCTCAAGCCCAGCGTCGTTGCATCCTCTGCTTTCCCTGCTCGCTACGACCTCAGGCGCACGCCTGCATCGATGCGGGTCACCGCTCTCGAGCACGTTGACCGCGCCTCCTCGTTCGATCCCGCCAGCGTGGACGAGCACCAGGGCCCAGCCGCGCCTTGCCCTGCCGCGTGGGCCACCGCATCCCCAGATCTGGGCCATGGCCCATGGTGAGCGCCCCAGTGCCCACCAGTTTCGGCCCGCATATGTTTTTTTTCCTGTGCGCTGCGATTTTCCTAATTGTTTAGAAAACTGCATGTTTACAGATTGCACCCTCATGTTCATGCATTTAATATCTCTCAAACCGTGCATCGGATTAAAATGGTTCAAATATGTAAAATGCTTAGAATTGTATCTGGTTTCACAATATGCAACTTTCATCCATGTGTAAAATGTTTAAAATGTTGTTTGTTTAAATTTGATCAAATACCATGTTAAAATGATTTATTTCATAACTAAATAACCGTAGTTCCAAATTTAATAAACTTTATATGTAAATGTGGTGGAAAAATGCCTAATTTAACATGGTGCACTTTATTTTTCTGTTTAACAACAATAAAATATGTTTTAGGGCAGAACAGTACCAAATTCGAAATATGCATATGAGGATTTTCCGGAATTGTTGTTCGTTGTTCCGGCCTCATTTAAACTTGCCTAAATAGTTAGTTTACTTTTGTTACACCCCTTGCCATGTTAATCAACATTTAATATTGTTGGGTAAATAAACAATATTAAACTAAATATGTCAATGTGGTGTTTTGTCAATATGCAACTCGTTGCATATTGAGCTCCACTTAACTTGTAGTGTTGTTTGTGCATATTGCCATGCCATGCCTCATTAAACTGGTCATGCATCATACTTGTTTGTGCATCATGCCATGTTTATGCTTGTGCATTTACCATGTTGTTTGTTTCTTTCCGGTGTTGCTTCTTAGTTCCGGTGATGTTGTGATTGTGAGGATTCGTTCGACTACTCCCGTTCGTCTTCTTCATGGACTCGTTCTTCTTCCTAGCGGGATTTCAGGCTAGATGACCGCTACCCTGGATCTCACTACATTGATTGCTATGCTAGTTGCTTTGTTCTATCGCTTTGCTGCGCTACCTATCGCTTGCTCTTCAAGCCTCCCAATTTGACATGTCAGCCTCTAACCTTTGTCACCCTTCCTAGCAAACCGTTGATTGGCTATGTTACCGCCTTGCTCAGCCCCTCTTATAGCGTTGTTAGTTGCAGGTGAAGTTGAAGATTGCTCCATGGTGGACATGATTTTTGTTGGGATATCACAATATCTCTTATTTAATTAATGCATCTATATACTTGGTAAAGGGTGGAAGACTCGGCCTTATGCCTGGTGTTTTGTTCCACTCTTGCCGCCCTAGTTTTCTGTCATACCGGTGTTATGTTCCCGGATTTTGCGTTCCTTACGCGGTTGGGTGATTTATGGGACCCCCTTGATAGTTCACTTCGAATAAAACTCCTCCAGCAAGGCCCAACCTTGGTTTTACCATTTGCCTCACCACCACCTATACCCTTCCCTTGGGTCGGCCAACCCAAGGGTCATCTTTATATTAGCCCCCCCCCGGGCCAGTGCTTGTCTAAGTGTTGGTCCGAACCGGGCAGACTGCGGGGCCACCTCGGGGCAACTCGAGGGCTGGTTTTACTCGTAGGCTGACCTATCCGGTGTTGCTCTCAGAACGAGATATGTGCAGCTCTTATCGGGATTGTCGGTGCATCGGTCGGCTTTGCTGGTCTTGTTTTACCATTGTCGAAATGTCTTGTAAACCGGGATTCCGAGTCTGATCGGGTCTTCCTGGGAGAAGGTATATCCTTCGTTGATCGCGAGAGCTTATCATGGGCTAAGTTGGGACACCCCTGCAGGGTATAATCTTTCGAAAGTCGTGCCTACGGTTATGGGCAGATGGGAATTTGTTAATGTCCGGTTGTAGATAACTTGACACCAGATACGAATTAAAACGCATCAACCGCGTGTGTAGCCGTGATGGTCTCTTTTCGGCGGAGTCCGGGAAGTGAACACGGTTTTTGGGTTATGTTTGACGTAAGTAGGAGTTCAGGATCACTTCTTGATCATTGCTAGCTTCACGATCGTTCTGCTTGCTCTCTTCTCGCTCTTATTTGCGTATGTTAGCCACCATATATGCTTAGTCACTACTGCAACCTCACCACTTTACCCCTTCCATTCCCTTTAAGCTTTGCTAGTCTTGATACCCATGGTAATGGGATTGTTGAGTCCTCGTGGCTCCCAGATTACTACAACAACAGTTGCAGGTATAGGTTATGCGATGACCATGACGCGAGAGCGATGTTTACTTGTTTTGGAGTTCTTCTTCTGCTTCTTCTTCGATCAGGGGATAGGTTCCAGGTCGGCAGCCTGGGCAAGCAGGGTGGATGTCATTTGAGCTTCTGTTTGTGTTTCATCTATAGTCGGATGCTACTCTTATGTATGATATATTGTTGTATTCATGTGTCATTGAATGTATTGGATGTATCCCCACTATTATGTAATGTTGATGTAATGATATCCACCTTGTAAAGGCGTCTTCAAGATGTGCTTCTATCCTTGGTGGGACCTTCGAGTTCCTTTAGGATAGGGTCACATCTTGGGCGTGACAAGTTGGTAATCAGAGCCTCGACCGACCATAGGAGCCCCCTTGATTGTTGGCCGTTGTTGAGTCTAGAAGAAAACTATTTTTGAGTCTTAGGATTATATATATCAAAGAGTAGGATTCTTTTTACTCCTCAGCTCCTTCGTTGCTCTGGTGAGGTCTCCTGATGTAGATGTTTTGTCTTTTCCCTCCTCAAATTTCACTAAAAAAAATTTAGGATCACGCGGGTATCTTGGGATCGTTTCGATAGTCTTATGACGAGAACATTGTTCTTGGTGCCTCCTATCTTTTATGTGGCAGTGACCCGGGGAGTTGAGCTCCGAGGTGTTGTCGTCATAATTTTATCGTTGCAGTTCTGGAATACCTGAGTTTTGCCGACATCGAAAATCTCTTTAATGCAGTTGTTGGTGAGATAACCTCGACGTCACCCAGTACTGGGGAGTTCGGGAGTATTGCCATAGCTCGTATAACGGATGCTTTTAGAAGGTTGAGGTACACGATTTCCGAAGGTTTCTTGGTTATGTGTTGACGGATGGATACAGCTGGATGTAGGGATTGTTAGTTTGGGTGAGATATATTGCTTCCCCTGTATCCCCAACACCAGATTGCATAACCAGAAAGTTTCGGGAGTTTATAGGTGTGAATTCATGTAGCTCCGAGATTATCTTTCCGACAGATGCCTGATATGGGATTCGGTAAATCTCTATCATATGTATTTGTTCCGGCTTATTCTGCAAGCCAAATCCTTTGTTTTGTTTTAGATGTGGTATTCGAGTTGCTTCGAAGTCAAGTGTTGATTACATACCTTTCAAGCGGTGTTCTCATATTTCTATGGGAGTACTAATCCTTCTTGATCATCGAGATTGTCATGTCAATTCTTTCTGACCGGTGTGCTTCTCTTCAAGTGGATCCGATCATTTTCAACATCCGCAAGATCAATTCTAAATTTTCTCAACGGTGTTTGTTCCATCTTCCCCAAGTTGCCTTTGTTTTCCCGCCCTCCCACCCTTTTCTTCAAGGACTTAGATTTCTTAATCAAGTATCCATTTATTCATGTGAAGTCTCTTCACTCTTTTCAATCAATGTTCTTATCTGGTGATTCTCAGGAAGATACTAACGGAGCTTCAAGTTTTTTATTCTTCGTCCCTTTTCTTCTCCGGTGGATCCAATTCAAGCTTTCAGTGTTGATCATATTCCTTTCCTCATGTCAAATGCTTTCTCATGCCGGTGCACCTCTCAATCACTCACCTCTTGCTATTCATTTGTTCCAGAGTGTTGAAGATATCTTAGAAGATTTGTGTTTCCATTCTTAATTCGTTCAAGCTAATTGGAGATTGTTATCTCATTCAAGCCATTTAATTCAACTGGTGCAATATTTCTTTAAATCTTTTCAACGGTGTTTCCCTTGAGTGGGCCCTAACCCACAGGTCTTTTCCCAGGATCTTACTTGACTCTTCGAATTATCAGGAGCGATTCTCAAATTCATTTCCAAGTTTGACGTAGGAATGAATTTTTATCAGTCACATGCCTTCTCCAAGGTTGTTTTTAAATTCTTTTCATTTTTGGCTCAACCTTTCCTCTTCTAATTCTCCCGGAGTTTCTCAACAATTCATGGTGGTTCTCATCATCATTCTCAACATTTGAAGATCGAAGAAGGATTTCTCTTAAATCTTGGTCCATTCTCTTGAATATTCATGGTTCTAGCTTCATGCTATCCTCATAATTGTTTTGATTGTGACAATTCTTTTCTTACCATCCGGAGCATTTCATGAGTTGTTTCCATTTCTTTCCTCCGAAGGCCATCATGTCATAATTCTTCATTCTTAGCGTGTAGCTATCATTCTCCAAATCTTACCGGTGCATCGTTCAAATACCCTCTAATCAGTTTGTGATCTCTTTGTTGTCATGTATTTAAATCCCCTCAAGTATCTTCATTCTTTCCATGAATTGTGCCTTTGCTACTTTCATTTTCAATTCTTACGGTGGTTCGTCCAACATTCCTCTTCCATTGTTATCATACCAATTCATTCGTTGTTACCAAATCCCACTGGTGGTTCCATCTATACCTTCTCAAGTTTGCGCTATATCTTTCTTAATCCTTTTTCAATGGGAATAAGTAGTATGCCAAATCCGTTGTTTGTCATCAATTTAATTTCATGAAGGATAAGCATACAATAAATCTTATTCTTATTTCCTCGAGGTGTTTTAATTCTTTTCTTCCAGAGATTGTTCATGATGAAGTAATTCTCGGTTCTAGTATTTCATCTTTTCTTTTCCGGAGTTCCAAGTTTTCCTCTTTATCTCGTCATGAAGCTCCATCTAAATCATCGCAAGGCTTCACCTTTTGTTTTCAACTTCTCTTTCTTTTTATCATCCTTTCATTACTGGAGTTCTTCATGGAGGCTCTACATGGTGGTTCATGAAGGATTCCTTTCATTCTTCATTTGTTCTTCAAGATTTCTCTTGAAGTTATGATCTGCTAAGCTATACTCTAATATAAACATGGTGCTAAGCACATGTTTTGTTTTGGGGAGTTCAAGTATTCTTCATCTTGCGTTCCAAAGTGCAATTCTTTCTACCTTATCTTTTAAGGTGGTGTTATGTCACTCTTGACAATTTCCTTCATGTTTCATGATTCATATGCTGTCAAGAATGAGGTATTTTAAATCCATCATTTTCTCTTCGTTCAAGAGATCTTTTCGACCAATCAACTTCTTTGTTGGAGTTATCTTGTGTCATATTTCACCTAAAGACTTCCCTAAGGAATGTTGCTATTGTGGTGCTTATCAATGATTCAAGTTATCTCTCTATTATCTTGGTGAAGAATTTTTCATCTTCTTGTTGATCTTACTCCAATCAACTGTTTCCGTTAGTGGAGAGTTGTCTCCTCATAATTTTGAGATGTGTTCCATAATCCCATAATAAGCTTGTTCTTTTCGTTGTTGGTTTTCCAACAACTCCGTTCTAACCTTCTTGGAAGGGTGCTTTCCAAGATCATTTGTGGCATAAATTGGCATTTTCTTCTCCATTCTTTTATTCCAATGATATATCTTCTATTCTTTCTTCCGGAGGCATAGTGATGTTGCTCTCCTCACTCATCATCTCGAATTGAGAGGACCGTGTTCTTTTCATGCTTATCCATTTAGCCGGAGTGTTGTGTCGTCTATTCAAGTTCTTTTCATCTTATCAAGTTTTCCTTCTTCTTTCAGTCGGAGTGCTGCCCAAATTATATCAATCTTATTCCTTCTCTATCTAGTTTTAACCAGAGTGGTTTCAATATCTATCTTATCACTAAACCTCTTGGTTCTCGTTGTACTCCTTGTTCCTCTTTTCTAACGGATTGTTTGCAATCTCGTTCATCTCTGTTCTACTCTTTATTTTTAATTGCTCAACCTCTCAAGGTTCATGGTTTCACTCATTCGTCAAAGAAGCAACTTAGTTTTACCTCTTCTCTTCCTCTTCTGTATCTCTCCGGTGCCATCCTAGATCTCGGGACGAGATCCTCTCGTAGTGGTGGAGTGTTGTAACGCCCCGAGATCGACGCGCTCTAGTCGCCTTCCATATTTTTCATTGCTGTCGTGTGTTTTACTTTTTTTTTCATGTCATCATTTGCATTGCATCGACACTCCATTGTCATCATGTTTTAAAACTTGCATCCGTTAGTAGTTGTCGTGTCCCCCTTGTCTTCGTTGTCCATTTCGAGACCAACCGGGTTCTCGTTTCCCTCTGGTTTGACCACCTTATCTCTTGGCACAACCATGGACTCTCTTTCGCAACCTCGCGCACGTCCGAATGCTTCCCGAACCCGACCCGCACAGTCATGACCGTTGAGTCCGGATCATCCCCAAACATCTATAAAATATCTCCGTTTTCTTATTCGGACTCCCATAGCATTTTTTTCTTGACCGTCCGATTTCGATCAGATGATCCAAAATCCCTCCTTTCCTTATATATAGAGCAGCCCCTAACCTAATCAAGTCCAACCCTAAACTTTAGGCAGGCTGTCCCATCCATCTCGTCGCCGCCGCCACTCCACCAAATCCCCTCGGGATCCCTTCTCCTCGTTTTCCTCCAGCCAACTACCTTCTCCCTCAGATCCAAGCCAGCCGACCAGCCTCCACATCTCCCGCAACCGCCAGCAACCAATCCCCTCCCTCCTAATTCTTCGGCGACGGCCAATCCCCACCGAAATCGAATCAACCTGCAGCACTCGATCTCCCTCATCCCCGAGCCTCGCTCGATCCAGCGCCTCCTGTCCTCTCCATCATCTCCTCCCCGTGTCTAGCCGTTGTGCCCATCCACATGCCGCCGCTTCTCCTATCCGTGAGCCACTGGGGCACCGCCAAGCTTCTGCCTCCTCGTTCGAGCGCAGCTGGAGTCGCTCCATCCATCATGCCTCGCGTGCATGGGGAGAACCTCGGTGAGCTGTGCATGCCTGTTCCCCTTTTCTCTTCTCTCTCTCCTGACTTCTCTCTCTCACGCGTCTCTCTTTCTCTCTGTACCGCTGCAACAGGGAGCTGCCATGGCCATGGATGCCGTCCGCCGCCTCCAGCTCGAAGCTCCGGTGCGCCCAAGCCTCGGAGGCAACCGGGTCCGGCCCGGATCGACCTTCCCAAGCCCCCAACACCGGTGTCCCCTGCTTCTGTGTACGGGGGCAACGACGACCAGTGCCAACTCTCCTGCTCACCCTCTGCTTCCTGTGTTGGACGACCCCAGCGCCAAGTCCCTCTTCGCCGCTAGCTGGTCCTCGCTCGATCTGGTCGAGTCATCGACCCGGACGCAACCGCATAGGCCTAGCTCCCTTCGCTCGTGACCGCGGCCTCCTCAAGCCCAGCTCCGTTGCATCCTATGCTTTCCCTGCTCGCTGCGACCTCAGGCGCGCGCCTGCATCGATGCGGGTCACCGCTCCCGAGCGCGTTAACCGCGCCTCCTCATTTCGATCCCGCCAGCGTGGACGAGCGCTAGGG
The DNA here is from genome assembly GCA_900231445.1 of Triticum turgidum subsp. durum. Lineage (NCBI taxonomy): Eukaryota > Viridiplantae > Streptophyta > Magnoliopsida > Poales > Poaceae > Triticum > Triticum turgidum. The sequence goes on from LT934114.1 coordinate 547,379,856, forward strand.
CCCAACACGCCTTGCCCTGCCGCGTGGGCCACCGCATCCCCAGATCTGGGCCATGGCCCATGGTGAGCGCCCCAGTGCCCACCAGTTTCGGCCCGCATATGTTTTTTTCCTGTGCACTGCGATTTTCCTAATTGTTCAGAAAACTGCATGTTTACATATTGCACCGTCATGTTCATGCATTTAATATCTCTCAAACCGTGCATCGGATTAAAATGGTTCAAATATGTAAAATTCTTAGAATTGTATCTAGTTTCACAATATGCAACTTTCATCCATGTGTAAAATGTTTAAAATGTTGTTTGTTTAAATTTGATCAAATACCATGTTAAAATGATTTATTGCATAACTAAATAACCATAGTTCCAAATTTAATAAACTTTATATGTAAATGGGGTGGAAAAATGCCTAGTTTAACATGGTGCACTTTATTTTCCTGTTTAACAACAATAAAATATGTTTTAGGGCAGAACAGTACCAAATTTGAAATATGCATATGAGGATTTTCCGAAATTGTTGTTCGTTGTTCCGGCCTCATTTAAACTTACCTAAATAGTTAGTTTACTTTTGTTACACCCCTTGCCATGTTAATCAACATTTAATATTGTTGGGTAAATAAACGAGATTAAACTAAATATGTCAATGTGGTGTTTTGTCAATATGAAACTCGTTGCATATTGAGCTCCACTTAACTTGTAGTGTTGTTTGTGCATATTGCCATGCCATGCCTCATTAAACCGGTCATGCATCATACTTGTTTGTGCATCATGCCATGTTTATGCTTGTGCATTTACCATGTTATTTGTTTCTTTCCGGTGTTGCTTCTTAGTTCCGCTCATGTTGTGATTGTGAGGATTCGTTCGACTACTCCCGTTCGTCTTCTTCATGGACTCGTTCTTCTTCCTAGCGAGATTTCAGGCAAGATGACCGCTACCCTGGATCTCACTACTATCATTGCTATGCTAGTTGCTTCATTCTATCGCTTTGCTGCGCTACCTATCGCTTGCTCTTCAAGCCTCCCAATTTGCCATGTCAGCCTCTAACCTTTGTCACCCTTCCTAGCAAATCGTTGCTTGGCTATGTTACCGCCTTGCTCAGCCCATCTTATAGCGTTGTTAGTTGCAGGTGAAGTTGAAGATTTCTCCATGGTGGACATGATTTTTGTTGGGATATCACAATATCTCTTATTTAATTAATGCATCTATATACTTGGTAAAGGGTGGAAGACTCGGCCTTATGCCTGGTGTTTTGTTCCACTCTTGCCACCCTAGTTTTCCGTCATACCGGTGTTATGTTCCCGGATTTTGCGTTCCTTACGTGGTTGGGTGATTTGTAGGACCCTCTTGATAGTTCGCTTTGAATAAAACTCCTCCAGCAAGGCCCAACCTTGGTTTTACCATTTGCCTCACCACCACCTATACCTTTCCCTTGGGTCGGCCAACCCAAGGGTCATCTTTATTTTAGCCCCCCCGGGCCAGTGCTTGTCTAAGTGTTGGTCCGAACCGGGCAGACTGCGAGGCCACCTCGGGGCAACTCGAGGGCTGGTTTTACTCGTAGGCTGACCTATTCGGTGTTGCCCTGAGAACGAGATATGTGCAGATCCTATCGGGATTGTCGGTGCATCGGGCGGCTTTGCTGGTCTTGTTTTACCATTGTCGAAATGTCTTGTAAACCGGGATTCCGAGTCTGGTCGGGTCTTCCTGGGAGAAGGTATATCCTTCGTTGATCGCGAGAGCTTATCATGGGCTAAGTTGGGACACCCCTGCAGGGTATAATATTTCAAAAGTCGTGCCTGCGGTTATGGGAAGATGGGAATTTGTTAATGTCCGGTTGTAGATAACTTGACACCAGATACGAATTAAAACGCATCAACCGCGTGTGTAGCCGTGATGGTCTCTTTTTGGCGGAGTCCGGGAAGTGAACATTGTTTTTGGGTTATGTTTGACATAAGTAGGAGTTCAGGATCACTTCTTGATCATTGCTAGCTTCACGACCGTTCCGCTTGCTCTCTTCTCGCTCTTATTTGCGTATGTTAGCCACCATATATGCTTAGTCGCTGCTGCAACCTCACCACTTTACCCCTTCCATTCCCTTTAAGCTTTGCTAGTCTTGATACCCATGGTAATGGGATTACTGAGTCCTTGTGGCTCACAGATTACTACAACAACAGTTGCAGGTACAGGTTATGCGATGATCATGACGCGAGAGCGATGTTTACTTGTTTTGGAGTTCTTCTTCTGCTTCTTCTTCGATCAGGGGATAGGTTCCAGGTCGGCAGCCTGGGCAAGCAGGGTGGATGTTGTTTGAGCTTCTGTTTGTGTTTCATCCGTAGTCAGATGCTACTCTTATGTATGATATATTGTTGTATTCATGCGTCATTGAATGTATTGGATGTATGCCCACTATTATGTAATGTTGATGTAATGATATCCACCTTGTAAAGGCGTCTTCAAGATGCGCTTCTATCCTTGGTGGGACCTTCGAGTTCCTTTAGGATAGGGTCGCATCTTGGGCACGACACCTACGAAGGAATTACTCACTCTCTGTGGGGAGCATCATGGAATTAGCGATGGAGATGTGTTGGTGATGACAAAGATCGAAGGTCCCCCTCTCCGGAGCCCCAAACGGGCTCTAGATCTGCCCTACCGAGGAAGAACAGGGTTTGGCGGAGGCTCCGTGTCGTGAAACATGATAATTCTTTCTCCCCCATTTTTTCTAGAAATATGGGATTTTATAGCGTCGGTTTGAGGGTCAGTGGGGCCACCAGGTGGGCAGCACCCACCAGGGCACGCTTGGGGGGCTCGCGCGCCCTGGTGGGTTGTGCCCACCCAGGTGCCCCCCTTAGGTCCGTCCTGTCTCCAGAAATTCTCTAATTTGAAAATAAAATCCTCGCAAATTTTCATTCCATTTTGAGGACTTTTATTTCTGCACAAAAATAACACCATGGTAGTTCTGCTGAAAACAACGTCAGTCCAGGGTTAGTTTCATTCAAATCATGCAAATTAGAGTCAAAAACAAGAGGAAATGTGTTAGGAAAAGTAGATACGTTGGAGACGTATCAGGCTACTGTTCATCTAGCCCTCCACTAGCTACTGTTCAACCAGCCCTCCATGGGGTCTTGTTCATCCACCCCAACCAGCTCGCCTATGGTGACCTCCTCTCGGGGCCCTATTCATCCAGCGGCAACCTCCTACAACCATGGGGTCCTATTCATCCAACCACCACCGAGAACTATCCATCCAACTCCAACCAAGTCTTGACTCATTCAACCATGTTCACTGTTTATCAAGAGGCAGTAGGTTCGACCGGCTTCAGTAAGCAGCATCAGCGATCGATGGATCAATCGCTCGGGTTCAGTTAGAAGCAGTAGGGAAGGAATCGCTCGGGTTCAGTTAACAGCCAAGGGAACGATCGCTCAGTTTCAGTAATGTAGCTAGTAGTGCAATCGCTCGGGTTCAGTAAGTGAATGACTCTCTCTGGTTGAGTTAGAGCCCAACGCCTTGCACACACGCGCGTACGTGTATGATAGAAATGCGCAAAGCTCGCGTGCATCGCTCGGCCCTGACCACCCACCGCAACCGGGAACTCCCCGAAATTTTTCTCACCCTTGCTTCTACCATGATTTTTCTGTCATGAACGTCCCAAAGAATGTCATGTAGGTGCGTTCCCGAGCCGCCCGGGACAAAAAGCCCATTTTCTGTCATGATTTTTTTGTCATAGAAGCAGGAGCCCACCACATCTATGATGATACGTGCTTTTGTCACAATTATTGTCATAGAAGTGTCATAAGCATGACAGGAAAAAATTCGTTCGGGCCAAAATGTCACAGATGTGTCTTTTTTTGTAGTGGCATGTCCATGTACATGAGACCGGTTCCACCGACTGATGCAACTTGTTTTGCATAAGGTGGTTGGCGGGTATCTTTTTCTCCAACTTTAATTGAGTAAAAGTTGACTACGGCTGGTCCTTGAAGAAGGTTAAAACAACAAACTTGATAAATCACCGTTCTAGTTTTGCGTAGGTAAGAACGGTTCTTGCTAGAAGCCCGTAGCAGCCACATAAAACTTGCAACAACATAGTATGGGACTGGTACCTCTTGAGCTTGCGTTGGTTTTCCCTTAAAGAGGAAAGGGTGATGCAGCAAAGTAGCATAAGTATTTCCCTCAGTTTTGAGAACCAAGGTATCAATCGAGTAGGAGCACTACAAAAAAAGACACATCCGTGACATTTTGGGCCAAACGATTTTTTTTCTGTCATACTTATGACACTTCTATGAAGATAATTGTGACAAAACATGGTATCATTAGAGATGTGGTGGGCTCTTACTTCTATGACAAAAATCATGATAGAAAATGGGCTTTTCGTCCTGGGCGGGCCGGAGACGCAGCTGCATGACATTCTTTGCGCCGTCCATGATGAAAAAACCATGGTAGAAGCAATGGCGAGGAAAATATCGGGGTGTTCATGGTTAGAGTGGGTGGTCGGGGCCGTGCGATGCGTGCTTCTCTTGTACACTATGATGCATTGGGCTCTAACTGAACCCGAGCGAGGCATTCGCCTAACTGAACCCGAGCGATCGCACTGCAGGCTACGCCTAACTAAACCCGAGGGATTGATCATTTGCACATTTCTCTCGTACACGCACGCGCGTGGGTGCGAGGCGTTGGGCTCTAACTGAACCCAAGTGAGGCGTTCGCCTAATGAACCCGAGTGATTGCACTGCAGGCTACGCATTACTGAACCCGAGCGATCGATCGATGGCTGTTAACTGAACCCGATCGAGCGATTCCTTTGCTACTGCTGCTAACTGAAGCCGATCGATGCTGCCTCTGGATGAACAGTGAGTGTTGCAGGGGGGTTTGGACGAACAGTTCCCAGTGGGGGTGGATGAACAGGACCCCGTGGTGTTGCCTCTAGATGAATAGGACCCCGATCGATTGAGCCGGTTGGGGCTGGATGAACAGGACCCCGTGGAGGGCTGGATGAACAGGACGACCCCGTGGAGGGCTAGATGAATAGTAGATGGTGGACGGGTGGATGAACAGTAGCCCATGGAGGGGTGGTTGAACAGGAGCCCGTGGAGAGGGCTGGTTGAACAGTAGTCGGTGGAGTAGCGCACGGTGGAGGCTGGATGAATAGGAGCCCGTGGATGAACAGTTGGAGGTGGAGGCTGGAGGAAGTCGACGGTGGATGAACAGTAGCCCGTGGAGGCTGGAGGAGGTCGACGGTGGAGATGAACAATATCCCGTGGAGTCGCGTTTTGCGGTATGCCACACTCCTCCTGATGAACATGACCTCCGTTTCGACCGTAGCGCTCCAACACAAGTCCTTTTCATCCGTTTTGCGGTACGCCACACCCCTCCCGATCAACAGGACCAACACAACTCCGTTTCCTCCGTTTTGCGGTACGCCAGACCCCTCCCGATGAATAGGATCCCATTTCAAACATGGCGGTTGAACACAAGGCCTTTTCCTCCGTTGTGCGGTACGCCAGGCCTCGTTTCCATCAGTTGTTCCGTCCAAGCCGATTGGCTCCCATGCATTCCGTTGCCTCCCAATGAACACAACGCATTCCATTGCCTCCTCATGAACACGACGCTTTCTGTTGCCTCCCCATGAACACGATGACGATGCAGTTTCTCTGTTCCAACCCAGCCATGTACACAAGCCCTAGTCGTACGTATGTGCGAGTAGGCGTTCGAGACCCCGCCCGTATGTACGTACGTGGCTGTATTTTCTTTCTTACTCACTGGCCGTTGTACGTACGTGTACATTCTACGTGCGCGCGTTTACTATGACACGTGTGCGCCTCTACATCGACCAGTATGTACGTCCACGTTCGTGACCAGAATGGCAATGCTACGTACGCTTCGACCAGGTGGGTCCCGACTGTCAGGCACTTCCTTGCATGCAAAGATATAGGTGGTGGGTCCCAGCAATCAGGGGGTGAATCGTTTTTTTGCCCAGACGCACTTCCTTGCGTGCGAAGATGTAGCTGCTGGGTCCCAGCAGTTAGGGGGGAAATGTTTTTTTGCGAAATATAGTGTCACGTCTAGTGGGTCCCTGTTGTCAGGTGGAGGAATAATTATTTTGCGCGTAATAAGGAGCCAATTCCTTGCGGCTGCCCTAGACCCAGCTGTCAGCCTATCAACGTATAGTACTCTTCCAATGGAAGTTGTTCCTTGACCATGTTGACCATGGTGCACCAAGAGCACCAGGGCGATGGACGACGGCGAGGCCTAGGAAGGAGACGACATGGAGCCGGGGAAGACACGGCAGTGGATGCCCACGCGGAGAGGAGTACGAGGGTTCACTGGTTTGGCTGCGGTGTGAGGTTGTCGTCGCTGCAGGGCCTGGCCAGTGGTTGTAATAGTAGGGGGTGGTGAGGCCTCCGCGGCAGCACAGCCGGCCACGGGAGGCGGGAGCATGTGGCGTGACCGGCACTAGTTTGGGCGGCTAGAGAAAGAAGACCAGAGGTTAAAGAAGCACTTTGGCCGTTGGATGGACATCGTACGGTCACTGGAGCTAGAATCGTTCATATTGACTAAGTTGACAAAGCCCTCCGTCCCCGTCAACTTACTAGGCCCACAAGTCAGCCTCCCACCAAGGTGGGTCCCAGCTAGCAGAGGGAGTATTCATTTTTTTGTGCGTAATAAGGAGGCAATTCCGGTGGGTCCGAGCTGACAGCGGGGGGAACATTTTTTTTGCAACATATGGTGGCCCGTCTGGTAGCTCCCCACTATCAGGTGGAGGAATCATTATTTTGCGCGTAATAAAGAGGCACTTCCTTGCGGCTGCCATGGACCCAGCTATCAGCCTCTCCACGTATAGTACTCTTCCGATGGAAGTCGGTCGTTGACCACATTGACCACGCCGCGCCGAGAGCACCACGGTGCTGGACAACGGCGAGGCCTAGGAAGGGGACGATGCGGAGCCGGGGAAGATGCGGCAGTGGAAGCCCGCACGGAGAGGAGTATGAGGGTTCACTGGTTCGGCTGCGGTGTGAGGCTGCCGTTGCCGCAGAATAACAGGGGGTGTGTGTGAGTAAAGGGATGCCTTGGCCAGCGGTGGGAGTAGTAGGGGATGGTGAGGCCTGCGCGGCAGCACAGCCGGCCACGGGAGGCAAGAGCATGCGTCACGACCAGCGCTGTTTTGGGCGGCTGGAGCAAGAAGACCAGAGGTTGAAGAAGCACTACGGCCATTGGATGGACATCCAACGGTTACGTCTCCTAGAATCGTTTGTTGACGTATATAATAACTAAAAAATCTTGCATACGCATCAACTTAATAGGCCCACAAGTGAGACCATTTCCTCTTTTTTTAATAATTTATATATAGCTCATTGCAACTTCTTATGCAATTTATTGCAGTCCATTTTTTTGGTTGGCCAGGGCCAATTTTGCATATTTCTGTGGGTTCCAAACTATTTTTAATACCGAAATGTCGAGCCAGATTTATAGTACTTTGAAGATATATTTAAATTAGGTTAATGCCCAGTGAAATAGGAATCTGAAAATGTGAAAAAAATCAAAAATTATAAAGTAATTGCCAATTTGTCATCTGTTTTTATATTTACAACCCATTTCATATTACTTTCAAGATTTGCAGGCTTCTTGAAAGAGTTGTAACCCATCGGGGCGTAGAAAAATAAGTAGGCCGGGATTGGGTATTCTTCAGAAAAAATAAACTGGGCTCATTTTCACAAAGAAAAAAATAGCTGGGCTGGTCACATGGTGAACATAAAATATAAGCCCGGGCTATACGGGCCACATCCCAGTTCAAAACCTGCTCCGTCTCAACAATAACAAAAAAAATGCTGCTCGAGCAGCTACGTCCCAGGTGTTAGCCGATCTTGTGTTATTCTTTTGTCTATTGACTATATACGCTCACAATGTCATGGGTCCCAAATGTCAGGAAAACACTAGGAGGAAGCATTTTATTTTTCCATACGCTGACATGGTGAGCCCCTACTTTCATCCTCTCCACGTACTTCTGCCGATTCCTGATGTTTGTTGACCATGTTGACAACGCGAGAGGGCGGCACCACGGTGAGCGCACCAAAGCGCGCGGAGGACGATGGTGAGGCCTTGGACGTCGGCGTTAACGATTTAGGAGATGGTGGGGCGGAGATGTGTGTGCTGAGGTGCAGCCAGCTGTGGGAGGCGGAAGCAGGCGGCCCTGCCGGCGTTGGTTTGGTTTTGGCGGCTGGAGGAAGACAGGACTGAAGAAACACGATAGACTGTAAAAGCAGCAGGAGTACTTAACAACCTTAACTGAAACTAGCAGGGGCACTTAACAACCATAGTTGATAGCAGTATGAGTACTTATACAGGTTCAACCGTACAAAGCACGCCTCGAACAATGCTACTTTGCCTACAGTTAACCAAGGGTGAGGCCTCCAAGCCCCAAGACAAGGCCCAGGTACCACCCCGCGCATCCACAACCTTTTGAAAGCGGCTTCATCTCACAATGTGGTCAATAAACAGGGATGTTCACTTTAGAGCCATTGAAAAGCATGAACATAATCTTCTGTCCTATTCTCCAAGATGGACGGGCCTTCATTATTTGAGACCGCCCATGAATAAGTATCTTTTCACCTCCAAGGGGAATGGAGTAGGTCGAAATAAACATCATGTTGTGACCAAGTGCAAGTCTGACCCGACCATGCTCAGGCATCTGTATAGGTACAATAGAACTAGGCAGTTTCTGTTTCAAGAAGATCACAGCTGTAAAACTGTGTATAAGCAATAGTTTATGAACAACATATATAACAGAAAACAGCTCGTACCATAAGTTTCTTGACACAGTTGGACCTGTTCAACGAGTGCAACAGTGGGGCACATATCCCACGTGGCCTTCCACCATTGAAACGCCCCACAAGGACCTCAAGATGATCAATAAAGTGTAGGAACTTGTGGATGTCGTCCCAGTCAACTTCAGTGCCATCAGTAACAGCCGAGTTATTACAGAATAACAAACGAGCAGCCTGCTTAACTCTGAAAAAACCTACACGTGCCACCAATTATAAGAAAATATTAGTTAGAAGTAGCATCTTCGTGAGAGATTTTTGCTACTTCTAAAGTTAAATTGTGATTAGTTAGATATAATAGGTGGATTAATAAGTAATCGAGGTAACAAGCAAGAACTAGATACAAAATTAACATGGATGAACAATTGGAACGACGTCGGGGTGGAAGATCGCAGTGAAGATGAGACCAGGTTCTGCTATTTCCATCAACATTCGTGCGCCAACTTTCAGTGTGTAACACTTGAGAAAGTTTATCCAAGTTCGGCCATAAAAAAAGCAGCGATCTTCTTGGTTGATGAACCCAACTCGGAACTTATATCCATGGCTTGTCTTCACTATGACCATTAAACTGGTGTATTCAGCTACGGCAAGGCTGAGAATCTTGAGTACATGTGTTCTGGTAGAGTAAATAATGCACTGAAGGAAAAATAATATGAGAACACAATGTATTCCCTATCCAAATCTAGAAATAACTTCCTCCTTCACGTAAGTGTGGACCATCGTACTAGTAGTACCTTTTATCCAAACATAGCAATCCAAATTTTAAAATTAGTCGACACCATGTTCAAAAAAAAACACCCATCCATGATAGAAAAGAGGATTCTAGGAACATACTGTGCGCATTTTAAAATCATGTGTTAGGATGAGAAGGAACAAGTGTTTCGTCTCGCCGAGGGCGCAGAAACCTGTAGGGTCCTCGCACTTTGGGCACTACAAGTGAAACACATTAGATTCAGTAGGAAGACAAATGCATCAACGGCGGCGACTGCCATCCTAGGATTACCCGCGACCAAGGGACTTCGATTTATCGGGAATGGATGAAGAATTTGTACGTGGTTCTCCATGAGAAAACCCTATGCAATCGTCGAGAGGGGGTTTTCTCTAAACAAGAAGATGAGGGAGAAGGGGATTCAGGCCCAGTGAAATATTGCCACTTTGTTCATCCAGCTTAATGCTAAAGCTGGAAGGAGGGGGTGATTTGACGGCTCATTGGGCATTACTGTCGCGCTACGATAGGGGTGTGTCTACCATGCAGTTGTGCACTCTAATTTGTGCATATGGCACGTGGACCCCGTTGCCGGAAGCCCGATATATCAGCAAAAGGAAGTAGAAAGATAGGAGTAACTAGTTACACATAAATATATTTTTGACGGAGAGATACTCCCTCTGAAAAGAAATGGACAAATCTTTTATATCACAACTTTATACATAAGAAAAATCAAGGGGAATGTATATAACATATATAATTATAAAAAACAGAGTTGTTTTTAACACAGTATAGACGAGTTGGTGATGATGGTGTGCCTGCCATCCTTCAATATAGGCCGTCTGATTTATATCTGATGGATAGGAAGGAAATTATGGCAATTTTGCAAAAAGGTACCCACACACCTCTCCACATTTGCAAATAAGGCCTTCCCTCATTCATCCTTTTCTCTCAAAAGATAAAATACTCATAAAAATGCATCTTGATGTTACGTGCAATGCACGAGCATTACGGGGGTTCAGCTTCTTTTTTTTGAGGGTTTTTTTAGGGATTTTTATTTTCTTTCTTGAGGGGTCATATGGGGGTTCAACTGAGAATATAATACTCAGACAGGCTCACGGTTCTGGACTTTGGGCCGCAGGCCCACCCTGCATGTTTGGGGGGCCATGTGTTCTACCTCAGCGCTTTTCATATTGCAAGTGATTGGTACAGCGCTGGTTTTAGATGTTGTCGCAAGGCGAATACACAAAAATGAATAAAGCACAGCAGCTATTGGAATGAAATCGGATGACAGTTCCTAACCAGCAATGAGAGTTGCAATTCTATCAACGATATACCATGTGATAAATAATACTGTCGTACTACTTATACACACAGGAAACTTGTTTCACCATGCCAGATTATTACATCAAAATCTCTCGGAGGATAGATCAGTTCAGCAGTTGCGTGCTGCTACTGAAGAATTTCAAAGTTGATTTGGACCAGCTCTCCTTGCCGAAAAAGTTTGATTTTGACATCATCCCCTACCGCAAGATATGATTTAGATTTGAACCTTGACCGTCCTTTAGAATCAATCATCATGCGACCATCCTTTGTACTTATAGTATATTGAGCAGGTTCATTCACACCAAGGCTACGCATGGTAAGAGAAACTTGGCCGCGATCGTCCGGATTGTTGAACGACTCCCTCGTTGCTCTAGGAATTCTCTGTTTGCAAACAAGAATACATACCCAAACAGTTAGATCAACACAGTGAATCATGTGACACAACACGGAAAGAAAAAAGAACGAAGCACTTGGGCGGCCAATGCTTACCAAGAAGGTGGACATGTCGGTTTCTGTAAGGACTATGGTATATGAAGTGCGAACTGCAGCCCAGTCTGTTGACGGTGCAACTACTCGTTCGGTTGCCGCTGCATGGGCCGGAGCAGATGCAAGTGCAAGTGTTGGTGCAGGTGCCGAAGCCGCCGCTGCTGCCGGAGATGGTGCTCCTTTTAGAGCTGGTGCCGGTGTCGGAGCAGGTGCCTTTGTTGATGCCAGATCCTCCGGTAGATCAGCCAGATCAGCTGACACGGTCGGTGCCCAATCCTCAGCTGGATCAGACTGAGCTGTTGCCGCTGTCAGTGCTAGAGCAACTGCCGGTGCTCGATCTGTTGTTGAAGGTGGTACTGATGTGCGAGACAGCGGCGATCGTGTCTGGTCTGCTATGATCAGCTTTCTAACTTGACTAGCCTTTGTGACTGTGATCCAGTTTTTTCTTCATTTCTTTTAAACGCGAGAAGGACTAATTATGGCGTTTTTGTTAAACCAAACTGCAGTTCATCATAGGGATTGAGCTTGCACTCAGACAACAGACTGATCCATTTTTTTCCTATAATATAAGTGATGGACAGTGCCTTTGTTACTGGCACGGCATAAGAAGTGAAACCTGTAAAAATAGCCATCATAGAGCAAACCAAACGGTTTATTCTGTGATGAATGTCACATGGCAAAACCTGCATTGTAAAATTGCAGGAAAGGAAAGAAAACATGACATTAAATCCATCAGATTTAGACAGTAAATCAATAAGATTTACTTGATGTGACACGAGTGAATCCTTACCAGGAAATCACTATGTTGAAGTACTAAACAGAAGATTGATCGTCCAACTACGGGTGGCATGCAGGGCCCTCGCCTATTCCCACAAACAGGACAGTCCAAAGGTCATGACAAATCGTATGGACCGAACATCCATGGGACTGGAAATCTTGGTGGGTGCGATAAATCCTGCAATGCATACAGATATTGGAGTGTAACCATAATTGATAAACCATCCTCACAAAAAAGATGGTCTGGATACTTTAAAATATACAGACTGAATTGAGTGGACATACATTAACATAGACCGTTCGCAGGACTGACCACACACCAAAAGCGGCAGTACTAATAAACAATACAGGGTTTACAAACAAACATCAAGTACTGGACAATAGTACTTACTACAAACAAGCAAAGTTGCACTAATTAAACTCTACAGACTATTTCTTGCCACCGACCTACAGGATGAACCCCACATAACTAACTAGGCCATGGACTTGGTGAGAGATGTCTACGTGCACCATCACCATCTCGCCAACCTTGGAGAACCTAACAGAGTGGTCTTTCCACTCATAAACATGATGATGAAGACAGGTCGCATCAGATTTGTTGGGAAGCTTTACAAGAACCACACCCTTCGTAATCGAAGGCACAGCCCTGAAATTGTTGTGGTCAAGTACAGCCACGAGAACACGCCTGGCAACAATGCTACAGGAAAACACTAGTTCAAGACACGTGGCGACAAGGACACAATAGCTGGATAGTTTAGCAGTAGAACTCATCCTCAGGTCTTCCAGTTCACACGGCATGACTTTGAGAACTTCATCTCCACCACGGACCTAGTTCTAATTCAAACAGAAACCATATTTTATTACTACCTCCGTTCAGAAATATAAGATGATTTTCGATATTATACTCCATATATGACAACATATACGCATAGAAATGAGTGAACAAAGACACTAGAACATGTCTTCAAAGGCATGAGAGCAGATGGATTACTTGCAATATCCATAACACAAGTAACTGAGGCAAATATACGCTCTTCGAAGGTAGCATTGATGTTCATAAAGTACCCCCTCCATCCCAAAATTCTTGTCTAAAATTTGTCCAGATACGGATGTATTAGATACATCTGTATCTAGATAAATCTAAGACAAGAAATTTGTGACAGAGGAGTAGTTGAAAGTAATCTACAAGAAATCAGTGTCAACCTCTCGCATGTTTTGGTCAAAAGAGGAATTTATAACCGTCATTTGGCACACAAAAATCACATGCAAGATGACCCAGAAAGTTTTACTACTAGTACTAGTACTGTGTGTTTGATGAAAAAACACGATCAAGATCGAGAAAAAGATCGTCAAGAAGAGATATTACCTGGACTTGCTTAATTAGGGATCCCAGAGAGGGGGGCTTGGATAGGGCGCTGGCTTTGAGCTTGTCTGTGGTAGTCTCGGTGGGGTGCTTGCACTTGTTTGTACCATGAGCCTCGACGGTTTTGGCCAGAGCCATAGACATCACGTCGGCCGGTGCTCCAACATCCATCCAAGATAGGAAGCTGAGAGAGAAGAGCAAAATGACGAACGAGATGAGGGAGAAGCGAAGCGAGTGGGGGTTTTCTTCAAGAGAGGGAGCTGAGAGAGAAGAGTGAAATGATGGCTGCTTCGTCCGTCCAACTTACTACTGGAAAGGAGGGGGTTTTGTGATTTGACGACTCATTAGGCATTATTGCGGCGCTTCGATCGGGGTAGTCTACCGTCACTCTATTTTGGAGTAATTTAGTGCATGGCTGGTGGACCTTGATGCTGGCTGTCCCACACGTCGGCGAAAGTGAGTAATTTAGTGCATGGCTGGAGGAGGATCCGCATGGTAGAGCGTGTCCACTGCTTTTCTAAAGAAGAAAAATGATTACAGCAAGCGTTTCCACTATTACAACGGAGGAGTGCGAAACACGGCAGCCACTTGAACATACACAGTGCTCCTACTACTAGGCATGTGTAGTGGTTTATACGTCAGTACTACATAATCTTGTTACTAGTGTAGTAAGATATGACGATAAGAAATGATGTTGTGTGCATGTTAATCATATGAACAGTAATGTAGTAACATAGTACCGCTCTTTCGACTGTCCGGTCGAGAATGAACGGTGTGATCAATGTTAACAGAACTAGGTCTACAGCGCACGGAGAGTACGGTGCTACAATACTCCACGAAACATGAACCATATGAAGCACAAATAGTGTTGGGCAGGGTGTATGAAGGGTGCACGGGATGGGAGCAAAAGTTCCCTTCTCAACCCACTTTTGGGTGTTTGGCAAAGTGCATGAAGGGTGCATGAGTCCACACTAGTAGGTTAAAACAAATACACGAAGAGGAAACAACTATATTGAGATGAGAATGTAACCAAACACACCCACATGCTTTGTGCTACAGTGACTGATCTGCATCGTCTGAGTTTGATCCAATGGTCATGTTGCGCTGAGACATGGACATGCCCATGCAGAGGGCGCCTAAACACCAAGGAAGTCCCTCTGCTTCTCGAGGCGCACGACATTGGTGATGCAGGGTGCAACCGCCCGCAGAGCCCGCTCACAGTCGACGGGAGCCAGATCATCAAAGACGGTGTCCAATGGCACGAATGGATTCCGGTGACGGAACCCTGAAAAGATTCACTCGGCAACGGCGACTGCAACTCGCAACCCCTCCTTGTCCAGCTCCGTGCCCACCATTGCACGGAGATAGCTTAGCTCCTCGGAGATATAGGTGAAGACAAAGACCAAGTCAGGAAGCCGCAGCTCGTTGAAGTCGACCGGGTGGTCGAACGGGTTTAGCCCGACAGCCGACATGGTCGTGCTGGCACGATGGTAGGCATCACGTAGCCGCAACATATGCTTGGCAACTTGATTCACCAAGTGGATGAGCTGATCCTAGACCTCGTCACGATCGGCACGCTAGTGCTCTAGCCGGCTCCCCTGGCGTCCTATCATATCTCCCGCTTTCTGCAGCAACGCCGCCGATGCCTCGAGCATCTTTGTGGTGGATGCCTACCGCTTTTGAAGCTCCATAAACTCCCACGCATAATGGAGGAGCATGGCACTCCTCTTCTCCTTGAGCTCACGGATCTCCACGTCCTTGGCCCTGAGCTCTGCATCCTTGGCCTGGACCTCTTGTCTCAGGCGCCTCACCTCGGACTCCGTGATCTGCTACGCCGCCATGGCACCAGGTAGAAGCAATGGGGAGAGGAAGCGAAGGGGCGGAAACTGCTGAAAGGTAATGCAACCTACGGGAAGGCGGAGGGAGCCGCCGAGGAGCGGGCAATCTTTTGGTTTTGACCATGGTAAAACACCAGTCGATGACTTCTCATATCAGGGAGTAGTGGGTTTTACAGGCGGAGTCATCATGAGTAATTCCTGCCGCACTTTCTCTCGTCAATCAAAAAATTAAAAATCCTGCCGTGCCTGCTCCCATCAATCAAAACAATAAAAATCCTGCCGCACCCAAACACCAGAGCAACGCCGCGGTGGATATTTAAATTTACCTCCCGGCAAGTAGATAAAAAGGGGTGAAAAAACAAATGTGGCGGCGGCCTAGCTAATCGGTCGAACTAGCCCAACTAGCTAGCCATCGTGCTTCACTGTTGTACTCGGCGGGAAAGGTGGTCTTTCATGTTTTGACGACTCATTTACTTGCTTCGGTGCTATGACCGAGGAGGACCCAGGAAACGCGCGGTAGGGAGTCCTGCGTCAGGAAGAATATATGCGTGCACCACACGGGAGGACCCCGAAACCGCGCGGTAGGGTGTGCCACGTCTCGGCACGGAGAAAAATGTGTGTGTAAAAATATACTGTATCAGCCATAGTACCTATGGTTCGACCTCGGGACCCAGCCAGTCGGTCAAAAACACCCCACTAGCCACACAGCTTCATCATGCTAACGTGGCACGGAGGATAGGTGTGGTTTCCGTCTCGACCAGCCACAACGTCTCTTGTTCTAAGCGATTCTTCTATTTCAAAAGCTTTTTTAGTTGTAATAACACCATGACAAGCTAGCGCCTCTCTTCATGTGTGCCCATGCAAAGGTTAGACGATGGAGAGAAGAGAGAGATCACACACCTGGGACCAACCAATAAGTGAGTCAACGGTCATGCACGTGTTGACGAGGCACTCCCTCTACTCTACTCAACGTAATACTGTATCAAATCAAGTTATGGGACAAAGCCAACAACCGTTTTTTTAGGCTATCGACTTACGCTTTGTAGTCTAGGTTGCCAGTTCGAATCTCGTCTTTCAGATTTGTTAGTTTTAGGTCCAGATTTGATTAATGACAAGTGGTACCCCCGTGTGTTGTTCCAATATTTCAGTGTAGGATGGTTTCTTTGAACAAATACTTTGCGCGGTTAGACAAGTAACGGCACGAGTTACACGTATTTTGCAAGTTTACGAACAAAAATGACAGGGGCATAGAACATCACATCCACCCCGCAGCTTAGATGCTATGATGATACGAGTTTTTACACCGTTGGAAGTGAGATCCAATGGCTTGGTAGTAATCTTTGTAATTAAGCTCAATTTCCAAACTTTCCAAAGCTTTTTTTGCAAATAAAACATTCAGGCCTCGTGTGTGCCGCTGCATCTTCGATCCAACGGCTCCTAGTTGCTCATATTAGGTGCTCCCCGTAGCTTAATTACCCGCTACGGTGATATGAGCATCTAGGACGTATGATCAGTGATCAGATGGCACATGCGTAGTACATGTACTTTCTGCGCAATTCCCAAACTCTCTCAGCTGTATATTGCAAAAACATTCAAACCTCCTACTATGGGCCGTTAGATCTCCGTGAACTCGTATCACCTTAGAATCTACGGTGCGGGATCACCTCATATTCTCCCGTGCGAGAAAACATAAGGTGCTCTTGCAGCTTGGATGCTACGGTGATACGAGCTTTGAGATCCTTTGATCTGAGATCCAATGGCATATGAGCAGTATTTGTGCTTGTAAGAGTGGTCGGACTCTTTGGGGGCTTTTCTGCAAAAAAAAACATTGAAACCACCGAGGAGGTGTTGGGTCACAAATCCAACGCTTCGAAGAGCTTATATCACCAAAGCATCTAAGGTGTGGTAGCACATGATATTCTTACATATAGGAGAACATGATGTCCTCCTTTATCTTAGATGCTATGGTGATACGAGCTTCGAGGTTGTTGGATATGGGATCCAAGGGCATCTGAGTAGTTTTTGTACAAATTGTGTGCAATTCTCAAACTCATCAAGGTTTCCTGTAAATATATTAAGACATCATGTGAGCAGCTATATCTCAGACCTACAAGCTCCAAGAAACTCTTATTGGCATATATAGCATCTAAGGTATGGGGGCACATGATATTCTCCTGGGGAGGAGGGGTGGGGGTGCACAACCAATCGGTGGTTAGGAGGGTGTGGACAAATATAATCTAAACAACCCTAAACAGAGCTTCACAATTTTATCTAAGGTCGAGGGGTTGACCCCCGACAATCATAGCTCCACCTGAACACAACATTTGCATGTACTGTAGTACTAGACTTAATATTCATGTTTCAGTTTCATGTTCATTTTAAATATTGAATTGAGAACCATGCATGTCTTACATTTTACTCCCTTCGTTCCTAAATATTAGTCTTTTTAGAGATTTCAAATGGACTGGCACATACATATGTATATAGACATATTTTGGACTGTAGATTCACTCATTTTGCTCCGTATGTAGTCACTTGTTGAAATCTCTAAAAGACTAATATTTAGGAACAGAAGGAGTATTTTTTAATTCGTGTCATACATGCATGGTTTGGAAAAATAGATGCAATATACTTATTGGATTCTTATTGTGTTCGTGTCTCTCTCTCTCTATCTATCTATCTCTTTCTCTCTCTCTCTCTGTGTGTGTGTGTGTGTGTGTGTGGTCATATGCTTGATACAGACAAAGTTTTCTCACCTCCATATTGTTCATCTTTTAAAATTGAATTTGCACTAAAAAACTTACTAGGGATACCATGAAATGTGAAATCCATGTTAAGATCACTATATCACACAAACTCACTCTAATTCAACAACTTGTCTTAAATCAATTACCACGTTGAGATTAGTATTTGCAAGGAAAATACGGGCATTGTAATACACATAGATTCTTTCGGCAATTTAAAAGGTTCTTTACGTATTCCCGAATGGTAGGACCCAACGACGTACCAGCCAGACCTTGGCTCATGTTGGTCCTAAAAAAATTTAAAAAACGGGCTCGTGTCCTTCTAGTGGCGTGCGTGGTACGCACATTAGGCAACCCCAACCAGTCGAGCCTCAGCGTTTCGAGTCGAAATATCTGGCGGCCAGAATTCCAGCCCTAGGAAATTCCCCTCATGTCCCTGGTCCATAATGACTACTACCGATGAACAACAGAGGGATGCTTTAGTAACTAGACAACGTTACCTACCATGCCGAGCATGGTTCAATTCCCTCGGTCGCTGCTCGCCAAGGTCACCCGTCAACTGCATTGCCAAGTACTACTACTACTACTACTACTACACCAGAATGAGCACAGAATTGAGCCCGTTTGTTCGTGCCTAGCACTTGAGTTAATATATCAGGCAATGCACTGGTACGGAGGGATTATCCTTTTACTCTGCATATTTTACTTGTCTGAAGTCTAACTAAGCAAAAATGTTTGACCTAATCCTTTCTTAAGAAATACAACAGAACAGATGTATGGCTTGAAAATTTATTGCATGATGCAGGTTATGATATTGTTTTGAATCTTGGATCTTAAATTTCCGAAAATCCAAAAGTGACCATAAATTCTTGAAACTGAGCATGGTCACGTGATATGGCACAAAGATTACTTCGTAATTTATTTCTTCAATTTGAGACAAGCTGCTTATGACAAGTTGCACAAATGAAGAGCCGAGGTATTTTGGAACAAAGACCTGTCATGTTAAGGCGAATGATTTCGCTATTGAAATCGTGGGCATTTACGTGCCGCCACGAGTCCCACTTCTCATCGGCAGGTGTCGTCCGAGCAAGCGTGTGAGTCGACGGGAGGCGTGTGAGTAGACTGCTGCACCGGCTGACAGGGAGGCATGCAAGCAGACTGCTGTGCAGGCTCACTGTGAGGCGAGCCATTTGACCAGGCTCCGCCGCCCACCTTTGTCCCAACTTCTCCCACTTTTAATGTCGCCGGCGCCGTAGTTGAAAATCAACCCCGCACTAATCGGTATCGCTACAATCTTCTCTCTTCCTCTCCGATTCTCCTGTTGTCTACCTCCAACTAGCCTGACCTAAACGTACGCCATGTCGCATCACGATGGTCTTCCAGTTTCCTGAGGAAGACACCCAGCTGGAGTCTCAAGAACATAAGACGCTTTGGGACGAGCTTGAACTGCACTTGCGGGAAGATGCTGCGCCTGTCCCGGCTCCCGTTCCGGCTCCCTCGCCCTGACTGTGCTAGCGCCCATCCCCATGGCATTGATGGGCTGGGAGCCGCACATTGTCGCCGAGCTTGATGCCACGGGGTTCCATGAGGTCCCCGCCGACTTTCACGCACCCGTGCACCTGCCAGCACATGCGCCTCCGCGTGCACTGACGCACACGCTCGTGCCGGTGCCTGTGCACCTGCCAGCGCATGCGCCTGCGTGTGCACTGACGTGCGCGCCCGTGCCGGTGCCCATGCACATGAATGTCTCCGCCACGTTGTTGACAACGCATGTCCCCGCGCGGGTGTGAGTGCCCCCCTCAGTGGCATGGATGGCCGCCGTCGACCGCTTACTTGCACCAACGCCAGTCGCCTCCTCCCACCAGTTGACTCACTCCGAAGTCCAGAACATTTTGGCCTTCCTTGAAGCTAAGCCAACGTCCAGGAGTACGCCAACAAGGGCCCAAGATGCCGCCGTCGCTGTCGGTCAGTGGCCCGACGACACACAAAGCACGGCAGAGGACCCGCTTCCCACTGCAAGATGCCCCCGCTGCCGCCGCGTAATCTAAATTTGGCATGAAAAATGTTTGGATTGCCATGCTTAAAATCTGAACATTTTGTGATTTCTGTTTATTTTAGATCGATCGTCGTATAACTTAAAGTTGGAGTCAGACTGAACGAAATCTATGGTTTAATCGGTTGAATGTTCTGCTACAGCCATATCAAATTAAATATAAAACTTCATCAAGCCACAGGTATTCCTTGTCATCCAATGACCTAGACTGCTTCAATGTTGAGCACTCAACACATTTAGCGTGCAGTTAATTTCATGCCAAAAATAGTGCTAATCACATAATAACACGCATATCCTACTTAATATCTGCATGCACTTAATATATTTCCAAATTAACATGCATTGCACGTACACACTGACTAGTGCTACTAGTACGTGAAACTGGTGCCGTAACTTGTGAACACGTCCAGATATGGTCAACGGCAACATCGCCCACGAGTTCTTCGTGTTTTCTCGTGCATCTAAACATAGAAGGGGAGGAGAGAGAGAGAGCACACATGGAACCCACCAGAAGTGAAGGCGAATAGTATACGTGCTAATGAGCCAGTCCCACTAATGTACTAAAAATAATATTACATGTTATCCATTAAATAGGTTGTGGTAACATAAAAACATTATGTGAACAAAGGGGGGGGGGGTACAACAAACATTGTTGTTCTACGTATGTTGCCTATTGACGTGCGGCTTGAAGGCCCTAGTCGCATGTTCGATCCTCGTCCTTTATTTCTTAATTTGTATATGGGTCCAAATTTGTTTCATGACATGTGGGCCCCTTGCTGTGTAGTTTGTAGAACTTTAATTTCTGGGTCGAAATTTGTTCCATTCCAAGTGGACTATCGGTGTGTAGTTTTGTAGCTTATTTATATTAATTAAAGAGAATAATAGAGTTTTTTGCAATAATACCATGGTGCGGCGTTGAAGGCGAGAAAGGACGTGCGAGAGAGCGATGACTGAGCCAGAGGGAAATCAACTATGGGAGTTGCGGGGGTTGCAACGGTGTTTGGAGTAGTTGTGGGTCGAATGCTATGAAAATATAATCCAAACGAACCGGAATAAATGCCTACAAAAATTAATCCAAGGTTGGAGTGCCCCTCGCAATGTAAATAGCTCCAGCTTTCCGAGGGTTGGAAAGGTAGCTTCCATGCGTGGAAGATACGGCATGAGAAAGCGAGGTCAATCGAGAGACATATAGATAGAGAGACAAAGTGAGTGTGGTCCAACATTCATTGAACAAATATACATGCTCTCGAGAGATATTGTCCAATTGAGCTTTTGGCAAGGGTGAGGGTCGTAAGATAGAGCTTGAGATATGATCCAGTCACAGACATGTAGATATATTTTGTGCGTGGGAGGAAGCATGGTCAATCGATCACATAGAGGTGTCGTGCGATCGAAAGAGTGAGACGGGTTGGAGAGAGTGACCTAGATAGACAATGTGCTGAGAGAGTATACAATGTGAATATGTCGAATTGGGCTCAAACATGGTGATATATTGTTTTTGATCGAGAAAGAGCGAGGTCAATCGAGACATATAAAGAGAGAGAGATAGGGAGAGAGAGAGAGAGAGATTGAGCGAGCATGGCCGGCCATGAGGTCGAAAGAGTGGTGGCGGCTTGGATGGACTGACCTAGATAGACAATTTGCATGAGAGAGTATAGAGTGTGTCGATCGAGGACCGAACAAGGAGATATATCATTTGTGTGTGAAACAAAACAAGGTTAAAAAGATTCAGATAAAGAGAGCGAGATTGAGCTAGTGTGGCCCACCGTGCAGAAGAAAGAGTGAGATAGTCTCGAGCAAGTGACCTAGATAGACAACGTGTGTGCGTGCGCACGAGAGGTTTGGGGGCTAGATAGGAAATGCATATATGTAGCGCGAGAGGGTGAGAGGGAGAGGGAGAGAGAGAGCTCGGCATGGGGTGCAATGGCGGGTGTGTGAGGTAAATACATTTGGTAACAGAGTGGAAAAAGGGGTTGTGTAGTTGAGAGAGTTAGAGATCGAAACATGGAGAGAAAGAATGAACATGTGTTGGAAACCGGTATCTTCCTAAGGTGGTTAGGAGAGGAAGATTGACCGATACAGGAAGTATGTAGCGTGTGTGCGAGGGGGGGGCTAAAAACAGCATTTGAGTGTTGATAGTATGAGACTTAATATCGATGTTTCAATTCGGTGTACATTGTAATATTTGAACTGAGGACCATGCATATGGGTAATTATTTCGAATTCGTGCCATACTAGGTTTCGAAAAGTTGACATTGACTCGATTTGTTGTGCTATTTTGTAGGTTATATGTTTGAATCCATCCAAAAGTTTTCTCACTACCATGGTGTTCATCATATACATATGAATTTGTATTTAAAAAAATAGCATGGATACAGTGAAATGCGAAATCCACGTTAGAATTGGAGATCGCTACATGACACACACTCTAATTCAAATAACTAAATATGTGACACACACTCCAATCCATGTTAGCGTGGATACCGTGGATACTGTTTCGATTTTTTTTTCAAATAACTCCTCATTAATTAATTTATAGTATTCCCTCTGTTCACTTTTATAAGACCTTGAGGACATTTCAGACAATGTGCAAAACAGTTCATTTTAAGTTGTCTGAAACGACTTACAAAAGTGAACGGAGGGAGTATCTCATTTCAAATGACTAATTATTGCAAGGAAATCATGGGCATGGTAATACATACAGATTCATTTGCAAATGAAAGAAGATTTGTTTGCATTCTCAAATGTAGGCACACCAGGCAGACCAGGGTCGTGTCGTGGTGGTCATGTGTGTCGAACGGACGCGTAGCACCCACCCACCCACCCCCTCCCTCCATCCCCCCTCCCCCCTTGAAAAAAGGACGATGACAAAATAAGTTCGCGCTCCCACGTTTCAGATTGAAATATCTGGCGGCCCCAATTCCAGCCCTGCAAAATCTCCCTTCTCCACCATCCCCTTCCGCGCCCAGATTGCTCAAATCCCTAATTTTCCGCTAACCCAAGCAAAGTTCGAATCTCCCCTCGTCTCGTCTCTTTCCCCACCTCTATGCCGGACGAGACGACGAAGACGACGGTCGCGCTTCACCACCGCACCGGAGCTACCTCATCTACGCCCTCGTCCACCGCACCAGGTGGCCCACCGACAACATCGGCCGCCACAACCGACATGCCTCACAGACACCGACTTCCACCGCATCAGGTGCGCTTCACTGACGCCGTCTCCCAGCTCACCGGGGCTACTTCATCGAGCACATCATCGCACCTCCGCCACCCGAGGCCGTTGGGGCTTCACCAACGGTCTCGTCCACCGCATCATAGCGCTCCGTTGCCACTCAAGATCTGCATCCATGCACGGCCAGCCAACGCCAGCGCAACACCCTCAACGGCTCTAAAGTGACTCGCACTCTAGCTAGGCGAGCATGCCCAATTGCCGGCCCGAACTAGGTATCCACACATCACTCCCTTGTGCAGTGTTCCGACGATGTTTGGATATCCTTTCACTGCTCTCTTAGCTTACATGCCTATGCAACTCTGACTTTAACTCTTATTTCTTCTGGAGATATCATTTGAAACAAGCAAATCTATTTTTTAGCGAAGCATGATGGTGCTACGGGATCTGGTACACATCCTGCAAACCCGTATAACCTTGTAAGTATATGTCCTCCGGTACAACAGCAAGGTCGATTCCTCTTATTTGATCAACCATTCGCCGTGTCAAAAATGCAGAGGGGGATACAATGAGCACAAGGCCTGCACATCCAAGCAAGTGGTAACATGGACTTGTACATGGAACATACCAAGCGCAAGGAGAGCTGCAGTGAGCCTATACAACGAGCTAGTATAAGTCCATGTATTTCATTTAATTTGTACTGGCATTCGTGTATGATCTGTGTGAAGTGGCGGATCCATGAATTCAAGTTACCAGGGACGAACATTTAACTTAAAAAATATGAAGGCACTTGCACTCTGGAAATCAACATAACTTGAGAAATGTCAAGCTACATGCACTTTGAAAACCAGCTAATGATCCAAAGTAGTTCTGATTATAAACACTAAATGATGCAAGCACCAAAAACACAAAATGCAAAATGGTGTACAAGGACTACAAAAATGGTTTGTACTTGCTTGAATTATTCGTTCTCTGGCTGAAAATATCTAAGTGTAATTGCACCTATAACCAGTGCGCAAATTGCATATCAATATATCTATCCTGCACAAGTATGCCAATAGTTTCAAACAACATATTAGAAAAGTATTTTTGCTATGTTGTCATGATACGGGGACTTTCTGGTAGATGGCCTCGATGTTTCCTCAAGCCATGAAAATGCACTATAATTTGCTTGTCATCAATGCCTGCAAATCTCTGTCTCTCTCAACATCGCAGATCATCGTTAGAAACTAAATCCTTCAATGGGAGCTTGCAAAATGCCTGCATTAGATCCCTCATTAGACACTATATGTTCATCACCATGAGCATGTAAAATGTTTGCATCAAATCCTTCATTAGCAGTCTATTCATTAGACACTTCAGGCTCAAGAACGACATGAGCTTGTATGTTTTCACCGGAAACTTGATTAGATACACCAGATTCAGTCAGTTCAATATTGATTGGGGGAGTTATAAAATAAGTAGAAATTGGTTTCATTTTCTCATAGATTCCCTACATACCAGCAGTCTTACAACACCGTCAGGTTTAACTATTGGCCAAAAATTGAAGAGTTGAATTAGATATAATCAGGGATATGATGTACCTGCTCGTTGCGCATGCTACTCTTGTAACCTGTGACTGTCCATTTGCGCAATCTCGATGCCATGCCTGTGATGCCACCGCCGCCTCCCATGTAGGCTACACCCAGGGTTGGATCTTCATCTTCTTGTCCTTCGATTCGCTTGAAGCTCGGCGACCCCCCTCCAACGAGGGCGCGAGGAAGTGTTGTGTCGGTCTGTCCAGCGGTGGCTAGGATAGGAACGTACCAGACTGGAGGCTAGAGCAAATGAATTGGGATTTTTTGTGCTGTTGATCGATATGGGAGGCGCTCGTTTGGGCCGCGAGCCTGCTATAGGGCCTACCTTGCACTTATGTTATTGGCCCATCCAAATTGAAACAATTTTCTTCATTTTTTACATTGCCTGCTCGTGCGTTGGGATGAACAAAACTAGCCTGTGCCAATCTGGACGACTCAAACTAGGTGCACACTTTCCAGCCACCCGAGGCGGCCGCCCATACCAGCCCCTATGGTGGCGTCACCCCTTTTTGCGTGTATGATTGGGGTAGTGAAAAATATTCTAGTGGCACTTTTGATTTACCCACAGAATGGTTGAATTGCTTGTTTCTATGAACTGAGTTCGCCGATAATGTGAAGGATGCCAGTCTTTTCATCCTATTGTAGATTGCTTAGAGTTTGATATGCCAAAAGTAATCGCATGAAATATATAGTAAAAGCCATTGTGATGTGTGTGGGTACAACTAGTCTGACTACACGTCCTCATGTAACATATCAAGGACGCACCATCTTACCAGATTAACCATTCGACTTACCAATCCAGTGTGGGAAGAAAGAAGTATTGGGACTGCATATCCAAGCAATTGATGCCATGGACTCTTTCGTACAACCTTGTAAGCGAAAAAACAGTTGTAGTGTGCTTGTACAAAGAACTAGCGTAAGATCAGTTACCTGCTTCCCAGAATTTTAGTTAGCCACTTATTGCAAAATTGAAACTCTTTAATTTAGTTTGCTACTGATTACATAATGCCACAGCCTGTTAATCCTATTATAGACTACGCCTATCTATGTGTTTGATACTTACTATTAAGAATTACCTGTTTGCCTGAACTTAAATAGCTACTTGTTTGTTTAACTGCTTTGCTGCTGCAACAATGGGTTACAATGATATTAATAACTACTTCCGCATCCAATTGAAACTCTTTAATTCCTTGTTTGTTTAACTGGGTTGCTGTTATAACTCCCAGTTGAGATGTTTTGCTAACTTCAACTTTTCTGAATCCAATCGTAACTTTAATGGCAAAACAGGTCAGCCCAAGATCAAACAGGGAGGTCCCCATGGACGTTGTATCATCACACAGCAGTGCCACCGGCCCAATCATGCATTATGAATTGCCAATGGCTGATCCTCTAGAGGCTAAACTAGTGGTAGAGAGAGATTCTGCTTCTGCACTTAGAGATGAAGTTGACATGTTGAGGAAGCAAACAGCACAATCACAAGCAGTACTCAAGACAACCATTAAATATTTGGTGGATTTCAAAACAAAGCAAGCTGAGACTGACCACATTGTTAAGGTCCTGAAGGAAAAAAGGAAATTAAATTCCCACTTGGTAAATCATAGGTGAAATGTTCTTTCCATCATTGAGTAACCTTTGTGTTGTTTGTTCATGTAATCAATCAAACCATTTGTTTTAGAGATCATGTAATAGTTGTATTTTGTTTTTTGATTTTTGGTTTGTAATTTTATTTGAGCACAAGTCTGTATTAATTGATAAGAATCGGAGACATTTCATTTTCATTGCTGTGCCAGACCTAAAAATATGCCAATTGGGCTGAATGTGCATTCAACAATAATAGTAGTATAGATGGACCATAAGTGGCACGCATCGGAAAGGGCCAAGATGTTGTAGTAGCTTGGCTAAAAAAAGGATGTTGTTGTAGCAAAAAAAAGTACAGCGGCCTGGCTTATGTATATTAGTTGATATTATTGATCCATATACTCTATAAGTGTTTATATGTCTGTTAGTTTTGTACATTCTTGGTTGATTGACACGGCATTTGAATATTGATACATCGCTTGTGTGCATATCTAAATGGGAGTACACATTATGTTGCGTGTCACATTTGAGTTGGACATGAAGTGTTCCAAATATTCGAATTCACCTTAAACTGGATTCTAGCTTCTGAATTTGAGTATCGGCATTTGTAAACCATATTCATATATGACAGTGGAATACATCTTTGTCGTCCTTTTGAAGATATATAAAAACACATAGAATGATTTATAAAGAATCGTATAGGAATACAAAATGGATTCGAATTTAGTTGCCAGGGTAAACGTGGATGCTTATTGTCCGAAAATTCGAAAGAAGCGGCAAAATGTCCACACCCACGTCGGCTGCTCGAAGCCAAGTGTTTGGGAGATGGAAATTACTGTCTACCCATTACATGGACAATCCATCGGCCCGATTTCCACTGCTCTAAATATGGGTAGGTTAGTAAATTCAATTAGACATGACACGACCGCCTCTTAGCCCATTCCGACATGGTGGGCGCCAAACATGGGCGGCAAAACACATTTGATTCAAGCTCGTCCGAAAGACCTCTGTTTCTCCATCCATTTCCCCATTCATACACGGTGGGCGATAAAACAAAATCGACTCAGCCGAAATCGATGTAGGCAAATATTTTCAATAGGGGCAGGTTTGTAACTTCATTCAGACGTTAGACAACCGACCTACCTGTCAGCCCTGTTCATACACCATGGGCGCGAACCACCCTCTCCTTGCCTGAAATCGCTCTGGACAAATATTGGCGAGATGCGAGATTACTGTCCTATCCCCAACCGACAAAATGTCCAAATATTAAACGGGGGCTAAGTTCGTAACTTTCCCATATTTCAGATAGGCAGATCCCAAAAACATGGTTCCCCGTACCTATCCCTCCATGTTCCCATTCATACACCATCCATGCTAGAACACCATCCCCACACCAGCCTCCGTCCGCCACCCCATCCATCGTCGTCGTCCTCCACCCCATCCATCGCCGCCGTCCTTCACCACATCTATCGCCACCGTCCTCCACCATGCCGGAGCGCCTACCAAGACCGCATCGTCCACTGCTAGAGATGCACGTTTCTCATCCACGGCGATGTACCAAGAGCCTTGCATCGCGTCCTCTCGCTTCATCGACACCGTCGTCCTCTTTGCCGGGGCCGCTCACACGACCTTCTCTTCCACCGCAACGGGACTTATCCCCCGATGCACCAGTCTACCATCGCGGATCTGCTTCAACGCCACTAACAGCCATCGCACCCCCGATGCCTACACGGCGCTGCAAGAGAGGTGGTACTTCATATCTCCTCAACTTTTTGACCTCAACCAGAAAATAGATCTTATCTTGGTTACTCTACTTTCTTTTCAGCTCTTAAATTTAGTTCTTAGTTTGAAGCAAACAATGGATGCTAAATATCAATTTCTCTGCTTTACAGCTTCAAATCTGCCATGGCACAGTCATAATACGGTTTAATTGATCATGCTTAGCGTTTAATTGATCATGTTGGTTCTGTGGTGGTTTCTTTAATAGAAATCGGAGGGGAAACCCTCTTTTTCTAAAAACATATGCTTAGAGTTTCCCCATTTTATGATCACTATATGATCATAATATGTGCTTCATGTCATAATAGCACTGCTCCACCTGTCAAGCTAAATTAGTTGTTCAAATGCGAATCTGATATTATTAAAACAGAGTCATCTAATTGGTCAGCTAAATGTTCCTAAATGAGTTTCGAAAATGCATGTTCGCCGCTCGGGTGTGTATCTCTATAGGGTGCCCATGGTGGGTCGGTCCACCCTGGGATTTTGGGTCGTCCCAGGCCCCGATTCCCCTCTGTTCTGCTGCTCTCTTCCGATATCTACTCTCCCCCAGCCGCCTGCCTTGCCGGCGACTTGCCGTCCCTAGACGGCATGACTCTAGGAGGATACGCCGGACTAACAAGAGGTCAGGAGCCGCTCGCCCAACAGCGTCACCGTTGCCTGGGTGCACCGCCGTGGCTACCTTCCCAGTCCGTTCAGGGCTCAGGCGTGCAGAACCCACTAAGCCCACCCGATTTATCCTGAGATATGTCCTCAACACTCAACAGCCACTCCTCATCACCCATTTTCTAATTGATTCATTACTTATTAGGCAGGACTATCATTAGGGTTTGTTGTGTGCTCAGTGCTACCTACACTTAATGGTTCATATGTATTTCGATAATCTTTAGTACCTGTAAAGTTCACAGGGTTTTCAAAATTCCGGCCCTCGGAACTGACAATAGTCATTTTGGATTGTTGGTCGTAGTGACATTAACCCAGATTACTACTAGAAGCTAGGTTTGTTGACAATTTTACTTGTCTTTCTTTCTTATTCGATATAATATCCAATTATTCACGTCGATTAGTTGCAAACAATAAGTGCTAGACAAACTTCTTGATTCAGATTTTGGACGGTCTCTTACTGCAGTTACAATTCTGCATACTTGTCCTAGTAAGCTCACAAGTAAATGATTGATTCAGTACATCTATGCTTGCGTTGTCATATTTGTTGTCAATATTCTTTTAGGGTGGACCACCCTATTTCTAAATACTGGAACCGTAGACATGAGTGAATAGTATTTCTGTATGTGATCTCTTCCATCATGTGTGGGCAACGAACACTGCATTGTATAGAAAGAAAGTGTCATTTCCAGCTTTTACATAGGCTTCGATCTTTTACATGGAATACAATCTGCCTACTTGCTTTGTGTCGCACTACCAACACTCCACCCTTGAAGTTAAACATTATGCCACTCATAATTCCTTAGTTTATTTGTTAAAATACGAATTTCATATGATTTTAATGTTCCTACTTCAGTTTTGAAATGTGTGTCTGCCTGTTATAGAGACATAAGGGGTTTGTATTTCTGTGTGTGGTCTTGTCAGCATGGTTGGGCGGTGAACTTTGCATATGCAAGGTTTTATAGGGAGACACTCTTCGAGTTGAATCCGCAATGCATTCCATAGATAATCTGACTACTTTTTATGTTTTCATGAATCTCAGATTCTGAACAGCATCATAATGATTATGAGCTTGCGCGCATGAAAAGAATAAAGCAGAACAATGCCATGGCTGTCAAACTTGGCATTAAGGGACTGAAATCAAGTATGGATGCAATGCAATGCAAACGCTCTCCACCTACAGATTCATGCTGAGAATATGATCCTAACAGTGATTTTGAGCTAGAGGGAGACCTAAGTCAATGTAGCTCCCTAGTGGAGGAGTCAGAGGAAGATGACCCATCTTATTCACCCATCAAGATGCTTTCTCTAATTTTTCAAGGTTATATTGGTCGCACATATCTTGCAACTGATGCTTTGCATTGCTTCTACTTTGTTGAACTGCCATTAGCTTAGTTTACACATCCTGTATGTAAATACGCCCTACCTATCCATTTTTAGTACATATTGCATCTGTCATCATACCATATTTATCCATTCAAATGTTGTTCTTGTGTATCAGACATTCAAAAGGAAGAGGGCGATTGCTGATTGTGGAGAAGCACAAGCAAAGTATTTGGAAAAGGTAGTGGCACCTGGTAAATCAAATATCCCATTAGGTGTAGTTGCAATATCACCTGACCCACAAAACACCCCAACTCTAGTAGACTCTAGCCCTACTACACTAGTCATTTATGATGCCCCAACTCAGCAGACCCCAACTGCAGCAAATAGTATGATTATGCCAGTTGACATAGCACCAGCTCTACGATGCAAAAACCCCATTCCAACAAAGATTACACCAAATCCAGTTGCCAAATCCCTTTTCGAACCAAAGAGAGCCCCAATTGCAGCAAATAAGACCCCTGTTCCATTTCTTCCCAGTTTAGAAGACGAAGCTTATATTGTTGTCAGGAACTTTGTGCGCATCTTTCCTTCATGGAAAGATTATACCGCAGACACAGAACAATTTCCAGTCTTCCTCCGCAACTTACACGTAAGTAATGTACTAATGTTATTCATGGTCATTACTGCATATGTTTCTGCTGACAGAAGAGACAAGATTTCATTCTTTTAAATAGGCGAGGAGCAAACCGGATTGTGAAGACGAGCAAGGGTTGGTTGCACTTTTCAAGCACTCGTTGATGAAGTATCATTCCTACCTGAGGCAAGCGCACTTCAATGGCAAGCCTCTAAACAAAATTTCGGTAAAGTCTCCGGTGCTAAATTTATCCGACGGTGACTGGAATAATCTTGTTACACATTGGTCTCGGCTACAGCTTAAGGTACTGTCTATGATATCACATCAGAATTTGAACTACATTTCTACATTGCCTTAACATCTCACTTGTACGAAAACTATTAGTATAAGAACATTCATTCTCGAGGGACCATAGAATCTCGCAACTATACTACACACTGCAGTGTTCTTGTGAGTACCTCTTTCCCTGTATGGCCATACTTACTTTCATAGTTGTTTGATTATGTAGCATCACTGCACATGTTAGCCTCGTTATCGTCCATTTGGTGGACATTATAAGATCCATATGGACTCTTACATAAATTTAGAATCAACCCAATGCTTTTGAAGAAGTTTAGCTCTGCAGTCCTCTTGTAAGGATTGAACGCCGTCTATCACTGTACTTACATTAACAGCTACTCCCTCCGTCCCATAATAAAAGAACGTTTTGTACAGTACACCAACGTTCAAAACACTCTTGTATTATGGGAAGAGGGATTTGTTCATTATGTAGGATTCTGCATCTTATCTCCCTCGCCCACCATTTACTAAAAAAGATCATATCTATATTTAATCTTACCAACAAGTAGAATACACAAACAATGCCAGTGCAGAAGTGTAGCCCATTGCTCTTATCAGTACATTTTGTCCTGTAACGCTTGTACTTCCAGGGATTGGTAGTTGATTAAGTAGCATCAATCTGCATCTTATCTTCATTATCCTCTATCCCTTCCAGTATTATCATATCTATAATTACTCTCTACAAAATGTAGAGTACAGGCAGTGCTTATGAAGAAGATTATGTGCTAAAATTCTTGAGTTATCCTTCCCTTGATATGGAGAAGGGCATTATAAAGCCGGTGTTAACTGTTAATGTAAGTCAGTCCTTCTAAAGCCTTTATCCTCAACTGCTGTTTAATTTGCTTATACTCCCTATCATTTACTGCTGTTTAGTTTGTTGTTTCTACCAAAATGCATGTTCGCAAGAACCGTAAGTTCTAAGTTTTACTTGTAAAACCAAATTCCTTATTCATACCATGCACATTACTCAATACTCCCTATATGTATGCTTGTTTTTGTGGATCTATAATCCAGTGTGTGGTCAAGCAGCCCACGTTTGCACCTTGCCATCTCCTGTTTTATCTTACTGATGTGGCTGATGATATGAACAACATGCCATGCACATTAACCAAAATAGATACAATGAATTTCTTTGCTTTTCATCTATGCTTGTTATGTTGACATGGTAATCTAGTAGTGTGGTGAAGCTCCCCGCATTATGAACAATGCCAAATTATGCTATTGACATTTTGAACTTACTCTTTATTTTCTAATATGAAATTGGATGGAATTGATAGCACAATTATCATCTTTGTTTATACACATGCAAAACATGTCATCTCTCTGCTTTGTTTCAGGGTGATATGCCTAATGGTATGCACAAGTCTGCTGAATGTTGTGAAACAAACCCAACATATATTGCAGCAAAGAAGGCAAAACATCTTGAAGATAGCGAGACAACCCCAAAGTCTTGTCTTGATGCAGTGTTCAAGTTACTTGAGACTAGCAGTCAGACAAGCTCACAGAATTCGTTGTCTGAATCAGTTCGACTTCTTCAGTCCCAAGTTCTAGCAGAAAGGCATTCTGCAACTCAACTTTGACTTGAAGTCCTATCTCTAAGAAAGGTTGTGGAGAACACCAATGAGAACCTCATCACTAAAGAGCTATACCTGGAAGCTATGACTGACATGCTAGGCCGGTCTCACAGCCTTGCTCAGCAGCTTGCGCAGCAGTTCCCCGCAAGGCTAAACTTTCTTGAACTGTCTTGGAAGTGGTCTCGGTTCAGTATTAGTATTTTGTTACGCTGCAATGGTGCCCAGTTTTTGCAATCTGCTTCTTCGTTGGGCTTTATGATCACTGGTGGCGAACTTCGATGCCCAGTGGATGTAATATACCATAAATCCTTTATTGTATAGTGTAGGTTTATTCTTAGTTACTATGCCATAATTTCTTTATTGTATGAGTAGGTTTGTTCTTAATTCCTACTAGTTACTGCCATCATCTGCTATCTGGAAAAAAAATCAGATGTAGTCGACCGGGCCAAAACATTCGTCTCTAACGGGCCTGGTTTTTAGTAGGCCACAATTGGGCCGACCTGCACCTTTCTTGGGCCCGAATGATTGGGGCCTTCACACTTTGCTCCAGGCCCACAACTTACACCGGCCTATATTTTAGTTGGGACTTTTGTAGACCCGGCGCTTAGTTTGGCCCAGGTAGCGTTGGGCCATTAACAGGCTGAATATTATACTGGCCTGTTATGGCCCAGATGAAACCATGGACCTTTAGCAGGCCAAAATGCATCTCAGGCCTCAATTTTCACTAGGCGTCGACGGGCCTTCAGCAGGGTGAAATGTAGACCGGGCCTTTTTGGGCCCAGTTATATGACGGGCTGTTACCAGGACGAAACATATATCGGGCCTTAGTTGGCCCACTGAAATCAAGGGCCTTTAAGAAGCCGAAAGCTTAGTATAGGCATTAATGGGCCGAGTTATGCGGCAGGCCTTTAACAGGACCAAAGTTATGTTGGGCTTAACTGTTGCCACCTTTATCACGGGCCGTTAGTGGGCCCGATGTTCCGTCGGGCCATATATGGCCCATGGGTAGCACGGGCCATTCCTAGGCCGAAGTCACATCGGGCTGAAATGGGCCCATGTCTACATCGGGCCTCTAACAGGCCGAAAGTCACTGGGCTGTAATTGGGCCCAAACATTCGGCGAACAATTAACGGGCCAGATCTAGCTTCAGGCCGTAAATGGGCCCAAATATTCGGCGAACAATTAATGGGCCAGATCTAGCTTCGGGCCGTAAATGGGCCTTTATTAAGCAGGCCGTTATTGGGTTGGCCCACTAGCACCTGAGTACGTACTACGAGCCTTTGACTAGGCTAGCCTTTTTAACCTATGTGGGCCTTTGTTGGGCCCAGCCACGTGTCGACGTATCATAGGCATGTCTCCTCCAATGGACGGGCGACATCTGGCCCAATGATGAGCTGACAGGTGTTCCCTCCGGCCAATCAGAATTTTACATGTGGAAATTTCCCATTGGTCCCGGCTGTTAACAGGTTATCGGATCCAAAACCGGACCCGATATCTTAATGGCGTTCAGTTACGGTGGATGCCACGTGTCGGTCACCCTTGACGAAAGCACTTCTGTGACGCGCGATTTATAGTCATGGAAGTGGACACTTCCGTGATGATAATTTTGGTAATGTCATGGAACACTTCTACTATAGCACAGGTATGACTATCTTGATTCTGTCATAAAATCATCATGGATGTACATGCATGACAAAAAACGCGACCTACTGTGACAAACACGTATCATCACGGAAGTATTTTTTTGTAGTGGAGTCAATGCACAAGTCAATGAATACCTGCACAAACAATCAACAACTTGCACCCAATGCAATAAAGGGGTTGTCAATCCCTTCATGGTCACTTGCAAAAGTGAGATCTGATAGAGATAGATAAACGGTAAAGTAAATATTTTTGGTATTTTTGGTTTATTGATCGGAAACTAGTAAGACGTAAACAAGATTAAGCAATATGGAAAAGAGATTCAATATAATGCAAAAGAGACCTAGGAGCCATAGGTTTCTAGTGGCTTCTCTCAAGATTGCAAATATTACGGTGGGTGAACAAATTACTACCAAGCAATTGATAGAAAAGCGCATAGTTATGATGATATTTTAGGCAATGATCATGAACATAGGCATAACGTCCTGTCAAGTAGACTAACTCCTGCATGCATCTACTACTATTACTCCACACATCGACCGCTATCCAGCATGCATCTAGAGTATTAAGTTCATAAAGAACGGAGTAACGCATTAAGTAAGATGACATGATGTAGAGGACTTAACTCAAGCCATATGATGAAAACCCCATCTTTTTATCCTTGATGGCAACAATACAATACGTGCCTTGCTGCCCCTACTGTCACTAGGAAAGGACACCACAAGATTGAACCCAAAGCTAAGCACTTCTCCCATTGCAAGAAAGATCAATCTAGTAGGCCAAACTAGACCGGTAATTTGAAGAGACTTGCAAAGATATCAAATCATCCAGATAAGAATTTAGAGAAGAACCAAATAATATTCATAGATAATCTGATCATAAATCCATAATTCATCGGATCTCGGCAAACACACCGCAAAAGAATATTACATCAAATAGGTCTCCAAGAACATCAAGGAGAACATGGTATTGAGAATCAAAGAGAGGGAAGAAGCCATCTAGCTAATAACTATGGACCCGAAGGTCTGTGGTAAACTACTCACGCTTCATCAAAGAGGTAATGGTGTTTATGTAGAAGCCCTTCATGATCGAACCCCCCTCCGGCAGGGCACCGGAAAAGGTCCCTAGATGGGATCTCATGGGTACAGAAGGTTGCGGCAGTGGAAAAGTGGTTGCGTGGCTCTCCTGGATGTTTTTAGGGTATAAGAGTATATATAGGCAAAGGAACTAGGTCAGGGAGCTACAGGGGGGCCCACGAGGGTTGGGGGCGCACCCTACCCCCCTGGACATGCCCTCCTGCCTCGTGGCCGCCTCGTTGCCTCCCTAACTTCATCATCAAGTCTTCTGGTTTGCCTTCGGTCCAAGAAAGATCATCGCGAAGGTTTTATTCCCTTTGGACTCCATTTGGTATTCCTTTTCTGCGAAACTCTAAAATAGGCAAAAAAACAGAAACTGGCACTGGGCCCTCGGTTAATAGGTTAGTCCAAAAAATAATATAAAATAGCATATAAATGCCTATTAAACATCCAACACACATAATATAATAGCATGGAACAATCAAAATCATAGATACGTTGGAGACGTATCAAGCATCCCCGAGCTTAATTCCTGCTCGTCCTCGAGTAGGTAAATGATAAAAATAGAATTTTCGATGTGGATTTCTACCTAACATATTTATCAATGTAATTTTATTTATTGTGACATGAATGTTCAGATCCGTAAGATTCAAAACAAAAGTTTAATATTGACATAAAAATAATAATACTTCAAGCATACTAACAAGGCAATTATGTCTTCTCAAGATAACATGGCCAAAGCAAGCTTATCCCTAAAAAATCATATAGTTTGGCTATGCTCCATCTTCATCACACAAAATATTAAAATCAAGCACAACCCCGGTTTCAGCCAAGAAATTATTTCATACTTTAGTATTCTCAAACTTTTTCAACTTTCATGCAATACATGAGTGTGAGCCATGGACATAGCACTATGGGTGGACAAGAATGGTGGTTATGGAGAAGATAAAAGGAGGAGATAGTCTCACATCAAAAAGGCGTATCAATGGGCTCTGGAGATGCCCATCAATAGATATCAATGTGAGTCAGTAGGGATTGCCATGCAACGGGTGCACTAGAGCTAGAAGTGTATGAAAGCTCAAAAAGAAACTAAGTGGGTGTGCATCCAACTTGCTTGCTCATGAAGACCTAGGGAATTTGAGGTAGCCCATCGTTGGAATATACAAGCCAAGTTCTATAATGAAAAATTCCCACTAGTATATGAAAGTGAAAAAACTGAGACTCTCTATCATGAAGATCATGGTGCTCATTTGAAGCACAAGTGTGGAAAAGGGATAGTAACATTGTTCCTTCTCTCTTTTTCTCTCTTCTCTTTTTTTTATTGGCTTCTTTGGCCTCTTTTTTTCCTCACATGGGACAATGCTCTAATAATGATGATCATCACACTTCTATTTACTTACAACTCAAGATTTACAACTCAATACTTAGAACAAAATATGACTCTATGTGAATGCCTCCGGCGGTGTACCGGGATGTGCAATGAATCA
The DNA here is from genome assembly GCA_900231445.1 of Triticum turgidum subsp. durum. Lineage (NCBI taxonomy): Eukaryota > Viridiplantae > Streptophyta > Magnoliopsida > Poales > Poaceae > Triticum > Triticum turgidum. The sequence continues at coordinate 547,416,795 of LT934114.1, forward strand.
AGAGTGACATGTATGAAAGAATTGTGAACGGTGGCTTTGCCACAAATACGATGTCAACTGCATGATCGTGCAAAGCAATATGACAATGATGAAGCGTGTCATAATAAACGGAACGGTGAAAAGTTGCATGGCAATATATCTCGGAATGGCTATGAAAATGCCATAATAGGTAGGAATGGTGGCTGTTTTGAGGAATGTAAATGGTGGGTGTATGGTACCTACGAAAGTTGTGATACTAGAGAGGCTAGCAATGGTGGAAGGGTGAGAGTGCGTATAATCCATGGACTCAACATTAGTCATAAAGAACTCTCATACTTATTGCAAAAATCCACAAGTCATCAAAACCAAGCACTACGCGCATGCTCCTAGGGTAATGGTTGGTAGGAGTTAACGCATGATCTCAACCTCCACAGAAAGGATGACAATCAAAGGGATACCTCATGCTTCAAATTTATTACAAAACGGTTACCATATGTGCATGCTACGGGACTCACAAACCTCAACACAAGTATTTCTCAAATTCACAATTACTCCACTAGCATGACTCTAATATCACCATCTTCATATCTCAAAACAATCATAAGGAATCAAACTTCTCATAGTATTCAATGCACTTTATATGAAAGTTTTTATTATATCCATCTTGGATGACCATCATATTAGGAGTGGTTTTATAAACCAAGAAAATTATGATGTTCTAAAAGACTCTCAAAATAATATAAGTGAAGTATGAGAGTTCAACAATTTCTACAAAATAAAGCCACCGCCGTGCTCTAAAAAGATATAAGTGAAGCACTAGAGCAATATTGCCTAGCTCAAAAGATATAAGTGAAGCACATAGAGTATTCTAATAAATCACGATTCATGCGTGTCTCTCCCAAACTTTGTGTACAGAAAGGATGATTGTGTTAAACTTAAAAGCAAAGACTCAAATCACAAGACGCTCCAAGCAAAACACATATCATGTGGTGAATAAAAATATAGTCTCAAGTAAAGTTACCGATAGACGAAGACGAAAGAGGGGACGCCTTCTGGGGCATCCCCAAGCTTAGGCTTTTCGTTGTCCTTGAATATTACCTTGAGGTGCCTTGGTCATACCCAAGCTTAGTCTCTTGCCTCTCCTTATTCCATAGTCGATCAAATCCTTACCCAAAACTTGAAAACTTCACAACACAAACTTGACAGAAAATCTCATGAGCTCTGTTAGTATAAGAAAATAAATCACCACTTTAAGTTACTGTTAAAATTCACTCTTTATTTATATTGGTGTAATATCTACTGTATTCCAACTTCTCCATGGTTCATACCCCCCGATACTACCCATAGATTCATCAAAATAAGCAAATAACACGCGAAAAACAGAATGTGTCAAAAACAGGACAATCTGTGTAATCTGTAACTCTCGAATACTTATGTAACTCCAAAAATTCTGAAATAAATTTTTGGACGTGAGGAATTTGTCTATTAATCTTCTGCCAAACGAGTCAACTCAAAATCACTCTTCTGTTAAAAATGACAAATAATCTCGTGAGCGCAAAAGTTTCTGTTTTTCAGAAAGATCAAATCAACTTTCGCCCAAGTCTTCCCAAAAGTTCTACTTGGCACAAAGACTAACTAAAACATGAAACCACATATAACTAGAGTCTAGATGAATTATTTATTACTCCCTCCGTTCAGAGTTACTTGTCACAAAAATGGACGTATCTACAACTAAAATACATCTAGATACATTCTTTTCTTTGATGAATAATTCCGAACGCAGGGAGTACTAAATAGGAACAAAAAGCAAAGAACAAAAATAAACTTGGGTTGCCTCCCAATAAGCGCTATCATTTAATGCCCTTAGCTAGGCATTGAGATTCTGATTATGCTCACACGAAATACAAGAATTGAAGCGCAAAGAGAGCATCATGAAACACGTGACAAACACATCTAAATCTAATATACTTCCTATGCATAGGCATCTTATACGCAAACAAATTATAATATCAAGCAAAAACTAGCATATGCAAGGAAACGGAAGAAGCAATAGCAATCTCAACATAACGAGTGGTAATTTAGTAACCTGAAAATTTCTACAACCATATTTTCCTCTCTCTCTCATAATAATTACATGTGGGACCATAAGAAAATTCAACAAAATAGCTATCACATATAATATTTTCAACACGATCCACATGCATGCGAAGTTGACACTCTTCCAAAATAGTGGGATTAACATTAACTAAAGTCATGACCTCTCCAAACCCACTTTTATCATAAATTTCATAAGATTGAACATTCTCCAAATATGGGGGATCTAAAGTTGATACTCTTCCAAACCCACTTTCAATATTATCGCAAACACTATTATCAATCTCATATTCATCATGGAGCTTAAATATTCAAGATCATACAAAAAATCACCCCAATCATGATCATTGCAACAAGTAGTGGACATAGCAAAACTAGCATCCCCAAGCTTAGGGTTTTGCATATTATTAGCATAATTGACATCAATAGAACTTATAGTAAAATCATTATAATCATTCTTTTTATTCAAGGAGCTATCGCGAATCTCTTCATAAATTTCTTCATCACAATTTTTAGATTCACGAATTTCAAGCAAAGCCTCATAAGTATAATCTAGTGCACTCAAGTCACTAGAAATTGGTTCATCATAATTGGGTCTCTTAAAATTATTAGCAAGTTGATGCGGATCCATAAACTTTTAGCAAGCGAAGATGCAAGCAAAAAGAGGGCACATGGTAACACAAGCAAACAAAATATCGAACAGAAGAGGGGCGAAGAAAAGGCAAATCTTTTTGAAAATCGTTTAAGAAGTGTGGGAGAGGAAAACAAGAGGCGAATGGCGAATAATGTAATGCAAGGGAGAAGAGTTTATGATGGGTACTTGGTATGGCTTGACCTGACGTAGATTTCCCCAGCAACAGCGCCAGAAATCCTTCTTGCCAGCTCTTGAGCTTGCGTTGGTTTTCCCTTGAAGAGGAAAGGGTGATGCAGCAAAGTAGTGTAAGTATTTCCCTCAGTTTTGAGAACCAAGGTATCAATCCAGTAGGAGACAACGCAGAAGTCACCGAATACCTAAACAAACAATCAACAACTTGCACCCAACGCGATAAAGGGGTTGTCAATCCCTTCACGGTCACTTGCAAAAGTGAGATCTGATAGACATAGCTAAAGGTAAACTAAATATTTTGGGTATTTTTGGTTTATATATTGGAAACTAGTAAGATGTAAAGGAGATTAAGTAACATGGAAAAGAGATTAAATATAATGGAAAAGAGACCCGAGGGCCACAGGTTTCACTAGTGGCTTCTCTCAAGATAGCAAATATTACGGTGGTGAACAAATTACTGCCGACCAATTGATAGAAAAGCGCATAGTTATGATGATATCTAAGGCAATGATCATGAACATAGGCATCACGTCCGTGTCAAGTAGACTGACTCCTGCCTGCATCTACTACTATTACTCCACACATCGACCGCTATCCAGCATGCATATAGAGTATTAAGTTCATAAAGAACGGAGTAGCGCATTAAGTAAGATGACATGATGTAGAGGAATTAATTCAAGCAATATGATGAAAACCCCATCTGTTTATCCTCGATGGCAACAATACAATACGTGTCTTGCTGCCCCTATTTTTTGTGGGAAAGGACACCGCAAGATTGAACCCAAAGATAAGCACTTCTCCCATTGCAAGAAAGATCAATCTAATAGGCCAAACTAAACCGATAATTCAAAGAGACTTGCAAGGATATCAAATCATGCATATAAGAATTCAGAGAAGAACAAAATAATATTCATAGATAATCTTATCATCAATCCAAAATTCATCGGATCTCGGCAAACACACCGCAAAAGAATATTACATCAAATAGATCTCCAAGAACATCGAGGAGAACATGGTATTGAGAATCAAAGAGAGAGAAGAAGCCATCTAGATAATAACTATGGACCCAAAGGTCTGTGGTAAACTACTCACGCTACATCAGAGGGGTAATGGTCTTGATGTAGAATCCCTCCATGATCGAATCCCCCTCCAGCAGGACGCCAAAAAAGGTCCCTAGATCGGATCTCATGAGTACAGAAGGTTGCGGTGGTGGAGAAGTGGTTTCGTGTCTCTCCTGGATGTTTTCAAGGTATAAGAGTATATTTAGGCGAAGGAACTAGCTCAGGGGAGCTACGAGGGGCCCATGAGGGTGGGGGCACGCACTCCTGCCTCATGGCCGCTTCATTGCCTCTCTGATGTCTACTACACAACCTTCTTCTTGTAGACGTTGTTGGGCCTCCAAGTGCAGAGGTTTGTAGGACAATAGCAAATTTCCCTCAAGTGGATGACTTGAGGTTTATCAATCCGTGGGAGGCATAGGATGAACATGGTCTCTCTCAAACAACCCTGCAACCAAATAAAAAAGAGTCTATTGTGTCCCCAACACACCCAATACAATGGTAAATTGTATAGGTGCACTAGTTCGGCGAAGAGATCTTGATACAAGTGCAATATGGATAGTACATATGAGTATTTGTAATCTGAAATTATAAAAACAGCAAGGTAACTAATGATAAAAGTGAGTGTAAACGGTATTGCAATGCTACGAAACAAGGCCTAAGGTTCATACTTTCACTAGTGCAAGTTCTCTCAACAATAATAACACAACTGGATCATATAACTATCCCTCAACATGCAACAAAGAGTCACTCCAAAGTCACTAATAGCTGAGAACAAACAAAGGGATTATGGTAGGGTACGAGACCACCTCAAAGTTATCCTTTCTCATCGATCTATTCAAGAGTCCGTAGTAAAATAACACGAAGCTATTCTTTCCGTTCGATCTATCATAGAGTTCGTACTAGAATAACACCTTAAGACACAAATCAACCAAAACCCTAATGTCACTTAGATACTCCAATGTCACCTCAAGTATCCGTGGGCATGATTATACGATATGCATCACACAATCTCAGATTCATCTATTCAACCAACACAAAGTACTTCAAAGAGTGCCCCAAAGTTTCTACCGGAGAGTCAAGATGAAAACATGTGCCAACCCCTATGCATAAGTTCATAGAACCCGCAATTTGATCACCAAAACATACATCAGGTATATCACGTGAATATCCCATTGTCACCATAGATAAGCACGGCAAGACATACATCAAGTGTTCTCAAATCCTTAAAGACTCAATCCGATAAGATAACTTCAAAGGGAAAACTCAATCCCTTACAAGAGAGGAGAGGGGGAGAAAAATCAGAAGATCCAAATATAATAGCAAAGCTCGTGATACATCAAGATCGTGTCAAATCAAGAACGCGCACGCGAGAGAGAGAGAGATCAAACACATAGCTACTGGTACATACCCTCATCCCCGAGGGTGAACTACTCCCTCTTTGTCATGGAGAGCGCCGGGATGATGAAGATGGCCACTGGTGAGGGATGCCCCTCTGGCAGGGTGCCGGAACAGGGTCCCAATTGGTTTTTGGTGGCTACAGAGGCTTGCGGCGGCGGAACTCCCGATCAATTGTGCTCCTCAATGTTTTTAGGGTATATGGACATATATAGGCGAAAGAAGTCGGTCAGGGGAGCCACGAGGGGCCCACGAGGGTGGTGGCGCGCCCAGGGGGTAGGGCGCGCCTCCCTGCCTCGTGGCCACCTCGAAGCTTCCCCGACTTCAACTCCAAGTCTCCTGGAGTGCTTCCATTCCAAAAATAACTCTCCCGAAGGTTTCATTCTATTTGGACTCCGTTTGATATTCCTTTTCTTTGAACTGAAATAGGCAAAAAAAACAGCAATATGGGCTGGGCCTCCAGTTAATAGGTTAGTCCCAAAAATAATATAAAAGTGTATAATAAAGCTCATTACACATTCAAAACAGATAATAAAAGAGCATGAATACTGCATAAATTATAGATACGTTGGAGACGTATCAGCATCCCCAAGCTTAATTACTGCTCGTCCTCGAGTAGGTAAATGATAAAAGAAAGAATTTATGAAGTGTGAATGCTAGCAGGTGCATAAGTTTGATCAATGATAATTTCAATCACCTTTTCTAGCATCAGTATATGTCATAACAGTAGCTCATCTCATAAACTTTTCATGATCAAGTAACGAGCTATTCACATGTTAAAGCATAGACCATAAACTTTCTTGAAAACTAGCAAAGTATGTTCTAAGTCATCAAACAATTGGAATTCATCTTATTTTCAGGAAGGGTCTATGTCAGAGCTTTGATTTAGCAAACTCCACATACTCAACTATCATTTAGTCTTTCACAATTGCTAACACTCACGTGATATTTATGGGTCCAAAGTTTTAGTCGGACACAGAGAAAGATAGGGGCTTATAGTTTCGCCTCCCAACCTTTTACCTCAAGGGTAATGTCAACATTAATAATTTATGAACGCCTACATCCAAGTGGATATATATATCCGGATCACCCCAATACAAAGTGCTTGCTAAAAGAAAAAAATGAAAAAAGGAAAGGTGTTGATCACCATGACTCTTGTAAGGGTAGAAGAATAGTAAAATATATAGGCATTTCACAGAGGGAAGCAGAGGTTGTCATGCGCTTTTATGGTAGGATGCACAAAATCTTAATACAAAATAACGTCACTTTATATTGCTGCTTGTGATAAAGACCTTTATTATGCAGTTTGTCGCTTTTATTTCTTCCCTATCACAAGTTCGTATAAAGCTTATTTTCTTCGCACTAAAGATCATACATATTTAGAGAGCAATTTTTTATTGCATGCACCGATGACAACTTACTTGAAGGATCTTACTCAATCCATAGTTAGGTATGGTGGACTCTCATGGCAAAGCTGGTTTAAAGGATGTTTGGAAGCACAAGTAGTATTTCTACTTGGTGCAAAGAATTTGGCTAGCATGAGGGAGAAAGGCAAGCTCAGCATGTTGGATGATCCAAGACAATATAACTTTTCAGATATAGGAAAACATAACCCATTACGTTGTCTTCCTTGTCCAACATCAACCTTTTAGCATGTCATATTTTAATGAGTGATCAGAATTACAAAAGATGTCCAAGATAGTATATTTATATGTGAAATCTCTCTTCCTTGAATATGATTTCATGAATTGTTCAAGTGACCAATACAATGTTCACTAACATTCAATAAATTTACCACCTCTACTTATATGTGAAGTCATTACTCCCCATGGGATACGCATATGAAAGATATATAATTTCAGATTTATGAAATTCAAATCATTAACAATTTACTCATAAGATATAATTGAAGCACACGAGTAAATGACAAACTACTTCCAAAAAGATATAAGTGAAGATCAATGAGTAGTTAAATAATTATGTAGCTATATGAAGACTCTCTCTCTCATTTAAGAATTTCAGATCTTGGGATAATATTCAAGAAGCAAGCAAAAAAACAAAATGACATTTCAAGGATAGCACACATCATGTGAAGAAGCAAAAACTTAGGTTCAACCGATACTAACCGGTAATTTTTTGAAGAAGAAAGGTGGGATGCCTATCGGGGCATCCCCAAGCTTAGATGCTTGAGACTTCTTAGAATATTATCTTGGGGTGCCTTGGGCATCCCCAAGCTTGAACTTTTGTGTCTCCTTAATTCCTTTTATATCTCGGTTTCCAAAATCCCGAAAGCTTCATCCACACCAAACTCAACAAGAACTCGCGAGATAAGTTAGTATAAACCAATGCAAAAACCTTATCATTTTCTACTGTAACAAATCACTAAAATTATTATTCAACATTTCACACTAAATATCTCTGCATATTTAATACTCATATCCTCAAATAGAATCATTAAATAAGCAAACATATGCAAACAATGCAAACATAACAGCAATCTGCCAAAACAGTATAGTATGTAAAGAATGCAATATTCATCATACTTCCCTAACTCCAAAAATTATTAGAAACATACTACACTGTAAAAGATTTATCAGAGCTCAAAATGCAAAAAGTTTGAATATTATATCATTCTCTGACTTTTCTAGGGAATTTTTGCAACACCGGTAAACTTTCTGTTTTGAAACAGCAACATGTATACATGCAAAATAAGCATGGTAAAGGCTATCCTTGACATTTTTATTGAAAATATATTTGCAAAACATTATTATAAATAACATCAAGCAAATACTAACAAAATAAAATGACGCTCCAAGCAAAACACATATCATGTGGTGAATAAAAATATAGCTCCAAGTAAAGTTACCGATGAACGAAGACGAAAGAGGGGATGCCTTCCGGTGAATACCCAAGCTTGGGGTCTTGTTTGTCCTTGAATATTACCTTGGGGTGCCTTGTTAATTCCCAAGCTTAGGCTCTTACCACTCCTTATTCCATAGTCCATCGAATCTTTACCCAAAACTTGAAAACTTCACAACACAAAACTCAACAGAAAATCTCATAAGCTTCGTTAGTATAAGAAAATAAAACCACCACTTAGGTAATGTAATGTACTCATTATTTATTTATATTGGTATTAAAACTACTGTATTACAACTTCTCTATGGTTCATACCCTCCGATACTACTCATAGATTCATAAAATAAGCAAACAACACATAGAAAACAGAATCTGTCAAAAACAGAACAGTCTGTAGTAATCTGTATCATTCGAATACTTCTGTAACTCCAACAATTCTGAAATAAACTGTTGGACCTGAGGAATTTGTATTTTAATCATCTGCAAAAAGAATCGACATAAACGAACTCTCCAGTAACAAATGGCAGCTAATCTCATGAGCGCAAAAGTTTCTCTTTTTTACAGCAAGATCATGAAGACTTCACCCAAGTCTTCCCAAAGGTTCTACTTGGAACAAACACTAATTAAAACATAAAACCACATCTAACCAGAGGCTATATGAATTATTTATTACTAAACAGGAACAAAAAGCAAATAAACAGAAATAAAATTGGGTTGCCTCCCAACAAGCGCTAATGTTTAACGCCCCTAGCTAGGCATGATGATTTCAATGATGCTCACATAAAAGATAAGAATTGAAACATAAAGAGAGCATCATGAAGAACATGACTAGCACATTTAAGTCTAACCCACTTCCTATGCATAGGGATTTTGTGAGCAAACAACTTATGGGAACAATAATCAACTAGCACAGGAAGGCAAAACAAGCATAACTTTAAAACTTTAAGCACATAGAGAGGGAACTTGACATTATTGCAATACCTACAAGCATATATTCCTCCCTCATAATAATTTTCAGTAGCATCATGAATGAATTCAACAATATAACCAGCACATAAAGCATTCTTTTCATGATCTACAAGCATAGAATTTTCGTTACTCTCCACATAAGCAAATTTCTTCTCATGAATAATAGTGGGAGCAAACTCAACAAAATAATTATCATGTGAGGCATAATCCAATTGAAAACTAAAATCATGATGACAAGTTTCATGGTATCATTATTCTCTATAGCATACGTATCATCATAGTAATCATCATAAACAGGAGGCATGCTTTCATCATAATAAATTTACTCATCAAAACTTGGGGGACAAAAAATATCATATTCATCAAACATAGCACCCCCAAGCTTGTGGCTTTGCATATCATTAGAATCATGGTAATTCAAAGAATTCGTACTAATAACATTGCAATCATGCTCATCATTCAAAGATTTAGTGCCAAACATTTTACAGATGTCTTCTTCTAGCACTTGTGCACAGTTTTCCTTTCCATCATTTTCACTAAAGATATTAAAAAGATGAACCGTATGAGGCAAACTCAATTCCATTTTTTTTGTAGTTTTATTCTATAAACTAAACTAGTGATAAAACAAGAAACTAAAACACTTATTTGCAAGATCTCAAGATATACCTTCAAGCATTCACCTCCCCGGCAATGGCGCGAGAAAAGAGCTTGATGTCTACTACACAACCTTCTTCTTGTAGACGTTGTTGGGCCTCCAAGTGCAGAGGTTCGTAGGACAATAGCAAATTTCCCTCACGTGGATGACCTAAGGTTTATCAATCTGTGGGAGGCGTAGGATGAAGATGGTCTCTCTCAAACAACCCGGCAACCAAATAGCTGTCAGGACCCCGATCCTAAGTCACACCGATCTAGCATGTAACACATCATATCACTTTGCGGCCTCACGCACGGTATTCCCACGGGAGCCACCTTACCTGGCCCGGGACCGTTTGCGCCTTTTGGCTCACGTATATGATAGTGCCGCTAGCATCCATATGACAAAGAACCCGGGCTGACATGGCTAGTCGTGAACCCAAAGTGGCACTAACTTACAGGGACAGGCATACATGACCCAACAACGAACGTGTCGGTCATCAGCGAGTGAATCCAGGTTGTAGCACTGGGCTAGCAGGACTCCGGTGAACTGGGCTGTAGCAGGCTAACAGGACTCCGGAATTCATCGCGTGACATTTCCCCGAAGGGACAGACACAGGAACAAAGAAGGACACATGTCGGCCAGCCTAAGTGTTCCGGAGCAGTAGCAAGCTACCATGGCTTAGTGGAAACACTAGGAGACATTTCCCGGTAAGAGAGGCTACTAAGGATAAACAACTAGATAGTCAGATCCCACACATACCAAGCATTTCAATAACATACACACAATATGCTCGATATGTGCAAATACAACATGGCATCACAACATGACTCTATGACTCAAGTATTTATTCAATAGGCTCCGAGGAGCGAGATATTACAAACATGGGTCTCATGACCCAACACTCAAAGCATACAAGTCAAAGCACAAGCGGAAGCTTAACATGTCTGAGTACAGACATCTACAAAAGAAAAAGGCTGAGAAGCCTGACTGTCTATCAGATCCTGCCGAGGGCACAAGATCGTAGCTGAGGTAACAAGCTAAACGTCGAGGTCCACGCGGTACTACTAGCGAGACTGAAGTCTCTTTGCAAAAACGTAAAATAGGCAAACATGAGTACAAATGTACCCAGCAAGAGTTACATCAGAACTAACTACATATGCATCAGTATCAACAAAGGGGGTGGTGGAGTTTAACTGCAGCAAGCCAGCTTTGACTCAGTGGCTATCCTGAACTACGATTGCAAGTAACTCTTTTGAGGTGGCGCACACGAGTCCACATATTCACCATATCAATACACCATTATGGATCCGCTCCCGTCTCCCTACGAGAACGCCATCCATAGCACTCACGCTTATCTTGCGTATTTTAGAGTATCCACTTTCACTTGTCTATGAACTGTACAGGCAACCCAGAAGTCCTTTACCGCAGACACGGCTATTCGAATAGATCATATTAACCCTGTAGGGGTGTACTTCTTCACACACGCTCTCGCCACTTACCACCATGTACACCTCGTGTATCTCGGCAACCTTCAAGCGGAAGCCTGGCGAGGGAGTTGGCCACGACCTGACTAACCACACAAGTCTCTCGTCCAGGTTTATCGCCTATTCGGGTTCCATCCGCAAGGAGATCCGGCCGGGGTGTCTCTCACGGCCCCAAACGATGTGAGCAGGGTTCCCAAGCCCACCATCCGGGTGCCACTTGGTACACCGTGCCACTGTGCCTAGTCTGTCCCAAGCCCACCTATACCGGGGCCACTTGGTAGACTACTAACACTACTTACAAACACCAGAAACCAGTTGCAACTCCTGGACAGAGATCATGTTGATTAATAAGTCGAGAGGGGCACTTAAGCATTCCAATGCGTGGTAGTAGCTGTTCATGGATCACAAACACAGAACTCAGTTCCTGAGGACGGCTGCAATGAGACAACCCACCATGTACTCCTACATGGCCTCTCACCGCTACCTTTACCAAATCGTGTTCACACACTTAGCTCACACACAGTAGGACATGTTTACACACCTCCAATTCATCCCTGATGAATCAGACCTGACTCAACTCTAAGCAGTAGCAGGCATGACAAACAAGCATGAATGAGTAGGCACATCAGGGCTCAAACAACTCCTACTCATGCTAGTGGGTTTCATCTATTTACTGTGGCAATGACAGGTCATGCAAAGGATAAAGGGGTTCAGCTACCGCAGCAAGTAACAGATGAATCATTGTTGTCCTAATGCAGTAAAAGAGAGCAGGAGCGAGAGAGTGGGATTTTATCGGAATGAACAAGGGGGTTTTGCTTGCCTAGCACTTCTGAAGATAATATAGTTCTTCATTGGTGTCATCGCTCACATCGTCGGTACCACGTCTACTGAGAGGGAACAATTACCGGCAACAGAGAGCAAACACAATCAATGCAATGCACATTATGATGCATGATCATGACATGGCAACATGTTGGTGTTTTGAGCTAATGCAGCGAGCAACAAAGTTAAATGAAGTTGGTTTGAACCCTAAGTTCAAATCCAAACTCCATATGTGAAATTCAAATGCCATTTGTATGATTGGTCCTAAACAGCAGCTATAAGTTGTTCTAACATGCATGAAAACAGTACAGATGGATAGATTGGATTTTTCTGATCATTTTTCATATATAAATTATTTCATTTGGAGTTACGTTGCATTTCTATGAATTTTTTAAGTTAGCACTATTTTCTGGAATTTCCTGAGAAAGAATAAATCCAGAAAAACCTATTACTGCGTCAGCATTTCATCATGCTGACCTCAGCAGGTCAACAGACCCGGTCCAGGTCAAACCTGACGCGTGGGTCCTGCATGTCAGTGACTAACTAAACTAACCTAGTTTAATTAGCACTAACCTAGGTTAAGCTAATTTAGTTTAAACCTAAACTAGATTAGTTAGCCGGGCGGGGCCCGCATGTCATGGACCCAGGGGAGGTCAACCCCTAGTCAACTGAGGCTAACTCGCCGGCGGCTCGACGCCGGTGACGATAGGTGCGGCGGAGGGGCTCGGGTTCGCTCTCCCGGCGCCCAAATGAGCGGCAGAGAGCACTCACGGGGAGCCGAAGCTCGCCCGCATATAGAGCAGCAAGAAGCAGCGGCTAGGGAGGCCGGAGCTCGTCGGAAACGAGCTCGAGGCGGAGGTCGGCGATCGGGCGCAAGTGGCGCGGCGGCTATGGTGCACAGAGAAGAGAACAGAGAGGGGGAGGACGGGCAGCAGCTCACGGCGATCTTCTTGGAGTGGACGGCGAGCTCAGGGAGGGCCTGAGGCACTCGGGGCATCGAGGGGGATCTCCAGCGACGGCGGTCGGGGACGAGCTCGGTGAGGGCAGAGGGGCGCGCCTGGCGTCGAGTGGTGGAGCGAGGAGGTCGAGGACGTCGAGGCAGAGCTCATGGACTCATCAAAGGGGCGAGGGAATGGCTCAGGGCGCGGTAGCGGCGGCGGCAGCGACGGTGGTGCTCGGGCGCGAGAGGGAGGGAGAGCAGAGAAGGGGAGAAGCACGGGAGAGAGTGAGAGCGGTCCAGGGGGGTGCGTGGCATCCTCAGGGCGACGGGGAGACAGGCAGAGAGGCAAGAGGTGGCCTGGGCGTGTGCCCGCGCGCTTCGGCCACGCGCCTACATCCTACTGTCCGAGGAGGAAGACGACAGGGATGGCTGCGGTGGTGGGCTGGGCTGCTACAGTAGAAGGCCAGGTAAGTGGGCTGCCAGGTGAGCGCCAGGTAAGTTCTCTCTCTCTCTGGTTCTCTATTTTAATTTCTGTTTTCTATTATCCTGTAATCTTTAGGGCTTTTCGAAAAATACCTAGACCCTTTCAAAAATCACTAAACTGCACATGCTCACTGTATAGAATATATCCAACATGGAACATTTCAGTTTAGGAGTATTTGGACAATTAAAATATTTTATAGAATTTAAATGTCCAAATTCAAATACTTATGAATTAATTCAGTGACCTTAGGATGACCTAGAAAATTGTGCACCATTTATGTCAGAGGTTTAAGACCAAGGCAAAGATGATGAACATTTTAGAAGGGCATATCAGGTTCATTGAAAATGATTTTATGTTGAACCTATTTGATTTGATTTGGTGCTAGGGTTTGATCAGTCCCCATTTCAAGTTCATTTGAAAATTTATACATGATGCACACATGAAGGGCTAGCCTACTGCATACCAGGACCAGGGATGTGACAACTCGCCCCCACGAAACAAGAATCTCGTCCCGAGATTCAAGCATAGGGTAGAATAAAGGGAAAAAGCAACTAACGCAATCTTCATGACCCAGGTTGCACTTCAAATGAACGTTGACTCAATCACCATCTTTATCATGATGTCTTGCTCTGAGAACTCCAATCGACATGACAACGAGAGGAGAAAGAAAACTCTAGAAGGATCGATCTTCTCAAAGTTCGGTGAACTCACGGAATGAGACATAGCAACATCTCTCGAGCTGAGACACGAAGCACACATCTAGAGTAATGGAGTGGAATAGATGACGAGGGTTCACTAGGTAGACAACAATTCCACACTGAAGTAGGATGGTGCATGGTTTCAAAGTAGCGAGGAGTTGAATTGCCATGATACTATAACGAGACATCTTAGAGGTGGTGACTCATAGATATATCTCCTTAAGTGGCAAAAATAATTACCTTTGATTCAGAGATCATTGAAACTCTTTATACCAGCTTAAGGCAAATCACAATCGATCATTTGGAGGAGTTCGGTAGAATAATATACTCGGACTAGTATGGATGATGTGGACTACCTTGTTGAAGACAACGCAAGGGATGATTTTGCTTGCGCGTGCTCTCCAGAACTTGAGCATTTCCATATTCATCAAGGTTTTACCAACATCCATGTCAAGGATCCTAGCAACACAACATACCACCATGATGAATAGTGATGGACGATGCAGATGCAAACGAAGATAACACCTTCTCAGATTTCACCTTAGTGAGGCCAAGGAAACAGAATCCAGATGATCGACTGAGACACATTTAGCACTCCACTTCTCATGTTCTCCTTGATGTGCTAGTGTATCCCATTCGTAGATATGGTTAGATATCTAGAACATCAAGTAAAAGGTCAGACTTCGGGAACACAAAAATCATAAGGCACAACTAGGGATTAAATCCTATGAAGTCCTTATGGGAAGGTGGCCAACTTCTTCAATCAAGATACTACAATAATAGGTCTTTCGGCTGGGTG
The DNA here is from genome assembly GCA_900231445.1 of Triticum turgidum subsp. durum. NCBI lineage: Eukaryota > Viridiplantae > Streptophyta > Magnoliopsida > Poales > Poaceae > Triticum > Triticum turgidum. The sequence continues at coordinate 547,431,842 of LT934114.1, forward strand.
GTGCTGGCCAGGACATCCACTTTACCGGTTATCGAGGGACCAATATTATAGTTCTTGGGAAATGTTCCAACCATCATATCTGCCTGAGATTCAGATCTGGTTGGTGTCAGGATATTCCAGACTCATCGAGTCTAGGAAGAAAAATGAAAGTTTGCAACACAATTCGACGAGATGACGTTGCGAGATTCTCGGGAAATGAACTACGATAGCAAGCTCCAAAACATGAGCTGGTTCTGCTACACACGTGTGAACACGCTGTCCCAGACAAGCTTGACCACGTAGTAGTCTTTTAATAAAACACTACCGAGTTCAGGTGGGGAATCTTCATCGAGGATATCAAAGTCCTTGCATAAGGTATACTCTTAAGAAGGAGCTTCTTCTCCTTGAACAAATCAATCAGTGGCTTGGTGTGCTACGGAATACATATGGAGTGGAGGTACTTAATCTACCAAACCATAGTATACTTTGTACATGTGTGACTAATTTGGGATGATTCCGGGGAAAACAAAACAAACCTTTCTCAAATTCATGGCGGCAACTTACACCTAATGCACGTGAACTTGGAGAAAGTCACTTCTTTCTCCAAACATATACCTCATGAGCGGAACACGATGGCAATGTTTACAAAGTTTCCAACACTAGCTCAATGTTCAAGATGAATCATGGAGGAGACAAAGTGCCACTGATGGGCTCAATAGCAACTCATCAGAATTTCCATATCACTGGACTTCCACCATCATGTGAACACGGTGATAGCATTGGTCAGACCAAAAGATGTAATGGTGTATGCTCGAGGAATCAACAACGAGTAAGACAACATTACGAACATCGTTGGTTCTGATTTGATTTGAGAATAACCCACACTCAAATCAAAGTTTTGACAAGATAATTGGTCCAACAACTTATCACAGGGACCAATCGATGAAGACAACATCTTTCTTCAACATACATACAAGATATCCCTTAATATGAACTAAGTCGGAGAAGCCTTTATCTTCCAGCTCTCCAAGTTGTTGTTTAGCTTAACCAACTAGCTCAGGGGTATCCAACACGGATTCTTGGAGAAATGGTGGTTTATAGGAATAAACCAACTTGATCACGAACTCAACATAGCGGTCAAGTGACAACCTGGTGATACTTCCGAGAAGACATTCGGAAAATCACGAACCATCGGTATGTTACTAAGCTCGAGAACAATCTTGCTTCTCAGGCAAGACGATATGATCAAATAAGCAAGGATTGGCACTATCCTCACTCATTGATTGAAAAGTGCACCGGAATAAGGATTAGGTAGCACGATCAACCTTAGGATGATGATTCAATAACCAACATGCTAAGGATGAAATTATTGTCCTTTAACTACCAAGCAATGGAGGTTCTAGGAGTATAGATTTCACACATCACGATTCACTTGTCGGCATTGCGGTTGCGACAACACGGAACCGAGGGATGAATAATGATGGCGAGAAGTATCACTACATCAAGAATTCACAAGTGCCGGTGCAATTCTCATGAAAATCCTGACATAAAGATGGTAATACTTCAGGGTAGAACAGAATAAAAAGCTGGGTTGGCATTTTGATCTGCGGAGCACAACTATTTTGACCTAATCCTGGATATGGACGAGGTACTGGAGTTTGTTTCTCCTAGTCATTCCGGAATAGAATGGCTTGACGGACCACGAGAATAATAGGCATCGATGAACAAATGCACGCATACTCTTGACTATCAATTGGTAGACGAGAGTCAGAAGACAACTAAAATGGGACAACTCAAAAGAACATATGATTTCTGAGTTGTGGATGCATGGATTAGCATGTCGAACCAAGTTCAACAGGTTTCTTTCGGATAACCCATGTAGAAAGGTAGAGCTGGCAGAGTCACAATATAGAATGGAGAACTCATCAAGAGCACTCTTGTTGTGATCTTTTGGTTCAAAGAACTTCTGCCATAAACGGTTCATAGTATTTATAAGAAGGAAATACCACGGACCTCGAGGACTATCACAAAGGTTACTAATATCCTAAAGGAACTAGCAACACTATCAACACGAGGTAAGTAGGGTGAATCTCGGGTTCAAAAACCCAGGAATAGAAAGCCTACTAACTAAATGGCATCACGGGATGCTTCCGAGAATAAAGGCCAGAATCATCACACTGGGAACACAAATCATGGCTAGCTTACTAGGTGGTACTCTAAGACACCTAGGGTCATAATACTAGCTCCAACATATATGTCGAGGCAATAGAGTACCTCAACTCACCGATTAGTGTGCTTAATCTGGCCCAAAAGGACATCAGGAATGGGAGGAAGGGATTTGCAAATGCATCAGACTGTTTAGAAACCTGGGATGACTCGGACAACATAACGGTTGTAAATGCTTAAAAAGATTGGAGACATGCTACAAAAATGGTGGCATCGCCACTCAGAAGCACAATATCAAGGTTTTGAGATCAACAATTAACATACGGAAGTAATAGGAACTTAACTGGGGCTTGAAACCAACAATCCTATAAGTCTACGGATTAGTAACACGTGATCCTGATAGAAAGAAGAGAAGGCCTAGTTCTTAACCACGTAGAGAAAAAGAGGGTGACTCAGATCAGAAGGGCATAAGGTATAAGGAGTAAAAAGAGCCTTACGTTCCATCCCACAATCAATTCCCCTACATATAACTAAAGCATTTCTAGACTCAACTTCGACCAGTTTGGCTTGGTAATCCTACAGGCAGTCAAGCTTTGATACCAAAGCTGTCAGAACCCTGATCCTAAGTCACACCGATCTAGCATGTAACACATCATATCACTTTGTGGCCTCACGCACGGTATTCCCACGGGTGCCACCTTACCTGGCCCGGGACAGTTTGCGCCTTTTGGCTCACGTGTATGATAGTGCCGCTAGCATCCATATGACAAAGAACCCGGGCTGACATGGCTAGTCGTGAACCCAAAGTGGCACTAACTTACAGGGACATGCATACATGACCCAACAACGAACGTGTCGGTCATCAGCAAGTGAATCCAGGCTGTAGCACTGGGCTAGCAGGACTCCGGTGAACCGGGCTGTAGCGGGCTAACAGGACTCCGGAATTCATCGCGTGACATTTCCCCGAAGGGACAGACACAGGAACGAAGAAGGACACATGCCGGCCAGCCTAAGTGTTCCGGAGCAGTAGCAAGCTACCATGGCTCAGTGGAAACACTAGGAGACATTTCCCAGTAAGAGAGGCTACTAAGGATAAACAACTAGATAGTCAGATCCCACACATACCAAGCATTTCAATAACATACACACAATATGCTCGATATGTGCAAATACAACATGGCATCACAACATGACTCTACGACTCAAGTATTTATTCAATAGGCTCCGAGGAGCGAGATATTACAAACATGGGTCTCATGACCCAACACTCAGAGCATACAAGTCAAAGCACAAGCGGAAGCTTAACATGTCTGAGTACAGACATCTACAAAAGAAAAAGGCTGAGAAGCCTGACTGTCTATCAGATCCTGCCGAGGGCACAAGATCGTAGCTGAGGTAACAAGCTAAATGTCGAAGTCCACGCGGTACTACTAGCGAGACTGAAGTCTCTCTGCAAAAACGTAAAATAGGCAAACGTGAGTACAAATGTACCCAGCAAGACTTACATCAGAACTAACTACATATGCATTAGTATCAACAAAGGGGGTGGTGGAGTTTAACTGCAGCAAGCCAGCTTTGACTCAGTGGCTATCCTGAACTACGATTGCAAGTAACTCTTTTGAGGTGGCGCACACGAGTCCACATATTCACCATATCAATACACCACTATGGATCCGCTCCCGTCTCCCTACGAGAACGCCATCCATAGCACTCACGCTTATCTTGCGTATTTTAGAGTATCCATTTTCACTTGTCTATGAACTGTACAGGCAACCCAGAAGTCCTTTACCGTGGACACGGCTATTCGAATAGATCATATTAACCCTGCAGGGGTGTACTTCTTCACACACACTCTCGCCACTTACTGCCATGTACACCTCGTGTATCTCGGCAACCTTCAAGCGGAAGCCTGGCGAGGGAGTCGGCCACAACCTGACTAACCACACAAGTCTCTTGTCCAGGTTTATCTCCTATTCGGGTTCCATCCGCAAGGAGATCCGGCCGGGGTGTCGCTCACAGCCCCAAACGATGTGAGCACGGTTCCCAAGCCCACCATCCTGGTGCCACTTGGTACACTGTGCCACTGTGCCTAGTCTATCCCAAGCCCACCTGTACCGGGTGCCACTTGGTAGACTACTAACACTACCTACAAACACCAGAAACTAGTTGCAACTCCTGGACAGAGATCATGTTGATTAATAAGTCGAGAGGGGTACTTAAGCATTCCAATGCGTGGTAGTAGTTGTTCATGGATCACAAACACAGAACTCAGTTCCTGAGGACGGCTGCAATGAGACAACCCACCATGTACTCCTACATGGCCTCTCACTGCTACCTTTACCAAATCGTGTTCACACACTTAGCTCACACACAGTAGGACATGTTTACACACCTCCACATCATCCCCGATGAATCAGACCTGACTCAACTCTAAGCAGTAGCAGGCATGACAAACAAGCATGAATGAGTAGGCACATCAGGGCTCAAACAACTCCTACTCATGCTAGTGTGTTTCATCTATTTACTGTGGCAATGACAGGTCATGCAGAGGATAAAGGGGTTCAGCTGCTGCAGCAAGTAATAGATGAATCATTGTTGTCCTAATGCAGTAAAAGAGAGCAGGAGCGAGAGAGTGGGATTTTATCGGAATGAACAAGGGGGTTTTGCTTGCCTGGCACTTCTGAAGATAATATAGTTCTTCATTGGTGTCATCGATCGCAACGTCGGTACCACGTCTACTGAGAGGGAACAATTACCGGCAACAGAGAGGAAACACAATCAATGCAATGCACATTATGATGCATGATCATGACATGGCAACATGCTGGTGTTTTGAGCTAATGCAGCTAGCAACAAAGTTAAATGAAGTTGGTTTGAACCCTAAGTTCAAATCCAAACTCCATATGTGAAATTCAAATACCATTTATATGATTGGTCCTAAACAGCAGCTATAAGTTGTTCTAACATGCATGAAACAGTACAGATGGATAGATTGGATTTTTCTGATCATTTTTCATATATAAATTATTTCATTTGGAGTTACGGTTGAATTTCTATGAATTTTTTAAGTTAGCACTATTTTCTGGAATTTCCTAAGAAAGAATAAATCCAGAAAAACCTATTACTGCGTCAGCATTTCGTCATGCTGACCTCAGCAGGTCAACAGACCCGGTCCAGGTCAAACCTGACGCGTGGGTCCTGCATGTCAGTGACTAACTAAACTAACCTAGTTTAATTAGCACTAACCTAGGTTAAGCTAATTTAGTTTAAACCTAAACTAGATTAGTTAGCCGGGTGGGGCCCGCATGTCATGGACCTAGGGGAGGTCAACCCCCTGGTCAACTGAGGCTAACTCACCGGCGGCTTGACGCCGGCGAAGATAGGTGCGGTGGAGGGGCTCGGGTTCGCTCTCCCGGCGCCCAAATGAGCGGCGGAGAGCACTCGCGGGGAGTCGAAGCTCGCCCGCATCTAGCGCAGCAAGCAGCAGCGGCTAGGGAGGTCGGAGCTCGTCAGAAACGAGCTCGGGGCGGCGGCCGGCGATCGGGCGCAAGTGGCGCGGCGGCTACGGTGCACAGAAAAGAGAACAAAGAGGGGGAGGACGGGCAGCAGCTCACGGCGATCTTCTTGGAGTGGACGGCGAGCTCAGGGAGGGCCTGAGGCACTCGGGGCGTCGAGGGGGATCTCCGGCGACGGCGGTCGGGGACGAGCTCGGTGAGGGCAGAGGGGCGCGCCCGGCGTCGAGTTTCAGTTTAGGAGTATTTGGACAATAAAAATATTTTATAGAATTTAAATGTCCAAATTCAAATACTTATGAATTAATTCAGTGACCTTAGGATGACCTAGAAAATTGTGCACCATTTTTGTCAGAGGTTTAAGACCAAGGCAAAGATGATGAACATTTTAGAAGGGCATTTCAGGTTCATTGAAAATGATTTTATGTTGAACCTTTTTTATTTGATCTGGTGCTAGGGTTTGATCAGTCCCCATTTCAAGTTCGTTTGAAAATTTATACATGATGCACACATGAAGGGCTAGCCTACTGCATACCAGGACCAGGGATGTGACAACTACAAAGAGTCTCTTGTGTCTCCAACACACCCAATACAATGGTAAATTGTATAGGTGCACTACTTTGACAAAGAGATGGTGACACAAGTGCAATATGGATAGTAGATATGAGTATCTGTAATCTGAAATTATAAAAACAGCAAGGCAACAAATGATCAAAGTGAGCGTAAACGGTATTGCAATGCTAGGAAACAAGGCCTAAGGTTCATACTTTCACTAGTGCAAGTTCTCTCAACAATAATAACATAATTGGATCATATAACTATCCCTCAACATGCAACAAAGAGTCACTCCAAAGTCACTAATAGCTGAGAACAAACGAAGAGATTATGGTAGGGTACGAAACCATCTCAAAGTTATCCTTTTTGACCGGTCTATTCAAGAGTCCGTAGTAAAATAACACGAAGCTATTCTTTCCTTTCGATCTATCATAGAGTTTGTACTAGAATAACACATTAAGACACAAATCAACCAAAACCCTAATGTCACCTAGATACTCCAATGTCACCTCAAGTATCCGTGGGCATGCTTATACGATATGCATCACACAATCTCAGATTCATCTATTCAACCAACACAAAGTACTTCAAAGAGTGCCCCAAAGTTTCTACTGCAGAATCAAGACAAAAACGTGTGCCAACCCCTATGCATAAGTTCATACAACCCGCAAGTTGATCACCAAAACATACATCAAGTAGATCACATGAATATCCCATTGTCACCATAGATAAGCATGGCAAGACATACATCAAGTGTTCTCAAATCCTTAAAGACTCAATCCGATAATATAACTTCAAAGGGAAAACTCAATCCATTACAAGAGAGTAGAGGGGGAGAATCATCATAAGATCCAACTATAATAGCAAAGCTCGCGATACATCAAGATCGTGTCAAATCAAGAACACGAGAGAGAGTGAGATCAAACACATAGCTACTGGTACATACCCTCAGCCCCGAGGGTGAACTACTCCCTCCTCGTCATGGAGAGCACCGGGATGATGAACATGGCCACCGGTGAGGGATGCCCCCTCCGGCAGGGTGCCGGAATAGGGTCCCAATTGGTTTTTGGTGGCTACAAAGGCTTGCGGTGGCGGAACTCCCGATCTATTGTGCTCCTCGATGTTTTTAGGCTATATGGACATATATAGACGAAAGAAGTTGGTCAGGGGAGCCACGAGGGGCCCACGAGGGTGGGGGCAAGCCCAGCGTGGTAGGGCGCGCCTCCCTTTCTCGTGGCCACCTTGAAGCTTCCCTGACTTCAACTCCAAGTCTCCTGGATTGCTTCCGTTCCAAAAATAACTCTCCCAAAGGTTTCATTCCGTTTGGACTCCGTTTGATATTCCTTTGCTTCGAAACACTGAAATAGGCAAAAAAATAGCAATATGGGTTGGGCCTCCGGTTAATAGGTTAGTCCCAAAAATAATATAAAAGTGTATAATAAAGCCCATTAAACATTCAAAACAGATAATAAAAGAGCATGAATACTTCATAAATTATAGATACGTTGGGGACGTATCAGCATCCCCAAGCTTAATTCCTGCTCGTCCTCGAGTAGGTAAATTATAAAAGAAAGAATTTATGAAGTGTGAATGCTAGCAGGTGCATAAGTTTGATCAATGATAATTTTAGTCACCTTTTCTAGCATCATTATATGTCATAGCAGTAGCTCATCTCATAAAACTGTTCATGATCAAGTAACAAGATATTCACATGTTAAAGCATAGACCATAAACTTTCTTGAAAACTAGCAAACTATGTTCTCAGACATCAAACAATTGCAATTCATCTTATTTTCAGGAAGGGTCTATGTCAGAGCTTTTATTTAGAAAACTCCACATACTCAACTATCATTTAGTCTTTCACAATTGCTAACACTCACGTGATATTTATGGGTCCAAAGTTTTAATCGAACACAGAGAAAGATAGGGGCTTATAGTTTTGCCTCCCAACCTTTTACCTCAAGGGTAATGTCAACAATAATAATTTATGAACGCCTACATACAAGTGGATATATATATCCGGATCACCCCAACACAAAGCGCTTCCCAAAAGAAAAAAATGTAAAAAGGAAAGGTGTTGATCACCATGACTCTTGTAAGGGTAGAAGAATAGTAAAAGATAGGCCCTTCGCAGAGGGAAGCAGAGGTTGTCATGCGCTTTGATGGTTGGATGCACAAAATCATAATACAAAAGAATGTCACTTTATATTGCCGCTTGTGATAAAGACCTTTATTATGCAGTCCGTCGCTTTTATTTCTTCCCTATCACAAGTTCGTATAAAGCTTATTTTCTTTGCACTAATAGATCATACATATTTAGAGAGCATTTTTTTATTGCATGCACTGATCACAACTTACTTGAAGGATCTTACTCATTCCATTGTTAGGTATGGTGGACTCTCATGGCAAAACAGGTTTAAATGATGTTTGGAAGCACAAGTAGTATTTCTACTTGGTGCAAATAATTTGGCTAGCATGAGGGAGAAAGGCAAGCTCAACATGTTGGATGATCCAAGACAATATAACTTTTCAGATATAGGAAAACATAACCCCTTGCGTTGTCCTCCTTGTCCAACATTAAACTTTTACCATGTCATATTTTAATGAGTGCTCACAATTACAAAAGATGTCCAAGATAGTATATTTGTATGTCAAATCTCTCTTCCTTCAATATTCTTTCATGAATTGTTCAAGTGACCAATACAATGTTTGCTAATGTTCCATAAATTTACCACCTCTACTTCTTATATGTGAAGTCATTACTCCCCATGGGATAAGCATATGAAACATATATAACTTCATATTTATGACATTCAAATCATTCAACCATTTACTCATAAGATATAAGTGAAGCACACGAGTAAATGACAAACTACTTCCAAAAAGATATAAATGAAGATCAATGAGTAGTTAAATAATTATGTAGCTATATGAAGACTCTCTCTCATTTAAGAATTTCAGATCTTGGGATATTATTCAAGAAGCAAGCAAAACAAAATAAAATGACATTTCAAGGATAGCACACATCATGTGAAGAAGCAAAAACTTAGGTTCAACCGATACTAACCGATAATTGTTTGAAGAAGAAAGGTGGGATGCCTACCGGGGCATCCCCAAGCTTTGATGCTTGAGACTTCTTAGAATATTATCTTGGGGTGACTTGGGCATCCCCAAGCTTGAACTTTTGTGTCTCCTTAATTCCTTTTATATCTCGGTTTCCTAAATCTTGAAAGCTTCATCCACACCAAACTCAAGAAGAACTCGTCGGATAAGTTAGTATAAACCAATGCAAAAATCTTATCATTTTCTACTGTAACAAATCACTAAAATTATTATTCAACATTTCACACTAAATGTATCTGCATATTTAATACTCCTATCCTCAAATAGAATCATTAAATAAGCAAACATATGCAAACAATGCAAACATAACAGCAATCTGCCAAAACAGTGTAGTCTCTAAAGAATGCAAGATTCATCATACTTCCCTAACTCCAAAAATTATGAGAAAAATACTAAACTATAGAAGATTTATCATAGCTCAAAATGCAAAAAAGTTTCAATATTCGCTGACTTTTCTAGGGAATTTTTACAACAGCGGTAAACTTTCTGTTTTGAAACAGCAACATGTATACATGCAAAATAAGCATGGTAAAGGCTATCCTTGACATTTTTATTGAAAATATAGATGCAAAACATTATTTTAAATAACAGCAAGCAAATACTAACAAAATAAAATGACGCTCCAAGCAAATCACATATCATGTGGTGAATAAAAATATAGCTCCAAGTAAAGTTACCGATGAATGAAGACGAAAGAGGGGATGCCTTCCGGGTCATCCCCAAGCTTGGGCTCTTGGTTGTCCTTGAATATTACCTTGGGGTGCCTTGGTCATTCCCAAGCTTAGGCTCTTACCACTCCTTATTCCATAGTCCATCGAATCTTTACCCAAAACTTGAAAACTTCACAACACAAAACTCAACAGAAAATCTCATAAGCTTCGTTAGTATAAGAAAATAAAACCACCACTTAGGTGCTGTAATGAACTCATTATTTATTTATATTGGTGTTAAAACTACTGTATTCCAACTTCTCTATGGTTCATAACCTCCGATACTACTCATAGATTCATCAAAATAAGCAAACAACACATAGAAAACAGAATCTGTCAAAAACAGAACAGTATGTAGTAATATGTATCATTCAAATACTTTCGTAACTAAATAAATTATGAAATAAATTGGTGGACATGAGTAATTTTTCTATTAATCATCTGAAAAAATAATCAACCTAAAATCACTCTCCAGTAAAAATTGGTAGCTAATCTCGTGAGCGCAAAAGTTTCTGTTTTTTACATCAAGATCATGAAGACTTCACCCAAGTCTTCCCAAAGGTTCTACTTGGCACAAACACTAATTAAAACATAAAACCACATCTAACCATAGGATATATGAATCATTTATTATTAAACAGGAACAAAAAGCAAAGAAACAGAAATAAAATTTGGTTGCCTCCCAACAAGCGCTAATGTTTAACGCCCCTAGCTAGGCATGATGATTTCAATGATGCGCACATAAAAGATAAGAATTGAAACATAAAGAGAGCATCATGAAGAATATGACTAGGACATTTAAGTCTAACGCACTTCCTATGCATAGGGCTTTTGTGAGCAAACAACTTATTTGAACAATAATCAACTAGCATAGGAAGGCAACACAAGCATAACTTTAAAACTTTAAGCACATAGAGAGGAAACTTGACATTATTGCAATTCCTACAAGCATATATTCATCCCTCATAATAATCTTCAGTAGAATCATGAATGAATTCAGCAATATAACCAGCATATAAAGCATTCTTTTCATGATCTACAAGCATAGAATTTTTGTTACTCTCCACATAAGCAAATTTCTTGTCATGAATAATAGTGGGAGAAAACTCAACAAAATAATTATCATGTGAGGCATAATCAAATTGAAAACTTAAATCATGATGACAAGTTTCATGGTTATCATTATTCTTTATAGCATACGTATCATCACAATAATCATCATAAATAGGAGGCATCCTTTCATCATAATAAATTTGCTCATCAAAACTTGGGGGACAAAAAATATCATATTCATCAAACATAGCATTCCCAAGCTTGTGGCTTTGCATATCATTAGAATCATGGTTATTCAAAGAATTCATAATAATAACATTGCAATAATGCTCATCATTCATAGATTTAGTGCCAAACGTTTTATAGATTTCTTCTTCTAGCACTTGAGCACAATTTTCCTTTCCATCGTTTTCACGAAAGATATTAAAAAGATGAAGCATATGAGACAAACTCAATTCCATTTTTTTAGTTTTTTTTAGAGACTAAACTAGTGATGAAACAAGAAACTTAAAGATTCGATTGCAAGATCTAAAGATATACCTTCAAGCACTCACCTCCCCGGCAACGACGCCAGAAAAGAGCTTGATGTCTACTACACAACCTTCTTCTTGTAGACGTTGTTGGGCCTCCAAGTGCAGAGGTTTGTAGGACAGTAGCAAATTTCCCTCAAGTGGATGACCTAAGGTTTATCAATCCGTGGGAGGCATAGGATGAAGATGGTCGCTCTCAAACAACCCTGCAACCAAATAACAAAGAGTCTCCTATGTGCCCAACACACCCAATACAATGGTAAATTGAATAGGTGCACTAGTTCGGCGAAGAGATGGTGATACAAGTGCAATATGGATAGTAGATATCAGTATTTGTAATCTGATATTATAAAAACAGCAAGGTAACTAATGATAAAAGTGAGCCTAAACGGTATTGGAATGCTAGGAAACAATGCCTAACGTTCATACTTCCACTAGTGCTAGTTCTCTCAACAATAATAACATAACTGGATCATATAACTATCCCTTAACATGCAACAAAGAGTCACTCCAAAGTCATTAATAGATGAGAACAAACAAAGAGATTATGGTAGGCTACGAAACCACCTCAAAGTTATCCTTTCTGGTCGATCTATTCAAGAGTCCGTAGTAAAATAACATGAAGCTATTCTTTCTGTTGGACCTATCATAGAGTTCGTACTAGAATAACACCTTAAGACACAAATCAACCAAAACCCAATGTCACCTAGATACTCCAATGTCACCTCAAGTATCCGTGGGCATGATTATACGATATGCATCACACAATCTCAAATTCATCTATTCAACCAACACAAAGTACTTCAAAGAGTGCCCCAAAGTTTCTACCAGAGAGTCAAGACGAAAATGTGTGCCAGCCCCTATGCATAAGTTCATAGAACCCGCAAGTTGATCACCAAAACATACATCAAGTAGATCATGTGAATATCCCATTGTCACCACAGATAAGCACGACAAGACATACATCAAGTGTTCTCAAATCCTTAAAGACTCAATCCGATAAGATAACTTCAAAGGGAAAACTCAATCCATTACAAGAGAGTAGAGGGGGAGAAACATCATAAGATCCAACTATAATAGCAAAGCTCATGATACATCAAGATCGTGTCAAATCAAGAACACGAGAGAGAGATCAAACACATAGCTACTGGTACATACCCTCAGCCCCGAGGGTGAACTACTCCCTCCTCGTCATGGAGAGCGCCTGGATGGTGAAGATGGCCACTGGTGAGGATCCCCCCCTCTGGCAGGGTACCGGAATAGGGTCCCGATTGGTTTTTGGTGGCTACAGAGGCTTCCGGTGGCGGAACTCCCGATCTATTGTGCTCCTCGATGTTTTTAGGGTATATGGACATATATAGGCGAAAGAAGTGGGGCAAGGGAGCCACGAGGGGCCCGTGAGGATGGGGGCGCACCCAGGGGGTAGGGCGCGCCTTCCTGCCTCGTGGCCACCTTGAAGCTTCCCTGACTTCAACTCCAAGTCTCCTGGATTGCTTCCGTTCCAAAACTAACTCTCCCAAAGGTTTCATTCTGTTTGGAATCCGTTTGATATTCCTTTTCTTCGAAACACTGAAATAGGCAAAAAAACAGCAATATGGGTTGGGCCTCCGGTTAATAGGTTAGTCCCAAAAATAATATAAAACTGTATAACAAAGCCCATTAAACAGTCAAAACAGATAATAAAAGAGCTTGAATACTTCATAAATTATAGATACATTGGAGACGTATCACTCTCCGACTTCATCGCTAAGTCTTCTGGTTTGCTTTCGGTCCAAGAAAGATCATCGCGAAGGTTTCATTCCGTTTGGACTCGATTTGGTATTCCTTTTCTGCCAAACTCTAAAATAGGCAAAAAAAACAGAAACTGGCACTAGGGCCTTGGTTAATAGGTTAGTCCCAAAAATAATATAGAATGGCATATAAATGCCTATTAAACATCCAAAATAGATAATATAATAGCATGGAACATCAAAAATTATAGATATGTTGGAGACGTGTCAGGGACATCTACTTATTTTTGCAGGGTATGTTGTGATGTGATATGGTCAAGGCGTGATGTGATAAAGGTTGTTTTATGAGATGATCATGTTCTGTAATATCGACAATCGGCATGAGCCTTAGGGTTGTCTTTTAATTGTTGTATGGACCGCGTGTCAATCATTAAGCGCCATGTAATTGCTTTACTTTATCACTATGCGTTAGCAATAGTTGGCAAGACGACCCCGACGCAATGATTGAGATCAAGGTGTCGTGCCGGTGACGGCGGAGATCATGACGTTGCTTTGGAGATGGAGATCAAAAGCACAAGATGATGATGGCCATATCATGTCACATATTTTGATTGCATGTGATGTTTATCCTTTATGCATCTTATTTTGCTTAGAATGACAGTTGCATTATAAGATGATCCCTTCACTTAATTTCAAGATAAAAGTGTTCTCCCCGAGTATGCACCGTTCCTAAAGTTTGTCGTTTCAAAGCACCTTGTGATGATTGGGTGTCATAGACTCTATACGTTCACATACAACGGGTGTAAGCCAGATTTACACATGCGGAATACCTGGGTTAAACTTGACCAGCCTAGCATGTACACACATGGTCTCGGAACACCAGAGACCGAAAGGTCGAACATTAGTCATATTGTAGATATGATCAACATGAAGATGTTCACCATTGATGACTACCCCATCTCATGTGATGATCGGACATGGGTTAGTTGATTTGGATCGTGTATCACTTAGATAACTTGAGGGATGTTAATTCAAGTGGGAGTTCATTAGTAATTTGATTAAGTGAACTTAATTTATCATGAACATAGTCAAAATGCCTTTACAAATTATGTTGTAGATCAATAGCTCGCGATGTAGCCCCCTGTTTCTGATATCATCCTAGAGAAAATTAAGTTGAAAGATGACGGTAGCAATAATGCAGACTGGATCTCTGATCTGAGGATTATCCTCATTGCCGCACAGAAGAATTGTGTCCCTAATGCACCACTAGGTGACAGACCTGCTGCGGGAGTTTATGCAGATGTTATGAACGTTTGGCAAGCTCGATCTGATGACTACTTGATAGTTTAGTGTGTCAAACTTTACGGCTTAGAATCGGGGCTCCAAGGATGTTTTGAATGCCATGGTACATATGAGATGTTCCAAGAGCTGAAATTGGTATTTCAGGATCATGCCCGTGTTGAGAGGTTTGAGACCTCTCACAAGTACTTTGCCTACAAGATGGAGGAGAATAGCTCAGTCTGTGAGCATGTGCTCAGAATGTCTGGGTACTAAATCGCTTGAATCAAGTGGGATTTAATCTTCCAGATAAGATAGTGATTGACATATTTATCCAGTCACTATCACCATGCTACTAGAGCTTGGTGATGAACTATAGTATACAGGGGATGACAAAAATGATTCCCAAGCTCTTCGTGATGTTGAAATCGTGGAGGTAGGAATCAAGAAGAAGCATCAAGTTTTGATGGTTAACAAGACCACCAGTTTTAAGAAAAAGAGCAAGGGAAAGAAAGGGAACTTCAAGAAGAACAGCAAGCAAGTTTCCGCTCACGTGAAGAAGCCCAAAGTTGGACCCAAGCCTGAAATTGGGTGCATATACTACAAAGGAAATGGTCACTAGAAGCGGAAGTGCCCCAAATATTTGGCGGATAAGAAGGATGGCAAAGTAAACAAAGGTATATTTGATATATATGTTATTGATGTGTAACTTACTAGTGCTCGTAGTAGCCCCTAGGTATTTGATACAGGTTCAGTTGCTAAGATTAGTAACTCAAAACATGAGTTGCAGAATAAATGGAGACTAGTTAAGGGCGAGGTGACGATGTGTGTTGGAAGTGTTTCCAAGCTTGATATGATCACCATCGCACACTCCCTCTACCTTCCAGATTAGTGTTGATCCTAAATAAATGTTATGAGGTCTTAGCGTTGAGCATGAACAAGATTAGATCGTGTTTATTGCAATACAGTTATTCATCTAAAGTCAGAGAATAATTGTTGTTCTGTTTACATGAATAAAACCTTCTATGGTCATACACTCAATGTGAATTGTCTATTCTTGTTGAATCTCGGTTGTAGTGATACACATATTCATAATATTGAAACCAAAAGATGCAAAGTTGATAACGATAGTGCAACATACTTGTGGCACTACCGTTTAGGTCATATTGGTGTAAAGCGCATGAAGAAACTCCATGCGGATGGACTTTTCGAATCACTTAATTATGAATCATTTGATACTTGCAAACCATGCCTCATGGGCAATATGACTAAAACTCCGTTCTCTGGAACAATGGAGCATGCTAATGACTTACAGAAAATAATACATAACGATGTATGCAATCCGATGAGTGTTGAAGCACACGACGGGTATCGTTATTTTGTAACCTTCACAGATGATTTGAGTAGGTATGGGTATATCTACTTGATGAATTTCAGAATGAAGTGGAGAAACCTCATAACAAGAAAATAAAGTTTGTACGGTCTGATCACGGAGGCAAATATTTGAGTTACGAGTTTGTCCATCATTTAAAACAATGTGGAATAGTTTCACAACTCACGCCACCTGGATACATAAACAAATACCGTGTCCCTAGTGAGCCTCTACTAGACTAGCTCGTTGATCAAAACATGGTTAAGGTTTCCTGACCATAGACATGTGTTGTCACTTGATAACGGGATCACGTCATTTGGAGAATGATGTGATGGACAAGACCCATCTATTAGCATAGCATATGATCATTCAGTTTATTTCTATTGCTTTCTTAATGTCAAATACATATTCCATCGACCATGAGATCATGCAACTCCTGGATACCGGACGAATACCTTGTGTGCTATCAAATGTGACAACGTAACTGGGTGATCATGAAGATGCTCTATAGGTATCTCCGAAGGTGTTTGTTGAGTTGGTGTGAATCGAGATTGGGATTTGTCACTCCGTATGACGGAGAGGTATCTCTGGGCCTTCTCGATAATACATCATCACAAGAAGCTTGCAAGCAAAGTGATTAAGGAGTTAGTTACGAGATGATGTCTTATAGAATGAGTAAAGAGACTTGCCAGTAATGAGACTGAACTAGGTATGTACATACCAACGATCCCATCTCGAACAAGTAACATACCGACATACAAAGGGAACTATGTATGTTGTCATAAAGGTTCGACAGATAAAGATCTTCGTAGAATATGTAGGAACCAATATGAGCATCTAGGTCGCACTATTGGTTATTGATTGGAGAAGCGTCTCGGTCATGCGTGCATCATTCTTGAACCCGTAGGGTCCGCACGCTTAATGTTCATTGAAAATATAGTATTATATGAGTTATGTATGTTGGTGACTGAATGTTGTTCAGAGTCCCAAATGAGATCACGAACATGAAGAGGAGCTCCAAAATGGTCCGGAGGTAAAGATTGATGTATAGGATGATATGGTTAAGCCAAGGGGTAAAGCCCAAAAGGCTTTAGGTAGGTGCACAAAGGAGTTGTATGGAAGGCAGGGGTTGGACGCCACGGTTCATGGCGTTTACCCCTGGGTTAGACACCAGAGTCTGTGGCGTCTATGTAAACACCGAGAACCGTGGCGTTTAGCCATGGAGTCCGAGAAGGACTCTTCCTTGCGTTCCAAACCGACTTTGGGGAGGCGTTCTCTCCAAGTTACGATCCCAGAGTTCAACATATAAATAGAGGAGCAGGGCCAGCCCCTAGAACATAAGTTTTTGAGCCTCCTCTAGTTGGTCCTAGTTGGCTAATTAGAGAGAGCCCTAGCTACCTCTAATCCTCATTATTAGAATCCTGGTGTGGTTCTAATATCCTCCCTCTAGTTCACCACCACCATCACCATGCCGTCATGCTGCGGGAACTCATCTACTACTTTTTCCCTATTGCTGGATCAAGAAGGCGAGGATGTCATCGAGTTGACGTGTGCTGAATGCGGAGGTGCCGTTCGATGCTAGATCGGTATGGATCGTGAAGGTTTCCTCATTTCTACACAAAATAATTATGTCCTTGATGCACCACTAGGTGATAGACCTGCTGTAGGAGCTGATGCAAAAGTTATGAACATCTGGCAGGCTCAATCTGATGACTACTTGATAGTTCAGTGTGCCATGATTTACGGCTTAGAATCGGGACTTCAAAAGCGTTTTCAACGCCATAGAGCATATGAGATGTTCCAAGAGCTGAAGTTGATATTTCAAGCTAATGCCCGGGTTGAGAGATATGAAGTCTCCAACAAGTTCTTTAGCTGTAAGATGGAGGAGAACAGTTCTGTCAGTGAACACATACTCAAAATGTCTGGATATCATAACCACTTGACTCACCTGGGAATTGATCTTCCAGTTGAGAGTGTTATTGACAGAGTTCTTCATTCACTGCCAACAAGCTATAAAGGCTTCGTGATGAATTATAATATGCAAGGGATGATGAAAATAATTCCCGAGCTCTTCGCGATGCTGAAATCAGCGGAGGTAGAGATCAAGAAGGAGCATCAAGTGTTGATGGTTAACAAAACCACTAGTTTCAAGAAAATGGGCAAGGGAACTTTAAAAAGAATGGCAAGCAAGTTTCCGCTCCCGTGAAGAAGCCCAAAGCTGGACTCAAGCCTGAAACTAAGTGCTTCTACTGCAAAGGAAATGGTCACTCAAAGCAGAACTGTCCCAAATACTTGGCAGATAAGAAGGATGGCAAACTGAACAAAGGTATCTTTGATATACATGTTATTGATGTGTTCCTTGCTAATGCTTGTAGTAGCGCCTGGGAATTTGATACTGGTTTGGTTGCTCACATTTGTAACTCAAAACAGGAGCTGCGGCATAAACGAAGATTGGCTGAGGACGAGATGACGATGTGATACGTCTCCAACGTATCTATAATTTTTTATTGTTCCATGCTATTATGTTACCTGTTTTGGATGTTTAATGGGCTTCAGTATACACTTTTATATTATTTTTGGGACTAACCTATTAACCGGAGGCCCAGTCCAAATTGTTATTTTTTGCCTATTTCAGTGTTTCACAGAAAAGGGATATCAAATGGACTCCAAACGGAATGAAACCTTCGAGAGAGTTATTTTTGGAACAAATGCTATCCAGGAGACTTGGAGTGGACGTCAAGAAAGAAACGAGGCGGCCACGAGGCAGGGAGGCGTGCCCCCCACTCTCGTGGGCCCCTCATGGCTCCCCTGACCGACTTCCTTCGCCTATATATACTCACGTACCCTGAAAACATCCAGGAGCACCACGAAACCCTATTTCCATCGCCGCAACCTTCTGTACCCGTGAGATACCATCTTGGGGCCTTTTTCGGTGCTTCGCCGTATGGGGAATCGATCATGAAGGGCTTCTACATCAACGCCATAGCCTCTCCGATGAAGTGTGAGTAATTTACCACAGACCTTCGGGTCCATAGTTATTAGCTAGATGGCTTCTTCTCTCTCTTTGGATCTCAATACAAAGTTCTCCTTGATCTTCTTGGAGATCTATTTGATGTAATTCTTTTTATGGTGTGTTTGTCGAGATCCGATGAATTGTGGGTTTATGATCAAGATTATCTATGAAAAATATTTGAATCTCCTCTAAATTCTTTTATGTATTATTTGTTATCTTTGCAAGTCTCTTCGAATTATCAATTTGGTTTGGCCTACTAGATTGATCTTTCTTGTAACGGGAGAAGTGCTTAGCTTTGGGTTCAATCTTGTGGTGTCCTTTCCCAGTGACACCAGGGGCAGCAAGTTATGTATTGTATTGTTTCCACCGAGGCTAAAAAGATGGGGTTTATATCATATTGCTTGAGTTTATCCCTCTGCATCATGTCATCTTGCCTAATGCATTACTCTGTTCTTATGAACTTAATACTCTAGATGCATGATGGATAGTGGTCGATGTGTGGAGCAATAGTAGTAGATGCAGAATCGTTTCGATCTACTTGTCGCGGACGTGATGCCTATATACATGATCATGCCTATATATTCTCATAACTATGAAATTTTCTATCAATTGCTCGACAGTAATTTTTTCACCCACTGTAATACTTATGCTATCTTGAGAGAAGCCACTAGTGAAACCTATGGCCCCCGGGTCTATTTTCCATCATATAAGTTTCCGATCTACTTTATTTTGCAATCTTTACTTTCCAATCTATATCATAAAAATACCAAAAATATTTATTTATCTTATTATCTCTATCAGATCTCACTTTTGCAAGTGGTCGTGAAGGGATTGACAACCCCTTTCTCGCATTGGTTGCAAGGTCCTTATTTGTTTGTGTAGGTACGAGGGATTTGCGTGTAGCCTCCTACTGGATTGATACCTTGATTCTCAAAAACTGAGCGAAATACTTATGCTACTTTGCTGCATCACCCTTTCCTCTTCAAGGAAAAACCAATGCATGCTCAAGAGGTAGCAAGAAGGATTTCTGGCGCCGTTGCAGGGGAGGTCTACGCACAAGTCAAGACATACCAAGTACCCATCACAAACCCTTATCCCTTGCATTACATTATTAGCCATTTGCTTCTCATTTTCCTCTCCCCCACTTCACCCTTGCCATTTTATTCGCCCTCTCTTTCCCGTTCGCCTCTTTTTCGCTTGCTTCTTGTGTTGTCGTTCGCCGTCATGGCTAGCTCTTTCTCCTTTCCTTCATCTCCCGATTTTGAAGTCCTCCACTTCAAACAAAGACATGTAGAAAATTTAAAAGATGCTTGGTATAGGATGTTATAATCCTATCGTAGTTGCGCTATAGAGGGAGATTTCAAGATCTTACTTCGCAATTTTTATGTTGGGCTAACCATATCCCATAGACAACTCCTTGATTTTGCCACAAAAGGGAATTTTATTGAAATTGATCCTAGTCTTGCTTATGAAATTATAGAGGGGACAGTAGGATTAATTCCCCCACAAAATGAACCACCCCTTACTCAAGAAGGAACCCAAATCTTAGAAAAATTATGTGAATTGCAAAAATCTTTTGAACCTCTTAAAAATATTGGTGGAAATCTCAACCGCATGAATACATTGATTACACTTTGCAATAAACGGTTGGATGCTCTAGATCTAAAGATATCCGAGCATGAAAGAAAATGCAAGGAACCTCCTGGATCTGAGCATAACTCCGCTAAAAAGACAAATACCAAAGATGGCAATACTTAGATCTATTCTCGCTTTTATGCCTAGCTAGGGGCGTTAAACGATAGCGCTTGTTGGGAGGTAACCCAATTTAATTTTTGTTCTTTACTTTTTGTTCCCGTTTAGTAATAAATAATTCATCTAGACTCTGTTTAGATGTGGTTTTGTGTTTTAATTAGTGTTTGTTCCAAGTAAAACCTTTAGGATAACCTACGGTGATAGTTAACTTGATCCTGCTGAAAAACAGAAACTTCTACGCACACGAGAATAATTTTCGTAAATCACAGAAACGTGATTTTCAGTTGATTCTTTTTGCAGAAGATTAATATACTAATTTCCTAGAACTTCCTAATTTGGTAGGATTTTTAAGGTTCCAGAAGTATTCGAAAGTTACAAATTTCTACAAACTGTTCTGTTTTGACAGATTCTGTTTTCGTGTGTTGTTTGCTTATTTTGATGAATCTATGGCTAGTATCGGGGGTATGAACCATAGAGAAGTTTGATTACAGTAGGTATAACACCAATATAAATGAATAATGAGTTCATTATAGTACCTTAAAGTGGTGGTTTGTTTTCTTATACTAACGGAGCTCATGAGATTTTCTGTTGAGTTTTCTGTTGTGAAGTTTTCAAGTTTTGGATAAAGATTTGATGGATTATGAATAAGGAGTGGCAAGAGCTTAAGCTTGGGGATGCCCAAGTCACCCCAATGTAAAATTTGAGGACAACCAAAAGCCTAAGCTTGGGGATGCCCCAGAAGGCATCCCCTCTTTCGTCTTCGTCCATCGGTAACTTTACTTGAGGCTATATTTTTATTCACCACAAGATATGTGTTTTGCTTGGAGCGTCTTGTATGATTTGAGTCTTTGCTTTTTAGTTTACCACAATCATCCTTGCTGTACACACCTTTTGGAGAGACACACATGAATCAGAATTTATTAGAATACTCTATGTGCTTCACTTATATCTTTTGAGCTAGAAAATGTTGCTCTAGTACTTCACTTATATCTTTTTAGAGCACGGTGGTGGTTTTATTTTGTATAAATTATTGATCTCTCATGCTTCACTTATATTATTTTGGGAGTCTTTTAGAACAGCATGGTAATTTGCTTTGGTTAGAAAACTAGTCCTAATATGATGGCAATCCAAGTTGGGTATAATAAAAATTATCATATAAAGTGCATTGAATACTATGATAATTTGATACTTGATAATTGTTTTGAGATATAAAGGTGGTAATGTTAGAGTCATGCTAGTTGGGTAATTGTGAAATTGAGAAATACTTGTGTTAGAGTTGGCAAGTCCCATAGCATGCACGTATGGTAAAAGTTGTGTGACAAATTTGAAGCATGGGCTACTCCTTGAGTGCTTTCCTTATGAGTGGCGGTCGGGGACAAGCGATGGTCTTTTCCTGCCAATCTATCCCTCTAGGGGCATGCATAGTAGTACTTTGCTTCGAGGGATAATAAACTTTTGCGATAAGTATATGAGTTCTTTATGACTAATGTGAGTCCATGGATTATACACACTCTTACATTTCCGCATTTTTGCTAGCCTCTACGGTATCATGCATTGCCCTTTCTCGCCTTGAGAGTTGGTGCAAACTTCCCCGATGCATCCAAACCCCGTGATACGATACACTCTATCACACATAAACCTCCTTATATCTTCCTCAAAACAGCCATCATACCTACCTATTATGGCATTTCCATAACCATTTCGAGATATATTGCCATGTAACTTTCCACCGTTTCGTTTATTATGACACGCTCCATCATTGTCATATTGCTTTTGCATGATCATGTAGTAGACATCGTATTTGTGGCAAATCCACCTTTATAATTCTTTCATACATGTCACTTTAGATTCATTGCATATCCCGGTAAACCGCCAGAGGCATGTACAAAGTCATATTTTGTGCTAAGTATTGAGTTGTAATTCTTGAGTTGTAAATAAATAGAAGTGTGATGATTTCCATCATTAGAGCATTGTCCCATGTGAGGAAATTATGATGGAGACTATGATTCCCCCACAAGTCGGGATGAGACTCCGGACTTTATGAAAAATAAAAGAGGCCAAAGAAGCCCAAAGAAAAAAAAAGAGGCCAAAGAAGCCCACCAAAAAATGAGAGAAAAAGAGAGAAGGGACAATGTTACTATCCTTTTACCACACTTGTGCTTCAAAGTATCACCATGATCTTCATGATAAGAGAGTCTCATATGCTGTCACTTTCATATACTAGTGGGGATTTTTCATTATAGAACTTGGCTTGTATATTCCAATGATGGGCTTCCTCAAATTGCTCTAGGTCTTCGTGAGCAAGCAAGTTGGATGCACACCCACTTAGTTTTCTTTTGATGAGCTTTCATCCATTGATAGCTCTAGTGCATCCGTTGCATGGCAATCCCTACTACTTGCATTGACATCAATTGATGGGCATCTCCCTAGCTCGTTGATTAGCCACGTCAATGTGAGACTTTCTCCCTTTTTTGTCTTCTCTCATAACCCCTATCATCATATTCTATTCCACCTATAGTGCTATATCCATGGCTTGCGCTCATGTATTGCGTAAGAGTTGAAAAGGCTAAAGCGCATTAAAAAGTATGAACCAATTACTCGGCTTGTCATCGGGGTTATGCATAAGGGGAGCATTTTGTGTTACAAAAATGAAGCATGGCCAAACTATATGATTTTGTTGGGATAAGCTTTCTTTGGCTATGTTATTTTGATAAGACATGATTACTTTGTTAGTATGCTTGAAGTATTATTATTTTTATGTCAATATTAAACTTTTATCTTGAATCTTTTGGATCTGAACAATCATGCCACAATAAAGAAAATTACATTGAGATATATGCTACGTAGCATTCCACATCAAAAATTCTGTTTTTATTATTTACCTACTCGAGGATGAGTAGGAATTAAGATTGGGGATGCTTGATACGTCTCCAACGTAACTATAATTTTTGACTGTTCCATGCTATTATATTAGCTGTTTTGGATGTTTAATGGGCTTTAATATACACTTTTATATTATTTTTGGGACTAACCTATTAGCCGGAGGCCCAGTCCAAATTGTTGTTTTTTGCCTATTTCAGTGTTTCGCAGAAAAGGAATATCAAACGGAGTCCAAACGGAATGAAACCTTCGGCGGAGTTATTTTTCGAACAAACACAATCCAGGAGACTTGGAGTGAACGTCAAGAAAGAAACGAGGCGTCCACGAGGCAGGGAGGCGCGCCTAGGGGGATAGGCGTGCCCCCACCCTTGTGGGCCCCTCATGGCTCCCCTGACCAACTTCCTTCGCCTATATATACTCATGTACCCTGAAAACATCCAGGAGCACCATGAAACCATATTTCCACCGCCGCAACCTTCTGTACCCGTGAGATCCCATCTTCGGGCCTTTTCCGGTGCTCCACCGAAAGGGGAATCGATCATGGAGGGCTTCTACATCAACGCCATAGCTTCTCCGATGAAGTGTGAGTAGTTTACCACAAACCTTCGGGTCCATAACTATTAGCTAGATGGCTTCTTCTCTCTCTTTGGATCTCAATACAAAGTTCTTCTCGATCTTCTTGGAGATCTATTTGATGTAATTCTTTTTGTGGTGTGTTTGTCGAGATCCGATGAATTGTGGGTTTATGATCAAGATTATCTATGAATAATATTTGAATCTCCTCTGAATTCTTTTATGTATGATTTGTTATCTTTGCAAGTCTCTTTGAATTATCAGTTTGGTTTGGCCTACTAGATTGATCTTTCTTGCAATGGGAGAAGTGCTTAGCTTTGGGTTCAATCTTGCGGTGTCCTTTCCCAGTGACAGCAGGGGCAGCAAGGCACATATTGTATTATTGCCATCGAGGATAAAAAGATGGGGTTTATATCATATTGCTTGAGTTTATCCCTCTACATCATGTCATCTTGCCTAATGTGTTACTCTGTTCTTAGGAACTTAATACTCTAGATGCATGCTGGATAGCAGTTGATGTGAGGAGTAACAGTAGTAGATGCAGAATCGTTTCGATCTACTTGTTGCGGACGTGATGTCTATATACATGTTCATGCCTAGATATTCTCATAATTATGAACTTTTCTATCAATTGCTCGACAGTAATTTTTTCACCCACCATAATACTTATGCTATCTTGAGAGAAGCCACTAGTGAAACCTATGGCCCCCGGGTCTATTTTTCATCATATAAGTTGCTGATCTACTTTATTTTGCAATCTTTACTTTCCAATCTATATCATAAAAATACCAAAAAAAATTATTTATCTTATTATCTCTATCAGATCTCACTTTTGCAAGTGGCCGTGAAGGGATTGACAACCCCTTTATCGTGTTGGTTGCAAGGTTCTTATTTGTTTGTGTAGGTACGAGGGATTTGCATGTAGCCTCCTACTGGATTGATACCTTGGTTCTCAAAAACTGAGGGAAATACTTACGCTAGTTTGTTGCATCACCCTTTCCTCTTCAAGGGAAAACCAATGCAAGCTCAAGAGGTAGCATGATGCACATCGGGAATGGTTCCAAGGTTGATGTGATCGTCGTCGGCATGCTACCTCTACATCAACTTTCGGCATTAGTTTTAGACCTCAATAATTGTTATTTGGTGCCAGCGTTGAGCATGAACATTATATCTGTATCTTGTTTATTGCGAGACGGATATTCATTGAAGTCAGAGAATGTCGATCATAGTGATAAACATATTCATAATATTGATGCCAAAAGATGCAAAGTTGATAATGATTGTGCAACATACTTGTGGCACTGCTATTTAGGTCATATTGGTGTAAAGCGCATGAAGAAACTCCATGAGAATGGACTTTTGGAATCACTTGATTATGGATCATTTGATCCTTGCAAACCATGCCTCATGGGTAAGATGACTAAAACTACATTCTCCAAAACAATGGAGCGAGCTAATGACTTACTAGAAATAATACATACCGATGTATGCGGTCCGATGAGTGTTGAAGCATGCAGCGGGTATAACGGAAATAATACATACCGATGTATGCGGTCCGATGAGTGTTGAAGCACGCGGCAAGTATCATTATTTTCTAACCATCACCGATGATTTAAGTAGTTATGGGTATACATACTTGATGAAACACAAGTCTGAAACATTTGAAAAGTTCAAAGAATTTCAGAGTGAAGTGGAGAATCATGTAACAAGAAAATAAAGTTTCAATGATCTGATCGTCGAGGCAAATATTTGAGTTATGAGTTTGGCCTTCATTTAAACCAATGTGGAATTGTTTCACAACTCACACCACCTCGAACACCACAGCGTAATGGTGTGTACGAATGTTGTAACCGTACTTTATTAGATGTGGTGCATTCTGTGAGGTCTCTTACCGATTTGCCTTTATGATTTTGAGGACATCCGCATTCACGTTAAACTGGGCAGCGTCTAAATCCGTTGAGATGACACCGTATGAACTATGGTTTGGCAACAAACCTAAGTTGTCGTTTCTTATAGTTTGGGGATGTGATGCTTATGTCAAAAGGCTTCAACCTGATAAGCTCGGACCCAAAGCAGAGAAATGTGTCTTCATAGAATACCCTAAAGAAACTATTGGGTATACATTCTACCACAGATCTGAATGAGTGAGTGGGAAGATAGTAGAACCTGATGAGGTAATTGTCACTTCTCTCGAATTGGAAAGTAGCACATCAGAGAAAAACGTTCCCGTGATGCCTACACCAACTAGAGAGGAAGCTAATGATGATGATCATGAAACTTCAGATCAAGTTACTACTGAACCTCGTAGGTCGACCAGAACACGTACAGCACCAGAGTGGTACGGTAATCCTGTACAGGAAGTCATGTTGTTGGACAACAGCGAACCTGTGAACTATGAAGAATCTATGACGAGCCCAGATTCCGACAAATGGCTTGAGGCCATTAAATATGATATAGGATCCATGTATGATAACAAAGTTTGGATGATCGGCAAGCCATTGAGAATAAATGGATCTTGAAGAGGAAGACGAGCGTTGATGGTAATATCACTGTCTACAAAGCTCGACTTGTTGTGAAAGGTTTTTGTCAAGTTAAAGGTTATGGCATTTCAAGCCCGAAATCTTGAGCACTTTTAGATTGTTGGTGGTGTCCACTGATGTCTACTACGCAACATTCATCTTGTAGACTCGTGTTGGGACTCCGAGCGCAGAGTTTTGTAAGATAATAGCAAACTTCCCTCAAGTGGATGACCTGAGGTTTATCAATCTGTGGGAGGCGTGGGATAAAGATGGTCTCTCTCAAACAACCCTGCAACCAGATAATAAAGAGTCTCTTGTGTCCCCAACACACCCAATACAATGGTAAATTGAATAGGTGCACTAGTTCGGCGAAGAGATGGTGATACAACTGCAATATGGATGGTAGATATAGGTTTTTATAATATGAAAATATAAAAACATCAAGGTAGCAAGTAACAAAAAGTGAGCGTAAACGGTATTGCAATGCTTCGAAACAAGGCCTAGGGTTCATACTTTCACTAGTGCAAGTTCTCTCAACAGTAATAACATAATTAGATCATATAACAATCCCTTAACATGCAACAAAGAGTCACTCCAAAGTCAGTAATAGCGGAGAACAAACGAATAGATTATTGTAGGGTACGAAACCACCTCAAAGTTATTCTTTCCGATCCATCCATGGGGCTATTCTTATAATTGTCACAAACAGCCCTAGAGTTCATACTAAAATAACACCTTAAGACACACATCAACCAAAACCCTAATGTCACCTAGATACTCCAATGTCACCACAAGTATCCGCAGGTTTGATTATACGATATGCATCACACAATCTCAGGTTCATCTATTCAAACCAACACAAAGAACTTCATAGAGTTCCCCAAAGTTTCTACCGAAGAGTCAAGACGAAAACGTGTGTAAAACCCTATGCATAAGTTCACAAGGTCACAGAACCCGCAAGTTGATCACCAAAACATACATCAGGTGGATCACGTGAATATCCCGTTGTCACCACAGCTAAGAACATGCGAGCCATACATCAAGTGTTCTGAAATCATTAAAGACTCAATCCAATAAGATAAGTTCAAAGGGAAAACTCAATCCATTACAAGAAGGTAGAGGGGGAGAAACATCATAAGATCCAACTATAATAGCAAAGCTCGCGGTACATCAAGATCGTGTCAAATCAAGAACATGAGAGAGAGAGAGATCAAACACATAGCTACTTGTACATACCCTCAGCCCCGAGGGTGAACTACTCCCTCCTTGTCATGGAGAGCACCGGGATGATGAAGATGGACACCGGTGATGATTCCCTCCTCCGGCAGGGTGTTAGAACAGGGTCCCAAGAGGGTTTTTTGTGGCTACAAAGGCTTGCGGCGGCGGAACTCCAATCTTGGTTTTGATCTGGAAGTTTGGTATATATAAGAGGTGTTGACATCGGGAACGAGACAGGGGGGTCCCCGAGTCAACCACAAGATAGGGGGCACGCCTAGGGGGCTAGGGGCGCCCTCTTGTCTTGTGGTTGGCTCGGGACTCTTCTAGCCCAACTCCGATGCTCCGTGGGCTTCTTCTGGTCCAAAAATAATCACCGTAAATTTTTAGCTCGTTTGGACTCTGTTTGATATTCCTTTTTTGCGAAACTCAAAAACAAGAAAAAAACTGAAACTGGCACTGGGCTCTAGGTTAATAGGTTAGTCCCAAATATCATATAAAATAGCATATAAATGCATATAAAACATCCAATATGGATAATATAATAGCATGGAACAATCAAAAATTATAGATACGTTGAAGACGTATCAAGCATCCCCAAGCTTAATTTTTGCTCGTCCTCAAGTAGGTAAATGATAAAAACAGAATTTTTGATGTGGAAAGCTACCGAACATATTTATCCATGTAATTTATTTTTATTGTGGCAAGAATATTTAGGTCCATAAGATTCGAAACAAAACTTTAATATTGACATAAAACAATAATACTGCAAGCATACTAAGAAGACAATTATGTCTTCTTAAAATAGCATGGCCAAAGAAAGCTTATCCCTATGAAATCATATAGTCTGGCTATGCTCCATCTTCATCACACAAAAATATTCAAATCATGCACAACCCCGGTTTCAGCCAAGAAATTGCTTCATACTTTAGTATTCTCAAAACTTTTCAACTTTCACGCAATACATGAGTGAGCCATGGACTAGCACTATAGGTGGAATAGAATGGTGGTTGTGGAGAAGACAAAAAGAGGGAGATAGTATCACATCAACTAGGCGTATCAACAGGCTATGGAGATAACTATCAATACATATCAATGTGAGTGAGTAGGGATTGCCATGCAACGGATAAACTAGAGCTATAAGTTTATGAAAGCTCAAAAAGAACAACTAAGTGGGTGTGCATCCAATTTGCTTGCTCGTGAAGACCTAGGGCGTTTTGAGGAAGCCCATCGTTGGAATATACAAGCCAAGTTCTATAATGAAAAATTCCCACTAGTATATCAAAGTGACAAAATAAGAGACTATGTACCATGAAGATCATGGAGCTACTTTGAAGCAGAAGTGTGGAAAAAGGATAGTAACATTGTCTCTTCTCTCTTTTTCTCTCTTTTTTTCTTTTCTTTTTTTTCTTTGGCCTCTTTTTTTTATTTTGGCTTCTTTGGCCTTTTATATATACTCACTTGGGACAATGCTCTAATAATGATGATCATCACACTTTTATTTACTTACCACTCAAGAATTACAACTTGATATTTAGAACAAAATATGACTCTATATGAATGCCTCCGACGGTGTACCAGGATGTGCAATGAATCAAGAGTGACATGCATGAAAGAATTATGAACGGTGGCTTTGCCACAAATACGATGTCAACTACATGATCATGGAAAGCAATATGACAATGATGAAGCATGTCATAATAAACGGAATGGTGGAAAGTTATATGGCAATATATCTCGGAATGGCTATGGAAATGCCATAATAGGTAGGTATGGTGGCTTTTTTAGGAAGGTATATGGTGGGTGTATGGTACCGGAAAAAGTTGCACGGTACAAGAGAGGCTAGGAAGGGTGGAAGGGTGGGAGTGCTTATAATCCATGGACTCAACATTAGTCATAAAGAACTCAAATACTTATTGCAAAAATCTATTAGTCATCGAAACCAAGAACTACGTGCATGCTCCTAGGGGAAGGGTTGGTAGGAGATAAGCATCACGCGATCCCGACCACCACATAAAGCTTGTGGTACATCAAGATCATGCCAAATCAAGAACAGAGAGTGTGTGTGTGTGTGTGTGTGTGTGTTTGAGAGAGAGAGAGAGAGAGAGAGAGAGAGATCAAAAATAATCACCGGGTACATACTGCGGCCCCGAGGGTGAACTACTCCCTCCTCGTCATGGAGAGTGCCGGGATGATGAATATGGCCAACGGTGATGATTCCCCCCTCCGGCAGGGTGCTGGAACAGGGGCCTGGGAGGTTTTTCGTGGCTACGGAGGCTTGCCGAAGCGGAACTCCCGATCTAGGTTCTGTTCTGGAAGTTTGGGGATATAAAAGAATTGTTGGCGTCGGGAACAAGTGAGGGGGGTCCCCGAGTCAACCACAAGATAGGGGGCGTGCCCAGGGGGTAGGGCATGCCCTCCTGTCTTGTGGTTGGCTTGGGACTCTTCTAGCCCAACTCCGATGCTCTGTAGGCTTCTTCTGGTCCAAAAATAATCACCGTAAATTTTCAGCTTGTTTGGACTCTGTTTGATATTCCTTTTCTGTGAAACTCAAAAACAAGGAAAAAAACAGAAACTGGCACTCGGCTCTAGGTTAATAGGTTAGTCCCAAAAATCATATGAAATAGCATATAAATGCATATAAAACATCCAATATGGATAATATAATAGCATGGAACAATCAAAAATTATAGATACGTTGGAGACGTATCATCCACCATAGCAAAACTATAGTCGGAGTTGTTCATAAACCTGGAGAAACGCTCGCCAGGTCTAGTGGCCAGGTGGTAGTGGTAGACGAGGATGTCATGTCGCATGCACAACTGGGCAATGACAACCTTCTGATCATGCCCCGCACGACCTATGGTGTACTCGAGGTCGATGCTGACCACTTGGTACTTGTCCTCGGCAATCAAGTGCTCCATAGTTTGGATGGAGCTCTCTGTCGAGACCGGCTCGTTCGTGTACACCACCAAGAGGGCCTTCCACCTCAAGTGGGTGTCCACTACGTGATGCATCGTGAACTGCCCACCATTTTCATCGTCGGCCGCTGGGAGCGCCATTGGAGCCACGGGGAGCGTAATTGGAACCGCTCGATGTCCTCTCTGTATGTGTCGTCGTGTGGCATAAGAGATGAAGGTAAATGGCCACAGGAATAAATGGGGGCCAGGCAGCCTAGATTCTCGGCGCGTCCGCATGGTAGTTTTTGCAGCGGGTAATTGCCTCGTCGCGCCGCGCCCGATGCAACCGCATACACACGATTGTGCATGATCGTGCGCCGACACCAAACATTGGCAGCGCGCATGGAGGGACGATGGCAGAGCACCCGGAGGGACGCGAGAGCAGAGCGCACGTGTCAGGACGCGAGCAGAGCGTGCTGCGGCCGCCTCAACCACAAGCAACCACATGAATAGAGCAGTTGAACACGTAGGAAATGGTCGCCTACAAGCTGGCCGACAGTTGCATCGCTGCGTAGAGAGCGGCCGTGTCCTACTACCTCCGTCTTGGTCTATTAGTCCCTTTATATTATTTTCCATACTTTTCCCTTAAATTTAACCAACAAAATGTCAATCATGTTATAAAAATATATAATTGAAAACTATTTTCAAATACGAATCCAACGATATAATCTTTGGCAACATGCATTCATATTTTATAAGTTAAATCCTACTTATAAACCAGGACGAGGGTAAAGTAGGTAATTAAATTGCAAATGTTATTTTTATTAACCGTATGTGTATGTGGTCATTCGTCCTCCTCTCGCACGTCTTGTGATGCGATCGTTGACAGAAAAACGATGGCATGAATAATTTGCCCAATCTTTCATGGTAAGTTGTCACCTAAAATGACGTGGCGCTCGCGATCTTGTAGATGCAATCACCACAAAAACATCATGCACACCTTGATGATGAAGTACGTGGATGATCCTCTAAGAATCAGCAACAAATTAGAGACGGCGTCTCCAATCCTTCGCCCAAACACAAAGCAATGATAAAAGCTTCTCAACCAGTATGCATGGAATAGTTCGCCAAAGGAAAATACCCCGGCTTGCTAGTCTCTGTTTGTCAACCCAAGAAATAAGCTCAAACCTGACCTCTCCTAATGACACGATATAAACTATAAATACTACTTCAGCCGGCGGCGGGCAGATCAAAACTGACTCGTACTACTCTTCTTACTTCCTAAAAATCCTAACCGAATAGTAATATCCTAGTTAGTTACAACCGGACAATTAGGCACGACAATTAGGCATGCATGCCTCTTAGCTTTCTCTAAGCTAAACGTGTACGTGTTGGAGTCATTCCTAACGTGTACGTGTTACTTGCATGTACATGTTTCGTCTCAGCTAATGTGCGTACAGAGGCCAGCTTCCAGTCCTTGTGTTCTGCAATTTCCTTGCCCATGAACATATTGGGCGAACGTCTTGGACCAAAACCAGTCTTGGGCTGGCTCATAGATTGCACTCTTTGCGTTATCCGACCTCCACGCCCTCCTTCCGCCTCAAGTCTGTCATGTAACGCAGGCACCTTGTAATTTCTTTTGTGAGCATTACCTTTATGTCGTTGCACTGAGGTTTGACAATCTGATGCTCTTGTCGTCACAAGTTGTCGACGTAGCGCAGGCACAATATACCTAGCGTTTATTCCTTGGTTGACCGTATCAACCAGATTAGTACTGACGAAAAATAGGGTTGCGTCATCCTCCCTCCCTTGAAATGAAACCATCCTATACCTTGTAGTTTTCTTTTTGAACACTTCTATGGTACAACTGATATGTTTTTCATCTTTGGGGAGAATAGCGTAGAACTCACCTTTATGCATAAAAGTGTACCTATTTGTTCGCCCATGATGAAGAGCGTTAACATCGTGCTGCCAAGGACGTCCCAAAATAAGGTGAGACACATGTAGTGGCATAACGTCACATTCCACTTTGTCAACATAGACATCAACAGAAAAAGGGACCTTCACCCTGTGAGTAACCTTCACTTTGCCAACACCATTTATCCACTTCATATAGTATGGTCTTGGGTGCTCCCATGTTGGCAATGAAAGAGACTCCACCACATCCTTGCTAATCATGTTGCTAGCACTCCCACCATCAATTATCAATTTGCAAACTTCTCCCTTGATGATACATGCAGTTTGAAAAATACTCCGCCGTTGTCCTTGTTCAACAATGCTCTTGTCATCTCGTTGGACCTTATGTGCTAGCAAACTCTCCATATCCGGATCATCTTGAGGATAGCATAGTATGGTATCACCATGACCTCATCCAACTCCATCCTCTAACTTAGGCGTCTCATCTTCAGGTTCTGAAATAAATTCCGCATCAACAAGTAGAACCCTTCATTGATTGGAACATTCATGCTTCATGTGTCCACGACCTCCACACTTGTGGAAAATAATATTACGATGATGAGATGAAGTCGCATTAGATGAAACCCGAGAAACCTCCTTTGGCGCAGCTGCCACTTTGCTTTGTTCCATGCTTCCCGACTTATAAGTAGGAGTCGGTTTAGCACTAAACCCACCATCAATAGGAGAAGAACCACGTCACCCACTTTTGTAAGTTGGACGAGTCTCTGAAGCTTGCTTCTCCAATACCCAACGTTCAGCATGCTCCGCTTGATGAAGTAACTCATGAATATCATTATATTGCATTAAATCAACACGGTCACAAATCTTTTCTTCTAACCCCTCAAATAAACGTACCATGGTGGTCTTCGCAGACTCACGCACAGTTGTACGGATCATCAAAACTTGCATCTCTTTGTAGTACTCATCAACTGATTTTATACCTTGCACTAGAAAACTCGGTCTACTATGAAGCTGGCGAGTGTAATAAGCAGGCACAAAACGTTCCCTCGTGATTTGCTTCATGTCATCCCATGTCGTTGGTTGCTCATGAGTATAGTTTTTATTATCCCACCATACAAGAGCATACTCTGTAAATTCCATTGATGCAACACGAACCTTCTTCTCTTCAGAGTAGTTGTGACCATAAAAAATCTGATTTACGCACATCTCCCACTCCAAATATTTCGCTAGGTCAGCACAACATCCCGAGAATTCAGGTATGGTTATCTTGATTCGACCCAAACCATCATCCTCATGGGCACCATTGCCGCCATAGTCACCGCGCTGCCCAACATGGCGGTGAGCCCCAACATCATGTCGTGGTTGGTGAGGTAAGTCTCCATGGGCATCGGAATCCTCAGAAAAATCACCATAATCGCCGTTGTTGCGGTCACGACGTCATCGCGGTGAGCGGAACTGTCGGGGTGCCACATCTCTTGCCTGAAGGCGCTGAATTGCTGCGGTGAGCCGATTAAGACTCTCAGTCACCACCTGTAGACTATCAGTGCGCTGTGGGTCGCTGGCAGTCAAACGCTCGTTCAACCTGTCCTCGGCGCCTACAATATTTGTAGACAACTCCTCCACCCTTGTCCCTAACTTCTTGTTGGCTCCCTTGATCGCCATCAGATGAATACGCAAATTATCACTTATGTCCAGACCCTCCGGAAGCTCATCAACCTCCTCATGATCAGATTTGTCATGCTGCGAGTTCACCATCTTTCAAACAGTTGAATCAAATAGCAGGAAAAAAAATTATACTATGATCAACCTTGCTATGAATACCACTTTGATGCGACCGTCGACAGAAAAACGATGGCGTGAATAATTTGCCCAATCTTTCATGGTATGTTGTCACCTAAAATGACGTGGCGCTCACGATCTTACAGATGCAATCACCACGAAAACAACATGCACACCTTGATGAAGAAGTACGTGGACGATCCTCTAAGAATCAGCAACAAATTAGAGACAGCGTCTCCAATCCTTCACCCAAACACAAAGCAATCATAAAAGCTTCTTAACCAGTATGCATTGAATAGTTTGCCAAAGGAAGATATCCCGACTTACTAGTCTCTGTTCGTCAACCCAAGAAATAATCTCAAACCTGACCTCTCCTAATGATACCATATAAACTATAAATACTACTTCAGCCGGCGGCGGACAGATCGGAACTGACTCGTACTACTCTTCTTACTTCCTAAAAATCCTAACCGCATAGTAATATCCTAGTTAATTACAACCGGCGAATTAGGCATGGCAATTAGGCACGCAGGCCTCTTAGCTTTCTCTAAGCTAAACGTGTACGTGTTGGAGTCCTTCCTCGCATGTACATGTTACTTGCATGTACAAGTTTCGTCTCAGCTAATGTACGTACAGAGGCCAGCTTCCAGTCCTTGTGTTCTGCAATTTCCTTGTCCATGAACATATTGAGCGAATGTTTTGGACCAAAACCAGTCTTGGGCTGGCTCGTAGATTGCACTCTTTGCGTTATCCTACCTCCACGCCCTCCTTCCGCCCCAAGTCTGTCATGTAATGCAGGCACCTTGTAATTTCTTTTGTGAGCATTAACTTTATGTCGTTGCACTAAGGTTTGACAGTATGATGCTCTTGTCGTCACAACTTGTTGATGTAGCGCAGGCACAGTATACCTAGCGTTTATTTGTTGGTTGACCGTATTAACCAGATTAGTACTGATGGCACATAGGGTTGCGTCATCTTGTCACCCCGCTGCCGTAGACGGCTTACAGTACAAGCTTGCGCAACGCGCGGGGGTGTTCTTTTGGCGAAAAAATGGCTCGAAGTGGCGTCAATGAATCGTCAGTGAGCCCATTCCTACGCAACCTTGCAGGTTTCCGTGCAAGCTTCCCACCCGACTCGGTGAAATCCCCCGAAATCCCATTGCTTACCGGCCTGCTATATAAACCCTCACGGCCGACAAGTCCTGCGTCGCATTTTCCCCTCTCTCCCCGTAGCTTATCTCATCTGCGTCTCCCACAATCGCCAATGGCACTAGTTCAACATCGTTTCTCAACCACTCTACCGTCATCAGAGGACAGCTCTAGCTGGGAGCCTACACCACGGTGGCGACGCAGTCCCTGGTGTAGTGTAGTGCGCGTGGCGTTCCTGTTGGGTGTGCGCCGAACACCCACCACACGCTCTACTGCCGCTATCCGTCGGCAGCTGCAACCAGCTGCCATTGCTGCCACCCCACTGTCTGACACCGTTGCCTCCACAACACTGTCGAAAGCCAGGGCCATGGCCCGCTCCGCTGCCGCGGCCCGAAGGCGAGAGGTGGCTGTGGTGGCTGCCACCCCACTGCCGGCCATTGTGGCCATCACCCCCTCAGCAGCAGCGGCCCGAAGGCAAGAGGTGGTGGTCGTGGCTGCCACCCCATCATTGGCCGCCATGGCCGCCAGCCCACCGTCGACCGCCGGGATCATCACCCGCTCCGTCACCGCCGCCCGAAGGAGGGAGGCGGAGGCCCGCACGTGCATCAGCGACCTTGAGCGCTACATTGAGTTCCTACAGGAGGAGGAGCGCCTCGTCGAGCATGCAAAGAGCCTTACTGCCGCCGTGGCCGCGGCACACGCTAATGCATAGGCAAGGGAGCAGGAGATCTACGAGCAGTCTGGGCGCTTCAAGAGGGGTCATCTGGATCAGCAGAGGGTGTTCGAGCTGAGCATCGTTGAAGGTGTAGCAGCGGCAGGCACCGTATTGCAGTTGTCCAGCTCGTCGGTAGGCTCTTCCTCCTCTTCCTCTTACTGAGCATGCTCGGCAGAGGAGAGGCTGCCGGAAGTAGTATAAAGACCCTCCGTTGTAGTAGTGTTTAGGGGCTATTTTGTTCAGTTCATGTGACTATAGATGTGGTGGAACTGTAGAACGTACTTAAAATTAGCTAGTATATATAGTTGAACTAGCTATTTTAGTACGTGGTTGGCAACAATTAGGGAAAACTTTGGTCGGTTCAGCTATCGAGTTGAACTGTTTGTATATATTAAGAACGACTGCTTAATCTGTGAATGAAATCTATGCTTAATTACTGAATTTTAGTTGCAAAAATTAGATAATGCTAGTGATTTTTAGCTGCATATTTTGACAAGTCGCAGTATTACAAGGATTGACAAATGGCAATGTTACTAGATCAAAAAATGTCAATCTTCCCAGTTTGACAAATGGCAAATTGTCTGTACGTGGTTGCACACAGGTCATCTGAAAAAACCATTTGCGTTGAAGGGGGGTAGAAATCCTGCTTGCCAAATTTTCTCTTGGCTTAGCGCCGAAGTCTCGCTTTGCATACCTTATTCAATCTGAACCGTTTGCTTTGAAGAGACGCACAAATCCTGCGCAGCGAATTTTCCCTTGGCTTACTGCGTAAGACCATAGCTATCACTTTGCATATAGGTGTTCTATCTAAAATGTTTGTGTCGGCGTTCTGGGAATGGGGGTCCCCAGACTTGCCTGCCTGCAGCCTGCGGCGTGGCTCAAGGGGCGGCCCAGCATGGCCCATCTTCATCAGCACGAGCTCAAGACCCCCGCGAGGGGCCAAACCTCGCGGGGCGACGACAGGAAGCTTCCTCAGGCACGGCCTCGTCAGGCTAGCTCGCTAGGAGGCGGAGAGATCAAGGCGGGGTACCTCACGAGGTGCCGATGACGCAAGCCATGATGACCAAGGGCGCCAGATGGGCGCCAGCCCGTGCAGTGTCCTCCTCTTTGGTGCAAAGGGAGCAAGCGCAGGCGAGAGCATCAAGCAAAGGCATCCATTTCGGTGCAACAAGACCAATACCGTCGCAACGGCAGGAAGGAAGTCATCGTGGAGCCTAGGAAGGCATCATCGACAGGGTCTTTGGCAGGCGAGGACCAACTTTAGTCAGGATAAGTGTACTAGATGTTCCCCTTCAAAATGGTCAGCTGTTGGCGCTCTTCCCGCTCAATATTTGGAACAGGCCCAGGGCCTCTGCCTATAAATAGGACTAGCCACCCCCAGGGTAGAGGCAGCTAGAGATCGATCAGGATCTGGAGATCGACCAATCGAACCTTAGCCAGAACTACCAACGCAAGAACCCCTCCCCTCGCGAGGATGTTCTTCCCTTGTATTATTCATCATTAGCCCAAGATGCAATCCACCACACCAAAAACTAGAGTAGGGTATTACACCACAATGGTGGCCCGAACTAGTATAAACCCTGTGTCTCTTGTGTTGTTCCTTTCATAGCTTAGATCCTAGCGAGGTGGTGAGGTGCAGGTAGGTAGAGGGCGAAATCTCCGCGCGCACCCCAGTGTTCGAATCTAGAGGGTTTGTCGGAACCCGAAATCCGACATTTGGCGCGCCAGGTAGGGGTGCGCCGGAATTCATCTTCCGCCGCCCTGTTCTTCACCGGCCATCGCATCCATGTTAGACGCTCGTCAGGCCCGCGCCGAGCACCGAGCCGCTCTCGCTTCCCGCATCGCCCAGACGGCCCCCGTCGGTGGCCACCCCCGCCGTTCCCCGTCGCCTGCCGTCAACGCTGCCACCGGCCTGGCGGGGAACGAGCAGCAAGCATCGTCCCAGCATCCGTCCATGAGGCGAGACGGCCGCATTGCTACTCCCTCGCTCGCCCCGGCTGGTTCTTCGTCCCGTGCACCCCGCGCGGCCAAGGAGGCTCGAGCTGTGCTCATCGCGGCAAACGAGCTCCTATGCTACCGCCTAGTCGACGACGTCTATGAAGAGTGGCTCGACCGCGTCGCCGAGCTCGTCTGCGCCGCAGGGGGCTCCCCCGCGCCGTCCTTCTCGCTGCACCGCGCCCCTCCCTGCGCGGGCAATGAAGCTCTGAGGGCGCCTCAGCCGCCTCCCCCTCAAGAAGGCGCCCTGGCCCCAAGGCGCGTGGCCCTTGGGCGGAACCCACTCCGTCTGGCGCCAGCGCAGCAAGAGCGGAGCTGCCAAGAGGTCCCTCGCCCCCAAGAAGCTGCCTGAGTGCTCCCTGCTCCGGCCCGTCGCGACCATGCTCCTGTTCCAGCACGCCAAGACCCCGCGTTGCTCCTAGCTGTAGCGCATGGGGACCCGCAAGACCGAGCTTTTCATCACCAAAGGCCTCCTGTGGCCACAGCAGGCTGCCTCGCCTTCACCATCGAGCTGTGCAGCGTCGCGTGGCCCGGTAAGTTCAAGCCAGACCTGCCTCCTCGCTACGACGGCACGGCCGACCCTACGGAGTTCCTCCAGCTCTACGAGCTGGGCATCGAAGCCGCCAACGGGGACGAGAAGGTCATGGCGAACTGGTTTCCCATGGCACTCAAGGACGGGGCCCACACCTGGCTCCTGAACCTGGCTCCTGGCACGATCAGACACCAAGCGGGGCAGAGATCAGCCCGAGTCCTTCAAAGGCAGCCGGTACTATGTGTACCATGAGCTCCACACCCACAACACCAACGAATGTCAAGAGCTCTGAGCCGTGCGAGAAGGGAGGATCGGCCGACGCCCCGACCGCAACAATCGAGGCTACGGCCGAGGAGGAGGAAGGAACGCAGGACGCTGGGAAGACCGCGGCCCTCGCCAAGGGTGGCGCGACCGACCTTGCGAGGATCGCTGGCAGGACCAGCCTCGCGAGGGAGACTGGAGGGATCAGCCTCGCGAGGATCGCCCGCAAGGAAACGCAGGCCTCCCTCCTCTGTCGCCGCAGCCAAGGAGAAACGAGGACCATAATCGGGACGAGGGGGCTAGGGGCTTCCAGGAGCCGCGCGCGATCGCCTGCATCCTAGGCGAAGCTCAAGCCCCAGCCTCTCAATGCATCTTCAAGCAGTTCACCCGCGAAGTGAATGTAGTCCTCCCCAAGTTCAAAGCCACGCGCCCCCTCAGGTGGTCGGCGTGCGCCATCACATTCAGCTCAGCGGATCAGCTCAAGTGCGCAGCCACAGCCGGAGTCCTCCCGATGCTTTGCTCCCCAGTCATCAGCAACGTGCAAGTCACCGGGACCCTCATCGACGGTGGGGCAGGGCTTAGCGTCCTGTCAGTAGAGACATTCAACAATCTCCAAGTGCCTTACGATCAGCTTCAGCCAACCAAGCCTTTCTCCAGAGTCACCAATGGCTCCATGGTTCCGATTGGGCAGGTCCGCCTCCCTGTCACCTTCGGGGCACGCAACAACTACCGCACCGAGCTCATCGACTTCGACGTCGCCCACATTCGCCTGCCATACAACGCCATCCTCGGGTACCCAGCTCTCGCCAAGTTCATGGCAGTGACTCATCACGGCTACAACGTCCTCAAGATGCCACGAAGCGGGGGAGTCATCACGGTGCCTTGTGAAGAAAGAGACGCAGTGTGCTCCCTGGAGCGAGCTTTTCAGGCCACATCACTCGAATACCCAGATCGCGGGAGCGGGAGGCTCCCTGAGACCGCTCCCA
The DNA here is from genome assembly GCA_900231445.1 of Triticum turgidum subsp. durum. Lineage (NCBI taxonomy): Eukaryota > Viridiplantae > Streptophyta > Magnoliopsida > Poales > Poaceae > Triticum > Triticum turgidum. The sequence continues at coordinate 547,472,035 of LT934114.1, forward strand.
AGAAGAAGAAGACATCGCCAGGCCTGACCCCTCAGGAGGCAGGCCCCTCAGGGTCTGCACCTGCCCAGGGCTCGGGCGCTCCCTCCTGGAGGGCCACCGACCTTGCTAAGGTCACGAGGGAGGCGCTTGGGCACCACTTGGAGGCGTGTTTCAGAGCATGTTTCCCTCAGGAAGGAGCAAGGCAGGGAGGGCCAAACCCTCAGGAGTTCGTCAGTCAGATCACGCAGGAGTTGCAGGAGTCAAGAGTCATGAGTGGCAGCCACCGCTTACCCGCCGCAGCTCCCCATCCAGGCGAGGATGGTGGGCTACGCATCTGCATCGACATACCAGGGCTCAACCGAGCGGCCTCTCAGGAGCGCTTCTGGCCCTCACGCGTGGGGCGCTATGAAGGCCCACCCCACAACTTCGTTTGCATGCCCTACGGCTTGCCGAACGCGGCCGCCACGTACCAGCGCCTCATGGGGAGCATCCTGGAGGCTCAGGAGGCTAGGCGTTCCGCAGCCCTGGCGGGGATGGAGATGTCCCACAAGGAGCCACCAGCGCCTCCGGAGCCTCCCGAGGCTCCTGGGCCTGGGGGCTCGTGAAGATCGGCTTCCGCAGCCCACGACGTCCGCTACTCCAACACCCCTTCGTCTTCAACACCATCAGGTGACACCTTTCGAGTTTCATTTTTCAGCCGGGAGCGCCCTCAGGACTGCATCATTCCCAGGCTGCGTGGGTCCGTCCATGTGGCATGTATCCCTTTTGTTCATGTTTTTAGCTTGCTTTGTTGGGGGCGCCCCTCGGGCTGCATCATCCCCAAGTCGCTCGGGTCAGACCCAGCGGCATGTACCCCTCTTGCGTTTATCTTTGAGCCATGCATTCGGCCCATCATGCTTGTTATTTGATGTTTGTCCACGACATCTCTTCTTCCTTCGTGTCGGCCGCTTGCATGTTAAAGGGGGGGTACCTGAGCATCGCGACTCATGGGCTCCTACTGGCTCTCCAGCCCTCACCCTCTGGCTTTGTCCACGGCACTGCGACCTGGCATACCAGTGACGACTGAGACCCGCTCGAGAGCCGGGACCCGAGGACGTAGAGCGTCGGCATCTAACCAAGCTTGCACGTTAAAGGGGGGGTGCCTGAGCATCGCGACTCATGGGCTCCTGCTGGCTATCCAGCCCTCACCCTCTGGCTTTGTCCACGGCATCGCGACCTGGCATACCAGCAACGATTGAGACCCGCTCGAGAGCCGGGACCCGAGGACGTAGAGCGTCGGCATCTAGCCAAATTTGCAGGAACACATCACAAGTTAAGGCCCAATGCCAGGCGCAACCCGCCTTGAGGTAGGGCCCCGTGAGTCCCGCGCTGGCTCACGGGTGCCCAGATAAACCTCCTCAGGCCCTACCGTGCTAGCCACGTGTCAGGGCGGGGCTGTACACGCCCCGGGGGCTCCTCCCGGAGGGGAGCCCCCTCCCACGCACCAGTGGAAGCACCATGCTCCGCTTTGGTTGACGACACTGCCGAGGAGCGGCTATGCCCGTACACATACGGAAGCGCTATGCTCCGCGCTGGTGATAAACAACTGAGGGTGGCCCCCGGCCGCATCAACCTCAGGGAGCCCAGAGCTCAGTGTCTGGCCTCATCGCAGCGCCTCCCCTCGGGAGTGCCGCGCGAGGGGGCTGGACACGGGGGCTGCGCCTGGGACATGCCCAGACGCACGCCACCCAGCCAGGCCCCTCGGGCCTAGTTCGTTGCACGTCCCTCCCCGAGCGGAGCCAAGGTGTCGGATTTCGGGTTCCGGCAGACCCACTAGGTTCGAACACTGGGGTGCGCACGGAGATTTCGCCCTCTACCTACCTGCACCTCATAGCCTCGCTAGGATCTAAACTATGAAAGGAACAACACAAGAGACACAGGGTTTATACTGGTTCAGGCCACCATTGTGGTGTAATACCCTACTCTAGTGTGTGGTGTGGTGGATTGCCTCTTGGGCTGATGATGAACAATACAAGGAAGAGCAGCCTCGTGAGGGTCTGTTCTTGGCTGGTGCGATGAACTGCTAGAGGGAGTTCAGTCGCCCTTTCTACTTGTTTCCGGATGATGATCCTCCCTCCCATCCTTGTGGGTGGCTAGTCCTATTTATAGGCGAAGGCCCTGGGCCTCTTCCCAAATATTGAGCGAGAAGGGCGCCAACAATTGGCCATTTTGAAGGGGAACATCTAGTACACTTATCCTGACTAAAGTTGGTCCTCGCCTGCCAAAGGCTCTGGCGGTGAAGCCGGCTTGGGCTCCACGATGACCTCCATCCTGTCGTTCTGCTAGTCTTGGTCTTGTTGCACCGAAATGGCTCCCTTTGCTTGATACTCTTGCCTGCGCTTGCTCCCTATACACCAAAGAGGAAACAAGGACTCTGCGCAGGCCGGCGCCCGCCTGGCGCCCTCCTGGCTTTGGTCGTCATGGCTTGCGTCATGGGCACCTCGTGAGGTACCCTGCCTTGATCTCTCCGCCTCCTCGCGAGCCAGCCTGACGAGGCCATGCCTGAGGAAGCTTCCTGTCGTCCGCCCCGCGAGGCTTGGCCCCTCGCGAGGGTCTTGAGCTCGTGCTGATGAAGATGGGCCGCGCTGGGCTGCCCCTTGAGCCACGCCGCAGGCCGCAGGCAGGCAAGTCTGGGGACCCCCGTTCCCAGAACGCCGACACAAGGTACGAAGGCTGTTTGAGTGTCAAGGGGGACTCCTGAGCATCGCGACTCAGGAGCCTAACTGGTCGCGTAGCCCCTCACTCCTTAGTTCCGAAAGGCTAACGACGGTTGAGGTATGCGCGGGGTCGGGCTCTGCAAACGTAGAATGGTAGATTCACCCCCACATCTCACCTCCCTACTTGTTGTTCGTGCACCAAGGGGGACTCCTGAGCATCGCGACTCAGGAGCCTAACTTGTCACGTAGCCCCTCACTCCTTCGTCCCGTCCTAGTTTCTGGTCGGGGCTAACGGCGGCTGAGGTATGCGTGGGGCCGGGCTCTGCCAGCGTAGAACATAGGCAAGTAGGAAGGAAAAGCGCAAGTTTCAAGGAATTCAAAAGAAAATATTACAGTCCATAACTGTTATCACAACACCAAACACAAGTTTAAACGCCTCCCCAAGGCATGATGCATGTTGCAGGAGCTGAAAGCAGGACAGGAGCCACAACGGAGTCATTTGTTGGCGGCGGAGCTGCGTGGAGCGAGTTTGCCTCGTGAAGCCGCAGGACCAGCAGCGCCTCGCTTCGGCTTGGTGCTGAAGACCCGGAACTTCGCCAGCAGAGCCTCCGCACGACCCTTCACGGCCTCAGCAGTGGTAGCGGCAAGCTCGCCGCTCGCTGGCTCCAGTAGGCTGTCGAGGTCGATGTTCGGATCGCGAAGGTAGACGTGGGTAAGGACCCGCGTCAGCACTGCAGAAGATAGGACACGCGCCTCGGCCTCAGTCATAGGGCCAAGTCCAAGGGTGACATCTTCAAGAGCACGGATCAGGAAGGGGAGCAGCTTGGCGGGGCCGTCCTCGGTGCCGGCCAGTAGGCTTTCCAGGCCGCTGTCGTAAAGCGACCTCAGCAAGCTGCGAGCCTTCACCTCCATCTCCGTGAAGTCCTCGCGGTCCTCGGCAAGGACCCGTGACTTGCCGTCCAGCTCGACCTTCCTCGCCTCCAACTCCTGCTCTGGTGCACCCAGGCGGTCACGACGCTTGTTAAGCTTGGCGCCTCGGTTCTTGACGGCCGCCTCGCGAGCCTTCATTTCTTCCTCCTTCTCTTGGCGAATGCGGACCTCCTTGGCAAGATGGTCCCGCAGGCCCTGCAGCTCGCTCTCCAGTGCCTTGCAGCGGCCTCGAGCATCGGCCACCTCCCCCAAGGCGGCGTCACGAGCAGCCTTCGCCCCAAGGACGGCCTGCTTCTCCTCGTTGCAAGTCGTCGAGGCATGAACCAGCGCCGCTCGAATCGAAGCGTCAGAGTGAATCCAGCCAGAAGCCAGCTCCAAGCGCCCAGCCACCAGGCAAGGGTCGGCGCCCAGAAGATCTTGCCGCAGCCGGTCCAGTACAGCAGTAGCACGATCCAGGATAGTGGGAGGGGTCGGAGAGACAACAGTTGATGGAGTAGGAGGAGAGGATAGCATCGTAACCACAGTATCCTAAGGCGGGACCTGCTGCGCCCCAACAGCCGTGGCGGTGGCATCAGGCAAGGATACCTAGGGAGTCGCTTGGGCCATGGGGGCTGAGCTCGCCCCAGCCAGCTCCACCAGGCCTCGCGAGGACGACCGGGTAGGAGAGGCCCGTGCCTTGCAGTCACCTCCTTTCGCGGGCAGAGGCGCTGCCCCAGACGGAACCTCAGGAGCCCACTTCAGCTTCTTCACCGTAGGCGCCAGCCTAGCCAAGAGATACAGACGTCAAACCTCAGCGACGAAACAGGGAATAAAACAAGAATCAAGCACTTATTGGTCATCGCTCGCGAGCTTGAGCAACCTCCGGCCATACTTGAAGCCCGAGAGCCAGCTGCAGGGATCAGCCTCGAGAGGCTCGGAAGCAGGAGGCGCGTCTGTGGATCGCCTCGGAGCCGGGGCAGACCCGAGGGGGACCAGCCCAATCCTGTCCTTCTTCCGGATCGGGGGCAAGCTCTCGCCGCCTCGCTCGTCGCCATCCTCATCGTCGCTCGGCAAGAGGTGGAGAGCACGGGACCTGCGCCGGGGGAGGGGCGCTCTCGACTCCCCGTCGGTAGCCTCGGAGTCAGGCCCTCCTTCCCGCTCCTCTTCTTCCTCCTCTTCGCTGGAGTCGCCGGAGGACACGTTCACCGTCGCCAGGACCGCCGGGTCCTCGGGAACCTCCGTGGGCACGGGCCCGTCCCCATTGAAGACGGGCATGGAGTCCACCGCCTGCTCCCAATCATCTTGAAGGAACAGAGGTACAGGGGCTCCCTCCAGCCTCGCCACGTCTCCTCCGACCAAAGATTGGAGGACCATGGCCAGATCTTCGTCGGCCAAGACTGCGGGCCTCGGGTGGGGCCTCCACAGCGGAAGCGAGTACTTACGAAGCGGGGCCACCTCGTGCTCCAGGAACTCCCTCAGGAGCGACACACCGGTCAGCTTCTCTGCCGCCATGTTGCCGGGCCTCAGATCCGCGTCCATCTTCTCCAGCACTGGCTTCGCGCGGGGGTCCACGAGTTCCGTGCGAGGCCAATCATCGGAGCTCGTGGCGTGCTCCGTGGGCAGAATCAGCCGAGGGTGGATGCGCCCAGCATCTACCATGACCCACTTGCTCCTGAAGCACTCAATCCAATTCTCGGGCTTCGAGATGGCGTTGGAGCCGCCATACGCGACAAAGCTCGCGCACGCAGAGATGGGACCACGAGAGGTCCGAAGGGAGAAGTAATGGCGCAGCAAGGCCACCGAGGGCTGCACCCCTACGTGAGCCTCACAATAGTAGGCGAAGATCGCCAGAAGAAGAACAGAGTTGGGGTGGAGGTGCAGAGCTTGCAGGTTGTAATGGCGGAGGACAGAGAAGAAAAACTCAGAAAAGGGAGGCACCAGACCGGCAGCAATGGCGCTTGCGAAGAGCGGATAGAAGGTGCTCCCTTGGCCCTCGGGAAGAGCAGAGCCAGCCTTGAACACCTTTGCCCCGTCGATGCCTTGCACCGCCACCATCTGGCGCACCCGGGCAAGGCTCGTCTCCGACACGTTCGGCGAGTCCAAGGCGGGTGAGTACCAAGCTTCGGCTGGGGTCTGGCGAGGCGCCATGTCTTGCTAGGGCGCGCGGTCGAAGTAGATCTGAAGATTTCGGAGGCAGAAAGGAAGGGCGCAAGAAAGGGGATCTGGGAAATGACCGGAGGAAGCAAGGGAAGCAAAGCCTAGGCAGGTGCCGCTCTTTTGACGATTCACGCAGTTGCTAAAGCACCCACGTCCAACCAACGCCATGCGGCGCCCGGCCGCAGGCTGTTAGGGCCCGCGGAGCTTCGCGCTTGCCCCTTCGCTTCTCTGCTCAGCCAAGTCTAGGCGTGCCTTGGGCCCGGGGGATACTGTCGGTGTTCTAGGAACGGTGGTCCCCAGACTTGCCTGCCTGCGGCCTGCGGTGTGGCTCAAGGGGCGGCCCAGCATGGCCGATCTTCATCAGCACGAGCTCAAGACCCTTGCGAGGGGCCAAGCCTCGCGGGGCGGATGACAAGAAGCTTCCTCAGGCACGGCCTCGTCAGGCTGGCTCGCGAGGAGGCGGAGAGATCAAGGCGGGGTACCTCACGAGGTTCCCATGACGCAAGCCATGACGACCAAGGGCACCAGGCGGGCACCGGCCCGCGCAGTTTCCTCCCTTTCCTCTTTGGTGCAAAGGGAGCAAGCGCAGGCGAGAGCATCAAGCAAAGGCATCCATTTCGGTGCAACAAGACCAAGACTGTCGCAATGGCAGGAAGGAAGTCATCATGGAGCCCAGGAAGGCGTCATCGACAGGGTCTTTGGCAGGCGAGGACCAACTTTAGTCAGGATAAGTGTACTAGATGTTCTCCTTCAAAATGGCCAATTGTTGGCGCCCTTCCCGCTCAATATTTGGGAAGAGGCCCAGGGCCTCTGCCTATAAATAGGACTAGCCACCCCCAGGGTAAAGGCAGCTAGAGATCGATCAGGATCTGGAGATCGACCAATCGATCCTTAGCCAGAACTACCAACGCAAGAACCCCTCCCCTCGCGAGGTTGTTCTTCCCTTGTATTGTTCATCATCAGCCCAAGAGGCAATCCACCACACCACAAACTAGAGTAGGGTATTACACCACAATGGTGGCCCGAACTAGTATAAACCATGTGTCTCTTGTGTTGTTCCTTTCATAGCTTAGATCCTAGCGAGGCGGTGAGGTGCAGGTAGGTAGAGGGTGAAATCTCCGCGCACACCCCAGTGTTCGAATCTAGAGGGTCTGCCGGAACCCGAAATCCGACAGTTTGTGATGAAGTGCTGCACAAATCCTGCTTGGCACATTTTCCCTTGGCTTACTGGGGAAGCTGTCAGTTTACATACGGGTGTTCTATCTAAAACATTTGTGATGTTAGAGTGCCAGCTATTTGTTTCAAAATGCCTCTATGGACTGTTATTCGAGTGCGCCGTCTCTCAAAACGGACACAAAAGATACCACAACATGTAGGGTGCCATTCTGTGATAGCATGCCAAGTTTCATGAATTTCAGATGAGTTTTGGATTTACTAGAATTTAAAATTATATCTCAACGTTTTGCCGCCAGTCAATAGTGCTCTGGTGTTTGAAATTCATTCCCATTTCTTGCATGGGACCTAAGCATGCACCCAAGGACACAAATTTGATTTTTTTTAACCAATTTATATGCACTGGAGCATGTGCATGTAGTTCAAGTTTGAATTATTCACATAAATGCCTAGAAAATCCAGTTAATGTATAAAAATGTCCAAACAAACCCCGAAAAATTCCAAAATTTAACACAACACTCCTGTTGTTGTATGTTGACACTAGCAACTTTTTGAAAGCAATAACAGGCAACGGATATCGTTTTGTCCCCAAAGGTGGCATGTTCCCTACCGAAACCATCGGGCTTGTTGTGAGAAGCTCTGGTTTGTGAGAAACTTATACCCAAACCTGCCCCAAATGGGACAAAAAAATTACTACGGCATGTTGGGTGCCATTCCATGATAGCATGCCAAGTTTCATGAATTTTAGATGAGTTCACTACATGACCTTTGTCTGCACAATGAACAAGACATCAGTTCACTACAGGATGGTACTAACTATTATACCTTGCCTTTTTATTCATTTGCCCCATTTCCAATATAGAGAAGATATTTATGCACATCCTTGTTTTCAGGCCTTTCCAAAGTAGTTCACTGATGATTACCTCTCAAACCACCTATATGGTCAGGAGGCGAGGAAGGTATTCATACAATACCCACGGTTCAATATTGAAGTGTTCCTAAAGAGGATGAAGGATGTACGGTCAATCATCCACAGGCATTAGCCTAAAGTTGCAAAGACCTTCAACATCAATGAAGGCTCAATATTTGCCTTCTGCTTCAGCAGTTTTCTAGATGAGATACATATGTCTATGTACCGTCTATGATGCTAATTCGAAAGGTTATAGATGTTGCATGTGAAACTTGGTGCCGGTGCAGTTTTAATGGGGTAGCTGAGTGTTGAAGCTATATGATGTCGTAGTCTAATGTATTTCAATTAGCTGAGTGTTGAAGCTATATGATGTTGTACTCTAATGTATTTCAATTATGAAAATGAAATATATTGTGTGCTTAATATGATATGTCAATTAGATCAATAAATGGATTATTAATAATAGGATAATTAGCCTGCTATTTGGGTTTTTCTATTGCAAATGATTATTGAAAAAATATGGTGGGCGATGACCTCAGGCAACGCACACAGTTTCTAGGAATAAACCGTGTTAGATTAATGAACAATCACACACGACATCCTCTTGAAAACTGTTTGCGGTAGGCCACCTGGCGCAGACGTTTACCACATAAAAACTGTGTGTGATGGACAGCCTTTGCCACAAAGTTTCTTCTATGCAGCGTGTGTGATGCACTCAATAACACAAATGATAAAATTGTTAGTACGTGTGCAATGGAAACACTATCGCAAACGTTTTAACGGGGAAAATTGTATGTGATGTGCCTGCGAACAGAAACATTTTCCTTGGAGCGACTGTGTGAGATGTATATACGAACGGAAACGTTTAGCGGGGACTGACTGTGTGGGATGAACTTACGACCAGAAACGATTTCGCCTTTATAATTGATTTTTTTATCACTATTGTACATATAACTGTATTTTATCTCTCGCCGGTCGCACACGACCTCATTTTGCCGAGCGTGTGTGCCAGGAGGGCATATCCCCAAGGTTTCTAGGTCGTGTGGGAAGGACCCCCTATCGCAGTCACTCACTAGGCGAAGGTTCTAAATGCCGTCGCGGAAAGGGGTTAAAAACCATTTGTGTAGCACCACGATGTACTAGTGGAGCATCACAAAGCACAGCTATTTTTAAAAAATATTGAGTCAAAAGCTTAACTTTAGTTTTTTGCAGAAAGCATTTTGGAGCTACCGATATGACAAACTCAGTGACACTGAAGCAGCAATAGAATCTAAACATGCAGTTTCGGTCAGACCGAAATGCAGTTCGGTGACTCCGAGATGCTAGGGTTTCACAGAGTGAGTGATGTCAGTCACACCGATTCGTAAGCTTCGGTCAGACCGAGTTGTACTTGTGCAATGGCCTAAGCCAAATCGGTAAGACCGAGATCCTCAGATTGTTTGGTCCGAGATGAATTCGGTGAAAACCTAACCCTAAGTTTTTGCATCAAATCTAATCTAATGGAACTTTTTGGTGTATAGATTGATCTCATACGTGGCAAGAAAAATGGCAACTAGCTCTCTGCAATAACCAGAAAAAGGAACGCACAAAGAAATCGAGTCCGTACCCTAACTTGGCGACGAACTCGCTACGGCGTCAACGGCGGTGAGATTTCCATTGACGGCGATGGGGCCAGCAGTAGGAGGATGCTGGCGACGACGGAGACGATCTGGAGACCAAGGGGGCGGTAGAGCTGGGAGGCACGGACGAAGAGTTTGGAGTAATTTCCAAAATTTCAACCCGTGGATATATATTCCCGGACCATATCAGTGTGACTGAGTGGAACGACTCGGTGGCTCCGAGATGCAAAACTGCGAGCAGTTATTGCAACTCAGTGTGACCAAAATGTTCAAATCGGTTGCACCGAGGTGAAAACCTAGATCAACTTAATGAATTCGGTGAGACCGAGTATGGTGAATCGGTCAAACCGAGATGCATTAAGAGGTTTTGGAAGTTTAAGCCCTTGACGGATCGGTGGCTCTGAGTGCTCCTCACCCGGAGGGTCTGAATTCGTCTTGTTCAAGCTTTGTGATGTACATTGAATAGAGTTTGAGATGAGAAAGGCATAGATAGCTAGAGGGAGTACTTAGGCATTCTTGCCCATCCATTTGGCAAAAAGAAAAACCAAACAATCAAAGCAACAAATGGATGTCCTTGAATGGAGAAAATTATGCAACCAACATGCTCACACAATAAGATAGCAAGTGAAATATGTGGCAAAGCATGCACAAACACTTAGGAGTCAAATGAGAACATTTGATCATATAGGTCATACTCATCGTTTAAGCACAAGTGGGGTTACCACTTTTACATAAAGCATTGTTGTGTTCACACCATTAGAGTTGCTTTAGCTCAATTGTTAGAGTAAAGCTCCCATAGATGTGATATCCCCCCTTAGAGGTATGAACTAACCTTGGGTTTTGTCGATGATGACTTCATGTAGATTTTGAAGATGTGGATGCTCAATGTTGATGTAGACCATTTGGAGCAATCCATTGGAGTGAGTTGCACTTTCAATACCTACATGTGTTATTCCCATAAGGAACAAACAAGGATATCCATATACATATGTGCACATGTGATGATGTCCATGGAAGCATTTGGTTACCTTGTCCCTTGACTTACCAACAAGAGGGTTTGTGACTCCTTGAACTAGTGCAAGATATGGAAGTTGATTGCATGTCCTTGCCAAAATGCATATCAGTGAAGTATGTTGGCGGAGTCACCCTCAAGAACTCTCTAGTTCTTCTTCTTTGGGATCCACATCAACTTGATGGGAATCCTTGGAGTTGTAGTCATACTTGATGAAGTAGAACTTGATGTAGTCTTCGGAACCCACTTGACCAAGGCCTTAGGAGCTTCTTCAAATGCATAAATCTCCTCTTGAAGCTTGTCCTTGCCTTTTAGCTTGTGGTCCTGTGGTGGAAGATCATCTTGAGCTTGTGTTCCCTTGAAATAAGTAGCACTACTAGGGAAAACCCAAGTGGTAGCGCTTGAAATACATATAGCAGTAGCGCTGGATCCAACGCTACTGCTAACGCGCTACAGCTAAGTTGTAGCAGTAGCGCTGATCAGGGCAGCGCTACTGGTAAGTATGGTTAGCAGTAGCGTTGCCCTGACCAGCGCTGCTGCTAACTCTCTGTAGCGCTTGAGAAGATGAAGCGATGCTGCTAATCTAGCGCTGCTAGTAGATGCTTTCCAGTGCTGCTGGTAAGTATTCCTGCTTTCATAGATTTATACCCCCTCTACGTATTTGTGATGTATTTATACAGGCTCATATGAGAAAGAAACATGGATTAGATTCATTTGAATGAATCAAAAGTTGAATTAGGATGACGATTCTACTAATTCAACTTTTGGTCACTTTTGATCCATCCACATGAATCTAATCCGCATTCCTTCCACCAATGATATAATAACTAATCATGATCATAATAACAAATCATCATGATAATCATGATCAACATCATCATCATATTAATATAAAAACTCTTGCATCATACCATCAACAACAACAGTAGCTAATAATCATCATAGTCGTTACCACGAACACTATTTAATCATCATAGTCATGGTGTATCTATCTAATCACCACCAACACTAGCTAATAATAATCATCATAGTCATTACCACCAACAATAGCTATTTAATCATCATAGTCATAGTTACATCACCATCTTCAAACTCATTCTATCTAGCTAATCACTCCTGCTCTCTCTCTCTCTCTCTCTCTCTCTCTCTCTCTCTCTCAGGTAAAATGCATAAAACATGTGTAGCACTCCTGCTTCATCATATTGGAGAATGCAAATGAACATGTCTCCTAATTGTGGGTTGCGCTTCTGATTGCTGTCCCCTAGTACTTCTCTGTTGTGATCCTTCACAATTTTGCTTCAATCTTTGACTATTAAGACTTCCTCACTTTTAGAAATCATGAATGCACTCATGTGGAATGCAGGATATCTTGGCAGTAAGCTAACCATTGTCATGCGACCTTTAGGCTTGATCCAACGAGGCACAACATTCATCGGGAGTCCCTATCGAAGAACATCGTAGTAACATACTTACCAATGAAGTTTAGCTTAAAAAAATAATATATGCAAAAGATGCACTAATGACAAATACTAAAAATCTTACCATCTTTCCTAAATAGATGTGACTGTAGTTCAATATCGCACGTATTAAGTACTAATATTTAGAAGTCCATGAAAATAACCTGTCTTGACAGTATCAAGATCCTCAAGCCATGAAACATAATGACCTACCTCCTCACAATTTAGTTCAGCCCCAGGACAGTATTAGGTGTTGTCTACCAAGCGTCGGACATGTTTACTTGAATGGAAATAAGCTGTCAATAGAAATTAGTTGTCAACTATTTTTAAATAAACAATATAAATTGCTTAATAAATATGGTTGAGAAACTCACATAATGGTAGAACTGGAGGCGTCTGCACATCGACCCATATGTCGATATTACCTTCAATTTCTTCTTCCGGACGAATATTAAAGGTGATAAGCAAATTAGGCTCAAATGCATAAGACTTGCATAGTGCTCTCCAATATTTGCATTCAAAATAGCAGTAGGTGTCTGCATTGTATAATTTTATGGCAAAATTATAACCATGCTCGATCCTCAAGTTAACTCTCTTTACCTCCATACTTTCCATAGTACTGAAACCAATCTTATCCAAGACATACATTCTTGCATGGCAGGGGATATACTAGTAGAATTGTAAAAATTTAAAATTATAAGTTGAAGCAAAAGAAGCAGAAGTAGCAGAAGTCATTCTTAATTACAAAAAAAGACTTGTCGTTGTGATTTACTATATCCACTTCGAAGGTCTCATCCAGCATGATGCTGAAGCGCCTACCACCAACTAGGTGAGGCCTGTCGCACAGGCCGCTCTCGTCTTTGCAGTATTCGCACATAACGAATTCCCTTTCATCGTCAGACATTTCCTATGTTCATATTTGAAACATTGAAAATCAGTCGAAGGCAACTACCAGGAAACTCAACACACAGATCACTACTACTCAATATGCAACAGGTTGACTTTAGGTCTGTCGAGTCTTCCTTCCTAAACTCTTATCTCACATATATGGTGGGCACTCCCTCTCTGATATTGCGACCGTCGGTGATGGTCGCTGCTCCTCCTTTCCCTAGTGCATTACAAATATATAGCACAAGGAAAAGAAGGAGCAGCGACCTCCACGACAACAGTCGGCATTCTTCTTGTCTCATATATGGTGGAAACTCCCTCACAAATTTTTTGACCGTCGATGATGGTCACTACTCCTTCTTCCCCTAGTGCATAACAAAGGTCTAGCACAAAGAGAAGAAGGAGAAGCGACCCCTACGACAGCAGTCGGCATTCTTCTTCTCTCATATATGGTGGAGACTCTCCCTCACTGGATTTTTGACTGTCATGTATGAAGCCCCGACAGACTTAAAGTCAACTCGAAATGTCGTTTAATTCTCTTTTTAGCAAATCCGGGACACTCGATATTTCCTACATATTCTAGCACAAGTCATGCTAAAATCATGGAAAAATCCAGCATGACCTTTGCTAAAATAGGACATATCGAGCGCGTGAAATTTGCCGGAATGGAAATGAATCGACACTCCGGCAAAACATAGGCCACTCGTATTTTCCCACATTCTCACATGAGCATAAACTGGTGCTCATTGCTTTTGAATGGTTCAATATTGAAAAAAACTTTCAATATATTTCTACTCTAGTTCTACTCTATTCAACACCGAGGAGTAGAGAAGGAGGAGGTGGACTTTTAGCTCACTAACTCGGGTGTAGAGGAAGTAGAGGTAGGTCGGATGACGATCACTCCAAGGAGACACAACCCTACAAAGCCTGCATATTCCACCGAGTGAAAACTTTAGATCATCAAATATCATATAGCATTCTTTGATGACAAAGTGATAATGCCATAAAAATAATTAAAAATACCTGAATTGAAAATTTTCTATACCTAAAGAATTATATTACTAAAATTTTCTATTACTAAAACCTTTTATATTCAAAAAACCTATCCACTAGTCTTCTATCCTATTCAAAATACCTACATTCTACCTATATTTTCTATTTTATTATATTCAAAATACCTACATTTTGTTCATATAACTTATATGTTCTATTTTACTCAAAATAATTAACATAGATGGGGGAGGGAGGAAGGGAGGGAGGCAGGAGGGAGGGAGGAGGCCGAGATGGCGGCAAATGGAGGGGGGGAGGATGGAGGAGGGGCAGCAAATGGAGGTGGGGCGATGGGAGGGGAGAGGAGGGCGGCGAGAGGAGGAAGGCGGCGATAGGGACGGGAGAGGAGGGCGGAGAGGGAGGGATGGAGGCGGATACGTACCTTGGGGGCGCTGGTGGGTGACGGCGGGCGATGGCGGCGACAGCGCGCGGCGGAGTGGGCGAGTAAGAGTGTGAGGGGAGAGTGAGGACGCGCGTGGGTGTGGATAAGGTACCCGTAGTAGTAGCACTAGTCTGTAACCAACGCTACTGCTAAGATCCATAGCAGCAGTGCTTTAATGGAATAAAAGCTACTGCTACAATCATTAGCAGTAGTGTTTCTGTGGAACCAACGCTACTACTAAGGCTATTATCATTAGCATGTAAAAAAGCCATCAAATTAAAAAAAGCATTGGTCATCATTGATCTTTTTGTGTAGAATCTAAATTGTCAGTATGAATCTTCCCCTGTTTAGGAACAGGCGAAGATTCATATTGCCACAGATCCTACACAAAGAGTCAGTATGAATCTTTGTCATCAAAGATTCAGTATGAATCTTTGATGACAAAGTGATAATGCCATAAAAATAATTAAAAATACCTGAATTGAAATTTTTCTATACCTAAAGAATTATATTACTAAAATTTTCTATTACTAAAACCTTTTATATTCAAAAAACCTATCCACTAGTCTTCTATCCTATTCAAAATACCTACATTCTACCTATATTTTCTATTTTATTATATTCAAAATACCTACATTTTGTTCATATAACTTATATGTTCTATTTTACTCAAAATAATTAACATAGATGGGGGAGGGAGGAAGGGAGGGAGGCAGGAGGGAGGGAGGAGGCCGAGATGGCGGCAAATGGAGGGGGAGGAAGGATGGAGGAGGAGGATGGAGGAGGGGCAGCAAATGGAGGTGGGGCGATGGGAGGGGAGAGGAGGGCGGCGAGAGGAGGAAGGCGGCGATAGGGACGAGAGAGGAGGGCGGAGAGGGAGGGATGGAGGCGGATACGTACCTTGGGGGCGCTGGTGGGTGACGGCGGACGATGGCGGCGACAGCGCGCGGTGGAGTGGGCGAGTAAGAGTGTGAGGGGAGAGTGAGGACGCGCGTGGGTGTGGATAAGGTACCCGTAGTAGTAGCGCTAGTCTGTAACCAACGCTACTGCTAAGATCGATAGCAGCAGCGCTTTAATGGAATAAAAGCTACTGCTACAATCATTAGCAGTAGCGTTTCTGTGGAACCAACGCTACTACTAAGGCTATGATCATTAGCATGTAAAAAAGCCATCAAATTAAAAAAAGCATTGGTCATCATTGATCTTTTTGTGTAGAATCTAAATTGTCAGTATGAATCTTCGCCTGTTTAGGAACAGGCGAAGATTCATATTGCCACAGATCCTACACATACAGTACAATGAAGACCAAGTGGTTGTGATAGTTTGAGAAGCACCATACTTAAGGTAATAAACACTCTGTTCACGGAGCGAGGTGGGACTAAACTTTGGTCTTAGGAGGGGACTGGATTTAGCAGTAGCGCTTGTTAGAGGAATGCGCTATTGCTATGAATAATAGCAGTAGCACTTTTTACGCATGAGCACTACTAGTATACCTAGCCTGCCGGAAACGGTCTGGCAATTATAGTAGTAGCATGTTTTCTAAATACAGCGCTACTGATATATGCATAGTAGCAGCGCTTTGTGTGCCCAAGCGCTACTGCTACTTAGTAGCAACGCTTCCTTATAAAGAGCGCTACTAGTGAGATCCTCTGTATAAGCATTTTCCCTAGTAGTGTAGGGTCATACTTCTCTTGTTGAGGAACAAACTTCGTCTTGGGGTATTGATCTTCTTCCCGCTCAACTCCATTGGCATTGAACTTTCGTTCAAAACCAACACCTTGATTCTTCCAGTGTCTTCCTTGCTTGCGTACAATTTCCTCAAATTGCTTACTTTCGGCAAAGCACTTGTAAACACCTTTCTCTATAATTCCCTTCAATAAGCTATTTTCTTGCTGAAGTGTAACTTGGCTAAGAGAATCATCAGTGGAATCAAGAGAACTACTAGAAGCAACAATATTGGATTTAACATGATTATTGTTACTACTAGAAGAAGAATCTTTCTTGCTCTTGTTGCTAGATTTTACTTGTGACATGTAAGTAGACAAGAGTAAACGCTTGGCAATGTAAAAAAACTTTTCTTCCGAAGATCATCATTGATTGCTTTTAAGAACCCATGCTCTTTCTCTAAATTGAGCTTTTCAAAGCATAGCTTCTCATGAGTTTTTAAAATCTCTCGATGATCCTCTAAAGTAGTTTCATGAGCTAACTTAAGAGTGTTTTGTTCTTTCGTTAGACGCTCAATCTCCTTCTTATCATTGTCATTCGTTTCATCTTGATTAGCATGATTAATAGCAATTTCATCATAGTTTCCATCACTAGTATTGTCAACAAGTAAATCATCATCACCTAGCAAATCATCTTCATCACTATTGAAATCAACATACTCGGGGTGTGATACCTTAGGGCCTTTAGCCATGATGCATCTTCCAATTCCTTCATTTGGTGAGTCAAATGTGTCGTAGGAGTTGTATGACACAAGTGCAAGACCGGCAACACCTTCATCTTGAGTATATTCGGAGTCGGAGTGATAACTTCTCTAGGAGTAGTTGCCGGAGTCGGAACCGGATACCCATTCACCAACATGATCTTGATGTCTTCATCTTGTGTAGCTCTTTGATGACTTGTCCTTCCTTTCCGAACCCTTTGCTTCTACGAGAAGGTCTTTGTTCATAATGACCATCTCTACTCCTTCTCTCTCTTGGTGGTGATCCATCTCTTTTACTTCTCCTTTTAGGTGATTCTTCTCTTCTTTTGTAGGAAGTCGTACACTCATTGGAGGAGTGTCCGGGTCTTCCACAATTGTAGCAATTGCGATCACGACTAGAAGATCTTTTGTCATTGTAGGACCTTGACTTGGAGCTTCTCTCTTTGCATCTACTCTTGTAGAACTTGTTGAAGTTCTTCACCATTAAGCTCAATTCTTCACTGAAGAATTGTTTCTCACTTGATGTGGTAGGTGCATCACATGAAGCTTTATAAGCACCACTAGACTTGTTGTGAAGCTCTTCCTTATCCTTGAGTGACATCTCATGAGAAACAATTCTCCCAATAACTTCTATTGGCTTGAGATCTTTGTAATTAGGCATCATCTGGATCAAGGTGCACACGGTATCATATTTTCCATCCAAGGCTCTTAGGATCTTTTTGATGATGAATCTGTCGGTCATCTCTTCACTTACTAAGCGGGCAATCTCATTTGTGATGAGAGCAAGCCTAGAGTACATTTCAGTGACTCCTTCACCATCCTTCATTTCGAACTTGTCAAGTTGACTTTGAAGCACATCCAATTTGGATTCCTTGACGGACTCGGTACATTCATGCATATCAACCAAAGTATCCCAAATCTCCTTTTGCATTCTCAAGACGGCTGATTTTTGTTGAATTCTTCGAGGCGCAATCCATTGAAGAGGATATCGCAAGCTTGTGCATTGTATTGCAACATATTCAATTCTTTCGCAGTTGCTTCACGATTTGGTTTTCTTCCATCCTTGAAGTATTCACCTTGCAAACAATACATACAATAGCCCAAACGGTGGGGTTATAACCAAGAATATGCATTTTTGTCTTATGCTTCCAACTAGCCAAATTAGTGTTGGAAATATGCCCTAGAGGCAATAATAAAAGTATTATTATATTTCATTGTTCATGATAATTGTCTTTTATTCATGCTATAACTGTATTATCCGGAAATCGTAATACACGTGTGAATACTTAGACCACACTATGTCCCTGGTAAGCCTCTAGTTGACCAGCTCGTTGTGATCAACAGATAGTCATGGTTTCCTGACTATGGACATTGGATGTCGTTGATAACGGGATCACATCATTAGGAGAATGATGTGATGGACAAGACCCAATCCTAAGCATAGCATAAAAGATCGTGTAGTTCGTTTTGCTAGAGCTTTGCAAGTGTCAAGTATCTCTTCCTTCGACCATGAGATCGTGTAACTCCCGGATACCGTAAGAGTGCCTTGGGTGTATCAAACGTCACAATGTAACTGGGTGACTATAAAGGTGCATTACAGGTATCTCCGAAAGTAGCTGTTGGGTTGACACGGATCGAGACTGGGATTTGTCACTCCGTATGACGGAGAGGTATCTCTGGGCCCACTCAGTAATGCATCATCATATTGAGCTCAATGTGACCAAGGTGTTGGACACGGGATCATGCATTACGGTACGAGTAAAGTGACTTGCCGGTAACGAGACTGAACAAGGTATTGGGATACCGACGATCGAGTCTCGGGCAAGTAACGTACCGATTGACAAAGGGAATTGCATACAGGGTTTGATCGAATCCTCGACATCGTGGTTCATCCGATGACAACATCGTGGAGCATGTGGGAGCCATCATGGGTATCCAGATCCCGCTGATGGTTATTGACTGAGAGCGTCTCAGTCATGTCTGCATGTCTCCCGAACCCGTAGGGTCTACACACTTAAGGTTCGGTGACGCTAGGGTTATGAAGATATGTATATGCAGAAACCCGAATGTTGTTCGGAGTCCCGGATGAGATCCCGGACGTCACGAGGAGTTCCGGAATGGTCCGGAGGTAAAGAATTATATATAGGAAGTGCTATTTCGGGCATCGGGACAAGTTTCGGGGTTATCGGTATTGTACCGGGACCACCGGAAGGGTCCCGGGGGTCCACCGGGTGGGGCCACCTGTCCCGGGGGGCCACATGGGCTGTAGGGGGTGCGCCTTGGCCATCATGGGCCAAGGGCACCAGCCCCTATAGGCCCATGCGCCTAGGGTTTCCCCCTAGGAGGAGTCCTAGTGGTGGAAGGCACCCCTAGGTGCCTTGGGGGGGAGGGAAACCTCCCCTAGGCCGCCGCCCCCCCTAGTAGATCTCATCTACTAGGGCCGGCGCCCCCCCTTGGCACCCCTATATATAGTGGGGGAGAGGAGGGACTTCATACACCAGCCCGTGGCGCCTCCACCTCCCCCCGTTACGTCTCTCCCTCGTAGTCTCGGCGAAGCCCTGCTGCTGTGACGCCCTGCATCCACCACCACGCCGTCGTCCTGCTGGATCTTCATCAACCTCTCCTTCCCCCTTGCTGGATCAAGAAGGAGGAGACGTCTCCCGTCCCGTACGTGTGTTGAACGCGGAGGTGCCGTCCGTTCGGCGCTGGTCATCGGTGATTTGGATCACGTCTAGTACGACTACATCATCACCTTGCAAGCTTCCGCACGCGATCTACAAGTGGTATGTAGATGCAAACTCTCTCCCTAGACTCGTTGCTTAGATGAACTCATAGATGGATCTTGGTGAAACCGTAGGAAAAATTTTAATTTTCTGCAACGTTCCCCAACAGTGGCATCATGAGCTAGGTCTATGCGTAGTTCTCTTTGCACGAGTAGAACACAACTTTGTTGTGGGCGTGGATTGTGTCATCTTACTTGCCTCTACTAGTCTTTTCTTGCTCAACGGTATTGTGGGATGAAGCGGCCCGGACCAACCTTACACGTACACTTACGTGAGACCGGTTCCATCGACTGACATGCACAAGTTGCATAAGGTGGCTGGCGGGTGTCTGTCTCTCCCACCTTAGTTGGAGCGGAATCGATGAACAGGGCCCTTATGAAGGGTAAATAGAAGTTGAAAAAATCACGTTGTGGTGATTCGTAGGTAAGAAAACGTTCTTGCTAGAACCCAATTGCAGCCACGTAAAAGATGCAACAACAATTAGAGGACGTCTAACTTGTTTTTGCAGCAATTGATCATGTGATGTGATATGGCCAGAAGTTGTGATGAATGATGAATTGTGATGTATGAGATCATGTTCTTTGTAATAGGATTCACGACTTGCATGTCGATGAGTATGACAACCGGCAGGAGCCATAGGAGTTGTCATTATTTTTTTGTATGACCTGCGTGTCATTGAATAACGTCATGTAAACTACTTTACTTTATTGCTAAATGTTAGTCATAGAAGTAGAAGTAGTCGTTGGCGTGACAACTTCATGAAGACACGATGATGGAGATCATGATGATGGAGATCATGGTGTCAAGCCGGTGACAAGATGATCATGGAGCCCCGAAGATGAAGATCAATGGAGCTATATGATATTGGCCATATCATGTCACAACTATATAATTGCATGTGATGTTTATTATGTATTATGCATCTTGTTTACTTAGGACGACGGTAGTAAATAAGATGATCCCTTATAAAATTTCAAGAAATGTTCTCCCCTAACTGTGCACCGTTGCTACAGTTCGTCGTTTCTAAGCACCACGTGATGATCGGGTGTGATGGATCCTTACGTTCACATACAACGGGTGTAAGACAGTTTTACATAGCGAAAACACTTAGGGTTAACTTGACGAGCCTAGCGTGTGCAGACATGGCCTCGGAACACAGAGACCGAAAGGTCGAACACGAGTCGTATGGAAGATACGATCAACATGAAAATGTTCACCGACGATGACTAGTCCGTCTCACGTGATGATCGGACACGGGTTAGTCGACTCGGATCGTGTAACACTTAGATGACTAAAGGGATGTCTAATCTAAGTGGGAGTTCATAATTTGATTAGAACTTTATTATCATGAACTTAGTCTAAAACCTTTGCAAATATGTCTTGTAGATCAATGGCCAACGCTAATGTCAACATGAACTTCAACGCATTCCTAGAGAAAACCAAGCTGAAAGATGATGGCAGCAACTATACGGACTAGGTCCGGAACCTGAGGATCATCCTCATAGCTGCCAGGAAACAATATGTCCTAGAAGGACCGCTAGGTGACGCTCCCGTCCCAGAGAACCAAGACATTATGAATGCTTGGCAGTCTCACGCTGATGATTACTCCCTCGTTCAGTGCGGCATGCTTTACAGCTTAGAACCGGGGCTCCAAAAGCGTTTTGAGCATCACGGAGCATATGAGATGTTCGAAGAGCTGAAACTAGTTTTTCAAGCTCATGCCCGGATCGAGAGATATGATGTCTCCGACAAGTTCTACAGTTGTAAGATGGAGGAAAACAGTTCTGTCAGTGAGCACATCCTGAAGATGTCTGGGTTGCACAACCGTATGACCCAGCTGAACATTAACCTCCCAGATGAGGCGGTCATTGACAGAATCCTCCAGTCGCTCCCACCAAGCTACAAGAGCTTTGTGATGAACTACAACATGCAGGGAATGGAAAAGACCATTCCTGAATTGTTCTCGATGCTGAAGTCAGCAGAGGCTGAAATCAAGAAAGAACATCAAGTGTTGATGGTCAATAAGACCACTAAGTTCAAGAAGGGCAAGGGTAAGAAGAACTTCAAGAAGGATGGCAAAGATGTTGCCGCGCCTGGTAAGCCAGTTACCGGGAAGAAGTCGAAGAATGGACCCAAGCCTGAGACTGAGTGCTTTTATTGCAAGGGGAAGGGTCACTAGAAGCGAAACTGCCCCAAATACTTAGTGGATAAGAAGGCCGGCAACACCAAAGGTATATTTGATATACATGTGATTGATGTGTACCTTACCAGTACTCGTAGTAACTCCTGGGTATTTGATACCGGTGTCGTTGCTCATATTTGTAACTCACAGCAGGAGCTGCGGAATAAACGGAGACTGGCGAAGGACGAGGTGACGATGCGCGTCGGGAATGGTTCCAGAGTCGATGTGATCGCCGTTGGCACGCTGCCTCTACATTTACCTACGGGATTAGTTTTGAACCTTAATAATTGTTATTTAGTGCCAAGTTTGAGCATGAACATTGTATCAGGATCTCGTTTAATACGAGATGGCTACTCATTTAAGTCTGAGAATAATGGTTGTTCGATTTATATGAGAGATATGTTTTATGGTCATGCTCCGATGGTCAATGGTTTATTCTTAATGAATCTCGAGCGTAATATTACACATGTTCATAGTGTAGATGCCAAAAGATTTAAAGTTGATAACGATAGTCCCACATACTTGTGGCACTGCCGCCTTGGTCACATTGGTGTCAAGCGCATGAAGAAGCTCCATGCCGATGGACTTTTAGAGTCTCTTGATTATGAATCGTTTGACACGTGCGAACCATGCCTCTTGGGCAAAATGACCAAGACTCCGTTCTCCGGAACAATGGAGCGAGCAACCAACTTATTGAAAATCATACATACCGATGTGTGCGATCCAATGAGCGTTGAGGCTCGCGAAGGATATCGTTATGTTCTCACTCTCACAGATGACTTGAGTAGATATGGGTATGTCTACTTAATGAAACACAAGTCGGAGACCTTTGAAAAGTTCAAGGAATTTCAGAATGAGGTGGAGAATCAACGTGACCGAAAGATAAAATTCTTACGATCAGATCGTGGAGGAGAATACTAAGTCACGAATTTGGTACACACTTAAAGAAATGTGGAATTGTTTCACAGCTCACGCCGCCTGGAACACCTCAGCGAAACGGTGTGTCCGAACGTCGTAATCGCACTCTATTGGATATGGTGCGGTCTATGATGTCTCTTACCGATTTACCGCTATCATTTTGGGGATACGCTCTAGAGATAGCTACATTCACTTTAAATAGGGCACCGTCTAAATCCGTTGAGACGACACCGTATGAATTATGGTTTGGAAAGAAACCTAAGCTGTCGTTTCTAAAAGTTTGGGGATGCGAAGCTTATGTCAAGAAACTTCAACCTGAAAAGCTCGAACCCAAGTCGGAAAAATGCGTATTCATAGGATACCCTAAGGAAACTGTAGGGTATACCTTCTACTTAAGATCCGAAGGCAAGATCTTTGTTGCCAAGAACGGATGCTTTCTGGAAAAAGAGTTTCTCTCGAAAGAAGTAAGTGGGAGGAAAGTAGAACTCGATGAAGTACTACCTCTTGAGCGGGATAGTGACGCAGCACAGGAAACCGTTCCTGTGATGCCCACACCAACTGAAGAGGAAAACCATGATAATGATCAAGGGACTTCGGATCGAGTTACTGCTGAACTTCGTGGGTCCACAAGGACACGTTCCGCACCAGAGTGGTACGGCAACCCTGTCCTGGAAATCATGTTGTTAGACAATAATGAACCTTCGAACTATGAAGAAGCATTGGCGGGCCCGGATTCCAACAAATGGCTTGAAGCCATGAAATCCGAGATAGAATCCATGTATGAAAACAAAGTATGGACTTTGACAGACTTGCCCGATGATCGGCGAGCGATAGAACACAAATGGATCTTTAAGAAGAAGACGGACGCGGATGGTAATGTTACCATCTATAAAGCTCGACTTGTCGCTAAGGGTTATCGACAGGTTTAAGGGATTGACTACGACGAGACATTCTCTCCCGTAGCGAAGCTAAAGTCCGTCTGAATCATGTTAGCAATTGCCGCATACTATGATTATGAGATATGGCAGATGGACGTCAAAACAGCATTCCTTAACGGGCATCTTAAGGAAGAACTGTATATGATGCAGCCGGAAGGTTTTGTCGATCCTCGGAACGCTAACAAAGTATGCAAGCTCCAGCGATCCATTTATGGACTGGTGCAAGCATCTCAGAGTTGGAACATTCGCTTTGATGAGATGATCAAAGCGTTTGGGTTTATGCAGACTTATGGAGAAGCCTGCGTTTACAAGAAAGTGAGTGGGAGCTCTGTAGCATTTCTCATATTATATGTAGATGACATACTCCTGATGGGAAATAATATAGAATTTCTGGACAGCATTAAGGCCTACTTGAATAAGTGTTTTTCAATGAAGGACCTTGGAGAAGCTGCTTATATATTAGGCATCAAGATCTATAGAGATAGATCGAGATGCCTCATAGGTCTTTCACAAAGCACATACCTTGATAAGATTTTGAAGAGATTCAGAATGGATCAGTCCAAGAAGGGGTTCTTGCCTATGTTACAAGGTATGAGACTGAGCTCAGCTCAGTCACCGACCACGGCAAAAGATAAAGAAGAGATGAGTGTCATCCCCTATGCTTCAGCCATAGGATCTATTATGTATGCCATGCTGTGTACCAGACCCGATGTAAACCTTGCCGTAAGTTTGGTAGCAAGATACCAAAGTAATCCCGGCAAGGAACACTGGACAGCGGTCAAGAATATCCTGAAGTACCTGAAAAGGACAAAGGACATGTTTCTCGTTTATGGAGGAGACGAAGAGCTCGTCGTAAAGGGTTACGTCAACGCTAGCTTCGACTCAGATCTGGATGACTCTAAGTCACAAACCGGATACGTGTATATGTTGAATGGTGGAGCAGTAAACTGGTGCAGCTGCAAGCAGAGCGTCGTGGCGGGATCTACGTGTGAAGCGGAGTACATGGCAGCCTCGGAGGCAGCACATGAAGCGATTTGGGTGAAGGAGTTCATCACCGACCTAGGAGTCATACCCAATGCGTCGGGGCCGATCAAACTCTTCTGTGACAACACTGGAGCTATTGCCCTAGCAAAGGAGCCTAGGTTTCACAAGAAGACCAGGCACATCAAGCGTCGTTTCAACTCCATCCGTGAAAATGTTCAAGATGGAGACATAGAGATTTGCAAAGTGCACACGGATCTGAATGTCGCAGATCCGCTGACTAAACCTCTCTCGCGTGCAAAACATGATCAACACCAGAACTCTATGGGTGTTCGATTCATCACAATGTAACTAGATTGGTGACTCTAGTGCAAGTGGGAGACTGTTGGAAATATGCCCTAGAGGCAATAATAAAAGTATTATTATATTTCATTGTTCATGATAATTGTCTTTTATTCATGCTATAACTGTATTATCCGGAAATCGTAATACACGTGTGAATACTTAGACCACACTATGTCCCTGGTAAGCCTCTAGTTGACCAGCTCGTTGTGATCAACAGATAGTCATGGTTTCCTGACTATGGACATTGGATGTCGTTGATAACGGGATCACATCATTAGGAGAATGATGTGATGGACAAGACCCAATCCTAAGCATAGCATAAAAGATCATGTAGTTCGTTTTGCTAGAGCTTTGCAAGTGTCAAGTATCTCTTCCTTCGACCATGAGATCGTGTAACTCCCGGATACCGTAAGAGTGCCTTGGGTGTATCAAACGTCACAACGTAACTGGGTGACTATAAAGGTGCATTACAGGTATCTCCGAAAGTAGCTGTTGGGTTGACACGGATCGAGACTGGGATTTGTCACTCCGTATGACGGAGAGGTATCTCTGGGCCCACTCAGTAATGCATCATCATATTGAGCTCAATGTGACCAAGGTGTTGGACACGGGATCATGCATTACGGTATGAGTAAAGTGACTTGCCGGTAACGAGACTGAACAAGGTATTGGGATACCGACGATCGAGTCTCGGGCAAGTAAC
Organism: Triticum turgidum subsp. durum; assembly: GCA_900231445.1. NCBI lineage: Eukaryota > Viridiplantae > Streptophyta > Magnoliopsida > Poales > Poaceae > Triticum > Triticum turgidum. The sequence goes on from LT934114.1 coordinate 547,497,542, forward strand.
GTACCGATTGACAAAGGGAATTGCATACAGGGCTTGATCGAATCCTCGACATCGTGGTTCATCCGATGACAACATCGAGGAGCATGTGGGAGCCATCATGGGTATCCAGATCCCGCTGATGGTTATTGACTGAGAGCGTCTCAGTCATGTCTGCATGTCTCCCGAACCCGTAGGGTCTACACACTTAAGGTTCGGTGACGCTAGGGTTATGAAGATATGTATATGCAGAAACCCGAATGTTGTTCGGAGTCCCGGATGAGATCCCGGACGTCACGAGGAGTTCCGGAATGGTCCGGAGGTAAAGAATTATATATAGGAAGTGCTATTTCGGGCATCGGGACAAGTTTCGGGGTTATCGGTATTGTACCGGGACCACCGGAAGGGTCCCGGGGGTCCACCGGGTGGGGCCACCTGTCCCGGGGGTCCACATGGGCTGTAGGGGGTGCGCCTTGGCCATCATGGGCCAAGGGCACCAGCCCCTATAGGCCCATGCGCCTAGGGTTTCCCCCTTGGAGGAGTCCTAGTGGTGGAAGGCACCCCTAGGTGCCTTGGGGGGGAGGGAAACCTCCCCTAGGCCGCCGCCCCCCCTAGTAGATCTCATCTACTAGGGCCGGCGCCCCCCCTTGGCACCCCTATATATAGTGGGGGAGAGGAGGGACTTCATACACCAGCCCCTGGCGCCTCCACCTCCCCCCGTTACGTCTCTCCCTCGTAGTCTCGGCGAAGCCCTGCTGCTGTGACGCCCTGCATCCACCACCACGCCGTCGTGCTGCTGGATCTTCATCAACCTCTCCTTCCCCCTTGCTGGATCAAGAAGGAGGAGACGTCTCCCGTCCCGTACGTGTGTTGAACGCGGAGGTGCCGTCCGTTCGGCGCTGGTCATCGGTGATTTGGATCACGTCGAGTACGACTACATCATCACCTTGCAAGCTTCCGCACGCGATCTACAAGTGGTATGTAGATGCAAACTCTCTCCCTAGACTCGTTGCTTAGATGAACTCATAGATGGATCTTGGTGAAACCGTAGGAAAAATTTTAATTTTCTGCAACGTTCCCCAACAATTAGTACCATCAAAGTAAGGACCTCTACGGTGGTAATTTCCTTCGCTAGACGCCATACTCTCCTAGGTTGTGAAACAAAGGCTATGATCACCAAAAGTTGTGGAAATCAAGGCAAGTGGAGACCAAAGCTCTGATACCACTTGTAGGATCGAAAGTATGTCTACAGGGGGGTGATTAGACTACTTGACCAAATAAAAATCTAACCTTTTCCCAATTTTAAGTCTTGGCAGATTTTAGCAACTTAGCACAAGTCAAGCAATCAACCTACACATGCAATTCTAAGAGTGTAACAGCGGAAAGTAAAACATGACATATGAAGGTAAATGGAAGGGTTTGGAGAAGGCAAACGCAATGTAGACACGGAGATTTTTGGCGTGGTTCCGATAGGTCGTGCTATCGTACATCCACGTTGATGGAGACTTCAACCCACGAAGGGTAATGGCTACGCGAGTCCACGGAGGGATCCACCCACGAAGGGTCCATGAAGAAGCAACCTTGTCTATCCCACCATGGCCATCGCCCACGAAGGACTTGCCTCACTTGGGTAGATCTTCATGAAGTAGGCGATCTCCTTGCCCTTACAAACTCCTTGGTTCAACTCCACAATCTTGACGGAGGCTCCCAAATGACACCTAACCAATCTAGGATACACCACTCTCCAAAAGGTAATAATTGGTGTGTTGATGATGAACTCCTTGCTCTTGTGCTTCAAATGATAGTCTCCCCAACACTTAACTCTCTCTCACAGATTTGGCTATGGTGGAAAGATGATTTGAGTGGAAAGCAACTTGGGGAAGGCTAGAGATCAAGATTGGTAGGATTGGAATGTCTTGGTATCAACACATGAGTAGGTGGTTCTCTCTCAGAAAATGAGTAGTGGAAGTGTAGGCACGTTCTGATGGCTCTCTCGCAAATGGAGAAGGGCTGGAGGGGTATATATAGCCTCCACACCAAATCCAACTACTACACACATTTGACCCAACTTGGTCAGACCGAATAGAAGAACTCGCTGAGACCGATTTAGTTCAAAATGTGAACGTTAGGAATCTCGGTGGGACCGATGTGCTAGGGCTAGGGCAAAACCTCATCTCGGTGAGACCGATCACATGAACTTGGTGAGACCGATTTCAGCAATGAGAAAATAGAGACTTGGTCAAGCAAACTCCGTGGGACAGATCGGTCCTTTCGGTGAGACTGAAACATTATGAAAGGGGAACATAGAGTTTGCAATGCGAACACGATGGGACCGATCGCTCATTTTGGTGAGACCGAAATGTTAGGAAGGGAAACAGAGAGTTTGCAAAGCCATCTCAGTAAGACCGAGAGTCGTATCGGTGAGACCGAATTGAGTAGGGTTTCTGGCTGTGGCTATGTCAACAGAACTCGGTGGCGCCAGATAGATCAAATTTGTGGGGCCAAGTTTGACTTTAGGTTTTGGACATATGTGGAAATGAGAAAGTAGTTGAGGGTTTTGGAGCAATATCACTAAGCATTTGAGCAAGTAGAACATTAAGTAACACCTCATCCCCTTTTAATAGTATTGTCTTTCCTATGGACTCAATGTGATCTTGGATCACTAAAATGAAAATGAAGAGTCTTGAGCCTTTGCCAATCTTTGTGCTTAGCATTTTGAGGGGTCCACATCTCTAGTCCATGTCATGCCAGTCATTGAACTTTCTGCAATATTTAACTTGAATGGATATTAGCTCAATGAGTTATATGTTGTTATGAATTACCAAAACCACCCGGGGATTAGTTGCACTTTCAAGAAAACATCATGGGTGATGACCTCAGGCAACACACACAGTTTGTAGGAATAAACCGTGTTGGATCAATGAACAAGCACAGACGACATCCTCTTGAAAACTGTTTGCGTTAGGCCACCTTGCCCAAACGGTTGCCACATAAAAACTGTGTGTGATGGACAACCTTTGCGATAGAGGCAAAGGTGTCCCGTCTTTTGATGAGATGGTGATTATCATTTCGGAGGAGTAGACTTTGACGATCCGACTACGTACGTGCGAGGACGTCGCGCCTTAGCAATCGGTAAACCAACTCCGAGAGGTTATTGACCACGCCGGAGCACGAACAACCTGATCACGAGGGTCTATTTCCTGCAAGCAAATGAAGAACAAGCAAGAAACTGATATTGCAATCTGGATATTGCGAATATAAGATGAAACCTTTATTGATCAAGATGGAGTTCTGTGACGTCTTGGTCTGGTCGTTGAACACAAACGAAGTACGCAAAGTTGTAGCTATGGCGAACTTTTAATCTAAAAAAAACCAAAGTTCAAACGGTGCCCTAAGGGCTATATATATGGAGGAAGAGGGGGGAATTTCGTGGCCCTTGGGGGAGGGGTCCAAAACCAACCCTATCTCTTGTTTACCCACACATACGGACTCTAAAAATAGCCTATACTTATGTATTTCGAAATTACATGGGCCTGGCCCAATAATAAGGTGACGCAGCACCTAGAATAGCCTCTGGACGAAATTTCTAAAGTGGCATCTTGTATATTTTGTCCAAGACTTCATGCACTCATTATGGTGGCTTCAAAGTCCTGAAATCATCACTTGTAACTCCGCTCTTGTTTCCCTTGCGCATGCCATCATCTCCATGCTTGTTCTTGGTCCAATGTTCATCCTTCTCCAAGCTAGGCCCTTCATTTGTAAGCAAACAAAATGTATCTAATTTAGGCAGCATCGTATTCTCATGAACATTAGAATCATTACCAAGAAACGAAAGTACCTGGTAATTCAATTGGCATGCGCAAGCTCTAGTAATTGGACAAGTATGTATAGTAACAGGGGTTGTGGGTGTAACAACGGTATTGATGTCCTCATCACTTTGCCACACAGTTTCTTCTACGCACCATGTGTGATGCATTCAATAACGCAAACGATAAGATAAAATTGTTAATATCATGTGCAATGGCAATGCTATCACAAACGATTTAATGGACAAAATTGTGTCTGATGTACCTGCGAACGGAAACGTTTTCCTTGCAGCGACTGTGTGGGATGTATATACGAACGGAAACGTTTAGCGTGACTGACTGTGTGGGATGTATTTACGACCGGAAACGATTTCTCATGTATAATTGTATTTTTTAGCACTACTGTACATATAACCGTATTTGATCGCTCTCCGGTCGCACACGACCTCATTTTGCCGAGCGTGCGTGCCAGAAGGGCATATCCCGATGGTTTCTGGGTCAATGTGGGAAAGACCCTCCTATCGCAGTCACTCACTAGGCGACGGTTCAGAACGTTGTCCTGGAAAGGGATTAAAAACCGTTTGTATAGCACCTTGTTGTATCAGTGACATCAATTGCGTTGATAAACGCTTCCGCTTAGTGATCTACAAGGGTATGTAGATGCTCTCCCCCTCTTGTAGTTATGCATCTCCATGGATAGATATTGCGTGTGCGTAGACTTTTTTTTGGTTTCCATGCAACGTTCCCCAGCAATGCATACAGATCTGGCTAGTGACCAACAATACTTTGCATATCCCGCTATGAAACTATATATCGGGCTAGTGATCAACAAAACTATTCATATCCGGGTGGTGATCAACAATATAATTTGCATATCCGGCTACAAAACTATGCATGTCTGACTACAATATTATGATCCGGCTAGTGATCAACAAAAGTATGCACATCCGTCCAAATGAACTTACTTGCTCATGGATTTGCGCACCGCTAGACCATCGTGCGATGATATGCTTCAAGTGGCCGCAATACTTTGAGATAGCATCTTGGATGGTGTACCATCGATGGTTGAGGGACTTTGATTCACGGTTGCGGATGGCCGTGTCAGAGTAAGGTGTGAAATGCTTGTGTTCATGAAACCATTTGTGAACGTTGTTCCAAAAGGTTGTGCCCTTTTGCTCCGTGACATGGATCACATCGAGGCTAGTGGCGAACCATGCATCACACAATAGCTCATCCAACTGCACGTAGAAGCTTTCTCTTCTACCCCTCTTCTTCGGATCACCGGCAAGATCATACCGATCATCATCCTTGCCCTCATCTTCCTCCTCCTCCTCCTTGCCCTCCTGTCCGACGGCCCAATCTGGCAGTTGTGTGCCATTCTGGGTGTTGTCCTGTTGCGTGTCCGTCTGGGTGTTGGCCTGTTGCATGCCCGTCTAGGTGTAGCCATGTCGTGTTCCGGCTTGGGTGTAGTTGCTGGACTGGGTGGGATCCGAGTGTTCCACCTGCACGTCCTCATAAGCACCTCCTCCTTTGTGTCCGTCGTGAATGATGTCCATCATCTTCCGATCCCCGTCGTAGGCCGGCTCCCCCACTTTAGGCATACACACGAACAGCATGGGGGCACCCATTTGCTACCCGCCTGCCATTCACGCCCTGAGAAGCTACGGCAAAGAACACTTCGAGAAGAGCAGCGGCGCTACATTGACATCGACGATGAACATGGCGGCTATGGGGGACTGCCTACCCATCTGCTTCGTGGCGTAGAAGTACGGAGCCTTGTAATGCTCCAGCCATGGCGACGTTTGTACGGTGGGCGACACCATCTGTGCACCACAGCCACGACCTCCACCTCGACCGCGACTGGCACGCCCTCCGCCTGTGGCCCGCTTCTTGAGGGCCTCCTCCTTTGCGGCTTTCGCTTTGACGCGGCTCTTTTGCCGCATCGTCGAGTTGATCTTCCGGGCAAGCGCGATGGTCGGATCCTCCAGCACCTCCACTACGTCCTCCATCTCCGGCATGCTCGCCTCCGGTTCCATGCGACGGCGGCGGCAGGAGCGAAGAAGGGAGTGGGAGAAAAGGGCGGGAGTTGGGTGGAGAGCCGCGGGATGAAAAAAAAGAATGGGGATTTTGCCACGAAAATAGGGCGGGCAGCTACAAAAGCGGGGGCTCCGCCTGCCTTTTGGGTGGGTCGGAGTCCTGCGTGTCTGTTGTCCTGATTGCTGCAAAACCCCCATGTTTGGTTCCAGCTCACGGGAAAAACATGGTCCGGACAGCTTAGCGGGCCGATATAGAACCGTGTTGGATGACACAAGTCGTCCAAACCGCTCGGTCCGACCGCATGCGGGCGGTTTGAGGGTTGGCGTTGGCTGGAGCATTACAAGGCGACAACAACCGTGTTACTCTTCACTTCTTTAAAGAACATGCTACCCTCTTCTATGTGTAGGGAAAGAACATGTACGCCCAGTCCTGGGAGCTCCTATAGGCCACTCGCTGCGGCAAAGTGCCGGCGCTTCGCACAGGAGCGGCTAGCATGGGCCGGCCCATTTACAGTGGTACGCGACAGCGTTTTCCCGAGATGAAAAAATCGTAAAAAATAAAATCGCACTAGAGCTGAACTCGAACACGCGACCTCAAACTTATTGGCCTGCCGTGCGAACCACTGCGACATAGACCATCCCATAGTCAAATAGCAGCCCGAGAGTTAAAGACATATATGACAGAGACTAATATTAAACATTAATTCGCAAAAAATTCTAAAAACTACAGTCAATTTATTGGGTCGAATCGACGACCTCCTACAACTGAATTTTTCGAAATTATGAATATTTTCTTCAAAATAAAAATGTTTTTCGAATTTTCGTACAAATTTTGTAAAACATGAACATTTTGATGACGTGAACAAATTTGAAAAAGGGAACATTTCTTGAATTTGTGAACAAAAAAAATGTTCACTTTTTAAAACTTCCAGAAATTTTTTTGAATTTGTGTACAAAATTGAAAAACATGAACTATCATTGAATTTGTGAACAAATTAGGAAAGCTGGAACATTTTCTTCAATTCACAAACATTTCTTGAATCCCGAGAACAAATTTTGAAACAGAGAATAATTTTGAAAAATCCTGAACAAATTTGGAAGCATGAACAATTTTTTTAAAGTACGAACAGTTTTTGAATTTTGAGAACATATTTTGAAACGGAGAGCAATTTTGAAAATCCCGAATAACTTTGAAAGTGCGAACATTTTTTTAATATGTGAACAAAAAATTGAAATCCGGTACATTTTCTGAATTTCGAAAATTTTGTACTTTTTTGTGTAACAAGAACAGATTTTGAATTTTGAGAACATTTTTTCAAAAACTGAACATTTTTTGGAAACACGAACAAAATTTAATTTTTTTTATTTTTTATAAAAGAGAAGAAAGGAAAAAGAAATAAAAAAGAAAATCGTAAATTTTTTGTAAAAGTGCGAACAAGTTCTGAGAAAGAAAAATAAACTTGAAAAAGAAAATGAAACAAAAAGAAAAAGTGAAAAAAACAGAAACGAAAAAAGAGAAATGAAAAACAATAGAAAGCCCAAAAAGAACCAGAAAAAAACGATACAGAAAAAAACCCGGTTTGGGGAACCTTCTAGAAGGTTCCCCAAACCGGTTGGACGCGTATAAGTGGGCCGGCCCAGGTTTTGTTGCTCGCTGCGCTGCCCTCTGCGGTAGGGCGACATTTTGCCGCATCGAGCGGCGAATAGGGATTTCCCCGAGTTCTCACTCGGCTATGTGTCGAATAAGAACATGGCCTGGGCCCTTTGACCTGTCGCTCTAAAGAACGGCGGTCCAAGCCTATAGGAAATTGCCACAAGCGAATACTACAATATAGGCCCGTCGTACTAAGCTCTAAAAAAGCTTGTTTTACTGTTATTCGACCAATCCTTGTCACTGCCAACCCATTACTCTCTTTTTTGTGGGCACATATCGCTCTTTTTTTGTGTGTGAAATGGCCACACATTACTCTGCTTTAGGAAATTAGAAATCAGCACAAACAATGACTTCCTGATTTGCAAATGTGCTTCGGTCTGTCAAAAAGTTATAATTTGCCAATATAAGAAGCCAAATCAAAGTAGTAGTAACGAAGCATCCAAGCTCCAACAAAATCCGTGTGACCTATCACCTGACATCAACAAGCGAAGTAAGGAACGAACAGGGCAGATTCCTGCAAATGGAGCGAAGATCCCATACCGCGGAAGATCCAGCTTTCTTCTACCTCCCCACTCCATCACAAGCAGCAACGCCGGGGAGCGCCACAAGTGTCACGGCGCAAACGCGCCGCGCCACGACCACCGGCCGAGGCAAAGCGGAACACACGTGCATGGGGAAGCTTTGCTTTTCTGCGTAGGTACTCACCCGCCATGACTTGACTCCGGCCCAGCTTGCTTCCCGGCCGCGTGATCGTCAGTACCTCCACTCCAGTCAGTTGGTGCATGCATGGATGGACCGATCTGTTTTGCTTTCTGGATTTAGTATGTCGCCGGCCAGGTCGAGTGGTCGACGCGCGAGCTGATTGATTGGTCCTTCTTTTCCTATGTAGTTTGGCCCTTGATTTCTTTTGTACTCCAAAGTATGAGGAAGGGCCCCTTTTAGTTGCAATTTTGCTGTCATGCTGTTTCTTCATCACTTGTGATGAGTTGTGAGTATCATGCCCCATACTTCGCAAAAAGAAAAAAAAATAGTGGACGAAATGATAGGAGAAAATTATGTGCCTTCCAAAAGTTGCATCGGAAGGTTACTGACCAAATTCTACACATCTGATCCAGTGGATAGATGCATCGATGTCAACGGCCAACTGTGAGTTATAATGTTTTAGTTCAAGGTCAGATATGGTTTCATTAGCCACTCCCTCCGTCCGGAAATACTTGTCATCAAAATGAATAAAAAAAGGATATATTTAGATGTATTTTAGTTTTAGATACATCCTTTTTTGTCGATTTTGATGACAAGTATTTTCGGACGGAGGGAGTATTATTTACATCCCACTTGATTTCTTGTGGATAATTTTTGATCGTACTGCCTTGTTACTTAAAGTGTTGACTTGTTCCCACGCGGCGTTAGAATTATGATTTCTCTTTCGCCAAAAAAACACATTGTGATTTGCCAACTATAATAACGATTAGTCTCCCACATTTGTGTTTTTCTTTGTATTGTACATACCATAATTGCTAGATCAGAGAACAAACTTATATTTCAAACGTTTGCTATCATGCATGCGCTTGAAAGTTTTGAGCGCGACAGTCAAATTGAGCACGAGCTGGAGATGGTGTAGCCTATCGCCGTTCCGATGGAGGCAATGTGAAGGCTTAAAGGGTGCGGGGTTTCCTGTGCCGGAATTGGCGGGTCGGTATAGAGGGAAGATTGGGAGAGGCGACAACACAACGGCTCGAGCAAGGCGGATGGTGGTTCGCCTAGTGGCACCGAGGGGGGAGGGGTGATAGGAGGAGGAAGAGGATGCCACAACCGATGGATAGCCAATTCTACAAAAAGCCAAAAAAAATGTGCTTAACAGTTAGGTCCTATATCTCGAGCAGATTTATATCGCACTTATTTGCAACACTATATGTGTGTTTATTCTCTCTTCCTTTTATTATCTCTTCCGCCTTCGTCCCATCTGGTGGCTGTCCAGCTCCCTCCCTAAGTTGTGATGGTCCAAAGCGAATTCCGTAATATGCGCACCCCTAATTGTTGGGGTGGGTCGTTGATGAGGTCCTAGCGTAGGAGGTGGTGATAAAGGAAAGTCTGATGGTGTGAACCGCCATAGATGTGGAAGGTGGGAGTTGAGTGTGTTAGTGAGGAAAAGGGTAACAATACGACGAGGAAAAAACGTGAGGAAGGAGAGAGCCTTTAGGATCTAGTAAAAGAAAGGGAAAGACCAAACATAAATTTTTTTGTAACTCGTTATTAATGTAAAAATAGTAAAATGAGTTTACGAAAATCAGATAAAAACTTATTTTTTGTGTACATACGGCTAATGTTCGTTCTTCAAATAATATACTGGTATCATATACATGATAGTAGTATCATATGCAATATTAATGTATGATGCTCTCCACTATGATCAGCCTTTGAAGTTTTTTCTCGTTTTACTTTCATATGTCGTTTTGACCAGCCTCCATTTCACAAACAAGAAAAAGGCCAATAAGACCCTGTAGTACAACAAACCCCAACAAAGACAAAATTTACATTCGGTTCTCTAGGGAGCCCATCACGCACGCACACCGCCACGAGCTTAGGGCGCTCCACCGCATCCAGACGCGGCCATGTGCAAGTAAGAATGATGGGATGCCTTTCAAGAAAAACCCATTAGATGGACATCAAACAACAAATTTTCAGTCACTTATCCACTAGCTTGGAGTGCAGCGTATAGCTGTTGCATGCCTTTTGATTAGGGAAGCGTTATATTTACATCTAGTATCTTGTAAGAGAGGAAATAAGACCACCTGCAAGCTGGTCCCAGTCTCAAATGCAGTAGGGTGAAACAAAGTTAAATCATTGTGCGCCGCGCATAGTTGAAAAATACTCCTTGCTTGCCATCCTTCAATGGAAAATCGTTAGAGATCACACATGGCCTACCTACATTTTGCTTGGGCAGGGCAAAAGGTAACTGGAGCCCCACAAACTGCTCGAGGGTGCGTTGCATGTGGACAAGGCACGAACAAAAATCAAGGGGTCGACATGCAGTTTCATCAAAAATCAATTAAGAAAACGAGTTGGTTGGGCGTTGGCTGATTCAGCAGTGACACAAACGGCCGCACGAAATAGGTCGCGCGTGGGCGGGACCTAATGCACCACCAGCCATCAGGATCTTGTCGGCTAGGCGAAGACCTGCCCCTTTTTTCCCGCTCCGGCCGATCCGATTTGTTATAGGCTGTCAAGCGGCGCAACCTGCCAGGTTCAGACTAGCCACAATGGGAGTAACTTCGGTAGTAACATCGAATCCAACTCAGCAAATTTACTTATGTGGCAATGAGTTAATGAGGAGAGATGTAGTACTAGTAACTTAGCTAGTTACTGTAACATCACATGTCCCAATGCAATATGAGTCTATAACCTAATAAATGAAGCTTTGCATGTTACCACACTTATGTTACTACCCATTATTGAGATAGTAATATAGTCTAGGGACATGTGTATGTTACTCTCCATTGTGGCTAGTCTCAAGCTCTTGATTGGGATGCCCATATAGCGTAGTAACAAAAAGCTTATGGGTCGACGGATCCCAAGCTTTTTTATGTTGATGCAAAGCCGTTCATGCATGCATGGCATTGCATCCTCATCTGCCACATGGTGGATGCCCCATCTTGATTTCATGTGATGTATTACGGACATGTCGTCTGCACCGTTGCTTTCTGCTGAGATCTGACGGGCGATCCGGCAACTTTATGTAGCCCCTCTCGATTCAAAAGTTTGGGAACAGATTCATGCCATTAGGGGCAAGACATTTGGGCTGGCAAGTAGGCAGGACCGACGGCACTGGATTGTGAGCTATTGCTCCCAACAGATTGCCTGCTTGCATTGCACTTTCATCCCCTGAGTAAGGAAATAACAGTAAAAGAGCTCGCATATGGGGTGGGTTTATCGGGTCATAGTGGGATTCAAGTGGGTCATATACAAAGCTTAATACGTGACGCACTTGCAAGTTGGCAGAACAGATCTGGAAGCATGTGGTGTGGGCGGCAAAATTGGTCAACAGAACATACAACCAGTGAAACTTCTCTCCTTGCGTGGCCTGAATTTCAACAACACATCTTACTCCATAGCATGCATTCGGTTGGGATGCTGTATACACAGACTAATTTGCACCATGAACACTAATAATATAACACTAGCACTGTGAGCTACTCGTTGTTGGAGCACTATAGAACACATGTTTGTATTCGTCGTCGGACGTCGGTCGGTGTCGTCCTTATCTGTTAAACGAAAACTTGCGCACATTCCCCGGGTTTCCTCATTTCCCCGCCTTTTCCTTCACTAGTCGTCCTGCACCTTTTCGTTTCACGCAAGTAAAGCAAGCATACTTTAATTTTCGGTCAATGCAATGCAAGGCCAATTCAAGCTTATCCATTTTGATTAATCGTGCTTTTTAAAAACAGAGCCACAACAACCAGGAATTCGGGTCGATCTCTATCCCCGCCCCCACGCAACACCGTAATGGTTCTGAAGGGAAAAACAGTCGTAATGGAGCATAAACAATGGAGATTACACGATCATAGCCGATGACAGGGAAGCCTTAACGCCCCCGCACCCACATGCGAATATTCAATATGCACATGCATATCTGTGAGCTGCTTTCTTTGGCTTTGAGGGTCACCGTCTCACGATAGGAAATGACAGCTGGGTCGCATGGGGTAGAGCCATCTGGCTGGGCTGGCTCGCCACCAAACCCACGCGACCCGCCACGACCGGCCTGCGCCGAGATGGTTCGCTGACGAGGCGCGTCGTCGGACGCGACGCTGACTCGGACCACCGTGGGCGCCATGAAAGAAAAGCAGCTCAGAGCCTCAGAGGAGAAACTAAAGAAAGCTACTCCAATGGCAGCGCATGCATGCACGGGGAGGAGACTGAGACTGGCCGAACGTGCAGTGACGGTGCCTTCCATTCCATGCACGCGCGAACCTTCTTAACTTCTTCTCTTCCTGGGGTCAGACCCCGCCGCCCATATTTTATCCACTCCTGCTGCCACGGCGTCACCGTCGCCGAATCATCTCGTAGGAAGGTGCGGTAACGAGCGGTGTACATACTCGTGGCGCCATGGCATTGCATGTGCTCCAAGCTTTCTCCACTTTGAAGTTTGAACACACTGCACTACGAACTTAAAACTAATCTGAAGAAAAAAAGTGGAAATTCGGTTGCGTTGCATACCTTGCACAAACAGACAGGGATCGATCAACGACTCACCGGCCGGGCGGCCGGTGACAAAGTTAGGGCAACTCCAACGCAGAACATTAAAATGTATCTCACCAAATATTCACACACACTTCCGAACGTATCCGTGGACAGAGATAGGGGTGGATGTCATCCTTTCACAGGCAACAAATGCCCATCTCTGATCCGGCCTCTTCCGTTTGACATGCATATCTTGAGCAATAACAATTTAAGCACACTTTTAATAGTTGCAAACATATGCAATTGATCCCAAAAGTTGTCGGTCCAGTTGTCCATGCCAAAGGCCTCCTTCAACCCCCAGTTCAGTTGTCTGTGGCAAAGAACTCACTATTTAACTGGCCCGGTCTTCATCGTTCATGTGAAACGCTTAAATATGCTTGTACGGTAGGCTTGGATAATATTCACCGCATCGGGATCCAAGTCCGACGTCTTCATGAATAACGCTTTGGAGTCCTCCGAAGCGGCCTTGACCTCAAGCTTCTTCTCTTGGAGCTTGAGCTTCGTATATTTGCATCTCTATGAAGATGTCAAACCTCTCCGGCTCTCCTCCTTCTTCCCCTCCTTCATCTCATCGCTTGTGATACTTGCCTCCTTCTTCTTCGTCATGATGTGCAAGAACTTCTCCGTCATGTTGGCTGCCGTCCCTTCTCGAGTCTCCTTCTCCTCCTCTCACTTGCTCCCCCAGTTCCTAATCATCTTCTTTGTCGGAGCAAGCCCTCCTTGTGCTGGAACGGTTGGATCACAACCTTCCTAGTCGTTGATCATGGCGATCTTGATAGAATTTCAATCAAGGAGTTTCACTTGCTTTGTCCATTCAACTTTAACCAACAATGCACATAGTTGAAGTGCTTCTTCTCCATCTTGTAATATAATACACACGCACGTAAGGGCTAGCAAAGAAAGATAATGGATGGTCAACAAGTTGCAACATTGAGCAAATCAATAAAATGGCCAACAAATAGAGCCGCATGCCACAAGACTTACGAGATCTTGGATTGTTGCACCACTTAGCCATCAGGTTTTCACTTGTTTGAAAAAGGCGCAAAACTTGTTGAGGACCTCTTGAATATTGTATCATCGATGGTTGAGCGACTTTGAATTCCGATGATGGATCACTTCCTTGCGGTAGGGATCGTTCTGCTTTTGCTCGTGAAACCAAATATGCAAGCTTTGCCAAAATGCCGCACCCTAAAATGTACCGATGGCCAACCATGCCTCACACAACAATTCATCCTTATTTTGAGAGAAACTTAGCCCCCTCCGCTTCACCTTTGGGTCGGCACACGATGATCACTGCTCGTTTGGATCCATGTCTGGCTTCTGGGTGCCCCGCCGGATGTGAGAGTTCGTTGGCTAAGAGTCCTTCACTTGTCCATCTTCATAGTCGTCTGCGTCGTGGATAGTTTCCATCATCGCATCATCGTCTACCCCATCCCACTTGGAGGATGCATTGCGGTAAATAGTGATTGGGTACCGACTGACGAGCAATCCACATCCGGCATCTGCAGCTGGACAAGCCCCGCCAAATGCGACTCCATGAAGACATAACTGGTGTTGAGGTCAACAGTGAAAGGGACTGGTGGCTGGAGGTGAAGGAGGACGCAGACTGCTGCGGCGATTGCTGCGTACCAAAGTGTTGGGAGGCGTAGTAGTAGGATGGCTTCAACTGAGACGATCACACTGTCGATTGTGCAGGCCACACGAGGGTGGCGACAAGCTATGTCGGATGAGATCCTTTCTAACCGGCCGCCTACACACTGCCAGACTTCTTCCTCGCCTTGTGGCGACAGGCATTGCCTTCCACGTCTGCAGCCTTGCGGGCGGCCTCCACGCTCGGGTCCTTTGGCTCCGGCGGGGCGATGATCAACGGTCCTCCGACGGTCCCTCTATCACGCCGGTGGACCGCCTAACGGTAGGAGGGAGGCGATGATTGAGACAGAGACATGGAAAATGGATTGCTTTCGCATGAGAACATTGATGGGAATGTCCAAATTAGTGAGCTCAGGTGGAGTTTGTGGGTGTACTGGGCGTGTCGAAGTCCGACGTGGCGGTCGTCTGGACGCCCGCAAACCTCCCCTACGTTTGATTCCAATTTGTGAGATTTCGAACGTCCGGATTGGTCCGGACAAATTTAATGAGGGTTGGATGGCAAAAAAATGCCTGAACTGTTTGATCCAAACATTTAGGGGTATTTTGATGATCCATGTTGGAGTTGCACTTAAGGATGGCAGATTTTTCTTGTGCTCCCAATTGCATGGGTGCATGTGACAGCCGGTTGGTTGAAGGCATCATCGATCATGGTCCATGCATGGATGACTAGATGTCACTCGTGACACGCACAAAAGTTTTGCAGTGGACCCTTGCACATGCAGCACAACACTAGGCAGGCACTAGGGGTCCAGCTCCACCTAGGAAGCACTTGTTTTATCCAGAATCCTGGTGGGCGCGGGTGACTGTTCTATTCAAAAGCTAATTGGATAAACACCCGGCTTTTAGTTAAGTTTTTACAGGTTCCGTCCAGAGCTTATAAAAGGCGCCCCCTCCTTCCCATTCAGAGCACGGAGCTCCAGCACCAACCCACAAACCCACAGACACACCAACAACCTCAAGACAGAGGCCGGAAACTGAGGCGCAAAGGAAGGAAGCAGAGCAAAGTCTTCTCTCCGCCTCCGCGTCTTACGAGAGAAACAAGCCTTCGGTTCTTCATTCCAACAGGAAATGGAGAAGGCAGGACACGAGCATGTGATCGGCATCCCAGTGAGCAGCACTGCCATCGGCATCGAGGAGCCCGAGTTCACCAGCGATGGAGCTACCAATGTCCACGGTGATGCAAAATACTCGACGAGCACGCGTACCGGCGGCAAATCGGGCAGGGCAGCGGACAAATTCGCTCGAGGAATCAGAGAACATGGTAAGTCCTCCTTCTCCAGTCCGTCTGGATGAATCTTGTAGCCTTTCCTGTTCATATGTAGGTTCATCAGTTGTGAATTAGACACTGAACATAGATATGTCCTTGTGCAGTGAGTCTCGGCCCAAAACTGTACGAGACCGTGAGGGGCAAGCTGTCGCTGGGCGCGAGAATCCTCCAGGCCGGCGGCGTGGAGAAAGTCTTCCGGCGGTGGTTCTCCGTGGAGAAGGGCGAGAAGCTCCTCAACGCCTCGCAGTGCTACCTGTCCACCACCGCCGGCCCGATCGCCGGGATGCTCTTCGTATCGTCGGAGAGGGTGGCCTTCCGCAGCGACCGGTCGCTGGCGCTGACCTCGCCCAAGGGCGACACGGTGCGGGTGCCGTACAAGGTGGCCGTCCCGCTGAGCAGGGTGAAGGCGGCCAAGCCGAGCGAGAACCAGCACCGGCCGGAGCAGAAGTACGTCCAGCTGGTGACCGACGACGGCTTCGAGTTCTGGTTCATGGGCTTCGTCAGCTACCAGGCGTCCCTGCAGCACCTCGAGCAGGCCATCGCGGAGTCGCACCTCTGACCCCATTGATTGATCAAAGAAGCACGTACGCGCTGTGTGTGTTGTGTTGTGTGTGTGCTGGTCCGGTTAATATGTTGTGCATAGGTAAGTTAGGGTTTCATGGTGGATTGCTTGTCGTTTTTGGCATTGGAGCAAGTCCGGTATACTTAAATGGTAGGAGAAATTTAATTTAGGGCGTGAAAAATTCTTCATGTTGAAGAAGTACTGTATGTGTATGGTACAGTCGCCACGGCAAAACTGCCATCATAAACGTGTGGTATGCACTAGTTCAGTGAGAAAAATCGTGAATTGTTTGTTCCACTTCTTTACAACTTGCAAGTGCGTCCAGCCCGTCTCTTTTTTTCAGCATTTCTTTGAGGAAATGTTCTCAAAACCCTGTAAAGCTAAAGCTCAGGCCGAGACAGGCTGTGTATGCTTACATAAAGATGTGAATTTATATTATCAAGAGAAATCAAACCTAACTTGAGCTGTCAAGTGGCCATAATTCATAGAAACACCTGTAATGTATGCAACTGCCCTAACCTACGTTATTTGTTGAACTGAAAAGTACAGAAGAAAAGAAACAGCACTGAGAGAACAAAATTTGTGGAACAATACCAAAGAACACCGGATGTCTATCGGTGACGCATGGACCTGGAACCACAAGTGGTGACAGCTAGCTGCATATTCAGGGGTATGTCCCAAATATATTTCTAAGCATCACACTTTTTTGTGAATGCCATTAAGTTAATCCCAACGAAATTAATACTGCAATATATGGCCTCGCCAGCTGATTCCCATCGAATATTCTGATAACACATGCATGTGGCTATTTTATACTATTCTCTTCAACCATATTTAAGAACATAATGAGTAATTAATAAGAGAAGGATTCATATGGAATGGGCACTGTATGTCCACTGCAACTGTTTTCTTTTAACAAAGGCAAATGCTTTGCCATGTTTATTTAATATAAGTAGGGTCTTATAACATGTACAAGAGAGAGAGAGAGAGAAAAAGGGTCAAACCGAAAGCATACTCTTCCAATATCAACTCTCCTAATTGCTTTGCTTCGGCCATCATACAAGCTTTTGGTAACAAGAACCAAACACTTTTGAAGGCTTGTGTTCTGCTCGTTCCAAATTATTTATGATACAACAACATAAGGTTGTGACGGGCCATGCTGTCGAGGCAACCTTCAACTAGTGATGCAAGGAGACCACATACAACAAGTTTAGACATATGTCATATTGTTAGCCAAGATTTTGCACCCCCGGCGACTCCGAGCTTGACAAGATAAGCGGCGTCGCAGCGTAAGGATCCTTTCGGCATTGACATGCCTTACAGTTTCTTGCCTTCTGCTTTGGTCAAAACTTAATTTAGGCAGGCCCATCTAGCCTCATGGGTTGATAACTTTTCACACGATGAGGATTCCCCACGGTCGGTATTTTACATTCCAAAAATGCTAGACCTACGTAATCTAACTACGTAAACTTATGTTCCTTCCATCCTAAACTAATTAGGTCCCCCTGATTTTCAGTGGGTAGGAGTGGGCATGTTTTCTCTCCCAACCAAATCTGACCACCTCAACTTTTTTGTAGGTTATGTAGAAAAAATTATGTAGATGCAGCAAAGCTCTTTACATGCCCATGGAGGACCTTATATAGCCTAGGGGTCCTTCACAAATGACCAAGGCTACCCTTGAGGAGACGAGGTAGGAGGGTAGAACTATAGATAATTTCCCGTCCTTTGATTCATGTGCCTCTAGTCTAGTTAGGAGGTGGGTTGTAGCCCACTAAGTAGAGAATCCCTATACTATTTGAAGGCCTTCTTGATTGGGCTCGGGCTCTTTGCTACTTTGTAATGTGGTCTTCTTTCTTTAACTTGTTGACCATAAATGTTTGCTTGGACTTCCATTGACCAAGGTGGCTTGCTAGGACCCACGACAGCTTGCTTGGACTATTTGTTCACCTCATTGACTTGCGTGGAATATCCTTCAATTTTGTTGACTACCGATGTGGCATGCCATGTAGGATAGGGGGTGGGACCTTGAGTAGGGTTGAACCCATTACTACAACAGGACCAAAAGGCCATTCTTGCACCTGAACTTAACATTGTTCTCTACCCCACCCGGAGAGTGAAGATAGAAAACCGTCTAGATATCAGATTTATTTTGTGATAAAGGGCGTCTCTATTAACTCATCATATAACATCAAGAGATAAAATAATAATGAGCAACATTCGTCCTCTGTATAACTTGGATGACAAGCCCAATGACATCGATACGCCCATACAAGACTAATATGTAGCCCAACTCTCTAGCTCCAAAACCCACATATTTTGCAACAGGTTTAGGTTGCTTCAACGCAGTACAGTGTTCAGTCCCGTGGGAATACCTCTTGCAAACCACACAATAGACATTACCTTTCAAGTCTTTATTCCCATGTCCAATCCCTTTGCACTTGCCACATATTTGATCACTCATTCTGCCATATTTGCTCTCTCCTTTGTGGGCAAACTCTCTGGTGGACACCTCTTTGTCATTTAAGGGCACAAAAAATACATTCATTTTAGGAACATTAGACATGAGATACTATTTGTGCCATATGTTCACTTGGCATAAAACCCATCAGCCTCATTCCCAAGCCAACATGCACCAACTGAGGGAAATTATGAATTGGTAAGGAAGAAAATTGTACTCGCGACTGCTGCAAACTCCTCATCTAAGCTACTCCACCAATTTTTTGATTAGAAGGGCTTGGATTTTCCCACTTGTACCCCTTGTTGTGCTCCAGACACATTGGTTAGGCATAAAGGGGTTGCTACCAAACGTCCAAACCAACCTTGCAATCTTCCATTACTTTGACCCCGATAGCCTGTCTGAGTAGGGGAAACCTACACCTCTATTCAACCGAAAGACATGTGCACCACTACTACCAATATTGTTCCCATAGAAACCATCTCTAAATCCTCCTTCTCCATCTTTCCCATTATATTGATCCTAGTTTCTGCTATATTGTCTGCCATAATTCTTCCTGCCCTGCCAAGAACGTGTTCTGACTGGAATTACTACATCACCTTGTCATCCCTTGTTAGGCCTAGATTGCCATTTTCCTTGTCTTCCTGCCATCAGATCACCTCTAGTCTCTTCCCGCTCTTCCTCACAAAAACTAAAAGACCTACCCGCCACAGCCTCCTCTCTCGGGGTGGAGAGGGGACAGAAATCAAGATGAACTAGGGCGGGAATGGGGGTGGGTATATCAAGATACTCCCTCCGTAACTTAATATAAGACGTATTTTGACACTGTCATGGTGTCAGAGGGAGTAGCAGATAAAGCTCTTTGTGTTTAAAGTTTCTCTCAAGAGCAACTCAACCCAGAAATTAAGAGTGACTTGCTCTCCTCCTACCATGGCTCAAAACATACCAAGTTTATTAAGATTCATGCACTCACGTGTTAGTTTAGAAATCTATGTAGCACATCAAAAGGTCGTTGGTATGAATTCTGGGTTAGCATTTGATCGACCTAATAAAACACACTGAAAAATATTCATACGTTTACATCTGCATCGTAGGTGCAGGAGTATTATTGGGGGTAGGCGCAGCACATCACCTTTTTTCCTTTCGATAAAACGCAGGACATCACTGTTACCACTATTTCGCTGTGCCATTTTCCATCTTTTCCGAAGGACGGAACTGGTCGGCCTGAAACCGATCTCGTCTCGTGATCTCCCTTTCCCTCGCCGCGACATCTCCGCTTCGGCTTCGACACGTAGTCCGCGGCGCAGATACGCTGAGACGGCGGCGAGCCCCACCCGAAAGCCAAGATCTGCCTCCGACGAGTAGAGTAGGTAGCTGCGGGCTCTCCATGTGACAAGACAACGCGGCCGGCCGACGTCGCGCGCGCGCGCGCATTCATTCGCGCCCAACAAACCATGAACCAAGCCTCGCAGATTCGGGGACGGTGCAGCGGCCGACCTCGCAACGCCCGTGTGGTTGCCGGTTCAAATCCGGGGGACAGAGACGGTATGGCGCCCATGCCGGCCGCGCTTGCCGGTGCACCGCTACCGGGTGGACACGCACGCACTGCGCCCCGGGCCGACGGTTACATGCGATGTTAGGTGAGGCTGCAGGCATGCTGACTCGGTGCTGCGTGGGGTCTGACTCCGAACAGGACGTGTAGATTTGTGGGTAGGGTAGCACGAGCGGAAACTTCGATGGGTGGGCAAGCTCGGCTTGGAAGAGTACCAACTGCCAAACTGTTGTTAGCGGTGTTCTGGTCGATTTTCAGTGAAATGGCTGTGAGTGAGTCATGTTCGCCCTGGTTCCACGTCGATGAATCGATGGATCATGGTTAGAGGTCCATTGCGGCAGCGATCTCGGGAACAAACTCTTGCCGCCCTTGCGTTGGACCGTCAACATTACAAACCTAGATGATGTGTACACATATATGGTCCACGTGCATGCACATATATGGTCTACATGCATGCATGTTACTGATATTATGATACAGTAGTATACTTTTTTTTTTGCGGGAAGATACAGTAGTATACTGTCTGAGTGCAGTGCACGAGACGAAAGTCATCTACACAGGCATGGCATCGATCCCTACAAGAAAACTTATGCATCCTACTGGTCCTTGCACTGCGCATCGATGGGGTCCGTTGTTGCCCCCGACACGGCGCCACCCGCCTTTACCCGTAATCCGGTGGGAGCGAGAATGTGCAGGCACATGGGGCGCTTCCTGGAAAGCGGCAGAGAACCCACCGCACGTAGCCATCTCGCCATGCCATGCCCCGATCCCATAGAGAAATCTCGAATCGCGCTTTCGAGCAAATGAATATACTGCACCTGGCCCTCCCATGGAAATGGAAAGGGGGCAAGGGCCAAGGGCCGCTAAAGCTCCGTCTCTAGCTAGGTTGGCCAGGCCGAATTAGCCAAGGAATGACGCGGCCAGCTCCACACACGAACGTGGACGACCGCGCGCGCCTTTCTGATCCGCCGGTGACTCGGCCGGCCCGGCTGCTGACTCCGCATGTCCGCTGCCTTTGCCAAAAGGATCCACCACCGCGCGCGGCCGCCTATAAAAGCCCGGCCACCGCAGCGGCACTCCGGTACCAATCCCCGATACCTTACTCGCTAAGTTAAGCCACCACCACCAGCGCAGCGCAACGCACGCCGGACCTAGTTGATCGCTCGTTCTTCGTCGAGCTTCCTGCAGCAGCCAGCCAAGATGAAGTCGAGCAGCGGCGGCCATGTCGTGGGAGTCCCGGTGACCTCCAAGGCGTATGGGATTGAGGAGAAGGCGCCGTCGGCCAGGGACGGCCAGTCGTTCAGGAAGGCCGACGGCGACCACCTTGCTGTCTCCTTGACGAATCCTAGCCCCTACACTTCTTTCGGCTACAAGCACAGTAGGTCCCGATCATTCATGCATGCATGGCCATATTTTGCCATCGAACTTCTGACGCATGCATGCAAGAGCAAAGATGTTGAGGCTTATGCTAATTAAATTATGTGTTGATTCTGCAGGCAGCAAAGGTCAGGTTGTCCACTGGGTGAGCAAGCTGAGCAGAAGGGCGCAAGGCTTCCGTGAGCATGGTGAGTAGCACGCACTCGATCGTGCATGCATGTTTCTTCTGTAATTCAATGGCTGTTAAATGTTGGTGCGTGAAAGGTGCTTGTGTTCTGACCAACATTGTTCACCGTATGCAGTGACCCTGGGTCCCAAGATATCGGAGACCGTGAAGGGGAAGCTGAGCCTGGGGGCCAAGATCCTGCAGGCCGGCGGGATCGAGCGCGTGTTCCGGAAGGCGTTCACGGCCGAGAAGGGCGAGCGGCTGGTGAAGGCGCTGCAGTGCTACCTCTACACCACCGGCGGCCCCATCGCCGGGATGCTCTTCGTCTCCACCAAGAGGATCGCCTTCCGCAGCGACCGGCCCGTCACCGTCACCTCCCCCAGGGGCGACGTGGCGCGCGTCTCCTACAAGGTGGTCGTCCCGCTCAAGCGGATCGACAAGGTGCGGCCGAGCGAGAACGTCGACCGGCCGGAGGAGAAGTACATCCACGTCGCCACCGTCGACGGCTTCGAGTTCTGGTTCATGGGCTTCGTCAGCTACCAGAGGTCCTGCAAGTACATGCAGCAGGTCATCGGCGGTGCCGAGCTGCAATGACTAGCCGGGCGGAGGAAGACGCGAGGCCCGCCGTTTGTTCCGTCGGCACGATGAGAAGTGGAGTTGCGGGCTGCCGCTGCTGCTGCGCCATCTTTTGCTGTGGAGCAGCAGGAGCAGCCCTGGCTGGAATTGCTCGATCTTATTTCGGATCGGAGCAACTTGGATCCTTCCGCGTACGATTTGGATTGGCTTATGTTTTTCCAAGCGATTGCTTAATTTGTACTAGGATGGACAAAGAAATTAACCGTGCTGCATGTGAATGAATGGGAAGGCAGTTGTTCAAAATTATTGTCCTTATGCATGATCTTAACTCTTAAGCTTCCATATATCGAATTTGCGAAAATATGAGACGAATACAATTGAACCAACTAGTATCAGGCCGCTTCTAGGGGGTGCAAACGAGTCGACTTTAAGCAACCTAGACATACCTAGGCTCAGCACATGTTAACAAGGAGCTAGCTCAACAGAACTCTAGCTGCCCTAACAAAATGAACTCTAGATAGAATTACAATTGCAAAGTTGGCTGATAGTTGGTTAGTAATGATCTTGAGTCGATCTCAGGCCATTTTTAGAAGAAGAAAAATACTAGAAATTATTCTGATTTTCATCCTCTTTCTCCAGATAAAGTACCTATGGTACTCGAGCTATGTGGTCAAAATAGAAAGAGCTGGCCTTACTCAAACTCGGCTAACTATTGAACCGAGCTATAAAGAAGCTCATACTCAACCAATTTTCTTTTGAGTCTGTCTTGAGTCAAGCTCTTTTTCTTTTTCTTTTTCTTTTTGCTCTTGAGCGGTTCACGAGCCTTGGGCTTTTCTTGCAACCCGTTTTGTCCTGACAGACGATTGTGCTCGAAAGTTCTTCTCTCACATGTTCAACTTCTTGTTCATGGGCTTCTCGAGCTATCAGGATTACTTGCGCCATTTTTTAGACCTATTTTCTTTTACTCAATA
>LT934114.1:547521136-547533566 GCA_900231445.1 Triticum turgidum subsp. durum
GGTTTGCATTTCCCTTTTTTGCCCTTTATTTCCCCGTTTATCGCTTTTTCGTGTTATTCTGTGATTCTAATTTCCTTTTATTTTCTTGTATTACTTTTTTATTTTATGTTTTTATAAATTATTTAAAATATGATGAACAATTATCAAACACATAATAAATACTTTTTAAATACGTGATCAACATTTTTATAATACACATGATAGAGTTTGTAATACATGGTGAATATTTTTCAATTTTTTAAAAAAATCTTATAAATATTTAAACTTGCTTTAACAATATTTAATACGAACATCATAGTATGTTTTACTATTCTTACTATGACAGCACTTTTTTGAACCGGGTAATCTATATGCATTTTTACGAAAAGGAATGGTTGTTTGCCCGACAATTTGCGGACTCACTCAGCCATCCATGTAACCCATCGACCACTGCAGTTGTGATACAAGAAAATCAAGCCCACCTGCCACCGATCAACTAGAAAAGATGGCGCATTGAAGGACAGGCGTGGCTATACCTCGGTTGCTGCGAAAGGTAACGCCTCATCGCCTCAAGGAATGCCCCCCTAATGGGCTGGTGCAGTGACACTTTGTTCATGGGTTAGTTTACCTTTTTTTTTCATTTTTCCTTTTACAGTTTTATTTTATATATTATAAATACATATATCCCATAAAATACTTTACTTCAATTTTTTTAAACATTCACTGCACAGATAAAAAATGTCAGATTCTCAACATACAAAATAAAAAATGCCATGCAGTGAAAAAACAGTGTTCACCCATGCAAACAATGTTCATGCAACCGATATGAATGTTGATGCAGCCAGAAAGTATGCATGACATTAAAAAAATGTTCATGTATATCAACAATATGTTAATTACGTTTAAATTTTCTAACACAATATAGAAAAGCCCGCGTAATTTTAAAAAAAAGTGTATCTTCAAAAAATAATGTGATATGAAAAAATCATGAAATTTGTGAAAATTGTCCCTTAAATGTAAAAGCATTTGTACAGTTAAAAATGTTTTGTTCAATTAAAAAAGTGAACTTGTATTAAATTTTTTTTATGTTTATTAAAAAAGTATTTAAAAAGTGTACATCATGTCTTTGAAAAATGTTCAGCGTTGTTCAGAAAAAATGTTACGGTGTACACGAAAAATGTACAACATGTATTGAAAAAGGTTTTCATTCATTTTTAAAAAAAGAAGAAAATGAAAAAGAGAAATAAATTGAAGCGAAAAACTTAAGAAACACAAAAACTGAAGAAAGAAACATAGAAAACCGAAGAAACCTAAATTAAAAAATCGGGGGAAAGGAGTAAATACAAAAAATGAATGAAATTGAGAAGCATCCATAAATCTCGCAGCGGGTGAGAAACAGCCCGGGCGGCCACCTTTGCTGCTTGCCGATCGAGGGTGGCGCCGCGCCCCGCCCGGCTGTTTCCCCCTCAAAGCAGGCAAGACATACCATGCCGCCGAAGCGGTTGGTGCATGATGCAAACGAGCCCCGTACGTGGCGTTTGCAAAACCTGGTCGATCGGTGCCGATCCGCGTGTCCCGATCGACCATAGCTTATGTGTTGAGCTTGACGTAGCTGGAGCTCGGAGGAGCCAAATTAGGTTGGCTGGGGAGCAAGCTGGCTAGCCGGACGGATTCGCAACGGCTTGCGTATGCATTTGTGTGAGCGGTGACGAGTACCGAGCTCAAAACAGAAAAAGAAAAAAAGAAAAAACAAGGAACGAGTGTATCACGCACGCCTAGTCGCGTATGCATTTGAATTTGAATTTGATAGATCTTCTGCGTGTTGTTTAATTTGCTTACTACAAAGAGTGTATCCACTGACAGCTCGCCCGTTGGCCACTGGCTGCATGCATGCATGCCGGACTGTTTCCCCGTGCATTCGTGTCGCCCAATTTCCTAGAGCATGGAAACTCCCACAGTAGTACCACAATTCAAACGCTTGATTCGCATAAGGCCATTTTTTTGTGTATATGGGAAGATGTAGAACACTGATAATGACAACTTGACACGGTGACAGTCTCACAAAGGTGATGCCAGCTACTTTTGGCAAACTTGCTTAATAAAAAATACATACTCCCTACGTCCCAAAATAAATGTCTCAACTTTGTACTAACTTTAATATAAAGTTGTATTAAGCTCGAGACATTTATTATGGGACGGAGGGAGTATTAATTAGCACCTTCCATCAAATGAAATATACTTTTCAGTACTACCTTCCGCCAAAATGCTAACTGTCCGCTGCAATTTCGCTAAATACTAGCCATCATGGGCGGGCATAGAGTAGGGACGGTATCTGGTGGCTTTTTGTTGGTCATGCAGATGTCCGGACTTTCGTAAAGCTTTCCCACATTTGCCTTTGATTTGCCGGAAAGAGTATGTCCAAACTGCTCGACCGACTAATGCAGGACCACGTTTGATAACAAACTGAGTCCAGACACCGCGGTCCGGACGTTTGCGGGATATTTGACGATCCGGCTTGGAGATGCCCTAAGATATAGCAGTCCTATGTATAGATCGGCACCGCATGCGATTCTCGTACGCACTTACTGGCGGCCACTGAGGGATGGAAAGGAACAAACTTCACATCACGTACAAATCCACAAGAAGAAAATAATGCCAGGAACTCTACTTCCAGATCACTTCACTATAAATACAGGCACGAAGCATTCGTGCTGCCTCACACGAGCCACCGAAGCACACCCTAGCTTGGCCTCACTTATCCTCGAGCACACGCCAGCAGAGGTTTCAGCCATGAGTAGCCGCCGTGTTGGCCTCCTTCTCCTCTCCCTTCTGGCCACCACCCTCACGTGCAGCGCGGATCCGCCGCCGGTGCACGACACGGACGGCAACGAGCTGCGCGCCGACGCGAACTACTACGTCCTCCCGGCCAACCGCGCCCACGGCGGGGGGCTCACGATGGCGCCGGGCCACGGGCGCCGCTGCCCGCTGTTCGTCTCGCAGGAGGCCGACGGGCAGCGCGACGGCTTACCCGTGCGCATCGCCCCGCACGGCGGCGCGCCGTCCGACAAGATCATTCGGCTGTCGACCGACGTCCGCATCTCCTTCCGCGCCTACACGACATGCGTGCAGTCCACCGAGTGGCACATCGACAGCGAGCTGGTGTCGGGCCGCCGGCACGTGATCACCGGCCCGGTCAGGGACCCCAGCCCGAGCGGCAGGGAGAACGCCTTCCGCATCGAGAAGTACAGCGGCGCGGAGGTGCACGAGTACAAGCTCATGGCGTGCGGGGACTCGTGCCAGGACCTCGGCGTGTTCAGGGACCTCAAGGGCGGCGCATGGTTCTTGGGCGCCACCGAGCCATACCATGTCGTCGTGTTCAAGAAGGCGCCGCCCGCCTGAGGTGCATGCGGCGTGATGGCGCGCGCCCGTAGCGTGCGTGTGTGCATCTGAATAAGGCGGGCAGAAACAGTGTGCTGTTTTTGTCTCTCTTAGAGAATAAGTGTGGTGCTGTGCTGTCATCACTGCGTAGGCGGTTTCGTGAAACGTGAGAAACTTTTTTCAAGATGCCCCTGTGAGCCTCTCTGAGATACTCACCAGTCACCAGTGCCATGCCTGTGAGTTGAACCTTGGTGTAGCGGTTTCATCACAAGGAACCTAATTGACCATCTAAGATACGCTCAGATTGCATGACACATGAGAATTGAAAGGGCCGGCTACTTCTGGCACCCAGGTGGCTGGCTCAGCACGAATACAAATAAATGGTTAGATCTACTTTAAATCATTTTGCCAAAACTTTTGAAAGTGGGCCAGTTTCTTCAGTTCTCACCCTTTTCCATCCTTCCGCCCACAATATTGTTTTTCTTTTTTTGCGGAAAATTGTCGTTCTGTTCATCTTCAATCATGACAGTACAATGAACACCCGAAATAATGAAAATTACATCCAGATTCATAGATCACCTAGCGATGACTACAAGCACTGAAGCGAGCCGAAGGCGCACCGCTGTCGTCGTCCCTCCCTCGTCGGAGCCGAACACAACTTGTTGTAGTAGACAGACGGAAAGTCGTCGTGCTAAGGCCCCATAGGACCAATGCACCAGATCGGCAACCGCCGCCGATGAAGAGAAGCTTAGATCGGAAGGATCCAACCTGAAGTCATGTCAACAAAGACGAACAAATACCGGATCCATCAGAGACAATCACAGACCGAATCCCACGAGATCCGCCAGAGACACACCTCAACACGCCCTCCGATGATGCTAGACACACCATCAGGACGGGGCGCTAGACGGGGAGAACCTTATTCCATCTTCAAGAAGTCGTTTTTGTCTCGTCTTCTTGAGTAAGACACAAACCCTAACAAAATTTAAAAAAGCACCTGAAAACGGAGCCCTCCTGACGGCAAGGGCCGGGATCCGCCGCGCACCCATGGCCCCAAGGCCACATGTGACGTGGGAGATCGGCGGCGCCGCTGACGGGAGGCAGAAACCCTAAGCGCCTTTCCTTGGAAGAAAGACAAAGGGAGGAGAGATACATTGTTTAGTCGATAGCTAGCCTCCAATCGAACAGGTCAATGCCCACAATATTGTTTAATTTTATTAAAGAACATATTTATATATTTGAGCGGAAGAGCGAATTTTTTATCCGCTTGAATATTAGTGTTTTTGTTGATGAGATCTTCACAACAAGATCGATCTTTGATACTACCTCCATTCCACATTACAAACTTTGACCATGTTTGTAGACAAAAATATGTACATTTAAAATACCAAATGCATATTATTGGATACATCATCACTTATATTTTCATGTTGTATATGTTTGTAATTGTATATATATAAATAGGTTTCACTGTAAACTCGGCCAAAGTTCGCTTGGTCTGCCTTTTCAAAAAATCTATATGCACTACATTACAAAATAGAGGGAGTATTGTTTTGGAAATGTTTGCATTTCGAATATCAAAACTTGGGTAAAACGTCCATGACACTTACTTATCGTGTTCGACTTGTTTTATAGAGATTGGCATGTGGGTAGAGTCTCATTAATGTTGTTGTGATGTTCCATAATGAACGGAAATTCAATTTGGCTCCCGGGGCCAATTTTTCTTTTTCAAATGTCAAAAAAATTAAGGACAAATTTTTGTGTGTGATCTTTGTCACATACAAATGCTATCTATAAGTTTTGAGGCAAAAAGGTCAAGCATTTTGGTTTGTGAAAAAAAAATGTCACCCAAAATTTATTTTTTTTGCCAACAAAACATCACTGCTCCGTTCCACATGAAAATTATTAAGCATGCTTGAGACACTAACAAGACCATCGACAAACTTCTTTAGAATTTTCTGAAAATATTTACTATCTTTTTTCGGGGGTACTGTTCACCCTGGAGCATGTGCTTCCGGGAGCCAGAACGCCGCTCCCCATAATGATTCACTATGTTTTCCAAACGGTTCTGTATAGTTTCAATAAGACTGGCCAAAGCTTTTGAGAACTTCACGAAATATCATTGAAATCATTATTAAAAGAAAACCTCGAAAGATGAAACATATTTAAAAGTCAGCTGAAAACCGTGAACATTTGAGAGCCAACCACTTGTTGGGTGGTTAGTGTGGGTATTTGTTCATGCAGCCCACGGAGGATCAAATCCCAAGATTTTACACCATGTGTTTCTCATCCTTAAGCGGCTTATTTTTTTTTCATTGGAAGCAATAATCTGGACGATAGCAAAACTCATATAAAAATTACCAGCCTTGCCACAATTATATTCGTCATTCATCCCATTACCACCCTTGTCACGAGCAATAAAGTTGGCGGAGGAGTTGCTAGGGCTGGAGCCATGGAGGGCGACATCACTGTGTTTCTTGTGAATCTCACAGGTCAAGATCTATGAGAAGATCTCGTCCAACGTCATGCGCTCCACATGTGTAGTCATTGATTACCTCGGTCCAGTTTGGATTATAGTAAATGACCTTCTTCCCTTGAGAACTAGGTTTAGACTAGCCACAGTGGTGAGTAACATACACTAGTAACATACACATATTCCTAGACTATGTTATTATCTTCATAGTGGATAGTAACATAAGTGTGGTAATATGCAAAGCTTCATTTATTAGGTTATAGACTCATATTGCATTGGGACATGTGATGTTACAGCAACTAGCTAAGTTACTATCTCTCTCTCAGTTTACAGGGCGTGCGCGTACCCCTAGGTCGTCTATTTGACCAACCTAATACAAGTCATATATTACAAAAAATATATCAATATAAACTTCAGATGTTCTATTTTCAAAAGATATAATTTTTGTGTTATATAATTTATATTATGGTGGTCAAATTGGCAACCTAGGTATACGCGTAGGACTTGTAAGCTGAGACGGAGGGAGTACTATAACTACATCTTTCCTCATTAACTCACTGCCACATAAGCAAATTTGCTGAGTTGTACTCGATGTTACTGCTGAAGTTACTTCCACTGTGGCTAATCTTATCAAACCAGGAAGGTATGGTCCAGGTAGAGGTGACTTTAATTAGCAAGTCTTCATTATCGCGTAATGTTTTTGTTCCCCGAACTAATAACACTGCAACATTATCCTGTGCACAAACACAAATGGAAATAGCAGCGATTGTATACAATAAGAGAAATGGGCCAACGAAGAGGTTTCACCTGCAGCTATTGTGTACACATTCTTGGGATCTAAAATAGACAATACACGCCAATATGTTGAATAAACAACAATTGCCTTGTAACTAGATATGTGGCTCACCGCCGAGGATTGGGTCACCCAACCTTACCTTGATTATTAAGAAATTACTAGCACATATGCCCATGCGTTGCAACGTGAGAGATATTTTATTTACGACAAGCAACGGAAAAAATAATCAATTGTGTCCAAAAAAAGGTCTCCACAACGGAAGGCGACAGAGCAAGGAGTTGCGGTCTTCTCACTGGATATGGTTGGCCCGTTAAATCTTGATAGTGGTGGGTTTTGTAGGTGTGGTGGCGAGCACCCAACAGGTGCCTTTTTCTTTCGCGCCCGCCTTCATCTCGGGGTTGTGCATGCCTCCTCATTTGGTGAATGTGTGACGACCAACGAGACACGATTGCTTCAACCACTCTCCTATGACGGTGTAACCGGATGGATTATTAATTGCAGCGCATAAATCCTCTTTCATAAGCATAATCAGGCATGAATGTCCCTTCATCACGATGGTTTATTCTCTTTGATTACTTTAGCGCTCATGTTTTTTTGAAAGCCCGGACAGTTTTAAAAAATGTGAACATTTATTTTTTGAAAATTACATATAATTTTTGAAAAACACAAACAAAATTAGAAACGGTAATAGTTATTGAAATTCAAAAACAATATGTTGAAACCATGAACCTTTTATAAAAACACAACATTATTGACTTTTTTCAAGGGGAACATTCAGAACATTTTTTTTCTTAGACGCAAACATTATTTTGTTTTTGTAAACTTTTCACTGAAACAGGAATATTTTTTTGAATATGGAACATTTTATAAAATATTAATTTTATAAAAAAACTCGAACAATTCTAGAATAGAATCTTTTTAAAATGGCAACATTTTTTATATGTTGAGGAAATTCCGGAACCATTTTTTAAGTTTATAATATTTTTCAAAACAGGAATAAAATTTTATAATGCAGATATTTTGAATATTTAAACAAAAATTTAAATTTCATGGAAAAAATATAAATGGGAAAACGATAACGAAACACAGGCACAAAAATTTATTTCAAACGGGCCGGCCCAGTCTTGGGCGACCTGTGCGTACTTTGAACTATTTGTCGCCTCAACTGACAAATAAGGTCTTTTTAACGCATGAGCAGGATAATTACTGGGTTGGCTTTGTTGGGCTGGAATGCACCCGGCCCAATTGCGGAATTCTGGAGAAACTTTTTGTCTTTTTAGTAGATGCACAAAAATTTAGTACCACCTCGGATAGAAAAAAATATTTTTGACGGTGAACGGATGAAAATATTGGAGAAACGCATCTTGCTTTATTAGTAGGTATAGATATAGACTAGACCAATGCATTAGCGTTTAGTGACTTACTATCACATGTGTTTGGTATAGACTTCCAGTCTCCCTTGCATTTCCTCTCCTTGCACCGATCGTCGGTGCATCTAGTACTAGCAGTCCTAGTATCAAGGGGGAGAGAAGAGACAAATCATTGTACAAACATAAAATGATAAAGGAAATCATACCATCAATCCCATAGATGCATGTACACGGGGTTACGAGGTTGTGTCTCAACCCTTAGCTCGAGGGGGTTACTCACACATTGCATCTAATCACAGAAAAGAGACATTTTTAGATGGATTTACTTGAAGATGAATGATTAACCATGTTACAGTATTGCTGATTGTCATGGTATCTCTGTTATAAGTATTTGATCTAATTAAGATAGAGATTGTGGCTGTGGCGGCTACGACGGCGATGACGATGGAACTGTCAAAGACTTGCAAAGAGACGACACATGATTCTAGGGATGCATGGACAGAAATTGGACCTTGAGGCCAATACAAAAGTGTCTTGTGCCGACCTCATGGAGTTGGTGGAAGGCGATATGACTGTCTGTATGAGCACGTACGTCGTACCGTTAGTCGTCTTCTCTTCTTGAGACTCCACTGGTGAACCGTGCATTTTATATTGAAACAGTCCTCTCATCTTGTAATTTCCATATATATCTTTATTCCCTCATAAATACATACATTTATGCAAGAAAACAATTAAAGAAGGAGATATGCACGTTACAAGAAAACAATTAAAGAAAGAGATATGTATTTCACATGTTCACGCTTAGATTGTTCACGCGCTTAGTGGGCAGGTTGAGGTGACAAACGCAGAAATATCTAAGAATATCCGGTTTAAATGAGGGAAACTATGCGTGTAAACTCCACTCACAAGTCAGAGTTGACAAGAGGGTCGTACTTATAAAGGCCTATGATAAGGTATGTGTTTGCGTCCTCGCACAGAGCGGATGTGTGAATGCTGCCAAGTTGTCCACCAATGTCTTCATGCGGGTGTAGTTGTACATGACAATCATATTTCCCTTCCTCAAAGTTGTCATCTCAACACAGATCTACATAATCTAAGCGCGTGGACATGTGAAATACATATTTTCGAGTGTGGTCCATACCTCTTGTGCGGAGCCAAGGAGGGTCACGTGCTAGAGAACTTCTTCATTGAGCGAGGAGACGATATAACTCATGATAGTTTGGTCTTGGCGCATCCATTCATCATGCGGAGGGTTTGGGTGACGCCCTCCTTGTCATCAAGTGGAACAAGACTTGACAACGGCTGGATCGCACCATCTATGAGCCTGATTAGATTGTTAATTCGGAACAGAGCTAAAGACCTGAGTCTTCCAGAGGAGAAAGTTTTTGCTGGTGTGGCAAATTGTGACAAGACCGTGGGAAGGAGCGAATAGAGGAAGGGACTATGATGAAAACAACACATAGGGAAGAATATGTCAGCGCTAAGTGCAACCTAAGGAGATGAGGCTGTGGTAGTCACTGCTAAGCGAATAGCTATGATACTATGGAAATAAAATAGTAGACTTGATCGACACACCAATACATTGACTGCACCCTTGTATTAGTATCGTGCCCTATAGCTGGCCAAATGGGCCCTTCTTTTCGGGCCGGCCCGTGAGCACGCCAGCACGGCCCGCCTTGGGCCAGGCACGACATGGGATAAACGGGCCGGGCCCGGCACGCGGCACGTCCTGGGCCGTGCCTGGGCCTGGAGGCTGGGCACGCGGGCCGGCACGGCACGACCCGATTACGTTTTTTAATTTTTTATACATCTAGATATGGCCCAACGTGTAAAAATAGACTAAAAGCGCTCAGTGCGTCAAATAACAGGCTGAAAATATGCGGCCCATCGTGCTAAACGGGCCAATGTGTCGGCCCGTTTACTAACTGGGCCATGCCTGGGCCTGGGGGCGCAGCATGCGGGCCGGCACAGCATGGCCCGTATAGTAATCGTGCCGGGCCAGGCACGATTACGATGGGCCAGGTCGTGCCGTGCCGGGCCAGCCCGTTTGGCCAGGTATATCGTGCCCTAGGAAACAAAACTGCTCAGCCATATCAAAAGATTAAAGATAAATTACAAGGTTTAGTTATAGATTATTGTTAGTGCCATGATTATTGTACAATGATGTGTGCTATACAAGTCTAGCACCTTAACAGTGAGAGCGGCGTTTCTGAGTTGGGCTGCACCTGAACACGTTATCCTGGGCGTTGGTACAACTCTTGGGATGAGCGCTAGTGGGTCCATGTCAGCACATACGGGCGGAAGAAAATGATATCGCTCGATGGAATACGGGCGTGAACAGAGTTGTATGCTGGCACTCGGTGGAATACGGGCCGTGAACGGATAGCTTTTTTGAACCGCCCGTTAAGTCCATGAGCCGGGCCGTGGCTCAGGTTCGTCAAGAAATCTTGATCCCCGAACAGGCACGTAAGGACGCCATCTGAAGCAAAAAAATGTCGTCATGGTTGCAGTAAATGCTGCTCGGTAGGTTAGTTGTGGGGCAGCCGGAGGTATGACGATCTCCATGTTTGCAAAAATGAGCAATTCCCCTCCACCCGGGCCCCCACCCTTCTCCCCACTCCCTACCCCAGGTAAAATGGTGGAAGGCAAAGGAATGGCGGCGGAGGGAAGTACGGCGATGTGTGTCGAAGAATTGCATAACGGGCTTGAATTTCTGCTAGATCCAGTGGCTAGGTACGATGTATATCTTAGTACTATGTTCTTTTCGATCTAGAGAGGCATGAACAAGGGGAAATGTTGAATGCTCTCCATTTTCCCCATGATGCCGTAGATTCCCACTGACTGAGGTCACTGCCGACGTTGAGCGGCCAGATCCACTCGTGCCGATGGACGTGCGGTGGTCAGCGCCGCTACTGCCGACTCTTCTTGTGCGATTGTAGTTGGCCACATCCGTGCTTCCTCTCAGCATAACAGATTCCCTTGCAAGAGGCCGCTTTCACCAACCAAATCCGCTGAGTCGACTTAACCCAGAAGCCCCGGGGTGGACAAGGAGGTATATCTCTGATTCAGCGTTCTTATTACAAAAATCGCACATTTCAATACAAAAATATGTGAAAATTACGTCCATAAACATGTGTAAGCTGGAGTGATCCAAGCAAAAATATGTTAGATTAAATATTAAACTAGTCATAATCTGCTGAGATTATAAGCTTCAGCAAGTTAAAGAGAGCGTCCCTCACAAATTTCAGGTTGCGAGTTGGGCACGCTCCTCCAGATTGTTGGAAATATGCCCTAGAGGCAATAATAAAATGGTTATTATTATATTTCCTTGTTCATGATAATTGTCTACTATTCATGCTATAATTGTATTGACCGGAAACCATAATACATGTGTGAATACATAGACCACAACAAGTCCCTAGTGAGCCTCTAGTTGACTAGCTCGTTGATCAACAGATGGTCATGGTTTCTTGACTATGGACATTGGATGTCATTGATAACGGGATCACATCATTAGGAGAATGATGTGATGGACAAGGCCCAATCCTAAGCATAGCACAAGATCGTGTAGTTCGTTTGCTAAAGCTTTTCTAATGTCAAGTATCATTTCCTTAGACCATGAGATTGTGCAACTCCCGGATACCGTAGGAGTGCTTTAGGTGTACCAAATGTCACAATGTAACTGGGTGACTATAAAGGTGCACTATAGGTATCTCCGAAAGTATCTGTTGGGTTGGCACGAATCGAGACTGGGATTTTGTCACTCCGTATGACGGAGAGGTATCTCATGGCCCACTCGGTAATGCATCATCATAATGAGCTCAATGTGACTAAGTAGTTAGTCACTGGATCATGCATTACGGAACGAGTAAAGTGACTTGCCGGTAACGAGATTGAAGGAGGTATTGGGATACCGACGATCGAATCTCGAGCAAGTAACGTACCGATTGACAAAGGGAATTGTATACAGGATTGCTTGAATCCTCGACATCGTGGTTCATCCGATGAGATCATCGTGGAACATGTGGGAGCCAACATGGGTATCCAGATCCCACTGTTGGTTATTCGCCGGAGAGCTGTCTCGGTCATGTCTGTGTGATTCCCGAACCCGTAGGGTCTACACACTTAAGGTTCAATGACGCTAGGGTTATAGGGAATATTTGTGTGATTACCAAATGTTGTTCAGAGTCCTGGATGAGATCCCGGACATCACGAGGAGTTCCGGAATGGTCCGGAGGTGAAGATTTATATATGGGAAGTCATCATACGGTCACCGAAATATTCGGGGGTATACCGATATTGTACCGGGACCGTCGAAGGGGTTCCGGGGGTCCACCGGGAGGGTCCACCTGCCCCGGAGGGCCTTATGGGTTGTAGGTGGAAGGGAACCAGCCCCTAAGTGGGCTGGGCGCCATCCCCCCTAGGGCCCATGCG
>LT934114.1:547533746-547569066 GCA_900231445.1 Triticum turgidum subsp. durum
GGGGCCAGCCCCCTTCCCCCTTCTCCCTATAAATAGAGGGGTGGAGGGAGGGTTGCAGCACCACATCCAAGGCGCAGCCACTCCCCTTCCCAACACCTCTCCTCCTCCGCGTGAGCTTGGCGAAGCCCTGCCGGAGAACTGCCACTCCATCACCACCACGCTGTCGTGCTGCTGCTGGAGCCATCTTCCTCAACCTCTCCCTCCTCCTTGCTGGATCAAGGTGCGGGAGACGTCACCGGGCTGCACGTGTGTTGAACGCGGAGGTGCCGTTGTTCGGCGCTAAGATCGGAATCCACCATGATCTGAATCGCTACGAGTACGACTCCTTCATCCGCGTTCTTGCAACGCTTCCGTCTCGCAATCTTCAAGGGTATGAAGATGCACTCCCCTCTCTCTCGTTACTAGTTACTCCATAGATTGATCTTGGTGATGCGTAGAATTTTTTTAATTTCTGCAACGATCCCCAACAGTGGTATCAGAGCTAGGTCTATGCGTAGTTTCTATGCACGAGTAGAACACAAGTTTGTTGTGGGCGTTGATTTTGTCAATTTACTTGTCACTACTAGTCTTATCTTGTTTCGGCGGCATCGTGGGATGAAGCGGCCCGGACAAACGTTACACGTACGCTTACGTGAGACAGGTTCCACCGACTGACATGCACTAATTGCATAAGGTGGCTAGCGGGTGTCTGTCTCTCCCACTTTAGTCGGATCGGATTCGATGAAAAGGGTCCTTATGAAGGGTAAATAGCAATTGGCATATCACATTGTGGTTTTTGGCGTAGGTAAGAAACGTTCTTGCCATAAACCTATAGCAGCCACGTAAAAAACTAGCAACAACAATTAGAGGACGTCTAACTTGTTTTTGCAGCATATGCCGTGTGATCTGATATGGCCAAAAAGGATGTGATGAATGAAATATATGTGATGTATGAGATCGATTATGTTCTTGTAATAGGAATCATGACTTGCATGTCGATGAGTATGACAACCACCATGAGCCATAGGAGTTGTCTTTATTTATTGTATGACCTGCGTGTCATTGAATAACGCCATGTAATTACTTTACTTTATTGCTAAACCGCTGGCCATAGTAGTAGAAGTAATAGTTGTCAAGACAACTTCATGGAGACACGATGATGGAGATCATGATGATGGAGATCATGGTGTCATGCCGGTGACGATGATGATCATGGCGCCCCGAAGATGGAGATCAAAAGGAGCAAAATGATATTGGCCATATCATGTCACTATTTGATTGCATGTGATGTTTATAATGTTTTTACATCTTATTTGCTTAGAATGACGGTAGCATAAATAAGATGATCCCTCCTAAAAATTTCAAGAATGTGTTCCCCCTAACTGTGCGCCGTTGCGAAAGTTCGTTGTTTGAAGCACCACGTGATGATCGGGTGTGATAGATTCTAACGTTCGCATACAACGGGTGTAAGCCAGATTTACACATGCAAAACACTTAGGTTGACTTGACGAGCCTAGCATGTACAGACATGGCCTCGGAACACAAGAGACCGAAAGGTCAAACGTGAGTCGTATAGAAGATACGATCAACATGAAGATGTTCACTGATGATGACTAGTCCATCTCACGTGATTGTCGGACACGGCCTAGTTGACTCGGATCATGGATCACTTAGATGACTAGACGGATGTCTATCTGAGTGGGAGTTCATTAGATAATTTGATTAGATGAACTTAATTATCATGAACTTAGTCTAAAATCTTTGCAATATGTCTTGTAGATTAAATGGCCCACGCTAATGTTGCCCTCAACTTCAACGTGTTCCTAGAGAAAACCAAGCTGAAAGACGATGGTAGCAACTATACGGACTGGGTCCGGAACTTGAGGATCATCCTCATAGCTGCCAAAAGAGCATATGTCCTAGATGCACCGCTAGGTGAAGCACCCGTTTTCCCAGCAACTCAAGACGTTATGAACGCTTGGCAGTCTCGTAGTGATGATTACTCCCTGGTTCAGTGTGGCATGCTTTACAGCTTAGAACCGGGGCTCCAAAAGCATTTTGAGCAGCACGAAGCATATGAGATGTTCCAAGAGCTGAAAATGGTTTTCCAAGCTCATGCCCGAGTCGAGAGATATGAAGTCTCCGACAAGTTCTACAGTTGTAAGATGGAGGAGAATAGTTCTGTCAGCGAGCACATACTCAAAATGTCTGGGTTGCACAACCGCTTGTCTCAGCTGGGAGTTAATCTCCCGGATGATGCGGTCATTGACAGAATCCTTCAGTCACTCCCACCTAGATACAAGAGCTTTGTGATGAATTACAATATGCAGGGGATGGTGAAAACCATTCCTGAGGTATTTTCAATGCTGAAATCAGCGGAGGTGGAGATCAAAAAGGAACATCAAGTGTTGATGGTCAATAAAACCACTAGTTTCAAGAAAGGCAAGGGTAAGAAGAACTTCAAGAAGGACGGCAAGGGAGTTTCCCCGCCCGGTAAGCCAGTTGTCGGGAAGAAGCCAAAACATGGACCCAAACCTGAGACTGTGTGCTTTTATTGCAAGGGAAACGGTCATTGGAAGCGGAACTGCCCCAAGTACTTAGCAGACAAGAAGGCCGGCAACACCAAAGGTATATATGATATACATGTTATTGATGTGTACCTTACCAGTACTCGTAGTAGCTCCTGGGTATTTGATACCGGTGCGGCTGCTCACATTTGTAACTCAAAACAAGAGCTACGGAATAAGCGGAGACTGGCGAAGGACGAGGTGACGACGCGCGTCGGGAATGGTTCCAAGGTCGATGTGATCGCCATCGGCACGCTACCTCTACATTTACCTACGAGATTAGTTTTAAACCTCAATAATTGTTATTTAGTGCCAGCTTTGTGCATGAACATTGTATCTAGATCTCGTTTAATGCGAGATGGCTACTCATTTAAATCTGAGAATAATGGTTGTTCTATTTATATGAGAGATATATTTTATGGTCATGCCCCGCTGGTCAATGGTTTATTATTGATGAATCTCGAACGTGATGTTACACATATTCATAGTGTGAATACCAAAAGATGTAAGGTTGATAATGATAGCCCCACATACTTGTGGCACTACTGCCTTGGTCACATTGGTGTCAAACGCATGAAGAAGCACCATGCAGATGGACTTTTGGAGTCTCTTGATTACGAATCATTTAACACGTGCGAACCATGCCTCATGGGCAAAATGACCAAGACTCCATTCTCCGGAATAATGGAGCGAGCAACCAACTTATTGGAATTCATACATACTGATGTGTGCGGTCCAATGAGCGTTCAGGCTTGTGGTGGCTATCGTTATGTTCTCACCCTCACTGATGACTTGAGTAGATATGGGTATGTCTACTTAATGAAACACAAGTCTGAGACCTTTCAAAAGTTTAAGGAATTTCAGAGTGAGGTAGAGAATCAACGTGACAGAAAAATAAAGTTCTTACGACCAGATCGTGGGGGAGAAAATTTAAGTCACGAGTTTGGTACACACTTAAGGAAATGTGGAATTGTTTCACAACTCATGCCGCCTGGAACACCTCAGCGTAACCATTTGTCCGAACGTCGTAATCGCACTCTATTGGATATGGTGCGGTCTATGATGTCTCTTACCGATTTACCGCTATCATTTTGGGGATACGCTTTAGAGATAACTAAATACACTTTAAATAGGGCACCGTCTAAATCCCTTGAGACGACACCGTATGAATTATGGTTTGGGAAGAAACCTAAGCTGTCGTTTCTAAAAGTTTGGGGATGCGATGCTTATGTCAAGAAACTTCAACCTGAAAAGCTCGAACCCAAGTCGAAAAAATGTGTCTTCATAGGATACCCTAAGGAAACCATTGGGTATACCTTCTACCTCAGATCCGAAGGCAAGATCTTTGCTGCCAAGAATGGGTCCTTTCTGGAGAAAGAGTTTCTCTCGAAAGAAGTAAGTGGGAGGAAAGTGGAACTTGATGAAGTACTACCTCTTGAACCTGAAAGTAGCGCAGCTCAGGAAGATGTTTCTATGGTGCCTGCACCGACTAAGAGGAAGTTAATGATGATGATCAAAGTACTTTGGATCAAGTTGCTACTGGACTTTGTAGGTCCACAAGGACACGTTCCACACCAGAATGGTATGGCAACCCTATCCTAGAAATCATGTTGTTAGACAATGGTGAACCTTCGAACTATGAAGAAGCGATGGTGGGCCCAGACTCCAATAAATGGCTTGAAGCCATGCAATCCGAGATAGGATCCATGTATGAAAACAAAGTATGGACTTTGACAGACTTGCCCGATGATCGACGAGCGATAGAAAATAAATGGATCTTTAAGAAGAAGACGGACGCGGATGGTAATGTTACCATCTATAAAGCTCGACTTGTCGCTAAGGGTTATTGGAAAGTTCAAGGGGTTGACTGCGATGAGACTTTCTCACCCGTAGCAAAGCTGAAGTCCGTCCGAATCATGTTAGCAATTGCCGCATTCTATGATTATGAGATATGGCAAATGGATGTCAAAACGACATTCCTTAACAGCTTTCTTAAGGAAGAACTGTATATGATGCAGCCGAAAGGTTTTTTCGATCCTAAGAATGCTAACAAGGTATGGAAGCTCCAGCGCTCCATCTATGGGCTGGTGCAAGCATCTCGGAGTTGGAACATTTGTTTTGATGAGATGATCAAAGCGTTTGGGTTTTGATACGTCTCCAACGTATCTACTTTTCCAAACACTTTTGCCCTTGTTTTGGACTCTAACTTGCATGATTTGAATGAAACTAACCCGGAC
Source organism: Triticum turgidum subsp. durum (assembly GCA_900231445.1). Classification (NCBI taxonomy): domain Eukaryota; kingdom Viridiplantae; phylum Streptophyta; class Magnoliopsida; order Poales; family Poaceae; genus Triticum; species Triticum turgidum. Next base: position 547,538,530 of record LT934114.1, read on the forward strand.
TGACGCTGTTTTCAGCAGAACTGCCATGATGTTGTTTTATGTGTAGAAAACAAAAGTTCTCGGAATGACTTAAAAATCCTCAGAGACAAGTTTCAAAAAATATAAAAAATACTGGCAAAAGATGAAGACTAGGGGGCCCACACCCTATCCACGAGGGTGGGGGAAGCGCCCACCCCCTCTGGGCGCGCCCCCCTGTCTCGTGGCCCCCCTGCAGCTCCGCCGACCTCAACTCCAACTCCATATATTCCGTTTTGCGGAGAGAAAAATCAGAGAGGAAGTTTCATCGTGTTTTACGATTCGGAGCCGCCGCCAAGCCCTAATATCTCTCGGGAGGGCTGATCTGGAGTCCGTTCGAGGCTCCAGAGAGGGGGATTCGTTGCCATTGTCATCTTCAACCATCCTCCATCACCAATTTCATGATGCTCACCACCGTGCGTGAGTAATTCCATCGTAGGCTTGCTAGACGGTGATGGGTTGGATGAGAGTTATCATGTAATCAAGTTAGTTTTGTTAGGGTTTGATCCCTAGTATCCACTATGTTCTGAGATTGATGTTGCTATCACTTTGCTATGCTTAATGCTTGTCACTAGGGCCCGAGTGCCATGATTTCAGATCTGAACCTATTATGTTTTCATGAATATATGTGTGTTCTTGATCGTATCTTGCAAGTCTATAGTCACCTATTATGTGTTATGATCCGACAACCCCGAAGTGACAATAATTGGGATACTTCTCGGTGATGACCGTAGTTTGAGGAGTTCATGTATTCAATATGTGTTAATGCTTTGGTCTGGTTCTCTATTAAAAGGAGGCCTTAATATCCCTTAGTTTCCGCTAGGACCCCGCTACCACAGGAGGGTAGGACATAAGATGTCATGCAAGTTCTTTTCCATAAGCACGTATGACTGTATTCGGAATACATGCCTACGTTACATTGATGAATTGGAGCTAGTTCTGTGTCACCCTATGTTATAGCTATTACATGAGGAACCGCATCCGACATAATTATCCATCACTGGTCCAATGCCTACGAGCTTTTCATATACCGTGCTTTGCTTATTTACTTTTCTGTTGCAATTGTTACAATCACTACAAAACCCAAAAATATTACTTTTGCCACTGTTACCATTACTATCATACTACTTTGCTACTAAATACTTTGCTGCAGACACTAAGTTATCCAGGTGTGGTTGAATTGACAACTCAACTGCTAATACTCAAGAATATTCTTTGGCTCCCCTTGTGTCGAATCAATAAATTTGGGTTGAATACTCTACCCTCGAAAGATGTTGCGATCCCCAACACTTGCGGGTTATCAAGACTAATTTCTGGCGCCGTTGCCGGGGAGCATAGCTCTATTCTTTGAGTCACTTGGGATTTATATCTGCTGATCACTATGAAGAACTTGAAAGACCAAAGAACTCAGATTTACCCCTCAACTACAAGGGGAGGTAAGGAACTGCCATCTAGCTCTGCACTAGATTCACCTTCTGTTATGAATAAGCTTGCGACACCTAAACCTGCTACTACTATGAATTCTGATATGTCGCATGTTATTGATGATGCCACTTCTGCTATGCATGATACTTATGATGAAACTACTTCTATGCTTGATACTACTGTGCCATTAGGTGAATTTCTTGATGAAGAACTTACTAAGGCTAGGGAGAATGAATTATTGATGAAAGTGATGATGAAGGTTCTCCTCCTAATTATGAATTGCCTGTTGTTCCTGAGGGTTATGTTATGGATGAAGAAACTGCTAGAGATTTTCTTGCTTGCAGTGATAGATCGGATCTTAAGAAATTGTTAGCTAAGTTGAAACAAAAGACTCTAAATGCTAGAATGAAACATGACCCTGCTTTTGCCACTTCACCTATCTTTGTTACTGATAAGGAATATGAATTCTCTGTTGATCCTGAGATTATTACTTTAGTTGAATCCGATCCTTTCTATGGCACTGAATCTGAAACTGTTGTGGCACATCTCACCAAGTTAAATGATATAGCCACCCTGTTTACTAATGATGATAAGTCTCGCTATTATTATATCCTTAAGATATTTCCGTTCTCATTAAAGGGTTATGCTAAGACTTGGTTTAATTCTCTTGATCCTGGTTGTGTGCGTAGTCCCCAGGATATGATTTATTACTTCTCTGCTAAATATTTCCCTGCTAATAGGAAACAAGCTGCCTTGCGGGAAATATATAACTTTGTGCAAATCGAAGAAGAGAGTCTCCCACAAGCTTGGGGGAGGCTTCTCCGATTACTTAATGCTTTGCCTAATCGTCCTCTTAAGAAAAATGAAATACTTGATATCTTCTATAATGGACTAACTGATGCTTCCAAGGACCACTTGGATAGTTGTGCTGATTGTGTTTTTAGGGAAAGAACAGTCGACGAAGCTGAATTATTATTGAATAATATGTTGACTAATGAAAATAATTGGAATCTTCTTGAGCCAATTCCTGAGGCAATTCCTGAACCAATTGAGCCAACTCCTGAGCCTATTCCTAAACCCACTCCGAAGAAGCGAGGTGTTCTATTTCTCAGTCCTGAAGATATGCAAAAGGCAAAGAAATCAATGAAAGAAAAATGTATTAAATCTGAAGACGTTAAGAATTTACCTCCTGTTGAAGAAATACATGGTCTTAATATACCGCCTATTGAAGAACCACATTGTCTTGATAACCTGACACAGGTAGTAAAGGTAAATTCTCTCTATAGATATGATAAAATTGAAATTCCCTCTACTAAATTTCATAGCCCATGCTTAGATGAATTTGATGATTTTATGGATAGACAAGCAAATTTCAACGATTATGTTAGTAGACAATTAAAGAATAATGCTTATATGATAGGATGCTTGAATGATTATATGGCTAGAGTTAAAGGTGAACTTAAACTCACTAGTAAACATGCTTCTATGGTTGCTACTCAAGCTGAGCAAGTACTTAAGGCTCAGAATGAATTGCTAGATGAAATAAATAATAAACATGACTTTGCTGTTAGAGTGGCTACTAGAACTAGTAAAATGACTCAGGAACCTTTGTATCCTGAAGGCCACCCTAAGAGAATTGAACAAGATTCTCAGAATAATAATCTAGATGCTCCTAGTTTTTCTAAGAAGAAGAAAAAGAAAAATGATAGGACTTTGCATGCTTCTAGTGAACCTAATGTAGAAACACCTGAGAATCCTAATGATACTTCTATCTCTGATGCTGAAACACAATTTGGAGATGAACATGAACCTGATGATAATGCTAATAATGATGTTCATGTAGATGCTCAACCTAGTAATAACAATGATATAAAAATTGAACCTGCTGTTGGTCTTGATAACCCACAATCAAGAAACCAACGTTATGATAAGAGAGATTTTGTCGCTAGGAAGCATGGTAGAGAAAGAGAACCACGCAGAAACCCATGCCCTTTCCTCCTAAACCATCCAAGACAAAGGATGATGAGGACTTTGAGCGTTTTTCTGAAATCATTAGACCTATTTTCTTACGCATGCGCTTAACTGATATGCTTAAAACAAACCCTTATGCTAAATATATGAAAGATATCTCCACTAATAAGAGGAAAATACCTGAAGCTGAGATTTCCACCATGCTTGCCAACTATACCTTTAAGGGTGGAATACCTAAGAAAGTTGGTGATCCCGGAGTACCCACTATACCTTGCTCCGTAAAAAGAAATTATGTTAAAACTGCTTTATGTGATTTAGGAGCCGGTATTAGTGTTATGCCTCTTTCCTTGTACCATTGACTTGAATTAAGTAAGTTGACACCCACTGAGATATCCTTGCAAATGGCTGATAAATCAACTGCTATACTTGTAGGCATTTGTGAGGACGTGCCTGTTGTTGTTGCTAATGTTACTATCTTAACGAACTTCGTCATTCTTGATATTCCTGAGGACGATAGTATGTCTATTATCCTTGGTAGACCCTTTTTAAATACTACATGAGCTGTTATTGATTGCAACAAAGGCAATGCCACCTTTCATGTTAATGGAAATGAGCACATGGTACATTTTCCGAGGAAACAACCTCAAGTTCACAGCATAAACTCTGTTGAGAAAATTCCATCAATCATTATTGGAGGTTTTGAATTTCCTCTCCCTACTATCAAGAAAAAGTATGATATTATTATCGTTGGGGATGTTCATATCCCCGTTGAGGTAACTTAGTGTTATTCAAAATTTCTCCGGTTCCGTGTTATTCAGAATGAGTTTCTTAACAAGACTTGATTAACCTTGTTAGTGGATTCATTTTGATGATCATGAGATGGATGAAACTAGAAGGCTGATACGTCTCCAATGTATCTATAATTTTTGATTGTTCCATGCTATTATATTACCTGTTTTGAATGATTATGGGCTTAATTATACACTTTTATATTACTTTTGGGACTAACCTATTAACCGGAGGCCCAGCCCATATTGCTGTTTTATTGCCTGTTCAGTATTTCGAAGAAAAGGAATATCAAACGGAGTCCAAACGGAATGAAACCTTCGGCATCGTGATTTTTTGGAAGAATATCATCCTGGAGGCTTGGAGATCAAGTCAGAAGATCCTCGAGGAGCCCAGGAGATAGGGGGGGGGGCGCCCCCCCTACAGGGCGCAGCCCCCTGTCTTGTGGCCCCCTCAAGCACCCCCCGACCGACTTCTTTCGCCTATATAACCCCGCGTACCCTAAAACTATCGAAAATCAAGATAGATCGGGAGTTCCGCCGCCGCAAGCCTCTGTAGCCACCAAAAACCTCTCAGGAGCCCTTCCCGGCACCCTGCCGGAGGGGGGATCCATCACCGGTGGCCATCTTCATCATCCCGGCGCTCTCCATGATGAGGAGGGAGTAGTTCACCCTCAAGGCTGAGGGTATGTACCAGTAGCTATGTGTTTGATCTCTCTCTCTCTCGTGTTCTCTCTCGTGTTCCCTCTATGGCACGATCTTGATGTATCCCGAGCTTTGCTATTGTAGTTGGATCTTATGATGTTTCTCCCCCCTACTCTCTTGTGATGAATTGAGTTTTCCCTTTGAAGTTATCTTATCGGATTGAGTCTTTTATGAGAACACTTGATGTATGTCTTGCCGTGCTTATCTGTGGTGACAATGGGATATCATGTGCCTCTTGATGTATGTTTTGTTGACCAACTTGCGGGTTCCGCCCATGAACCTATGCATAGGGGTTGGCACATGTTCTTGACTCTCCGGTAGAAACTTTGGGACACTCTTTGAAGTACTTTGTGTTGGTTGAATAGATGAATCTGAGATTGTGTGAGGCATATCTTATAATCATGCCCACGGATACTTGAGGTGACAATGGAGTATCTAGGTGACATTAGGGTTTTGGTTGATTTGTGTCTTAAGGTGTTATTCTAGTACGGACTCTTCAATAGATTGATCCGAAAGAATAACTTTGAGGTGGTTTCGTACCCTACCATAATCTCTTCGTTTGTTCTCCGCTATTAGTGTCTTTGGAGTGACTCTTTGTTGCATGTTGAGGGATTGTTATATGATCTATCTATGTTATTATTGTTGAGAGAACTTGCACTAGTGAAAGTATGAACCCTAGGCCTTGTTTCCTACCATTGCAATACTGTTTATGCTCACTTTTACCACTTGTTATCTTGCTGTTTTTATAATTTCAGATTACAAAAACCTTTATCTACTATCTATTTTGCACTTGTATCACCATCTCTTCGCCGAACTAGTGCACCTATACAATTTACCATTGTATTGGGTGTGTTGGGGACACAAGAGACTCTTTGTTATTTGGTTACAGGGTTGCTTGAGAGAGACCATCTTCATCCTACGCCTCCCACGGATTGATAAACCTTAGGTCATCCACTTGAGGAAAATTTGCTACTGTCCTACAAACCTGTGCACTTGCAGGCCCAACAACGTCTACAAGAAGAAGGTTGTGTAGTAGACGTCAAGCTCTTTTCTAGCGCCGTTGCCGGGGAGGTTAGCGCTTGAAGGTATACCTTTAGATCTTGCAATCGAATCTTTTTGTTTCTTGTTTTATTACTAGTTTAGTTTATAAAAGAAAACTACAAAAAAATGGATTTGAGTTAGCCTCATACGCTTCATCTTTTTAATATCTTTCGTGAGAATGATGGTAAGGAAAATTGTGCTCAAGTGCTAGAAGAAGAATTACATAGAATGCTTGGCATGAAATATGTGAATGATGAGCATGATTGCAATGTTGTTAGTATGAATTCCTTGAATATCCATGATGCTAATGATATGCAAAGCCACAAGCTTGGGGATGCTATGTTGGATGAATATGATATTTTTTGTCCCCCAAGTTTTGATGAGAAAATTTATTAATATGAAAGCATGCCTCCTATTTATGATGATTATATTGATGAAAGTGGGTTTGGAAGAGTTTCAACTTTAGGTAGTATTGATCCCACTATTTTGGAGGATATTGAATCTTATTGTGATGAACATGAAAGTGGATTTGGAAGAGTGTCAACTTTATTTAGTGATGATTCCACTATTACGGAAGAGGTTCCAATTGATTATGAGAACAAAGTTGCTATCTATGATGATTATTGTGATGACTTGTATGCTATTAAGAATAATGATAACCATGAAACTTGTCATCATGATTTTAGTTTTCAATTGGATTATGCCTCACATGATAATTATTTTGTTGAGTTTGCTCCCACTATTATTCATGATAAGAATTTTGCTTATGTGGAGAGTAGTAAATTTTCTATGCTTGTAGATCATGAAAATAATGCTTTAGGTGCTGGTTATATTGTTAAATTCATTCATGATGCTACTGAAAATTATTATGAGGGAGGAACATATGCTTGCAGGAATTGCAATAATATCAAGTTTCCTCTCCATGTGCTTAAAATTTCAAAGTTATGCTTGTTTTACCTTCCTATGCTTGTTGATTATTGTTCCCATAAGTTGTTTGCTCACAAAATCCCTATGCATAGGAAGTGGGTTAGACTTAAATGTGCTAGTCATATTCTTCATGATGCTCCCGTTATGTTTCAATTCTTATCTTCTATGTGAGCATCATTGCCATCATCATGCCTAGCTAGAAAAGGCATTAAAGAAAAGTGCTTGTTGGGAGACAACCCAATATTTACCCTTAATGTTTTTGTGTGTACACATGATTATGCTACTGTAGTAATCATGTTTTCTAGATTTTGTTTCAATAAAGTGCCAAGTAGAGCCTTTGGGAAGACTTGGGTGAAGTCTTTGTGATCTTGCTGCAAAAACAGAAACTTTTGCGCTCACGAGAATAGCTGCCATTTTTTACTGGAGAGTGCTTTTAGGTTGATTATTTTTGAAGATTATTAATAGACAAATTACTCAGGTCCAGCAATTTATTTCATAATTTTTGGGGTTCCAGAAGTATACGTTTGATACAGATTACTATAGACTGTTTTGTTTTTGATAGATTCTGTTTTCATTGTGTTGTTTGCTTATTTTGATGCATCTATGGCTAGTATTAAGTGGTATGAACCATAGAGAAGTTATAATACAGTAAATATTACACCAACATGAATAAATAATGAGTTCATGACAGTACCTAAGTGGTGGTTTTATTTTCTTATACTAACGGAGCTTACGAGTTTTGTGTTGAGTTTTGTGTGGTTGAAGTTTTCAAGTTTTGGGTAAGGATTCGATGGACTATGGAATAAGGAGTGGCAAGAGCCTAATCTTTGGTATGCCCAAGGCACCCCAAGGTAATATTAAAGGAAAACCAAGAGCCTAAGCTTGGGGATGCCCCGGAAGGCATCCCCTCTTTCGTCTTCGTTCATCGGTAACTTTACTTGGAGCTATATTTTTATTCACCACATGATATGTGTTTTGCTTGGAGCGTCATTTTCTTTTGGTAGTTTTTGCTTGCTGTTATTTATATTAATGTTTTTCATCTTTAGTTTCAATAAAAATGTCAAGGATAGCCTTTACTATGCTTGTTTTGCTAGTATACATGTTGCTGTTTAAAAACAGAAAGTTTACCGCTGTTGCAAAAATTCCCTAGAAAATTCAGAAAATGGTATACTGTTGAATCTTTTTTCATATTAAGCTATGATAAATTTATTACAGTGGGAATTTTAGTTCATAATTTTTGGAGTCAGGGAAGTATTGTTACTCTTGCATTCTTTACAGACTGTACTGTTTTGGCAGATTGCTGTTATGTTTGCATCTGTTTGCTTGCTTAATGATTCTATTTGAGGATAGGAGTATTAAATATGTAGAGACATTTAGTATTCAATGTTGAATAATAATCTTAGTGATTTTTTACAGTAGAAAATGCTAAGGTTTTGCATTGGTTTATACTAACCTATCTCACGAGTTCTTGTTGAGTTTGTTGTGAATGAAGCTTTTGATAAGAAAAAGAGAAACCATGATATGAGAGGAATTAAGGAGACACAAAAGTTCAAGATTTGGTATGCCCAAGGCACCCCAAAATAATATTTCAAGAAGTCTCAAACATCTAAGCTTGGGGATGCCCAGGTAGGCATCCCACCTTTCTTCTTCGACAACTATCGGTTAGTATCGGTTGAACCTAAGTTTTTGTTTCTTCACATGAGTTGTGCTATCCTTGCAATGTCATTTTATTTTGTTTTTCTTGCTTATTTAATACAATACCAAGATCTGAAATTCTTTTTTGAGAGAGAGAGAGTCTTCGCATAGTTGCATAATCATTTAGCTACTCATTGATCTTCACTTATATCTTTCGGAGTAGTTTGTCGTTTGCTCTAGTACTTCACTTATATCTTTTTAGAGCACGGCGGTGGTTTTATTTTGTAGAAATTAATGAACTCTCACTCTTCACTTATATTATTTTGAGAGTCTTAAACATCATGGTAATTTGAATGAAAACTATCATAGGAAGTGAATTGGATGCTATGATCAATATGTTGCTTGATAATTGTTTTGAGATATAAAGTTAGTAATGTTAGAGTCATGCTAGTGGGTAATTATGAAATTGAGAAATACTTTTGTTGAAGTTGGCAAGTCCCGTAGCATGCAAGTATGGTAAAAGTTGTGTGACAAATTTGTCGCATGACGTGCTCTTTTGATTGTCTTCCTTATGAGTGGCAGTCGGGGACGAGCGATGGTCTTTTCCTACCAATCTATCCCTCTTGGGGCATGCGTAGTAGTACTTTGCTTCAAGGGCTAAGTAGACTTTTGCAATAAGTATATGAGTTCTTTATGACTAATGTGACTCCATGGATATACGCAAACTCATCCTTCCACTTTGCTAGCCTCTCTTATTACCGCGCAACTTTCGCCGGTATTGAACCCATTATTTACCTTCCTCAAAACAGCCACCATACCTACCTATTATGACATTTCCATAGCCATTCCGAGATATATTGCCATGCAACTTTCCAGCGTTCCGTTTATGATGACACGTTCCATCATTGTCATATTGCTCTTTGCATGATCATGTAGTTGACATCGTATTTGTGGCAAGGCCACCTTCATAATTTTCATACATGTCGCTCTTGATTCATTGCATATCCCGGTACACCGCTGGAGGCATTCATATAGAGTCATATTTTGTTCTAGCTTTGAGTTGTAATTCTTGAGTTGTAAATCAATAAAAGTGTGATGATCTTCATTATTAGAGCATTGTCCTAGTGAGGAAAGAATGATGAAGACTATGATTCCCCCACAAGTCGGGATGAGACTTCGGACTTTATAAAAATAAAAGAGGCCAAAGAAGCCCACCAAAAAGGAAGAAAAAAAGAGAAAAGAAAAAAAAGAAAAGAAAAAGAAAAATAATAAAGACAGAAAAAGAAAGAAGAAAAAGAAAAAAAATGAGAGAAAAATAGAGAAGGGACAATGCTACTATCTCTTTTTCCACACTTGTGCTTCAAAGTAGCACCATGATCTTCATGATAGAGAGTCTCATATGTTGTCACTTTCATATACTAGTGGGAATTTTTCATTATAGAACTTGGCTTGTATATTCTAATGATGGGATTCCTCAAAATTCCCTAGGTCTTCGTGAGCAAGCAAGTTGGATGCACACCCACTTAGTTTCTTTTTGTTGAGCTTTCATATATTTATAGCTCTGGTGCATCCGTTGCATGGCAATCCCTACTCACTCACATTGATATCTATTGATGGGCATCTCCATAGCCCGTCGATACGCCTAGTTGATGTGATATTATCTTCTCCCTTTTTGTCCTTACAACCACCACCATTTACCACCATAGTGCTATGTCCATGGCCTGCGCTCATGTATTACGTAAGAGTTGAAAAAGCTGAAGCGCGTTAAAAAGTATGAAACAGTTGCTCGGCTCGTCATCGGGGTTGTGCATGATGGGAGTATTTTGTGTAATGAAAATGAAGCATGGCCTAACTATATGATTTTGTAGGGATAAGCTTTCTTTGGCTATGCTATTTTGATAGGACATGATTATTTGTTAGTATGCTTTGAAGCATTATTATTTTTATGTTTTATAAGCTTTTATCTTGTATCATTTGGATCTGAACATTCATGCCACAATAAAGAAAATTACATTGAGAATCATGCTAGGTAGCATTCCACATCAAAAATTCTGTTTTTATCATTTACCTACTCGAGGACGAGTAGGAATTAAGCTTGGGGATGCTTTATACGTCTCCAACGTATCTATAATTTTTTATTGTTCCATGCTATTATATTACCTGTTTTGAATGATTATGGGCTTTATTATACACTTTTATATTACTTTTGGGACTAACCTATTAACCGGAGGCCCAGCCCATATTGCTGTTTTATTGTCTGTTTCAGTATTTCGAAGAAAAGGAATATCAAACGGAGTCCAAACGGAATGAAACCTTCGGCATCGTGATTTTTTGGAAGAATATCATCCTAGAGGCTTGGAGATCAAGTCAGAAGATCCTCGAGGAGCCTAGGAGATAGGAGGGCGCGCCCCCCTACTGGGCACGCCCCCTATCTCGTGGGCCCCTCGAGCACCCCCCGACCGACTTCTTTCGCCTATATAACCCTACGTACCCTAAAACTATCGAAAATCAAGATAGATCGGGAGTTCCGCCGCCGCAAACCTCTGTAGCCACCAAAAACCTCTCGGGAGCCCTTCCCGGCACCCTGCCGGAGGGGGGATCCATCACCGGTGGCCATCTTCATCATCCCATCGCTCTCCATGATGAGGAGGGAGTAGTTCACCCTCGAGGCTGAGGGTATGTACCAGTAGCTATGTGTTTGATCTCTCTCTCTCGTGTTCTCTCTCGTGTTCCCTCTATGGCACGATCTTGATGTATCCTGAGCTTTGCTATTGTAGTTGGTTCTTATGATGTTTCTCCCCCTCTACTCTCTTGTGATGAATTGGGTTTTCCCTTTGAAGTTATCTTATCGGATTGAGTCTTTTATGAGAACACTTGATGTATGTCTTGCCATGCTTATCTGTGGTGACAATGGGATATCATGTGCCTCTTGATGTATGTTTTGGTGACCAACTTGCGGGTTCCGCTCATGAACCTATGCATAGGGGTTGGCACATGTTCTTGACTCTCCGGTAGAAACTTTGGGACACTCTTCGAAGTATTTTGTGTTGGTTGAATAGATGAATCTGAGATTGTGTGATGCATATCTTATAATCATGCCCACAGATACTTGAGGTGACAATGGAGTATCTAGGTGACATTAGGGTTTTGGTTGATTTGTGTCTTAAGGTGTTATTCTAGTACAAACTCTTTAATAGATCGATCCGAAAGAATAACTTTGAGGTGGTTTCGTACCCTACCATAATCTCTTCGTTTGTTCTCCGCTATTAGTGTCTTTGGAGTGACTCTTTGTTGCATGTTGAGGGATTGTTATATGATCTATCTATGTTATTATTGTTGAGAGAACTCGCACTAGTGAAAGTATGAACCCTAGGCCTTGTTTCCTACCATTGCAATACCGTTTACACGCACTTTTACCACTTGTTACCTTGCTGTTTTTATAATTTCAGATTACAAAAACCTTTATCTACTATCTATTTTGCACTTGTATCACCATCTCTTCGCTGAACTAGTGCACCTATACAATTTACCATTGTATTGGGTGTGTTGGGGACACAAGAGACTCTTTGTTATTTGGTTGCAGGGTTACTTGAGAGAGGCCATCTTCATCCTACGCCTCCTACGGATTGATAAACCTTAGGTCATCCACTTGAGGGAAATTTGCTACTGTCCTACAAACCTGTGCACTTGCAGGCCCAACAACGTCTACAAGAAGAAGGTTGTGTAGTAGACATCAAAGGCACAACCTTCTGTACCCTCTTTTTACTTTCTGTTATTTAAAATAAATAAAGTAAAAATAGTATTATCTGTCTGTTTTCTGAATTATCCATGCAATAAAAAATATCCCAAAAATAAAAGTGCTCCAAATGCCCTGCAAATTTAGTATGATTTTTGTGGAATATTTGAGGATTTTAGGCACTGAAATCACTGCAGGAGGGGGCAAGCACCAGACCACGAGAGTGGAGGGCGCGCCCCCTGTCTCGTGGGCCCCTGGTGGACCCCCTCCACTTATGCCATCACCCACACACTCCATCTTCTTCCCAAAAAAATCCACATCCAGCTCAAGCATGTGTTCTAGCTCATTTTGCTGCGATTTTTGATCTCCTTGCTCAAAGCTCCATTCACAAAACTTCTTTGGGAGATTGTTGCTTGGTATGTGACTCCTCCATTGGTCCAATTAGTTTTTGTTCTAGTGCTTTATTCATTGCAAATCCTTGCTGCCTTGGTGACCCTGTTCTTGAGCTTGCATGTTAAATTTATGAGGTCCCAAGTAATTCTAATGCATGATATAGGCTCTAGGCACTTGTAGGAGTAGTTGCTATCAATCTTGTTTAGTTTTATTTACTTTTATTTTGAAGTTACTAAAGTTTCAGAAATTTTCATAAAATGTTAAAGAGATTTTTGAGGGGCTCTTCTAGCCAAGGCTCTCAGGAAAAACAAGCTAAGAGAAGGAAAAGGCCAAGTATAATCTTCCTCGCATAGCGGAAATACGGCCATGTGAATGGCCATGCGATAATTTCTTGAGAGAAGCTGGAATTTATGAAGATTTTTATTCTTTGGTCGAGAATGCAGGCCTCACCGATTTCCTCCACGACCGGATCGATCAGTATCTCTTACTTACCAATACTTTCGTGCAAAACTTTTATTATTATCCTAAGAAGTCACCGCCTTCGGTATCATTTCATTTATATGATGAATTCAGGGAAATGTCTTTACATGATTTTTGCGCGGTATGTAGGATACCCTTTGAGGGAAAATTAGAGGAACCACATCCTAGGGATGTGGATGGCTTTGTTAACACTATCACTGTAGGGGATCCAAGGAAGGGTTCCGATGCGAGAATCTCTAGCATACACTTTCCTGTTTTACGCTACTTTGCCATATTTGCTAGTAGATGCTTGATTGGTCGTGGAAATAGTGGAAACTTCAGTGTTCCAGATATTGTTATTCTATTCCATGCCTTGTTTGGTGATAATAGTTTTAGTATGGGTGCCGTTATTGCTAAACGTCTAAACCTGAGTCGTACAAAAGGCCCCATCTTTGGAGGTATCTATGCTGCACGTCTTGCTAGACATTTTGAGATACCTATTAGGCACTATGAGGAGGAGGAGACAATTTTGCCTCCCTACATTTTAGATTACAGGAGCATGGTAGCACATGAGTTTATTGTTCAAAATGATGATAAGATGCTCCAATATAACTTGAGATTTAGTAAGAAACACAATGAGACTATTATTCTGCCTGCACTGCTGTTGTTTGATTTAACTGCAGATAATTATCTTGTCGCACCGGAAGCGGTGTACGCTCATCGAGGCCAAGCATCCACTCCAGAGCCTGAGCCCGAGCCGGAACCTTCACTAGACCCTTATCGTTCATCATCCTACCAGTGGGATCCAGATGAGATGGACGGCCAGTGGTATCCTGATTACACCCCTCAGTACACCGGGGAGAGTAGCCGCGGTCCGTGGCATTAGACCAACTTAGGCCAAAAGCCTAAGCTTGGGGGAGTACGTATTTCTCACCAACCTTACATTCATGTTCACACACTATTCTAGTCGTTGGTTCTCATACTCTTTCATTGTATTATCCTTGCTAGTTTAATTTTCTTTTTCTAGTTTTCCTCTTGTGTTAGATAAACCTTAAGAAAAACCAAAAAAATTAGTTAGGTTAATTTCCATGCTTGTAGTAGAAATTAAAATGAAAACCCAAAAAGATTTATCGTTCTTCTTTTACTTGTTGGGAGCTTTCCCCTGTAAATAGTTTTATTTTCTTTTCTTTCCTTTGGGGGTTGAGAGTAGAAGACCATATTGAAAATGTTTAGTGGCTCTCATATGCATGATTGTTTATTTAACTTAGAGCCCATATTACTTTGTCTTCTCTCTTGAGTTGAATGCTTGCAGATTCTAGCTTAGTCCAATGCACGTGCACTATTATTATTATACACATCGTTCGGTCGTGCAAGTGAAAGGCAATAATGACGATATATGATGGACTAATTGAGATGAGAAAAGCTGGTATGAACTCGACCTCTCTTGTTTTTGTAAATATGACGAGTTCATCGTTCCTGATTCAGCCTATTATGAAGTAAACATATTTGCAATGACATTTAGAGATTATAGTTGCTTGTGCCATGCTTGATTAGCTATGAGTTATAATGGTTTACCTTGCGTGCCAACATGCTACTAGAATGATTATGATGTGGTATAATGGGATGGTATCCTCCTTTGAATGAATTGAGTAACTCGACTTGGCACATTTTCATGCATGTAGTTGAAACAAATCAACATAGCCTTCATGATATTTATGTTCATGGTGGATTATATCCTACTCATGCTTGTACTCGGTGTGAATTAATTTTAATGCATGTTTATGACTGTTGTCGCTCTCTTAGTTGGTCGCTTCCCAGTCTTTTGCTAGCCTTCACCTGTACTAAGCGGGAATACTGCTTGTGCATCCAAACTCTTTAAACCCCAAAGTTATTCCAATGAGTCCACCATACCTTCCTATATGCAGTATCTACCTGCCGTTCCAAGTAAATTTGTATGTGCCAAACTCCAAACCTTCAAATGAAATTCTGTTTTGTATGCTCGATCAGCTCATGTTTCAACTAGGGCTGCCTATATCTTCCATGCTAGGTGGGTTATTCTCAAGAGGAGTAAACTCCGCTCCTCATTCACGAGAAAGGGCCGGTAACCGGGATGCCCAGTCCCATGATCCAAAAAGATCAAAGCAAATCAATATAATTAAACAAAACTCCCCCGAGATTGTTGTTAGTTAGAGGCACTCGTTGTTTCGAGCAAGCCATGGATTGATGCTTGTTGGTGGTGGGGGAGTATAAACTTTTACCATTCTGCGTGGGAACTGCCTATAATGCATGTAGTATGGAAGATACAGCCATCTCATAGTCGTTGCATTGACAGTGAAAGTATGCCGCTCAAAATACTATTCAATCTCTATTTTAAAATCGAGCTCTGGCACCTCTACAAATCCCTGCTTCCCTCTGCGAAGGGCCTATCTATTTACTTTTATGTTGAGTCATCACCTTCTTATTAAAAAGCACCTGATGGAGAGCACACTGTCATTTGTATGTATTACTATTGGTTTATATTGGGTATGACTTGACTGGATCTCTTTTACCATGAATTACAATGTTTAGTCAGTCCTTGATCTTTAAAGGTGCTCTGCATTTATGTTTTGCGGTCTCAGAAAGGGCTAGCGAGATACCATTTTGTTATATCATGTTATGATTGTTTTGAGAAAGTGTTGTCATCCGAGTTTTATTATTATGGCTTGCTAGATGATTATGCCATTGATATGAGTAATTGTGAGACCGAGGTGTTATTGTGAGTATGGTTAGTTCATAATATTTGCTGAAACCTAAATGCTGGCTTTGCATGTTTATAACAACAAGAGCAAACAGAGTTTCTAAAAGTTTTCTTTATCACTTTCAGTTTATCAACTGAATTGCTTGAGGACAAGCAAATGTTTAAGCTTGGGGGAGTTGATACGTCTCCAACATATCTACTTTTCCAAACACTTTTGCCCTTGTTTTGGACTCTAACTTGCATGATTTGAATGAAACTAACCCGGACTGACGCTGTTTTCAGCAGAACTGCCATGATGTTGTTTTATGTGTAGAAAACAAAAGTTCTCAGAATGACCTAAAAATCCTTGGAGACAAGTTTCAGTAAATATAAAAATACTGGCAAAAGATGAAGACCAGGGAGCCCGCACCCTGTCCACGAGGGTGGGGGCACGCCCACCCCCTATGGGCATGCCCCCCTATCTCATGGGCCCCCTGCAGCTCCGCCGACCTCAACTCCAACTCCATATATTCCGTCTCGCGGAGAAAAAAATCAGAGAGGAAGTTTCATCGCGTTTTACGATACAGAGCCTCCGCCAAGCCGTAATCTCTCTCGGGAGGGCTGATCTGGAGTCTGTTCGGGGCTCCGAGAGGGGGATTCATCGCTGTCGTCATCATCAACCAACCCCCATCACCAATTTCATGATGCTCACCGCTGTGCGTGAGTAATTCCATCATAGGCTTGATAGACGGTGATGGGTTCGATGAGATTTGTCATGTAATCAAGTTAGTTTTGTTAGGGTTTGATCCCTAGTATCCACTATGTTCTGAGATTGATGTTGCTATGACTTTGCTATGCTTAATGCTTGTCACTAGGGCCCAAGTGCCATGATTTCAGTTCTGAACCTATTATGTTTTCATGAATATGTTTTCATGAATATATATGTGTTCTTGATCCTATCTTGCAAGTCTATAGTCACCTATTATGTGTTATGATCCGACAACCCCGAAGTGATAATAATCGGGATACTTCTCAGTGATGACCGTAGTTTCAGGAGTTCATGTATTCACTATGTGTTAATGCTTTGGTCCGGTTCTCTATTAAAAGGAGGCCTCAATATCCCTTAGTTTCCGCTAGGACCCCGCTGCCATGGGAGCGTAGGACAAAAGATGTCATGCAAGTTCTTTTCCATAAGCACGTATAACTATATTCTGAATACATGCCTACATTACATTGATGAATTGGAGCTAGTTCTGTGTCACCCTATGTTATAGCTATTACATGAGGAATCGCATCCGACATAATTATCCATCACTGATCCAATGCCTACGAGCTTTTCATATACTGTGCTTCGCTTATTTACTTTTCTGTTGCTATTGTTACAATCACTACAAAACCCAAAAATATTAATTTTGCCACTGTTACCATTACTATCATACTACTTTGCTACTAAATACTTTGCTGCAGATACTAAGTTATCCAGGTGTGGTTGAATTGACAACTCAACTACGAATACTCAAGAATATTCTTTGGCTCCCCTTGTGTCAAATCAATAAATTTGGGTTGAATACTCTACCCTCAAAAGCTGTTCTGATCGCCTACACTTGTGCGTTATCTGGTTTATGCAGACTTATGGAGAAGCCTACGTTTACAAGAAAGTGAGTGGGAGCTCTGTAGCATTTCTCATATTATATGTGGATGACATACTATTGATGGGAAATGATATAGAACTTTTGGACAACATAAAGGCCTACTTGAATAAGTGTTTTTCAATGAAGGACCTTGGAGAAGCTGCTTACATATTAGGCATCAAGATCTATAGAGATAGATCGAGAGGCCTCATAGGTCTTTCACAAAGCACATACCTTGATCAGATATTGAAAAAGTTCAATATGGATCAGTCTAAGAAGGGGTTCTTGCCTGTATTGCAAGGTGTGAAATTGAGCTCGGCTCAATGCCCGACCAGGACAAAAGATAAAGAAAAGATGAGTGTCATCCCCTATGCCTCGGCCATAGGGTCTATTATGTATGCCATGCTATGTACTAGACCTGATGTAAACCTTGCCGTATGTTTGGTAGCAAGGTACCAAAGTAATCCCTGCATGAAACACTGGACAATGGTCAAGAATATCCTAAAGTACCTGAAAAGGACTAAGGATATGTTTCTCATTTATGGAGGTGACGAAGAGCTCGTCGTAAAGGGTTACGTCGATGCTAGCTTCGACACAGATCTGGATGACTCCAAGTCACAAACCGGATACATGTATATTTTGAATGGTGGGGTAGTAAGCTGGTGCAGTAACAAGCAAAGCGTCGTGGCGGGATCTACATGTGAAGCGGAGTACATGGCAGCCTCGAAGGCAACACATGAAGCAATCTGGATGAAGGATTTCATTACCGACCTAGGAGTTATTCCCAATGCGTCGGGGCCGATGACTCTCTTCCGTGACAACACTTGAGCTATTGCCCTTGCCAAGGAGCCCAGGTTTCACAAGAAGACCAGGCACATCAAGCGCTGCTTCAACTCCATTCTTGAAAATGTTCAAGATGGAGGCATAGATATTTGCAAAGTGCAAACGGATCTGAATGTCGCAGATCCATTGACTAAACCTCTTCCGGGAGCAAAACATGATCAACACCAGAACTCTATAGGTGTTCGATACATCACAGTGTAACTAGATTATTGACTCTAGTGCAAGTGGGAGACTATTGGAAATATGCCCTAGAGGCAATAATAAAATGGTTATTATTATATTTCCTTGTTCATGATAATTGTCTACTATTCATGCTATAATTGTATTGAACGTAAACCATAATACATGTGTGAATACATAGACCACAACAAGTCCCTAGTGAGCCTCTAGTTGACTAGCTCGTTGATCAACAGATGGTCATGGTTTCCTGACTATGGACATTGGATGTCATTGATAATGGGATCACATCATTAGGAGAATGATGTGATGGACAAGACCCAATCCTAAGCATAGCACAAGATCGTGTAGTTCGTTTGCTAAAGGTTTTCTAATGTCAAGTATCATTTCCTTAGACCATGAGATTGTGTAACTCCCGGATACGGTAGGAGTGCTTTGGGTGTACCAAACGTCACAACGTAACTGGGTGACTATAAAGGTGCACTACAGGTATCTCCAAAAGTATTTGTTAGGTTGGCATGAATCGAGACTGGGATTTTGTCACTCCGTATGACGGAGAGGTATCTCTTGGCCCACTCGGTAATGCATCATCATAATGAGCTCAATGTGACTAAGTAGTTAGTCACAAGGTTATGCATTACGGAACGAGTAAAGTGACTTGCCGGTAACGAGAGGGTCCACCTGCCCCGGAGGGCCTTATGGGTTGTAGGTGGAAGGGAACCAGCCCCTAAGTGGGCTGGGCGCCATCCCCTCTAGGGCCCATGCGCCTAGGGTTGGGGGGGAACCCTAAGGGGGGCGCCCCCCTTGGCTTGGGGGGCAAGTCCCCTCCCCTTGGCCTCCGCCCCCCTCTAGATCTCATCTAGAGGGGCCGCCCCCCTTCCCCCTTCTCCCTATAAATAGAGGGGTGGAGGGAGGGCTGCAGCACCACATCCGAGGCGCAGCCCCTCCCCTCCCAAGCACCTCTCCTCCTTCGCGTGAGCTTGGCGAAGCCCTGCCGGAGAACTGCCACTGCATCACCACCACGCCGTCGTGTTGCTGCTGGAGCCATTTTCCTCAACCTCTCCCTCCTCCTTGCTGGATCAAGGTGCAGGAGACGTCACCGGGCTGCATGTGTGTTGAACGCGGAGGTGCCGTTGTTCGGCGCTAAGATCGGAATCCACCGCGATCTGAATCGCTACGAGTATGACTCCTTCATCCGTGTTCTTGCAACGGTTCCATCTCGCGATCTTCAAGGGTATGAAGATGCACTCCCCTCTCTCTCGTTGCTAGTTACTCCATAGATAGATCTTGGTGATGCGTAGAAATTTTTTAATTTCTGCAACGATCCCTAACACGGATAGAGTGCCATGTGCTGGTAGAGTTACTCCTTTCAAAGAAACCATGAGGAGATATGCTGACAAACCTTCAAAAATTGTAATAAAGCCGGAGATTAGGATGAGTTTCGATTCCCTTGGAGAAGTGTATGATTTCTGTAACCTCTATTCATGGGAACTTGGATTGGTATACAATACGGCAAGAGTCATTAAAATGTTGAGAGGATTAAATGTATGCAAGAGATTGTCTGTGGATGCTCGGTCAGCACCTTGAAACTCACATATATCTTTATATTTTGGATTTTTCGTAAATAATTTGAACCACTGCATTTTGTTTTATTATAACTGACCGATGAAAAAATGTTGCAGGGAAAACCTGAGCAACAGACTAGCCGGTCTTTCCGTTGCGAGTATCCTACGATGGTCAAATTACTAAGAGCTATAGACAATGGATGGTACACTGTCGAGCACCGGTCAAGTCACAATCATTCCCTGTCTCTTACGTGCGGAGAAAAGGTTCATTGGCCTTCCCACAAACACATTGACGTTTACAAAAAAGACTTGTTGAAACAACTTAGGGCAAACAATGTGAACCTCAACAAGGTGTATATCATAGTTGGCAGCTTCTTCAGTTCATCACAGGGCGCACCTTTCACAAAAAGGTCATTGCGCAATCTGTGTGGGCGAATAAGCTGAGACCAAGCTGATGACGATGTCAACAAAACCCTAGCCGTGTTCAAAGAGATTCAGCAGAATGACACGGAATTCACCTACAGAGTCCAGGGCGATGAAGAGAGCAGAATCAAAAACCTTATGTGGACAAACAGAAACAACAAGTTCCAGTACAAGTTCTTCGGCGATGTTATCACATTCGATATGATGTATCGGAAAAACTTGTATGACATGCCCTTTGGTTTGTTCGTTGGAGTGAACAATCATTTTCAAAGCATAATACTAGCTGGTATTCTGATGCATGATGAACAAGTCGAGAGCTTCTAATAGGTATTTTCTGAATTAATCAACATGATGTGCGGCAAACATCCGTAGACAATATTGACAGGTTTGTGCCAACCTCGAAAAAACGATGCATATGTAGATATGTAGTACTAGATAATTGCAAATATTTGACTATGTTTACTCTGTTGTCCATATTGTAGACCAAGCAAGAGCCATGGAGATAGCAATCAAAAGTGAGCTTCCTAATACTGTCCATAGGTGGTGCAAGTGGCATATTCTTAAGAAGGCAAAAGAAAACCTTGGCCCATTGTACACAAGCAAAAGTGAGTTCAGGGCTGAATTTCACAAAGTCGTGAATCACATGATAAGTGAAGAGGAATTTGAGACTGCATGGGGTGCACTTGTTCAGAAATACAATTTGAAATCCCACAATTACATGAGAAACCTCTACGAGATACGTCACAAGTGGGCGAAACCATACTTCAAGGGTGTCTTCTGTGCGAAAATTGAAGGAAATATGCCCTAGAGGCAATAATAAAGTTATTATTTATTTCCTCATATCATCATAAATGTTTATTATTCATGCTAGAATTGTATTAACCAGAAACATAATACATGTGTGAATACATAGACAAACATAGTGTCACTAGTATGCCTCTACTTGACTAGCTCGTTGATCAAAGATGGTTGTGTTTCCTAGCCATAGACATAAGTTGTCATTTGATTAACGGGATCACATCATTAGGAGAATGATGTGATTGACTTGACCCATTCCATTAGCTTAGCACTTGATCGTTTAGTATGTTGCTATTGCTTTCTTCATGGCTTATACATGTTCCTACGACTATGAGATTATGCAACTCCCGTTTACCGGAGGAACACTTTGTGTGCTACCAAACGTCACAACGTAACTGGGTGATTATAAAGGAGCTCTACAGGTGTCTCTGAAGGTATATGTTGGGTTGGCGTATTTCAAGATTAGGATTTGTCACTCCGATTGTCGGAGAGGTATCTCTGGGCCCTCTCGGTAATGCACATCACTATACGCCTTGCAAGCAATGTGACTAATAAGTTAGTTGCGAGATGATGTATTACATAACGAGTAAAGAGACTTTCCGGTAACGAGATTGAACTAGGTATTTGTAACATCCCAAATTTTCAATTTGGAATGTTATACAAATATATCATCTTGCATATCGTATTTATTGCATTTTTGCCTCGATCCTAGAAATCCTACGCAACACAAGGACCCACGAAGAGAGTTGGGGATTTCGTTATTTTCATATTTGAGTTTTCTCAAATTTTTGAAATAGGATCATTTGATTTTATTTATTTTACCTTCAATTATTTCAATGACAAAAATATGAGAGAGGGAATAAAATGACTTCCGCAAAATAAAGAAATAATGAGGATTTAATAAAAAATCAAATAAGATTTATTTTGGTATTTTTTCTATTTTATTTGAATTTAGGAAAAATTGCATGATTTTCAAAAAAATGCATTTTAGGACCAAAAAATGTTCATCTTGTTCTAAATATTTTATTTGGATGATAAAAATTTATTTTGGTATTTTTAGATGTTTATTTAATTTTATAGATTTTCTTTAGTTCGGCGAAATTATTAAAAAAAACTCCCCGCGCCCGACTGGGCCGAAGCCCAGCCGAGCCAGGCCGGCCGGCCCGCGCCACCGCCCTCCCCGCCGCCGGAGCAGACCCGCCCCGCCGCCTCGTGTCACCGCCGCCGACGCTTGCAGCCGCCGCCGCTGGAGCCACCCCGCCGGAGGTACCGCCGCCGCCGACGACGCCGTTTTTTTTGGAACAAAACCACTTCGTTTTTTTAAGAAAACCCTAGATTTTTTTATTTATTAGATCGGTTTTCTTTTGGTTTATTTTATTAGCGAGCGTTTGCTCGTTCGTTCGTTTTAACGAATGCGTTCATCGTTTAGATCCAGATAACGAACATTCGTTCGTTAATCTGTTTGTCGTTTTTCTTTTCTCGGATTTATTCCGTGATTTCTCTGATCGCGATTTTCTGATCTGATTTCGTTTTAGTTTAACTTTTCGCTCGTTTATCGGAATCAGGCGATTCAAACGCCTAGAGTTTCGTCTCGAAACCCTCTTTCTGTTTAATCTACTCAAACAAGTTTTTGCTTCTGTAAAATTTGACTTAGGTCCAGATTAGTAAATGAAGTTGGTTCTTTCGCAGTTGGATCTTCGTTGCTTTGTTCGATTTGATTCTTTTTGCCTACCGGAGTTCTTAAGTTGAACTTTCTGGTTAAATCTTTTATTTGAGTTCTACCTATGCATTAGATGAGTACTTATTGTATGCTTGTTTGTTTGTTTGCTTGCGATAGAGTACCCGGATTGCGCCGCTTGCTACTTCGAATCCCTAGGTTTCACGGATCATCAGCAAGGCAAGTAACACTTTGATCATACCTCTTTACTACCCAGTTTTTTATGCATTAGATCAATCCTCAAACAATTGTATGATTAGGATCTAATTAATATGTGGGTTTTGGGAAGTAGATGAGGTAGTACCTATTACCTATTTTATTATCAAACCTTTGGGAGTTACTTCTACGTTTGCTTATATGCCATGCTATGCTAGTAGACGTGGATTGGGTGAGTGAATTTCCATGGCAGATGTGAGATTGTTAATTATTGGTTTATTTAAGGTGGCAACTTTAATACACATCTGGGTGGATTGAGGTACCTGGGTATTCCAGGATTGCTTGTTTGTTTTTGGACCGCCACCTAGGCTCAAAGGGATCATAAGATTATTCATGCTAGAAACGTCCGTGTGCAGCCACATGCTATTATGGGCTCTAGCATAGTTGATTAAGTCGTGCGAACTCTTACAGTGGTAGACTAGCAGATGTAGGGGAAAGTAGGTGTACAGGTCTACCCAATCGTAAGGTGCTAGCGCTTCTGAAAGACTATGTCTCGGTCATCCATTTCTCAAACACCATGCAGTGCGAGAAAACTAACGGAGGAGATCGAGTCTTGTGGGGAAAAGTGCACAAACCTTTGCAGAGTGTATAAACTAATCATGATTAGCCGTGTCCCCGGTTATGGACGTTTTGAGTATCTAGTACTTGGATTATCATGTGAATCTCATCATGTTACTTTAATTAATATTGTTGGGTTTGTTTAATGATGATGCTTAATTGGGATTGAGTATGCTGTCAACCATTCTCAATGTTTAACAACCACCATGATAGTTAAATAAATTTATTCCTTTGTAGTAGGGAAAAACAGGCTTTATGCAAAAACTGTAACCATAGAGCTTTCCACCAGCCATATATGCATGTAGTATAGCTTAATTTTTCCATTTCTCTCTATGTGTTACTTTGCCAGCATATTCCATGTGCTGGCCCGTTTTCGGGCTGCAACGTTCATGTTGCAGACTTTTCAGACGACGAGTAAGATTGCCTTAGGATCGTGGTCCTATACTCACTGATGCCGTTGGAGTTGATGGACTCACTTATCTTCCAAGCCTTCCGCTGTTATCGTATTAGATGGCCTTAAGCCATATTTTATTGTAATAAGCTCTCTTTTGAGACATTCGATTTAATAAGTGTGTGATTGCTACTTTGTTATAAATCCTCAAGTACTGTGCATGTCAGCATTACTGATCCAGGGATGACACTGATGCACAGAGATCAGACCGTTTGAGGTCTGGTCGCTACAAGATGGTATCAGGGAACACGCTGACTGTAGGACACGAACACTAAGCCAAAGCCCTAGATCACTACTCCCTCTTCTCATTTGTAACTCCTCATCTTTTCTACTCTATTTTAGGATGGCGGATGCAAGGAACAAGTTCATGCAACCGGATGAAGATACACCCTTTGGACGACACCTGAAGGAAGTCACCAAGTACTTGAAGATCGGAGTACCAAGCTTCACTGGGACCTACAACACCACTTTACCTGAAGAGGAGCGCTGGATGATTCAAGTTCAAGTTCCAGGAAGGACGTTCATGCCCGTTACTGAGCCCATAGAGTTTTCCTTTGATGCACCAACCTGGAGTCTAGGAAAGAGCATGGCAGCCCACATTACCATGGGACGTATTGGAGAAATTTACCACAAGGAGCTTAAGGATACTATCTACCAGATTTGTGGGCGCCGAGATGAGCAATTGGATATGGTCAGCACCCGGAAGGACCGATCAATTGTAGCTTTCATCCAGGAGTTAAACCAGCACATTCGACGCCAGGAGAACCAGATGTGCGCAGGCATGATGGATCTGAAGAAGGCCATGATCAAAATCATGGAACTGGAGGAAGAACTCAAGTCCACACGCGATGGATATGAGGAGGAAATAGCAACACTGGTGGAGAAGAGCGATGATCTGAAGAAGAAGCTGAAAGTATTTATGGGATTCCCCACGACAGAAGGAGAAGATGAAGATTTCACATGTCCAGAGAACTACATCATCATTGACGACACCGACTCGAACCCAAATGATAGTGATGATGATTATGTTGATGAAGCTGGAGCAGATATCATGGAGTCTTCATCGGAGCAGTTTTTCTAGTCGACCACCATAACAGTAGTAGTATTTCCCCCATGTATCTAGTATAGTCCGAGCACTTTTGTAACGATAGATAGATCGTTGTATGCCCTTGCTTGTTTGAATGAAGTGTTTTGATTGAAATTTGACTCATGTGCATATGGGTAGTGTTTTCCCTCTAGACCTTGTTCTGTTCTATATTCTCATCCTTTCTAAACCATCAGATGCCTCCGAGACGTGACAACGGATTTGCTTTCCCACCGGAGCTCACTCAGTTGATCCAGCAGCAGAATGCATTGATGCAGTTACTAGTCCAGAATCAGAATCAGGGGAACAACAACAACAATCCACCCCCGCCAACACCTGTTGACCACTTAACCCGTTTTCTTAGGCTGAATCCGCCAGTGTTCTCTAGTAGCACCGAGCCGATTGTTGCAGATGATTGGCTTCGCAAGACAACCAGGGAATTGACCACTACAGGATGCACATATGCGGAGAAGGTGCGATTTTCCACACATCAGCTAGATGGACCCGCAGCATCATGGTGGGAGGATTTCACAGCCACCTATCCAGTAGACACTATCACATGGGATTAGTTTCAGCAGGCTTTTTGTACTTCCCATGTTTTAGCAGGAGCTATGGCCATGAAGAAGCGTGAGTTTCGCAACTTATGCCAGGGAGGACGTATAGTTGGCCAGTATGTGGATGACTTTAGTAAGTTAGCACATTATGCCCCAGATGACATTGCTACAGATGCAGCTAAGCAAGAAAAGTTTCTGGAAGGACTGAATGACGAGCTGAGTATGCAATTGATGGTAGCAAGTTTCAACAACTACTAGGAGTTGGTAGATAGAGCTCTCATGATTGAAGGGAAGTAGCAGCAGATTGAGAACCGCAAGAGGAAGTATGGACAAGGGAAGCACAATTCTGGAGCTCATCAGAAGCCACGATTTACTTCGAAGTCGGGAGGACAATTCCAGCATACCCATGGAGGAAGTAGTTCGCACAATCACAATGGTCCCAAAAATGGTAATGGGAATGGAGGAAGCAACATCCAGAACCGTACCAACCCATCAACCCCAGCCAAGAGAGATCCGAGTCAAGTCATTTGCTTCAAATGCCAGAAGACCGGACATTACGCCAATGAATGCCCGGAAGGCCAGAGCGGAAATGGCAATGGAAGCTCGGGGAAGAAGCCGAACCCATTCAACAGAGGGTAAGTGAACCACGTTAGCGTGGAGGAGGTTGAAGCTCAGCCAGATGCAGTAATAGGTAAGTTTTTGATTAAGTCATTTACTGCACTCATTCTTTTTGATACTGGTGCATCGCATTCATACATATCAAGGGGATTTGTGGATAAGTATAGACTGCCCACCAAGGTTCTAGGAACACCCATGCTAGTAACCTCACCAGGAGCAGAGTATATGGACAGCCGAGGATGTTTTCAAGTGCCGTTGAGTATAGGCAAGCATGTTTTCCCCTCAGATTTAATCATTTTGGAATCTCAAGGTTTGGATGTAATTCTGGGTATGGATTGGTTATCGATGTATGGTGGAAACATCGATTGTGCCAGTAAGTCGATTTTGCTTACTACCCAGAAGGAAGAAGGATCAAGTATGTATCAAGGCATGAGCCGAAGAGGATGCACGTAAATTCATTATCAGGAGTTGTGCAGGAGGGAGTACCAGTGTTTAAGGATTTTCCTAATGTATTTCCGGAAGAGTTGCCAGGCATGCCACCAGATAGAGACATCGAGTTTTTGATTGAACTTTTGCCAGGCACAGGGCCGATATCCAAGAGACCATACAGGATGCCAGCAAAAGATTTGGAGGAGATTAAGAGTCAGATTAAGGAGTTACTGGATAAAGTATATATTCGCCCAAGTTCTTCGCCTTGGGGATCACCAATACTTCTAGTGGAGAAGAAGGATGGATCTTTAAGGATGGTTGTTGATTATCGAGGATTGAATGCAGTAACCATCAAGAACAAGTACCCACTGCCGATGATCAATGATTTGTTTGACCGCTTGCAAGGAGCTAAGGTATTTTCCAAGATTGATCTGCGATCAGGATACCATCAGTTGAAGATTCGAGAGTAGGATATACCTAAGACGGCTTTTACCACCAGGTATGGGCTGTATGAGTACACCGTTATGTCATTTGGTCTGACTAACGCACCTGCCTATTTCATGAACATGATGAACAAAGTATTTATGGAGTTTCTGGATAAGTTCATCATGGTGTTCATTGATGATATTTTGGTCTACTCAAAGAACGAAGAAGAGCACAAGGAGCATTTGCGTTTGGTATTGGAGAAGCTCAGAGAACACCAGTTATATGCCAAGTTCAGCAAATGTGAGTTTTGGTTGAAGGAAGTTGGATTCCTCGGACATGTTATATCCGGAGAAGGAATAGCAGTAGACCCCACCAAGGTAGTTACCGTGACCAATTGGGTAGCCCCAACAACAGTTGGAGAGATCAGGAGTTTTCTTGGACTGGCAGGATATTACCGGAGATTTATTGAGAACTTCTCAAAGATTGCAAAGCCTATGACGGAATTGCTGAAGAAGGATACCAAGTTTAATTGGACTGAGGAGTGTGAGGCCAGTTTCCAGGAGTTGAAGGAACGTTTGGTCACCTCACCAGTGTTGATTCTGCCAGATCAGACCAAGGATTACGAGGTGTATTGCGATGCTTCACGTCGAGGACTTGGAGCAGTTCTTATGCAGGAGGGGAGAGTTGTTTCGTATGCTTCACGACAGGTGAAACCTCATGAGTTGAATTATGCCACACATGATTTGGAGTTAGCAGCCGTAGTGCACGCCTTGAAAACATGGAGACATTTTCTAATCGGAAATCATTGTGAAGTGTACACCGATCACAAGAGTTTGCAGTACATTTTCACGCAGAAGGAGTTGAACCTCAGACAAAGGAGATGGCTGGAGCTCATCAAGGATTATGACATGAGATTGCAGTACCACCCCGGGAAGGCTAACGTAGTAGCCGATGCGTTGAGCCGTAAGAGCCATGTCAATGCATTCATGACCGCATGACTGCCAAAGGAGTTAGTCGAGGACTTTTACGGACTATGTTTGGAGATAGTTCCGAGAGGCTATGTAGCAGCATTGGAAATTCAGTCGACTTTGATGGATAAGATCAGAGAAGATCAGAAGACCGATAAGAAAATTGCTGAGATAAAGGAGGAGATGAGCAAAGGAAAAGCCAAGGGATTTGGTGAGGATGAGCACGATACCTTATGGTTTGAAGACCGTGTTTATGTTCCTAATAACCCGGAGATCAGGAAGTTGATTTTGCAAGAGGCCCATGATTCACCATATTCGATTCACCCAGGTAATACCAAGATGTATTTGGATTTGAAGGAGACTTTCTGGTGGACCGGAATGAAGAAAGATATTGCAGAGGATGTAGCAGTTTGTGATGTATGTCAGAGAGTAAAGGCAAAGCATCAGAAGCCAGTAGGATTGTTGCAACCATTGCCGATACCCGAATGGAAGTGGGATAAGCTAGGCATGGATTTTATCACAGGATTGCCCAGGACTCATTCAGGCTATGACTCGATTTGGGTTATAGTCGATCATTTGACGAAGGTAGCACATTTCATTCCAGTAAAGACCACTTACACCAGTGCTAAGTTGGCCAAGATATACATGACCAGGATCGTATGTCTGCATGGAGTTCCGAGGAGCATTGTATCAGATAGAGGAACCCAGTTCACCTCAAAGTTCTGGAATCAGTTGCATGAAACTTTGGGTACCAGATTAGAGTTCAGCATAGCTTTTCATCCACAGACAGATGGACAGATGGAGAGAGTCAATCATATTTTGGAAGACATGCTAAGAGCTTGTGCGTTAGATTATGGATCTAGTTGGGATGACAATTTGCCATATGCAGAATTCTCTTACAACAACAGTTATCAATCCAGTTTGAAGATGGCCCCTTTTGAAGCCTTATACGGAAGGAGATGCAAAACCCCGTTGTCTTGGGACGAGGTTGGAGACCATTAGTTGTTTGGACCAGACTTAATTAAGGAGTCTGAACGGAAAGTAAAGTTGATTCGCGACAAGCTCAAGGTAGCTCAGTCCAGGCAGAAAAGCTACGCTAATGAAAAACGCAAGGAGACAGTTTATGAAGCCGGAGATAGAGTCTATCTACGAGTATCTCAATTGCGAGGATTTAAGCGTTTTGGTGTTAAGGGAAAGTTAGCGCCACGTTTTGTTGGACCATACAAAGTTTTGGAACGTATGGGAGAAGTTGCCTACAAGTTGGAATTGCCTGAGGTATTGTCAGGAGTTCATGATGTGTTCGACGTTTCCCGATTGAAGAAGTGCCACGCAGAGATGGCTGATATACCGCTGAGAGATACAGTGCGACTAGAGGCGATTCAGTTGGACAGTGATTTGACCTATGAGGAGAAACCCGTTAAGATTCTTGATTAAGCCAGCCGAGTCACCCGCAGCAAAGTTATTACGTTCTGTAAAGTTCAGTGGAGCCACCACACCGAGGATGAAGCCACCTGGGAGCGAGAGGAAGATTTGCTGAAGGACCACCCTCACCTATTTTCTAGCCAACCCAAATCTCGAGGGCGAGATTCATCTTAAGGGGGTAGGTTTGTAACATCCCAAATTTTCAATTTGGAATGTTATACAAATAGATCATCTTGCATACCATATTTATTGCATTTTTGCCTCGATCCTAAAAATCCTACGCAACTCAAGGACCCACAGAGAGAGTTGGGGATTTCGTTATTTTCATATTTCAGTTTTCTCAAATTTTTGAAAGAGGATCATTTGATTTTATTTATTTTATCTTCAATTATTTCAATCACAAAAATATGAGAGAGGGAATAAAATGACTTTCCCAAAATAAAGAAATAATGAGGATTTAATAAAAAAATCAAATAAGATTTATTTTGGTGTTTTTGCTATTTTATTTGAATTTAGGAAAAATTGCACGATTTTCAAAAAAATGCATTTTAGGACCAAAAAATGTTCATCTTGTTTTAAATATTTTATTCAGACGATGAAAATTAATTTTGGTATTTTTAGATGTTTATTTAATTTTATAGATTTTCTATAGTTCGGCGAAATTATTTAAAAAAAAACTCCCCGCGCCAGACTAGGCCAAAGCCCAGCCGAGCCAGGCCGGCCCGCCCGCGCCACCTTCCTCCCGGCCGCCGGAGCCAACCTGCCCCGCCGCCTCGTGTCACCGCCGCCGACGCCTGCAGCCGCCGCCGCCGGAGCCACCCCGCCGCCGGAGCCCCGCCGCCCCTAGCC